>CM057452.1:1544552500-1545752500 GCA_016271365.2 Neoceratodus forsteri | reverse complement strand
GTCTGAATACTTTTTTTCCCTCAGCCTGACTGCTGGCTCCTACTTTTGCTGCCCCTGAGGTGGAAGTGGCATACATATGTGGAATGCTACATGTGTCTGTGACTCTTTGTCCACTCAAAAGAAATCACACACCACTGTCACCAGTTTGGTATTTCCTGCTGGTATTCTCTGCTGTTGCCTACAGGATGGCTACGATGGTCTTCCTCCACATAACCATTCTCCTCCT
Source organism: Neoceratodus forsteri (assembly GCA_016271365.2). Classification (NCBI taxonomy): domain Eukaryota; kingdom Metazoa; phylum Chordata; order Ceratodontiformes; family Ceratodontidae; genus Neoceratodus; species Neoceratodus forsteri. The sequence continues at coordinate 1,545,752,274 of CM057452.1, read as the reverse complement.
GGTCCTCCACCAGTTCTTCAGGGTCAGGAACTGGTTCTTCTTCTGTCTCTACCTTGTGTCATTCTGGCCCTGGTATGGTATCCTAGATTACTGGTTAACAACATACCTTTGACCAATTTTTAAGACTAAAAGGAAACTGTACATCACATGAGATTTTTGCCAGGAGCAAGTGTCCTGATGACTAGGTTCCAGGAGAGGGGCTACTCTGCAGAGACTGTGGAGAGTGCCTTTAAAGGGTGTTTGAAGTGGACAGGAGAGTACTGCTCAGTCAAAGGGTAGGAGGAATAACATTGCCATGGATCAAATGGTTACTTTTGTTACTGATTGCAATTCAAGGACCATGGGGATAAGACAAAATAGGTAGCCAGTATTAACAGTATTAACAGTGAATGAAGAATTGAAACTATTTGTGGGTATTATCCCTCAGATTTCTTTTAGACAAGGTTCCTGTCTATCACATCACCTAGCAGTCACTACAGTATAAAAAAAGAAAACAACCACAATGTAAGTAATAGATTTTATTGTTGCAGACAGCACAAAATATGTTTCTTTGCATCAACAGGGAATGCAATTACACATCCCCCTACTGGCAAAGGGCACTGGTTGAATCAACATATTGACTGTTAGCCAGAATCTATAGTGAACATTTGTTGGTGTCTGTGTGGCCTCCTTTATGGAGGCTACAGTATACACCCCCTGAAAGATCACATCCAGGAGCATGTGTGCAGGCAATTATTAATACAAAAAATGGACAGTGCCCCAGGTGCACTCTTCCGGGGGGTCTGCAACTCGTCCACCAAAGGATTGAAATGTCATGCCCTAGAACATGTCCGAACATTGGTCTGAGGAGATACTGTAACTACATAAAATTACTGCTGAAAACAGAAAGCAAGCGGATAACTAAGTTAGATACTTTGGCCCCTTCTGGCCTCAATGATCAACTGGATTTTAAGCCATTCCTGTAGATATGAGGAAACTACTTTGGACAGTCTTTGACAATGAGCCCATGTGACCAGACTCCTGACAGACTTTACCACCTCTGCTGATATTTTATTTAGAAAAGGGGAGAGCACATCCCAAGGATCAGCCAACAGGACCGCACCAGCCCTGTCCAGAAAAAATGGTGTTGGGCATTCCAAATGATCAACTATGGACCAGCATTAACAGTTAACAAGGTATAGAGAGGTTCCCAGACCCGTGTATATTTCCCTTTATTATCTGTCAGGTTTGCAATGATACGTTCAGCTTGTAAAGCAAAAAGGATTTCCTGAAGCCATTCCCGGTATCTAGGAGTAAGCTGATCACACCAATTCCTAAGGGTAATTTTCTTGGGACACACTGAGATCAGAGCAATATGTGGTTTTTGATTGCCAATTGGTCCCTCGGTATAGTCCCCCAGGATATAGATCTCAGGTGTGACAGCTTGGTTGAGTACCAGTAAGTGGTCCAGGTGGGGACAGATGTCCTCACAAAAGGGAACTACCATTTCACATGACCTGAGGATATGAAGTAATGTACCTGGGACTTTTTGGCACCTAGTGCATAAATCCAAGGTCAGCCTGCCCATTTGGTATAATTTAACTGGGGTGTAAAACATGTTATGCAGGTTTTGAAATTGCATGAAATGGTAGCAGTCCCATTTAATATGTTTGTAGATGGCCCTCCAAATGCACGACCACACGCGAGGACCCTGCGGGGGGGAACACCTGATCCCAAGAATAGAAGAAGCCTGATTTCCTTTCAGCAAGAGCCTCCCACAGCTGTGCAAGGCAAAAGGCAATGGCATGGGATGTAGGGATAACCGACCACAAATGAGATAGCCTATCCTCATATGACCTGTACCATGTACAGGAACCAAAAGGCTTAAAGAGCATATGTCTGATTTGAAAATACTTAAAGGACATGGATGGGAGCCAACCAAATTTCTAATGGGCTTCCATGAAAGTCAGAAATCTACCTGATTGTACCAGATGATCCACTGAGAGGAATTCCAGAAAGGGCCAAGCTTTCCGGATTAGTACTTTCCCAGTAATTTTCAGGTCAAGGTTACCGAGAATGGGTTGGGTGGTATCGAAGTAGGAGTCCAGATTTAAAAGCAGACATAGTTGATTGTGGGCATGGAGAGAATTACTGATGGGGGCGTCTTTCAAAAGTATGGGGGAGTTTTTTAAGGGGAACATACAGCGTGGCCCAGGGGTCCAGGCCTAGTTGGGAACATAGAAAGTGCTCTGTGTCCAACCAGTGGGGAATGTATACTGAGTCTTGCTCCATGTGATCCAGACAAAACCAGAAAAATATCTAGAACAATGTACTGTCAAATAGTATAAATATACATTAAGAGCCTTCAAGCCACCAGCATCCCGTGATCGCATCAATTTGACCAGGGCTCTCCAAGGAGGCCTCCCCTTCCAAAGGAATTTTGAGAACAGCCTGTTAACCTGGAGAAACCATTTCTTGGGCATGGCCGGTGTGCCCATTAGAAGGGGATATAAAATCATTGAGAGAATGTTCATTTTAAGGATATTTAAACGACCCCACAAGAACAAAGGCAATAACGACCAATGAGCAAGGTCATTCTGAATTTTACCCACAACATGGTCCAAATTAAATTGCTTCAATTTAGCTGGATCTGTGCTAAGAAATATCCCCAAATATTTAAGTTTGTCCCGAATCCAGAGAAGTTCTAGCTGCTCCACACTTGCACAGTTAGCCGCCATATTCAAAGGCATTACCTCAGTTTTGGAGTGGTTTAGCTTGTAATTGAAGATGGTACCAGACTGAGAAATGATGTCCAGCACAGCAGGAAGGGAGAGGGCAGGGGATGTTACATGGAGCAGAATATCATCTGCATATACAGAGAGTTTATAATGCTTGGGGTCCAAAGGAATATCCTGAACTTGAGGGGACAGGTTAATTTTTCTAAGCAGGGATTCAAGATGTAAATTAAATAGAAATGGGGATAAGGGACAACCCTGGTGTGTGCCCTGTTGCAAGGAGAAGGAATCAGATAGTATCCCATTGCAGAGGATACGGGCTGTGGTGCGAGTGTAGAGCACTCTGAGTCAACGTAAGAATTTGGGAGGAATACCATATTGGGGAAGCAGGCAGAAGAAGTAATCCAAGGACACCCTGTCAAAAATCTTCTCCGCATTCAGGGAAGCCAAACTGCTGGGTTAGGAGAGTCCCTGGACATGGAGATAAGGTGCAGAAGTTTCCTAAGATTATCAGTAGACAACCTCCTGGATACAAATCCTACCTGTTCCTGACTGAGGAGACATTCCCAGACAGAATTAAGCCTAAGAGCTAGAATTTTGGTTAGAATTTTGAGGTCCACATTCATTAATGATACAGAAGGATCCCAGCCTGGTTTGGGAAGGACCATACAATAGTGGCCGCAGTGAACGAAGGATCCGACAGACCTTGTGAAAAAACATACTGGAACATATCCAGAAGGTATGGGACTAGCAATTCCTTGAGTCTTTTATAAAAATTTGAGGAAAAGCCATCTGGGCCTGGTGATTTGTCAGAAGCTAAGGAGTCTGTCGCTCTGTGAACCTTCGCCAGTGACAGAGGGGATTTGAATAACTCAGCCTGATTGTCCCTAAGGGACGGTAACTCCAGATCTTGGAGAAAGGCCTCAAATTGGGAGGGATCAAAAGGTTCCAGAGGGGCAGCATATAAAGAATAATAGAAAGCTTGAAATTCAGAGACAATGTCTCTAGGGGAAATAACAGGTGGACCGGAAGCAGACTGAAGAGATGGAACAATCCTGTCCACTGCGTGATTACAGAGCCATAGGGCAAGAAGCTTCCCAGCTTTCTCTCCCTGGTCAAAATATTTGGCCTTAGTCCTCAATAACAAGTGCTCTACTTTTTCACCCAGTAGTACATTATATTGAACCCAAAGGGCATCAAGATGTTCCCATTCAGGTTGCGGAGAAGCAGCAGAAAGCCTCTGTTCAGCCACTCTAATTTGTTGCAAAAGAGTGTAGGTGGTCTGGGAGATTTGCCTTTTTTGCCTGGTGGTCAGCTGAATAAGTTTGCCCCTTATGGTGCACTTAAACACACCCCAGAGGACATCTCGCTTAGGCATTGTTGGCAAGGTGAAGGAGAAAAATGAAGGAATAAAATACTGTACTCTCTCGACCACTTTGGAGCACCATGATAATTGATTATTAAGGCACCAGATCTTATCACAAGTTATACTTGGGACAAGGTTGACCTGTTACACCACCGGATGATGGTCAAATGCCACCTTGGCCCCATAATGACACAAAATAACACCTGATAATGCCTCAAGGCTCAATAAAAAGAATCAATACAAGAAAAAGAGTTTTATTTTATTTAGTTTTTTGGTAACTGGAATAGAAGGGAAGGAGTATTCCTTCTCAGAAGGGTGCAAAATCCTCCAGGGATCCACTACCTCCAAAGTATCAATAAGGTCTTGACTAGCCAGTTGACTTGGTGAGAGAGTCTGGCCACGTTCTGTGGTCCTGTCCAGATCATTATCCAGTACCAAGTTCCAGTCCTCAGCAATAATCAAAGGGCAGGAGGTCCATTGGGACAGAACAGATATGAGATGAGAGAAAAAGGAGGGGTCCTCCACATTGGGTCCATAAATAGAGCCCAGAATAATCTCCAGATGACCCAGTAAAATCCTCACAAAACTATATCAATCTTGGGGATCTGTCACCTCCTGAAGGAGACAGCATGGAATAGATCTAGACACCAGAATGGCTACACCCCTGTTATGATTGTCTGTCCCTGAACCAAAAGCCTGTCCAACTCAGGGAACGTCTTAACAACATCACCTGGGTTGAGAGGAGATGGGTCTCCTGGAGAAATACAACATCAGACTATAATTTGTGGAGATGCAACAGGACCTTAGAACATTTTCTAGGGGACTGAGCCCCTTTAATGTTCCAAGAACAATATCTAAAATTATGTGCCTTAGTATACCAGAACATCAAAAGAGTGTATGGAAAATGAACTGGTCCCACCACCAAAATCAACAGATCCGGGTAGGGCATTGGTCGGCCTCTGAAGAAAAGTTCCCACCCCTTCTCCCCAACCTCACCCCCTACGTGTCTCAACATACCAGAAAAAAAGACACCACTAACTAGTGGTGGGCCTTGTAACTTTGAAACACATACAAGAAAATGAAACAAACAGACCACAACATATACTATATCCCAGAAATACCCTCCACCAACCCTCCATATCCCAAGAAAAGAACAGCAATAGTATGAACAATAACCATATGTATCTGGAAACCCCCCAACCCAACAACCCACACCCTCCCTCACCCCAGAAATACTTAAACCGGTGACACATTATGAACCAGAACCACAACAGCAGGAATACTAACATATCCCAACCCAACCTCCCACGACTGCCCCCCACCCAACATTGAACATTCCCGAATCCCATAATAGACTGATGCATGAAACTCTCATAAACCATGGCATCATACCCATCCACCTGGCCCTCCCGCCCCCTCCACTGCCATTGTAATACATCACTATAAAAAAAAAAAGTCCAACACCACTTATTAAAGGGAATCCATACGTTTCCTTCTAGGTTATGTTTAGAAAATATTTTCAGTAAGACAGAAACATGCTTTTTAAATAAGGATGTGGAGGCATCCATTTTGTGGACAGGAAGGGTGTTGTGATTATGTCACTGCCTCACCAGTGTTAACAGTGTGCAATGCAGCAGGTGAGAACAGTTTGACTGTGCTGTCATAGGAGATGGAGTGTGATGGATGTTCAACTACACGCTATTTGGAGGAGGAAATAGAGAAGCAGGGAGACATTACTTCAAATAATCTTACAAAAAGTATGCCACTGTTGCCTACTTAAAGTTTGTTTCCTTATCAGACGACCTTTTTGTTGGCTCCAGTCATGTGCTGGTGCACTACCATGTTCTCTATCTGTTTGCAGGAGGAAGGCCCGTAGGTGGCGTGGGGTGCTGAGTGCTCTCCAATGGTGTCAGAATGTGAGCGGAGAAAGTGGAGGCCTTTGGAGCGGCTGTAGGGACAGAAGAATGCCACAGCTGTTGTAAAGTGTCCCCAAAGATTTAAACGGGAGTTCCATTCTACAACCTGTGACATTCCTGAAGATTCTGGCAGAAATTAAATATTGGAAGGGATTTTTTTAGTTGTCTATATTGTTTTTATTTATATTCTTTCCCGATTTGTTCTTATATAGTGATCTACTAAGTTTTTAAGCGATCCAGGTGTTTTAGGTTTGTTACTGTGATAAAATAACACTGCGAGACAGTTTAAATCAATTGTGCACTCTTAAGATAATTTTATTTTACATATTCAATACATTTTATATTTTCTTTCCTTTTCGTGCATGCATATTTTAGACACGTGAGCACACTGAATAAAGGTGTATGCGTACACGTAATTCCAGGTACACTATAGCTGCATACACCTTGGACGCTCATGGTTTGCTGCTCCTTTCCTGTTCTTTTTGTGGATAGAACACATTTTGTGATACAAGTGTCGGCCCATTTCTTTTTTGTCTGTTATTTTATATGATTTAAGCAGACATGCGGGAGAGTAATAACGAGTGGTACACGTATCAAATCTTTTAAAAGAACTGGGTTGCAATAGATCAGCGAGGCTGTTGCAAAGATTTAAAGCTTTAATGGATAGCATGCAGACACTGTATGTGCATTGAAATTCCTCTGGTTCATTTGTAAATCGGTAAACTTGGTGCTTACCAGAGAAACCTATATACACAGCTCTGCAACTAGAACAAAAGTAAGCTCTTTTATTTGTTCTTTTTTGGTCTGGCATGAGCTGTACAGTACTCTCACTACTTTATGTATTTTTACTGTAGCATTTTTAAATACATTTTTAGCCATATAGTGACTAGATCTTAATGTTTTTCCATTTAGCATATCAGTATTTATTGGTAAATAGGTAATTATTTACATCTGAGTGTGTTAGCACTTTAGTACTTTAGGGCTTCAGTGTTTTATTTTAATGTGCGTTTACAACCTTTTAACTTTTTTCTTCCCTAGTGAGCCCTACATGGGGACCGAGGGAGTTAAGAAAATTGACGAGAGATGAGGCTATTCCGGAATGCTTGAGGCCATCCTGTGCAAATCCCCTCATACACGTTATAGTTTTGGACTTCTCGAGCAAGCTTCTCCTTACTTCTTTCTTTGTTAAGAAACATTGATCTGAGGACTTTTAAGCGAACTTTCTGGTGCATCAATAGACGAAAAACAATATGAGGTGAACTGTAGAAGTCTGCAATTGCTAAGAACAATTTTTTTAAGGTTGAATGTGGAACATCTTTATCTAGGATTTTAGTGGACTCAAGTTGCTTTACTTGTGACTGCATTTCATGTAGAAACTGGACTCTTTTAAATACAAAAAGAAAAGATATATTTTTGCTGTTGGGTTAACTGCAAGGCTCCATACAGTGTGCACAATAATATATACTACTCCTACCTAGAAGTGTTATAGTTTTTGCCTAAAGTGCTGGGGTATTTTAATTATCTAACAGGGCTATATACTTCTTGTATTGAGGGTATACTTTGGGTATACATAGGAGAGTATTTGTATATATTCTTCAGCATGGTTAACACTAGATTACAAAGAATGAAAGACCCTCAACTTTCCCCTTTAGTTGGAGAAAGTTCCCTTATAAATAAAGGGTGTATAAAACAGACCGAAATTACAGAACACCTAGTTGGTGAAAGCTCTTTTACAAGTATAGGCTGTACTAAGCAGACTAAAATTACACACCACTTAAATAAGCTTATAGAAGGCTCATGTAATAGTAAAACCTCTACCCTCACCAATAAATCCAACCCATCAGAAAAACTGTTACAGATAGCTCCAAAAGGTTTTACAGCTGGCATTCTCTCATTAGAGGATATAATAGAGGAAACAGATGATGAAGCCCAATTTCTGAAGCAAATTGTTTAAATGAAAGTAATGTTAAGGGAGCCACTAGATCAGGCTCATTAATAGAACAAGAGACAAGTGTTTCCCCAAGTGTTTCCCCTAATGTATATGAGATAACACCAGAAATATGGAATAATGAGAGCTATCTAGATAAGGAGAAGACACTGCTAGAAGAAGTATCCAGAGATTTACAAGGGATTATTACTGGCCTTAAAAATGTGATGATCAAGGTGAAAAAGGCTTATGCAAAAGATGTAAGAAGGAGATGAGGGAGGAAATAAGCTTGGAGGAAGAGCAACAAAATGTCTGGTAGACAAGCCTACTAAGTGATAAATTAGTTAATCTTCTATCAAAGCAGCATAATGCTAACATCCTACTCATGGAGCAAATGTTGTTGAACAGAGATGTGATGAAGATGTTAAGGAGTGAAATAACACAAAATAGAATCTCCATTATTGAGGACATGAATGCTAAATTGGAGAGCATTAAATAAGAGACTAATTTAAAAAAAAGGAAGGATTAGACCAGAGTTTGACAGTATTTATATACCAGATAGCTCAACAAAGAGAAGTAATGCTCATAAGAACAGTAAGATGGCAAAGGATACAAAAGAAAAGTTAAAGAATAAGAAGCAAAACCAAAAGAAGCCGGGAAAAGAAAACATTGAACTAACAAAGGAGCTAGACAATACCCCTAATGAGCATCAGTTAAAGCCACTGCAACAGATACCCCAAGAATGTAGGGAAACTTTAAAATCGAAGGGTCATAAAGAGACAGGAAAAGAAATGCTGAACAGTGATTTACAGTTAGGAGCACAACTGAAACAATTAGAAACAGAAATTGCACTGCTAAATAATTAATTAGGGTACTGGAATCAAGCAAATGCCAAAAACAATGAGAAAAAATAATATATACCAGTGGAAAAAAGGGAGATGGGCAATGGACAACTAATGGACAATAGTGTCCAAGGTATTGATTTTACTAGTACTGAGTATGATAACAACTTAAAAAAGAAAGTGGAGATCACAGAATCCACCCCTTTAATTAGTATTTTAGCCCCAACAGGATGATTCCAAGTAGAGGATGAGCACCAGGCAGCTCGATTGGCTGAAAAACTGAAGGCAGAAATGGATATAATAATTAACCCAGAAGAAATTATGGGGATTAAGAATACTGAAATAATTCAGCCTTGTTACTATATATATATATATATATATATATATATATATATATATATATATATTGAATTGTCAAGGAGAGCCAATTACATCTGGCTTAATGCTCCACCGATAAAGGGTCAAGAAATTGTAGTTACTTTCCCTAATAGACATCTTTGTAATACATCCAAAGCACAAATGAAGATACAAGAACAGGAACCTGTTGGTCTTACTTTCTTTGGATTAAATTATCTTTATAGGGAAACAGATGGGAAAATGACTAGAGAAATATGTAGTCTTTTAAGAAATGTTTTGCAAGTTCAATTAGGTAGGGATGGTATAATAGCTGTAGAAGGAGTAGGAAGGGGTACACAAATTAACACAGTAGTCAAAAATGAAGGAATAATGAACCAGATACTGGAGAAGACACCTATACTTGACTCTATGGGTCTAAATATAATAGAGTCTAAATTGCTGGAGAAAACAACTGGTATGCAAAGCACACACTGTGATGGAATAAGGACATTGATGAGAAATAAATTACAGTCCATAGCTGGGTATGTGGACTAACAATCAGCTGATGATGTACAAATTCAGGCTCAGTTAGAGCCTATTAAAGGTCCATCTACAGTCCTAACTCTAAGTAATGGTGAATACCTGCAGTTTATCTCCTAGAACATAGCAGAAATTAAGGACAGGCACCAAGATGTAGACTGGATTAGCTTTATTACAACGTTTAATGTTGTCTGTCTCCAGGAGACATGGCATGGTACTGCTGATCAGATTGAAATAAATGGTTTCCAAGTAATATACACACCGGGTACCAAAAATTCGACAAGGGGTAGGAATTCTGGAGGGATTGCCATATATGTAAACTTAAGTAGCATCCCATCTGTAGAATGTATTATAGCTAGTGAAAATTTTATAGTTGTTTTATTGCAGTATGAGAGTCAGAGTTTTTTAGTTATAACAGGGTATATTCCACCGGAGAGGTCTCCAATGTATAAAATGAATATATGGGAAGAACTAAGAACCCTATTAATTGAAACCAGGACCAGATTTTTGAATGTTGAAATTTTACTAATTGGTGATTTAAATGCCTGTATAGGACAATATGATGGCTTGGGAGATAATACTTTTTTCCAAACTGCAATGCCCCCATATGATTGGAATAAAAGAGTAACTAAGAATAAAATTATTAACAAAGCAGGCTTGGAACTAATCAAGATTCTGAGGGAATGTAATCTATACCCTCTAAATGGTAGATTGAATGGAGACCCTGAGGGAGAATGTACCTATATATCATCCAGAGGAGCCTCTTTAGTTGACTTAGCATTTTGGACAGATACACCTGATATATGGGAAAGTTTGTGTTAAACCTAGAGCAGAAAGTGATCACCTCCCCGTTGTCTTGGAAAGTAATCTTAAGAAAAGCATTCAGGTACCCTCAGCTCTGCAATCTGCTAGCATAGAAATCAGAACTAACAAAAAAATCTTTTGGAAATTGAAATCTCCATTAGGTATTACATACATTGTTAATAACTCATTTTTAATAGAAAATACGGAGTCCTTAAGAGACTATAGTACAGATCAGTTAATAAAAAAATTATATCTATTATTTGGAGAAATAAGGATTAACCTAGAACACACTATGACTATTAATAATAGGAGGAAAAGAGGTTGGTATGATGATGAATGTGTGAGGTACAAAAAGGTATTAAGGAGGCAAAAAAAGCAATATATGAAAATTAAAAGTAAGGAACTACTGAGCCTTATAAATCAAACTAAAAAAGCATATACGCTTTTACTTAAGAGAAAGAAAAAAAAATTACTTTAAAAGTCAATGGGAAGAAATGCAGAAGGTAATTGTAAACAAGGACCAAAAAGGATTTTGGCTACTAGTAGCTAGATGTACAACTAACTATAAAGAAGATATGGATGTATATATAGCAGAAGAAGAATGGTTAAGTTATTTTTCACAAATATTTTGGGATCCAGAGGAAGATGAAAATATTTTGATTATAGGAGAACCTCAAACCCTAAGAATAATAACTCTAGAAGTATACCTTGCTATAAACTCGTTAAAAACTAAAAAAGCAACAGGGCCAGATAGTATGTTAGCTGAGGTCATTCAGTGTAATGCTGGATTATGGAGTAGAATGTTAACAATATTAGACAACATATAGAATAGTGGATGATCGCCCATCCACAATAAGGCTGTGTTTCCCTCAAGGGAGTTGATGACATCATAGAGACCTCGAGAGCAAAGCTCGAGACGTCTCACTGATGTCATCAACTCACGAGGGAAATAGCCTTGTTGTGGATGGGCAATCATCCACTGTTTTATATAGTATATGGACAGCCTTTATTGTCCATGGAAACCAGTGGCCTTTTGAACGTTTATTTTTTTTTTTTTTTTTTTTACTGGTGCCGTTCCCTGTCCCACTCGCACTGGCTTCTCCTGCTTCCGCTTGCTCCATCTTCTCACAGTTGCACTGTATCAGTCTGAGTAAACTCCTCCTTTTGGTTTTCATCTTCTGTGGCCAAGCAGTTTAATTTTTAAATTAAAAAAAGTAATTTTCTTTTCTGACAAACAGCCATGTGCGGTTCTGTGGGTGTCACTTAATGGACCGTCTACCGTACGGCGCTTGGTAAATCACGCTGCCATGTTTTCTTTTTTTGTTCTGGTGGGTCATCAATGAATGAGCTAATCAGGTGAGAGAATGAGGCTAAAAAGCTGTTGTACTATCGATGTGACGTCAGAACGATAGCACAACAGTTTTTTTTACCTTTGAACTGCCCTACAACAACATTTAGAAAGCCACTGGTTTCCGTGGACAATAAAGGCTATCGATATACTATAAATGTATACAGGACACCAAATACCCTCATACCTGGAAAGAAGCATGGATAATTCCAATACATAAAAGAGGATGAAAAGATAATCCAGCCATGTATCGACCAATTAGTTTACTAGATAATAATTTAAAGATTTTTTTCTAAAGTAATATTAAACAGAGTGGGCGGGATATTCAAAGGGGTTGCACCTGGTGCAACAGAGTTGCACCAGGTGCAGCCCTGCATTGCGCCCTGGCAGAATATTGAAAAGGCTGCCTGGCGCAGCACAATTCCTGATGCGCCAGGGCGCAATGTAATCCTGTGCAGCACACATGCAGGGCACGTGCCCATGCATATGCGGCACAACCCGATATTCAGCCGAGGATGTGTGGCACATATGCTGGCGCAACCCAGCAGTACGCCACAGAGGGTGGCTCAAAGTTGAGCCCCGGAAAAGTAGGAAAAAGTCTCGGCCACCCACAGGTGGGCTGCTGTATTGCAAGGTGCAGCAAAGCAGATGCCAGCCATGGGTGGCCACCCGCCCACCCAAAACACTGTTACAAAGCACACATACCCCCCCAGTGGTCTAGTGGACCCCCTGCTGCCCAATTGTGGGCATCTGTACTGTCACAATAGATCCTGGTGATCTAGTGCCCCCCCATATGCCCGATTGTGGGCAGCCGTCGGCTGAATGTAAAACCTATGCCTGATAGTGGGCTGTAGTGAAGTGCAATAGATCCCTGGTGATCTAGTGAACCCACCTCCTGTATGCCAGTCGTCGGCTGACTGGAAAGCCAATGCCTGATTGCAGGTCATAGCATGAACCGATGGCTACCTGGTGGTTCAGTGGTACCCCCACCCACCCACAGAGGCCCCCAGCCACCCAGCACCCCCATCATCAGTGGGCAGCAGCACCCACCTGCCTTATTGCCTGGCCACCACCAAATGACAGTACAGTATGAACTGTAGCTAGTGGGTTGAGTATGGACCAGGCATGCAGGCTATATTGACATATGTCCAGAGATCTGTGAATGAATACTTCATTCACAGATCTGGACCTTGTGTAGTACAGTATGGCTTGATGCCCATTGGTCCACACTGTGGCCCAATGGGTGTACAGTTCATACTGTATGCTGTCATTCGGCGGGTGGCCGGGTGGTGCTGGGTGGCTGGGGACCCTGTGGGTGGGTGGGAGGGGTACCACTGGACCGCCAGGTAGCTGTCGGGTCATCCTACGGCCCGTGATTGGGCATGGGCATTCCATTCAGCCCGTTATCGAGCATACCAGAGGGGGGCCACTAGACCACCAGGATCTATCTTGACTGTACAGATGCCCGCGATCGGTCTGCGGGGGGGTCCGCTAGCCCACCAGGGATTTGTCTACATCACTGATGCCCATGATTGGGCATATGTTTTCTATTCTGCTGCCAACTGCCAACAAACAGGCATATGGGAGGGCTGCAAAAGCCCTCCAGGGAGCACCCCCCCCATCGTCAGTGGCTTGGCAGGGTGCCAGGCACAATTCACCGGGACACCCGGCGCATTGCATGCAAATAGCTCCATTTGCACCTTGCATAGATTATGGCCTCATTTACATGCCCCCGGCTGAATATCATGGGTGATGGGCTTAGCGCAACTGCACTTGCGCTGGCGCATCCCCTGCTCCCCCTCTGTGGCTTGTGCTGGAGCAGTGCCACTGTGCCATGGTGGTGTGTGTGCTGCCCCTGCCATATTCAACAGTGCTGAGCCATGGCACATCACCGTTGAATATTGCCTGGTCTGGGCCTTGGCATAGCCCAGTTGCATTGTGCCCAGTCTTGCACCACTGCCTAGCGCAGTCTGAATATCTAGCCCCTTTAGGTGTAGCTGTCCAAGAAACTGGACATCTATCCCCCTTTCAATCTGGATTTTGAAAGGACTATTCAGCCATGGATAACATTTACATAATGTTTCATCTAATTGAAAAATATGTTCATTTAAGAAAGCGCCCGAAATACGGTTGCCCGACATCAGGATTTTGCCTCCAGGGAGTGATTCAGGGGGCTTTGCCCCTGCACCCCCAAATGCGGGGGGCTCCTCCTCCTACACCTCTGTATTTAAAGATTCTCACTCCTGGGGGGGGCCAAATCCCGATGTCGGGCAACCGTGTTTCGGGCACCCGGGGTCACGATATTGCCAGTCGGGCCAATGCATTTTGGTCGATCAGAAGTATCCCGTGGGCCCCAAGTGAGAACTTCACTATGCAGTTATCCAACTAACTGATCAGATCTATCTCAAGGTTTTTAGCCTTAAGTCCCTGTGTGAAATCTATGTCCAAGGCATGTCTGTGTTGATGGGTTGCAGAAGTAAATACTTGTATTAGACCCAGTGAGTTCATCAGCTGGAGGACATCCTGACCAAACTGCCAGAGTTCATCGCCAATCCAGGCATTGAAATCACCCAGAACAAACCATTTGGGTAACTCAAATACCCTGCCAGTGAGGAAGTCTATGATTTCCTGCAGAAAATCCCCTCTTATGTCCCAGAAGCCAGGACACCTGAAGGACTCTGCAACCTTCACCTGAACCCCCACACATAGCCATGCATTCAAATGACAAGGTTTCCCCTACTGGGTGCACAGTAAAGCTCAACTTGGATCTGAAGCAGATGGCTACCCCACCCCTGTGATCCCTCCATGGGCAATGAACCATGGAATATCTGACTGGGACTGCTGTTTCAAGACTGGACCATCATTGTTACTCAGCCAGGGTTTTCTGATACAAGCCAGATTAACCAAGGAAATCAAGCCCGCCTTAATTAATTAATTTATTTAAAATTTGGTAACCGGGAAAGGCAAACTGAGCTGAAGCACATTTCCAGGTGCGACCTGGGGACAGAGGGTACAAAGCACAACAAAGGGTAACAAAGATACAGAATACAGTAATAGACAATACACAAATAAGGTCCTATTTTAAAATCTGGTTTTCAATAGTCATTAGACATGAGAAAAAGAATAAAAAAAAACAATGTAGTAAGAGCATAAAATAAGGTAACATCATTTATACTAGAGATGGGAGACAGAAAGGAGGACAGGAGTTTTGTTGTGAAAAATTTGGTCAGTGGACAGCCACAAGATGTACATTGGATGGTCTGAGAAGGCGTTTAAGTGCAAGAAAGAAGGGGGTGAGTTGGGTTGGGGGGAGGGGTTATTCCAGAGGGAAGGAAGTCTAAAAGAGAAAGCGAGTTTCCCAGCATAGGTGCAGGCTCATGGGAGGGCGAAAGAGCAGAGGTAATTTGTGCACAACGGGTAGGGAGAGGTGGTGGCTGGGGTTAGGAGAGAGGACAGGTAGGATGGAAGAATGCCAAACCAGTATTTAGAGATGAAAGTAGAACAGCGGGACAGGTGTCTCTGTGAGAGGGATTGGAGAGATAGTGAGGAGTAGAGATCGCAGTGGTGGGTCGGGGGGGAGGAATTAGAGCCAAAATGGCAGAAAGCATTAAAGAGGACATCAAGTTTGGCAACGGAGGTGACCGGGGCCAAGCCATAGATGACACTGGCATAGTCAAAGATAAGGAGAATCCATTTGACAAGAAGATCATGTCGGACTGGGTGGGAAAGACTTCCTTTGTGATGGTAAAGAAGCCCCAGTTTGGGGTGAAGCTTAGAGAGAAAGGCATTAAAAGAGAGAAGTCCAGCGAAGGATCAAGCCACACTCCAAGGTATTTGTAGGCTGGAACATCTTTAAGAGGAGTGCTAGCAAGGTTAGAGAAGGCAGGGAGGGAGGAGAGCCTGCCGAGTTTCTTTTTGGAGCCAAAGGTCATGGCTACGGTCTTTTTGCTATTTATTTTTAGGCTGGTTTCTGTGAACCAATTTGTTACTGCAGTAAAATTATGTTGGAAGGGAATTTGGACATCAGGGGCAGAGGGATCAGATAGGAATAGGACGGTGTCATCCACATTCATGTGGATGTGGGCGTGGGTACAAACATAAGGCAAATAATTAATAAACAGAGAGAAAAGAATAGGAATGAGGATCAATCCTTGGGGGACAATAGCAAGCATAGGGAGTGGAGATAGGACGTTATTCACTTTTACTGACAGGGACCAACCAGTTAGATAGGAACTTAACCAGGGGACTAGAGCAGGGGAAAGACCAGTGGTGCTTAACTTGTTTAGAAGAAGAGGGTGGAGACACAATCAAAGGCCCTTACAAGGTCAATAAATATAGCAAAGGTGATCTGCCTTTGGTCCATTACAGAGTGAATGGCATCTGTGAAACAAAGAATGGAGGAGGTGGTGGACTGAAGTTTCCTAAATCCAGATTGGACTAGGGAGAGAGTGTTGGAGGCAGAGAGGATGTCGCTAAGCCTAGTGAGGACAAGGGATTCTTGTATCTTGGGGAGAGAGAGGAGAAGTGATATGGGGCAGTAGTTTCCAGGGGTGGTTGGGTCACCCACTTTATCAAAGGGGAAGCCCGTAGTGGACTTCCAGGCTGAGGGGATGGTAGAGGAAGAGAAAGATAGACTGAGGAGTTAGGTTATAGGGATCAAGATTGAAGATGCAGAGATTTTGAGAAGTCTAGGATGTATGCCATCAGGGCTGGATTTGGAGGGGTTTAGGGATCTTAGTGCACTAAGGACTTCTGAGAGGGAGACAGGGGCAGCTGAAAGTCAGCGGGCAGAGTGAAGAAGTGGTGGGGATGGAGGGGGTAGTCTGGTGGGAGGGCACAGGTCATAAAGAAATAATTTAGGGCAGCTACAATGGGGGGAGGCAGAGACAAGGGAACCTGCCTCACAAAGAGTGGGCAAGGAAGGTTCTGAGGAGGGGAGCAGGAGCGAGCAGAGATCTTTCCAGAAGCAGGATGGAGAATTGTTGGAAGGGTGCAGTTGGGCTTTGAAATAGTCAGATTTCACCTGGTGCACTGCCTTTGTCCAGCCATTACGGAGGGCTCTATAGTACTGTAGATCTGATGGGTCTCAGGAGATTTTGAAAAGGCGCCATGCAAAGTTGCGGGTTTTGCACATGGACAGGATTTCAGGAGAGATCTAGGAGTGGTGGTGGCATTTTACCCTGACTGTTTTTAGTGGGGCGTGGGCATCCCAGATATTTAGGAAAGTTAATGTGAAGTGGGTGAAGGCAGCATCAACAGAGGGGTGTAGAGAGGACCAGCGACCAATTTGCCTTGGCCAAGTCATAGAGTAATTTGCTTGTGTTGAGTGTTTTTGAGGGGTTGGTACTGAATATATTTGGGGGGATTTAGAGGGGGTCATATCTTCCTGATGCAAAAGGTGGGGCAGTGGTCACTGAGCATTTCAGGAAGAATGCCAGCAATGCTGAAACGGTGCGGGTGTGTTGATAGCACCTAATCAAGCAGGGTATGGGATGAAGAGCGAGGGTTTTGGACGAGTAGGCTCTTTGATCAGTTGGGTCAGGTTTATGATACTATCTGGTGGCACGAGTTTTGAGACAAGGGGGAGAGTCAATCCAGATTAAAATCTCCAAGAAGGATCAGTTCGCCTGTAGATGCAAGGGTGGTGGTGGAAGTGACACAGGAGACAAGGAGGGAGGGAGGGAGAAAGTTTGGGGGCGACATTCAGAACTCCAACAAAAAGTGGCATTGAGGATGGAAAGGTGATCTTAGCTAGAAGGAGTTTGTGAGATTTAAGGACTGTTTCACCGTGGGTGATGTTGCAGGTGAGGTTGTTGAGGGAGTATATTGCAACCCCTCCTCCCCTCTTGCCACGGTCTTGGTGGTGGAGGTTATAGTCAGGAAGGGCAAGCTAGTTATCTGGGATGTGTGAGGACAGCCATGTTTACATGATGCATAGGATGTCAGGGGAGTGCTGAGTGACCTAGACTTTTAAATTGTCTAATTTAGGAAGGGGGATATGGGCATTTATGTGGAAGAACCTCAAACCCTTTGGAAGGGCCAGCAGAGAGGTGGGATGGGAAGGACCAGGATTGAGCTTGACATCCCCGGCTAGGAGTAGGAAAAATGTAATAAAGGGATAGTGGGGAGGTTGACATTTGAGCTTTAGACAGTGAACTTGGGGAAGAAGACATTTAGGGGAGGTAGGAGGCAGGAGATGCTGGATGGTTGCAAGCATTGAAAGAGAGATGTTTAGCAGTCCAGGGTGGATTTTTAGTTGAGAGTAGCAGGACAGAGTCAGAGGAGGGAGGTGGGGAGCGTAAGAGGGGAAAGTAGATAGACTACTTTGGGGGTAGGGAGTAGACGGGATGGTGCTGGAAAGGGACGGGGTGGGAACGGGTGAAGATGTGAAAAAAGAATAGGAGGGTTATGAAGGGTGGAGAAAAACACAAGGGGAGGCCATGTTAACAAAGGTAAGAACAGTGGAGTCAAGGAAAAAAGTAGGGTGGTGCAACAGTGGCATCTAGTGGCCCAAGGATATATAATGCAGATGATGAACTAGGGAGATACAAAAGTCAATGGTAGGTCATGTGACCTCAGTTACATGACACAGGGCACCTAATGAAAAGCTCAGCCAGGATGGGAGAGTGGGGGTGGGTGGGGCAGCCGCGGCACTAGCAGCAGTGAAGGAAACACAGAAACACAGTGCTGAGGCTGTGTAATGCTGCAGGCAATGCCTTCCCCTATGAGCAGGTTCCAGGGGGCTCTGACGGCACTTTGCCACTTGCTTGGGGGGTGGGGAAGAACACACAAGTTACCTGGCTGTCATGACCACAGTACCTGTTCCTATGTGCAGGCTCCAGGGGCTCCAATGGCACTTTGGTTCTTGCTTGGTGGGTGGTGGAGAACTCACAAGTTACCTGGCTCTCACGGCCTGCCTGTAGAGGGAAGAAGGAGACATATTAAGTAATGCAGGGGATTGAAAAGTCAGATGGCTACTCAAAGGGAGAGGCATGGGTCAGGGTGGGAACCAGGAAGGATTGCAAGTGGGAGAGGTGGACTGAAGAGAAGAGGACAGTGAGCAAGATAAAAAGCAGCTAAAAACACAAATTTGAGCACAAGGCATATTCGGTCTGCAGGTAATAGTATGAGCTCTTAAAGTAACAGTCTGAACAAGCATTATAATCAATGTATATGACATTGTACAACCTTAGCATGGCATAACAGGTCATGACACTCGCGACCTGCCTGCTTTTATGTACAGGCTCTGGGGGGGTATTCCTAATTGATCTGGTGTTACAAATGATTGTTTGCAGGGAACAAATGGAGGCTGCAGGCCTACAAGTTACCTGCCCACTTGGTTTGGTGGAAGCCTTGGCTATGGGAACCAGCCACATCTGGCCCCTCCCTAGGTCCCATTTTGCTCCCAGGCAGCACCTGGTCCTCACCAACTCTATAGTGCCCCCTGTTAACCCTCCTCATACCCCAACACCTATCATGCCAGCTCCTTACAATACCCACCTCCCTGCAGCACCTATATGCCACTGCTGGCAGGAGAGGTCATTGAAGGGTGGAAGTCAAGCAGCTGGGCCACGGAGTAACTACTGTAAGCCTGGGGCCCCACTATCTAAGCCCATGATGCCACTGGTTACTCACAAGTCTCATGTCTGTCCTGGGTAAGATACTGGAACAGTTTGTTAGAGATATTATTGAAAAACACATTTAAACAACTGGGCTGGCTGACATTACTCAGCATGGTTTCTGCAATGGCAGATCGTGCCTAACAAACTTGTTACAGTTCTTTGAGCTGGTCAGTAAGGCTATTGATATAGGTTTAGTGGTGGATTTTGTGTACCTGGACTACTCTAGAGCCTTCAACACCATTCCGCACAAAGAACTAATAGACATCTTGTCATAATTCAATATACACCCTAACATAACAGCATGGGTTGAATCATGGTTAACTGATAGACGTCAGTATGTTTGTATTAGGGGAAATTTTTCTGAATGGGGTAGGGTCACAAGTGGGGTACCGCAGGGATCCGTTCTGGGACCCATGCTCTTTAACCTTTATATTTCTACCATGAAAACATCTACTGGTACATGGGTGTGGAAATATGCTAATGACATGAAAATAGGTGCCATTGTAAACAATCATGACACTGTCAAAGAACTAAAAAAACAACTAACTGTGTTGGAACAGTGGGCCCAAAAACATAAACTGAGTTTTAATCACAATAAATGTAAAGTGATTCCTTTAGGTTATAACAATATCATGGCTGAATATATGCTAAATGGGCATCTAACTCAGGCAGTGACCTCTGAAAAAGACCTTGGTGTAACCATGACTAATAAGTTATCCTTTGACCTACACACCAAACAGACGGTCAAGAAATGTAATAGATTACTGGGCTATATATTTAGAAATATAAACAGTAGGGAGGTTAGAGTGATTGTTCCACTGTACTTGGCTTTGGTTAGGCCACATTTGGAATATTGTGTGCTCTTTTATGCACCTCAAGCAAAAGGAGATATAAAACTGGTGGAGATGGTGCAGAGAAGGACAGCAGAAAGAATAAAACATCTAAGGCATAGGACCTATGACGAAAGACTGAAGGAGTTGGGAATGTTCTCTCTGGAGTATATGAGAGTAAGGGGTGACTTACTGTATGTTTTGTCTTTTCTGCCCTTAAAGATGAACTATTGTGGGAAAGCACAGGACTATTACAGCACAAATTCTAGGACTATCAGATCAAATGGACTCAGATTGAGGGGGGAGAAGTATAGAACTGAAAGGAGGGGGAAGATGGTTTAGCCAGATGGTAGTAAAGCTATGGAACTTGCTGCCAGCATCAGTTGTTAATGCTGGTACAATTGAAATGTTTGAAAAATCATTAGACATATATTTGGGAGAGGAATATACCCAAAGGTACCACTGATATGTGACAAGTCAATAAGAAGTCTTGGACCTCCTGACTTGTAATGTCTCTATGAACCAATGAACAGAAACCCACCCACAACAAAACCGCAAACCCTCCAACACAACCCACTAATAAATCACTTACCCTAAACTCTTAAGTAAATACCCACACAATTCACAGTATTGCTAATACACTAACTATCCTACCCACACATACCAACACTCAACACCAGCCTCACCACTTGTATTAATACCCACTCCCCCAAATCACTTAGCAAAAATCAGTAAAAGGAGAATCCACACAAAGAGCTCCATTCAAGGTGCAGCAATATACTGATGTAGCAGAATAAATATGAGTCCACTCAGGTAATTTCCAAAATGAACAATTTGCCTCTGCTCTCAGAGTGTTTACCAAACACAGGTCACAGTAAGATACTCTTTGGCAGTACTCTCACTGCCACATAAGAGGATCAAAGACAGCAAGGAGGAAAAAATGCAAAGTTATGAATCTGAAGGGTTTTGTCAGCACCAATGGTCTGTACCCACAGTCTGCCAACAGGAACATCTATCCTCAGTTCTCATTCCAATCGAGCCAAGTGCATTAGATAATCCACGGGGGTGATGAAAAGGTCCTTTCCTTCACGCCAACGCTGCTGGTTCAAGCGTGCATGTTGGTCATGACAAAACAGAGAACCAGCTTACTCCAGCCAGCTCCAACCCACTGAACCTGCAGTGGAAACCAGCATGAAGAATGGCAGTAGAAAAGAAAACCTTCTCTATATTTTATTTTTTATTGGATGCCATATAGGTTGCCATTAGCAGTGGCTTGGGCACTGGTAGGCTGCCAGGTGTCATACACTTGCTGCCCACTGCCTAGATCACACTGGAACAGCACAACTCAGGACGACATGCAGACAGACTGCTTCAGGACTTAAGAGAAACTTCAGCAACTTGAGAGAATGTGACGACTGGCAGAAGAAAACATTTCTATTATTTTATTTGTTATAGGATGCCACAAAGGTGCCAACCAGCAGTGGCAAGGAACTGGCAGGCTGCCAGCTGGTACATGATTGCTTCCCAGTGCCCAGATTACTTTGCAACAACAGAGTGCAAGACAACACATAGAGAGACTGCTTCAGCGCTTGGGAGGAACGTCAGCAAGTTGGGAGAACACGAATACTAGCAGAAGAAAAAAAGCTTTATGTAAGATGCCAGCAAGTGCTAACTAGTGATAGATGGGTACCTGCAGGTGACCAGCTGGCACACACGCTGCTCACTGCCCTATACCCACCAATCACAGGCTTCAGGGGCCTCAATCATTCTGTCTGTGTATGCTCTGTTAGTTCTGAAATGCAACTGAAAAATAAATGTCTATCCAGACTGACAAAAAAATAGTGTGTGCTGATTAAGCAGTTGAGCACTGGCAGGCTGTCATCTCATGCCCCCATCTGCCTACTGCCAAATCACATACCAGTCCCTCCTCTCCCATAGCCCTAATGACAAGCCTCTGGTACTAGAGGACCACTACCTTGGAATGAACTTGTTCAGCCTGAGGCATAATTTTCTTTTTTCCTCTTCTTTTTCCTTTTAAGAAAAAATATAATCTCCCCCTTCAGCATTCTTGCTGTTTCTCCTTTTGGCCTAGGGACTTTTTCTTCAAGATTTTGCCTTGTTTTTAAGAATTTGCTAGTTATTCTAACTAGTAGTGATCAAAACTCTGCCTGAACTACCTAGAAGACGAGTGAATGAGTAAGCTTTCACGCTAGCTCATGTCACTGAGTTGACCCTAGCACCAAAACATGGTTGTGATTCACACTCTGCCTAATCACTATAACTATTTCAGCTGTGGATTACAGTTCGCTGTTTGATTGGTTCTCCTGGTCTGCATCATTTGGAGCAAGGCAAACCAGCCAAATGGAAGGTCTATTTGCCACAAATGTTTGCCACAGTTCAAAAGAACTGAACATCTGAAGTTTGAGGTGTCCAATTCTTTGTTAGAACCAAACATGCTGCACTAATCACAGTGTCTACTAAGCTAATCAGAGGGCAGCTTTCACAATGTTAATAACATCACAATAGCCATGTGCAGCACTTAAGTCAGCAGTTGAAATCAAAGAGAAACAGCTAAATCTTCATACAAACATAGAGGATTGTGTATGAGCAGTCATACACAACAAGGCTATTTTTGACTTGAGGCTTCCATGGCAACAAGAGACATCGAGAATGCAGCTTGAGAGGTCTCGTTATCAGACACCTCAAGATTTTAAAATAGCCTTGCATGTGTATGGTTGCTCATACACAATCTTTTATAGTGTATGGGCAACCATAAGTGCAGTCCTTGGCCCCAAAACAGGTCCCCTGATACAAAAAAAAAATTTCTGCACAGCTACAATGGTTCATTCCAGCACCATTCATTTTTCTCACCGCTGCAGCCGCCTCATCGTGCATGCGTGACGACGAACAACATTGAGATGTCGCTAGTGCAGCACAACAACGCTATTCTAAGCATGGATTTCCATGCAGAACAGTGTTCTACCATACACTATAGCAGATTTGAAAGCTATAACTATAAACTCATCTTGTATAAATAATATACACAGTACAATGGTCTGATACAAAATACACAGTTTATCATCACATATGAGGGAGCAGGACTTTCATAACTCGTGCCTGGCTGCAACAATCATGAGTTATGGTCCTGCTCCACCACATGTGAAGTTTAACTGCGTAATTTGTGCCAACGTATTGTATGTCCCCACTATATATATATTATAGGAGTGTGGTAGCACCCCTATAGTTAGGGTTGAGTAGGTTGTTCGATGTTAACCCCCTAACTTTGCACATCAACATCTTTGGCTCCCTTTGATAAAATTAATTGAATTTGTATATGTGTTGTCTAGGAGGCAAGGTCTAGATGTGTGGAAATTTTTTGTGATGGCAGCCTGTGCAGTTTCTGAGATCCAGATGTGTCATTTTATGTAAATGTCAAATTCGTTTCCTATAATTAACATTGTTTTGTTTTTTTCGCTCTCACCTACAGTCTACATGGAAAGGAAGTTTTTTGCCCCAAGCTTGCAGGGGACATGTGTCATGTCCCAAGGTAATGTCTTTGACAGGTCTGCTGAAAATAATATCAAGGGTTCCTGAGTTGTAAGGATTTTAAATTTTGTGTTTTCTGACATTCACAGTAGTGGTTTTGAGATAACGTTCTTTGGCAAAAAAAAAATTTTGATACCTCAAATTGCCTGTTTTTTCTTTCATGCCACTTGATTGGCAGGGCACCAAACATTTTGCCATCTTATCCATGAACTAACAAATGTGGAAAACACATAAAAATAAGTGGATTTCAAAAAAACAAGTATCAGAACCTAGCTAAACAGGACTCATTAAGCTAGATTCTGATGTTTGTTTTTTTTAAATTATGACTGCAAATGCCTTTTCTGGGCACCCAAAATCCCAGGTGCTCAGTTTAGTAAGAGGAGCACTTCCCCAGCATTCTCTGCATGAGAACACTGGGATTTGTTTGAATTCTGTAGCCGCAGCAGAAATCCTGCTGCTGGCTGCAGTGTGAGTCATGAGCCACTGTTTCCTTGGTGTTTGCTGCCCCTCCCACTCCATCGCTTGTCCTTCCAGGTATCTAATGGCATTCCCACCCACCGGTCACCCTCCCCATTATTTTGTTGTTGATCCCTGGTATCTAGTGGCACTCTCCCCACCTCCGATCGCCATCCCCCTTATTTTTATGTTGATCCCTAGTGTCTGACGGCACCCCCCACCCTCCAATTGCCATCCCCTTTATTGTTTTGTTGATCTTTGGTATCTAGTGGCACCCCACACCCTCCAATTGCTGGCCCCATTTTTTATGTTGATCCCTGGTGTGTAGTGACACCCCCCCACCCTCCAATTGCCATCCCTTTATTGTTTTATTGATCCCTGGTGTCAAGTGGCATCCCCCACCCTCCAATTGCCATCTCCCTTACTTTTTGTTGATCCTTGGTGTTTAGTGGCAGTCCCCACCCTCTGATCACCATCCCCCTTACTGTTTTATTGATCCCTGGTGTCCATTGGCATCTCCCACACTCTGATGGCTGTCCCTCTTATTGTTTTATTGATCCCTCATGTTTAGTGGCACCCCCTTCACCCTTCCTTTGCATACAGAACCTAAAATGTAGAAAAAGGTCATTTGATGTTTTTTTTCAACCTGTAAAAAATGAAAATGGTCCCTCTCTGATCAGCCCCCACAACCCCACCTCCCACTCACCCTCTCTCACCTGAACAGGTCCCAGGTTCAAAATCCCCTCTCTCTGATCGAAGACATGTCTTGCTGCTGGAACCGGTGACTGCAATATGAAAAATTAAGATAAACACAGTTCAATGTATTTCAGTTGGGCTTTCAACTTTTATGCATAACTTTGCCATTTTTTTATATTTTAACCCCAAATTTTTAAGATAGCCAGCTGGAGACCCCACCTCATGAACAATATGACAGTTGTTACACAACTCCAGCTTGAAAGGTGATGTCTCAGTTGCTTGGTGAATTCACCTTTTGGGCAGGATTTGCATAATGACAGTCATATTGTTAATGAGGTGGGGTCCTAA
The DNA here is from genome assembly GCA_016271365.2 of Neoceratodus forsteri. NCBI lineage: Eukaryota > Metazoa > Chordata > Ceratodontiformes > Ceratodontidae > Neoceratodus > Neoceratodus forsteri. The sequence goes on along the minus strand of CM057452.1, from coordinate 1,545,726,983 downwards.
GATGGCTATGTTGAAAATTTGGGGTCAGAATATGTAAAAATGCTAAAGTTATGACCATTTGTTGCAAATTCGCTATGCACGCTTGTAACTTTGGGAATTTTCAATATTTTGACCCCCAATTTTCAACATAGCCTTCTTATTACCCCACCTTATGTATGCCACATCTGTCATTTTTCAAATCCTAGCCAAAATGGGTTTTCACACCTGTGGCGCGAGTATGGCATTTGGCCAGGATTCAAAAATGTTCTGTTCTGGGTACGTGAGGTAGGGTAATAAGATGGCTATGCTGATAATTTGGCCACTGTTGTCCTATAAATGGAAGTGCAGGGCCTGAGGGCCCTGAGCTTCCACTGCTACATATATATATGCATCAATGGAGGGGTGGGAGCACAGGGCCTACAGGCAAATAAGGATACGATTATACTATCTCAAAAAGTAAGGAAATAATTGCAAAAAAAAAAAAAAAAACTACATTAATGCTCTAGTTAGGGTTAAAGCCACAAAAGTAGGGAAATGTGGCATTAGGGTTTCCAAACCTAGCACCTACCCCCACACTGCTCACACCAACAGGTGTCAAGGGGGTGCATTGGGATTGTCAGCCCTACCCCTCACCCCATTCTCCTATACTGTACCCATCTCAGCTTATTTACTTGTGGAATGGGGTGTGTGTTAAGGCTGATGACCCCAAGTTACACCCCATGCCTGTTGGTGTGTGCAGTTTGGGGGTAGGGTGCTAGGTTTGGAAACTCTAACACCACATTTCCCTACTTTTGTGGCTTTAACCCTAACTAGAGCATTAATGCATTTTTTTGCAATATATATATATATATATATAGGATGTGACATGGTCTGACTGAAGATATCAAATTTATCTTTATGAGAGGCCAGTGATATCATGATATCTCACGAGTGAGATATCTTGATGTCACTGGCCTCGAGTGAAGTTAAATATGATATCTCCAGTCAGGCCATGTCATGTTCTGTTTACACAATGTATGTTTGGGGAATTTTTTTTGGTTTGGTATTGTGAACATTTCAGTAGTAGTAATCTGTTAATGTTATATAAGCAATATAGGCAGAAGTATAACAGTATAGTTTGTAAAAGGTTTTTTTTTTATTGTGAGAACTTGATAAGTATGAAAACATTTTAACTGTGGTATCTGTTTTATTACAAAGAAAACAGCAACTTCATTAAAATTGTAGTCATTTTAACTCTTTGATGCCCTAACAGACATGAATTTTATAAGCACTGCCAATTTCTGTAGTCTTTTATCGTATTAGCAAACTTTCCGACCAGCTTTTTTACCGATGGATCTGTTTGTTTATATGCAGAGACTATTATTGCACTAATGGTAGTGTTTTACAGCTTTTCCCAGTGCTATGCTGAGACCGTTTTTTATTATTTCTGTGTTTTGGCAATTTTAGATTGACACACGTGTACGAGTTCAAGACTTGTCTCATGCTCCGGTCGCATGCCGCTATGAGATTTTTTTTTTAATTCACTTCTTGTGTCCGGCTGCATAGGTTTGTGTGGAATGCAGGGTTTTGCATGCTTTTAAACTGCAAGTGGTATGCATAAGAATAGGGTAGTTAAACTCAGGAAGGCTGTGTGATTCAGAGGCATGTGAATTATGCAGCGCTTTCTTTACAATGAATGTTGCCTGTGCTGTAATTTGTAGCCTCCTGTGTGTATTCAGGTATGCGGAGGGGATGGAGCGAGTGAATTTTCCCCCATTTATTTTCCTAGGGTTTTTGTTGTTTTAACAGGTGGAGGGGAGAGAAATGTTTTTTTGAACTGCTTTTTGTGGTTTTTGAATTGTGCAAGAACGAGCAGGTGAGTTGCTGTGAAATTGGAAGTGAGCTCGACTATTGTGTTGTCATAGATACTCTGACTTCGTGTCAAAGGTTATGGTTGACAGCAGTGTGTGGTCGTTGCTCATTGAACTGCTGGTGTTTTTACTTTACATGCAGAGCTCTTCAGTATTTAGTATTTAGTACAGTGTGAGTGTGTGTTGCCATAGTAATGGCTGTTCGGGCTTGAGTCTAGTTTTGTGAAGGTAACGAGTCAGTAGCTCTGTCCTCGATCTCCTGTTTCTACAGTTCAGGGGAACATTTTAAATGACTTAATGAAATGTAAAGTAGAAAGGTAATTTTAGTTACTTTAATGAGTGCGTTAAAAAGGCTGCCGGCACATCATCTACCACAATGGAGACCTCTAGGTCACGTTACTTGAGGGCATCAAAAGTGAAAGTTCTTAAGAAGAAAACATTGAGAAAACAGCAAGATCAACCAGATAAGTTATTTAAATTTTTTTTTAAAGTATAGTAGGAATAAAGAGATGAGTGAGGTATGTAGTGGTGGTGGGGGTGCAGGTTGTATAGGCACAGCAGCACAGCAGCTTGCTGTTTGTAGGTGTAGTGAAGATTGAAAATGAAATGATTTCGGTTTCAGAATGATGTATAGGAGTGTGAAGATATCTCCATGATGTATAGGAACATGGTGATATCAATGTTATCTTCACTGCCTAGCTCAGATATCATGTTTTCCACTTCTATTTATCCCAAAACATACATTGTATAAATAAATATATATATATATATATATAAATAATGCATAGGTAAGTGTGTGTTATGGATTCTTTTCACACACCCGAGGTGTGTAATACCCATAAACCTTGAGAGCGAAGCTCAAGAGGTTTATGTGGTCATCACACACCAAGGGTGTGTGAAAAAAATCCATAATATCAAACATACCTATCCTTTATTTTTTATAATCGCTGGTGTGGAGGTTTAGACTGTATTTCTAGCAGCTTGAAAGAAAAAAATGTTTTTTAGCTAGAGTGCAGTTTTATTTTTGAAGAGATTGAACTGTACATGAGTAAAACACAGCTGAAAATACTGCAGCTGAAATACTTTTTGTGAAACAATGGAATGCAACAGTTTTAAAGTCTTTTCTTTGGGAAATGTCATATCAACCTGATTTCAAGTTATTATGAAGTGTCATATCAAACTGATTTCAGGTTATTATTGCCTTTGTAGCATAAAAACCTGAAATCCAGTTGATATGCATTTATAGTATATGGTCACCCTTTGTTGTGTATAAAAATCAGCCTGCTCAAAATCCTTTTTAAGCACATTCTAAACCGTTATGCGCATTCTGAAGTGTTGTTATGTGCATTCCAAACAGTTGTTATGCACAGTTCAAAGGTCATGCAATTTTAAATTTCTCTTATTCTACACCTACAGTAGCTACTTACCAACCACCCAGTGCCCAAAGTCACACCTTTTACCTTTCAAAAGTCTGGAAATTTAATTTTGTTATGCAAGTAGAACAAAGGAATGGCAAGATTTTCTGTTTTCACTTCAGTGGGGGTCTGTCACTCTGGTGTAAAAACCATATACTATAAAAATAAATATGGTCAGCCACATTAACAGAGCAGCTTATTCGGTTGAGATGACAGCATAGACCTCTTGAGCTTTGCTCTCGAGGTTCATTTGCTGTCATCTCAACCCCTCGATGGAAACACAGCCTTGTGTATGACAACACAAAATCACACATGCCCACACAATGCAAAGCATCATGGGCTGCATATGCAGATCACCACAGAATGTTATGCTAGTTCAACTTGTTGTGTATGGTTGCCCATACATTATTCTCTATATAATAAATGGGTTCCCCTTTTTCCCATAGGGAAGCCGTGGTGTAATTTGCCATTATAAAGGAGTGTTTATAATGACAAACATGTGCACGGTTTTCCTCACTCAGCGCATGCGCCTGCTACAGTCCATCACTTCCTGACTGCACCGCTTGCCCTCTCGATGAAAAGTCAACTGCCGTCCACCACAGTAACTAGGCAGTAAGTTATATTATTTTTTAAGAATTCTGGGCAAATTCCACAGTTACGAGGACAAATAGACATTTTTTAAGATTTTAAAACCACATGCACAGTCACCGAAGGAAAACGGAGAGTGGCACCCCTTGGCCAGAACCTCTGTTATTTTATATAATTGCTGTGGTGAAAAAGGGAAACCCAGCAATTATATAAAATAAAATATGGGGTAATGTGTGTAGGCTCAAAGTTTACACACACTCAGGGTTAAAAGCTTGCACAAACCCCTCGAGCTTCACTCTCAGGGTTTATGTAGCATCTAACCCCTTGGGTGTGTGTAAATTGGGTGAGGTTCCACTGGACCACCAGGGATATGTACACTTATGTCCATGATTGGGCAATGGAACGCGGTCCACTGGATGACCAGGGATGATTAGAGCTGATGCCCACAATCAGGCTACAGACAGCGGTCCACTGGACCACCAGGGAGATAATTTACTTATGCCCACGATTGGGCTACGGGGTGGGGGGTGCTACACTCCCTGGGCAGGGGGCTTGGGACAGTGTTTTGGGAGTTCAGGTAGCCACCCATGGTAGGCGGCTGCTGTGTTGCACCCTGCAATATGGCAGCCCACCTCTGGGCGTCCCTGACTTGTCCCCTGTTTTAATGGGCATAACTCTGCACCCCCCTGAGTGGTGCAAGGCGGGGTTGTGCCTGCATATGTGCTGCACATCCCAGGCTGAATATCGGGATGTGCCACATATGCATGGGCACGCCCCCTGCTCTTGCGCCACATACATTACTGGTGCACCCCGGCACATTAGGGGTTGCGCAGCACAACCCTCTTCTTTGAATATCGCACCGGAGTGCATTGGTGGGTTGCACATGATGCAACCCTGTTGCACCATGTGCAACTCCTTTGAATATCGCACCCCAAATTTTCAACATAGTGTTGTTATAACCCTGCCTCATGAAGAAGGGCAGAGAAAATGTTAAACTCCTGGCCTAAAGGTGTTTTCACTCGAGGACTACGAAATCAACTTTCAGAATGCAAAAACACATTTTGGGCAGGAGTTGAAAAATGGTAGCTATCACATTCACGAGGTGCTATAAAGAAATGGCTGTGTTGAAAATTTTGGGTAAAAATATTGAATATTACCAAACTTACAAGCTTGTGTTTGCAAAATTCAATGTAGCCTCATAACTTTGTTTTTTTAAAATATTTTTACACCAGATTTAGAATATAGCCTTCTTATGACTTCTGAGAAACAAAGGCAGAGAAAATTTGCAACACCAAAATTATTTGCAACTCCTGTCTGAAAGGTGATTTTGTGCAGTGACCTCAAAAATCACCTTTCGGGATGTAAAAAAACATTTTGGCCAGGATTTGAAAAATGCAAGCTATCACATTTATGAGGTGTTATAAAGATATGGCTATGTTTTAAATGTGGGGTAAAAATATTAGAAGAAGATGGTATAGTATGGTATGGTAAAATTTTATTTATACAGTGATACAGCCATTAGGGTTCCGAAAATCCCGGTTCACAAGGCTTACCTGTTTACATTATGCAAAATTATTACAACTATACATTTATAACAATACAGGTTACAGAAAAGTACAAAACAATACATCAGAGTTTACAAACTCATCAATAACAGGCATATTAGCATTTTTAGATTTACATTAATTTCACCTATTACAACAACAACGACAACTAAGTTCGTGATTCAGGCCATTTTTAAAAACATGATCAGTAGTTGTTAGTTCACGTAAAAAAGGAGGAAGACAATTCCAACTTTTAGCTACTTGATATTGAAGGGTCATTTCACTAAATCAATTTTTTAACTTTGGTATTATTAAATCTCTAGTACCAGTTTTTCTTAAATTTAAACCATGCTTTGGTTTTTGTAATTTGTTTTTTAAGTTATCTAAGGATTGATTTTTAAATATGTTACAAACCTGATTTAGTCAGATTCCCCTAGCCCGTAAGTCTAATGGAATCCAACCCAAATCCATATACATAGTGCAACGATGAGTTTTAAAATCACACCTTAACACAAATCTTGCAAGCTTATTATAAAGTGTATCCAAGTTATTTAAATGTTTTCTTGCTGTATGTCTGTAAATATGACTTCCATAGTCAATAACCGGTATTATTAATTGATTGATCATAATCAATCTTGTTTCTTGTCATACAATTTGATATTCATCTCATAGCTCCAATCTTAACATGTGTTTTCTTTATTAAATTTGTTATATGATATTGGAAAGTAAGACATTGATCTATATGTACCCCTAAATATTTATATATTTCAGTTTGTTCTAAAAACTTACCCTCTTGTGTCTTTATATTTAATTTTGAAATTCCCTTTAAATCCAATGCAAATGACATAACCTGTGTCTTTTTACTATTAACTAATAAACCCAGAGATGAAAATTGACCTTGCATGATGCTAAAGTCAATCTGTAAGTTTAGTTCTACTTCACTTATAGTTTTTCCCTCTGCTACTAAAACCGTATCGTCTGTGTATAGACAAATTTTTGAATGTCCAATTTTCTTTGGTAAGTCATTTAAATACTGTAGACTATGAACAGGAGGGGGCACAGGATAGATCCCTGGGGAACTCCTCTTGTTACATAGTCCATTCTTGACTAGTGTCCATTTAGGACAACAAATTGTGATCTTTTAGCAAGGTATAATATAAACCAATTAAAGGTTTCTTCCTCCACCCCTATTTTCATTAATGAGTTTATCAAAATACTATGGTTTACTAAATCAAATGCTTTAGATAGGTCCACGTATACCGCACCCACAGACTTCGCTTCCCCAAGAGGGGTTGCTATAAGATCCAAAAAGTCAGTGAATGCGGTAGCCATGGACCTACCCTGCCTAAAACCATACTGTTGTTGAGTCAATTTATTATATTTTTCCAAGTAGTCCATTAACTGATCATGGACAAGTTTTTCAAATAACTTGAATACTGTAGACAGCAAGGCTATTGGACGGTAATTTGAAACATCCTTTGGATCCCCTCCCTTATCTATTGGTATCACTTTGGCTAATTTCCAATTAGAGGGAAACTGTCCCTCTCTTAGACTCCAGTTAAAAACGTCCCTTAGTATAGGTGACAATTCCATAGCAGCCTCTTATAATAATTTATTATCTATTCTATCTGGGCTACTTGCTTTATTTATTTTTAATCTATTTATGTTTTTTAGAAGTTCTTTGTTTATCACTCTCTTAAACCTGAATTTGGGTTCTTTCTCATCTTGGGGACTCACCCTTTACTTCATTCAAGGTATTAGTTTTAGTTATAAAATCTAATTTCAGATTGGGGAGATTTATGAAATAATCATTCAAAATTTCCGCAGCTTTATTTGTTTCAAACACTTTTCCATTCTGACTCAATTTTATTTCACTTTGTTTACTATTTGGATTCATAAGATTTTTTATAACAGACCAATAAGCACCTGGATTTGTTGATTCTTTAATCCGCTGTTTATAATAATGAGCTTTTGATTTCCTGATTTCCTGTATTACTTGATTCCTTAACCTTTTGTATTGTTCCCAAATTTCACTGTTTAATGTTTTATTTGCTTTTTTACAATAATGATTTCTAATCCTAATCATTTTCTTTATTTTTACAGTTAGCCATGGTAAATGTTTTTTCCTATGATTTACTTTTTTATATGGAGCAAATTTATCACAAGCATTAATAAACATTGTTGTACATTCCAATACAGCCTCATTTAAATCTGGGATAAGAGAAATCCTATACCAAGGAAGTCCCTGAAGATACTTTCTAAATGATAAACTATTAAATTTTGAATAACATATTTTAGATATTTGTGATACTGATTTTATGGGAATATAATTTTTAATCATAGAGAATACACACTTAACTATATTATGGTCTCCTAAACTGGGGGCACATACATTTTTCTCCAAAATTGTCAATTCAGGTGAAACAAACATCAAATCCAAAATATTACCTTTACTTAATAAGGAACCTTTCCTTTTAGGTGTATCTATGATTTGTATCAGGTTTAAACAGCTCATTGATTTTTCCAGCTTTTGACCCCTGGGACAACCCCAAGCTGCATTGAAATCACCAGCCAGAACTACTTGTAGTTGACCCAGGTGTTCCATTAAAACATTTGAAAATTTGTCAAAATGGATAGGGTTTATTTTAGGTGGAGAGTAAACTACTCCAATAACCAATTTTAATTCATGTATCTCAATTAACAGGCATTCAATGCCCTCAATTGACCCAGAGAACAAAATTTTGGAGTTACCAATTGAATGATTTATATACACCAAAACTCCTGCCCCCGTGTTCCCCGATCCTTCCTAAAGTGGTAGAAGTCCCTTAATTCTATTTCTTTATATTCAATTCCCTTTTTTAACCAGGTTTCCATTAACATTATTATGTCCAGCTCTTCATGTTCTACCCAGGATCTAAAATAGTCCATTTTATTTATCATACTTTGGGCATTATCTAAGACCATTTTAATTACAGGACCTGGGTTCAATTCAATATCTCCACACAATAACAATGCCCGGTTACTTGAGCAGATATACCCTGTTTGGATTACCATGTCCTTAACACGAAGTTCTTCTCTGATGAGGTTGAAAGGATTTCATCATGAGGTCAGCTTAGCTGTTTGTAACTTGCAATTATTAGAACAATTTACATGAGCAATTGATCTTTTCATCAAAACATCAGTTCTCATGATAACAAGTAGCTGAACAACACAGACCAAACCCACTATCAACCCCCTCATCTTAGATGACAACATCTTTTTCATTTTACAGCTGTGTCCAAATACAAAGAAAATAATCTATAGATGCCTGTTTATAAAAGTAAAAAACAATCAGAACATTAAAAATTTTTATTTAGGTAACAGTACCTTACATGAGTCAATATTATCAAAATCTAAACCCCAAAACTGGAGACTAATTTAAGCATTAAACATCTTATTTAAGGTTACCATATACTGCTATATAAGTGTTTATTAAGATATGTTTAGCAATTATGGTAAGCTTAATTAATAATATACTCTCAGGAGTAACTCCTCTATCGCTAATTACTATCAGAGATAATGCAAAAGATCAACAATATATTTAGAATAAATACTTTCTCATTTAATACTCTAAACTTCTTCTAAAGTCAATCTGTAATCTCAAATACTTTAAACAATAGTTTTTGATCTGTTACCCCCGTTTTATAAGTTTCCAGATTACCTGCTTTTTAAAATGTTACAAACTTATTCCCATTTCTCTTCCGAGTGGCGCTCATGCCACTCACGCTCGCACCACTGTGCTCGTGCAGTAGCAGCATGAGCCTTTTATGTTGTTACTTCCCCTCCTCCTACACTGATGAAATTAACAAAAGTCCCACCAAGCACAGCTGATGACACTCTCCAAACCTCAGTAATCAGGCTCTTGCTAGCAGGGCTGCTGCAAAAAGGAGCTTAGGCACAGAAATACACTGTCACATACAAGCACAGAGTTCTTTTAGTCTGGCTGCAGTTTCTGTTGATGTGAGATGTTAACACAGCATACCTGGTTGTGTTCTAGCAGCACAAGCCTTTTATGTTGTTACTGCCCCTCCTCCTGCACAGATGAAATTAACAAAAGTCCCACCAAGCACAGCTGATGACACTCTCCAAACCTCAGTAATCAGGCTCTTGCTAGCAGGGCTGCTGCAGAAAGGAGCTTAGGCACAGAAATACACTGTCATACACAAGCACAGAATTCTTTTAGTCTGGCTGCAGTTTCTGTTGACGTGAGATGTTAACACAGCATACAGATGGAATGTTTGATACCTTTTATTGGACCAACAAGTGTCTTGTACAAAGATGGAATTATATACAAGCTTTCGGGGCCACACAGGTCCCTTCTTCAGGTGAATAGCAAATCTGGGCAACATAAGCAGTATTTATATCCATTATGGAGCAATTAAAAATCAGGAAGTGAAGTAGGAAGGTGATAAAAGGGACTAGAGATGAAAGTCTAAGATGCAAAATAAAAACATGAGAAAAATTGGGGAGGTGAGCTAAGTAGGAACAGATCAGTAGGAGATGAAAGGAAGCTAAAGAGAAGACAAAAGAACGCAAATAGGATCTGAGATCAGAGGCTGGCTGTAAGGGTAGAATAGACAGGAGATGCCTAAGAGATGTAAGGAAATCAAGAAATTAGGAGAAACAAAAGAACAAAGGCCTAGATAAACAGAGTGAGAGGTAGTATAAACAGAGGTGTGAAAACAAGAGGGAGTGGGTGGGACTGAGCTAAAGAGTTAGTAGAAGAGGCAGGGAGGATGTGAGGTACAGGTAAAAAAAGCAGATCAGGCAGAACTCAGAGAAAAAAAAATAATAATAAGAGAAACACAGAACCAAAGTGTGATAAATAATGACATGATTTAGTACAGAATAAAAAAGAATTACAGTTTACCATAGTGTGTCAAGAAACTGATGTCCCGGTTCAGTCCAGAAATGTTAGATTTAAATTGTTTAATATATTTCAATTCCCATGTCCTTCTGTCCTGTGTGTTTCTGAAGTTGCCTCTTAGTATCAGGACAGATAAATCCAAAAGAGAGTGATCTGTTTGTGAAAAATTGTTTCCTACTGTAGTGCTGATAATCTGGTTTACTATTGTGTGACGGTGATGATTCATACTGGCTTTCAGTGGTTGGCTAGTTTCCCCAATATAGCAACCATTTGTGCACTTCTTGTATTGAATTATGTAAATCACATTGCTGGATTGACATGTAAAAATACTGAAACTTACCAAAGTTATGAGTCTGCATTCGCAAAAGTCAATGCAGGCTCATAACTTGGTTGTTTTTAAATATTTTTACACCGTATTTTCAACATATCCTTCTTATGACCCCACCTTATGAATAAGGGCAGAGACAATTTTGAACTCCTGCCTGAAAGGTGATTTCACACAGGGACCAGGAAATAACCTTTTGGGATTTAAAAAAACGATTTCGGCCAGGATTTGAAAAATGTCAGCTGTCACACTCATGAGGTGCTGTAAAGATATGGCTGTGTTGTAAATTTGGGGGGAAAAAATTGAAAATTACCAACCGAGCTCATAACTTTGTTGTTTTCAAATATTTCTACACCAAATTTCAACTTAGCCTTCTTATGGCCCTACCTCATGAACAAGGGCAAATAAAAATGTTCAACTCCTGCCCAAAAGGTGATTATGCACAGAGGCTGTGACATTACCTTTTGGGACAGATCTGCTTGATGACAGTGCCTTTTTTCATGAGATGGGATCCTAAAGAAGGCACGTTGAAAATTTGGGGCAAAAATATGTAAAAATGTATTTATTTATTTATTTAAACAGCAGTTTGGAAAACCTTTGAGCCATAGGCTCATTTACAAAGGTACCTTGTCACAGTAAGACAAACGAAAATACACAGTATAACAGTACAACACAGTATAACAGTAACTTAAGACATAGATGCAAACAAGCTGGTACAGGTAGGATTGATGCAAACAATACCAGAGTTATGTTGTCCTTAGCATCTTAATAGTAAGCTTTGTCATAAGTATTGAGTACGGCTTTGACTAGTGGCAATTACAGCATCGGGTGTTAATAAGGTGGTTACGTAAGGAAGTTTTGAAGCACGATATAGTTGGAGCTTCGGAGATGGAGGGGGGCAGTGTGTTGAACCAGGAGGGGCCCCTAAAGCTGAAGGCTCTTTGGCCGTGAGAGGTCCTAGCTCTAGGGATAACAAGAGAGGTTTTCCAGAGGTCCGAGTATGAACTAGTGGGACAGAGCGCATATGGTGGTGGTCAATCCTGGAGGGATAGCCCAAGGAGGGTCTTTTTGTAAGGGTACAGGTCAGATATTTGAGGCGCCATCAAGATCAAGTACCAGCGCTTTAGCTGCACAGTAGACAGGTGTGTGTTTTAGGTGCCCCAGTAATTAACCTGCAGGCCTTATTCAGAGTAGTGCAATTTTATGGAGTGCGGTCTGATCAGCAGCACCATACACCGGCAGTCCATAGTCCACTAGGGGTAGGATAGAGGAGGTGATCATGAGTCAAGAGCCTCGGGGGAGGTAGTGTTTATACCGATGTAAGATGCCCAATCGGATATTAGTGGCAGTGGCTAGGGCAGCGATGTGTCCATGAAAGGAGAGGGAGGGGTCAAAATGGATCCCTAGGTATTTATAGGAGCAAACTTGTTTGAGTGGGAAAGAGGACCCAGAGTGAATGAGGAGTTTGAAGTTGCAGGACTTGTTTTGAGGATGAGTGAAGAACATGTTTTTTTTTTTTTAAGATTTATCACCAATCTATGTTCCTTGAACCAACCCTCAGCTTCGGCGAAGGACTTCTGCAGCGAGTCCTGGAGGGCAATAGGGTTACAACTTGAGGCAAAGATGACTGCATCATCAGCGTACAATAGAATGTTCCCCGAGCAAGAGCGTGGAAGGTTGTTAAGGTAAAGGGAGAATAGTAAGGGGCCTAGAATGGAGCCCTGGGGAACCCCAGAAAATATGGGACAGATGTCTGAGTGGGTCCCATTAATTTTTACATGCTGTGAGCGGTCAGACAGATAACTGGTGCACCAGGAGATAGGCCCAGCAGCAAAACCAGAGAGACTAAGGGCATCAAGAAGGAGGGGGTGGGAGACAGTGTCCAAAGCTTTAGAGAGGTCAATGAAGACCGCACCAGCCAGAGAACCAGTGTCTAAGGAGGAGTGGAGAAAGTTGGAGAACTCTAGGAGGGCTGTATTGGTACTGTGGCCTGCACAGAAGCCATGCTGCTCAGGACATAGGACATTGTGGGTGGAGAGGTAGTCAGAGATTTGAGAGGCCACCACTTTTTCCAAGGCCTTGGAGAGAGGAGAGAGAATGGAGATTGGTCAATAGTTTCCAGCCACAGTCCTATCGCCACCTTTAAAGATAGGGGTGACAGTGGTGACTTTCCAGGCAGTTGGAACCTTCCCCAGGCAAAGAGAGTGGTTGATGAGGCAAGTGATCGGGGTAAGGACTGTGTCTAAGACCAGCCGTAAGATACATGGATCCAGGGTGTCACTGCCTGTACTATTACTCTTGAGGGCAGTGACAAGGTGCGGCCTAAGTTTTTGGGCAGAAACATGGAGGAGGAGAAAATAAGGGTGAGAAAGATTTACGGCAGGTGCTTGGGGAGGAGGGTCAAAAAAATTTGTAGGGAGGATAGGGCTAAGGTCAGTGAATGAGGTGTTGAGGTGGTTGGCTATGAGGGCTGGGTCTGAGGAGATCACGCCATTAATATTGATCTGGATGGGTGGGGGGAGTGTGCACTCCCATTTAACTGTTTAATGTTATCCCAGAAGGTTCTGGGGTTCCCCATGAGGCAGTGAGTGAGGACCATGGTGCTCAGACTTGGCCTTTCTGATGGCCCGAGTGCACTTGTTTCCGGTGGCAGCATATAACTGCCTGTCATTGGGCCGGCCAGTCTCAATGGCACGGTGCCATAGGTTGTCCCTATGTTTGAGTTGGTGGATCAAAGCTGGGGTTACCCGGGGGCATTCTGCCTTTTAGAACGGCAGGTCAACATTGGAGCAAAGATATCACAGGCATTACTAAAAGTTCAGGTAAAGAAGGAGAGAGCAGTGTCAATGTCAGGAGTTGCCTGTATAGAGACCAGTCAATTTGGTACAGAAGTTCCTTAAGTTTTATCAGTCCACCAGGTATTAGACGCAGCCGGCATGTGGACTGTGTTATGGGTTTGGGGACTGAGGATGACCAGTGGAATAGAATGGGGGAGTGATCACTGAGAGAGTCTGGGAGGACTTGTACATTGGGGATCCGATTAGGGCGGTTGGAGAGTACCACATCAAGCAGGGTACTGGAGCCTCTCTTGGGGTTAGTCCTGGTAGGGTGGGTAACTAGTTGCATTAGGTCTATTGCAGAAAAGGAGTCTCGGGTAGAGGAGGGGAAGGGGCTGAGCCAGTTGACATTTAAGTCACCCACCAGAATTTGATCAGTGGAAGGAGGTAGTGAGGTAAGGTATTCTGTAAGAGAGGCAATGGCCTGCGTTTGGTCCCTGGGGGGCACGTATGCAGTAGTCAGATAAAGGGGTCCCTCTAAAGGGTCAGGGGTTAGTTTCAGCATAAGTGCCTGGGCCCTGGAGTCAAGGATGGAAGCAGGCAGGGCTAGTACGGGGAGGGATTCCTTGACATAAATAGTGCAGCCGCCGCTCTGTCTCCCAACACGGTCAGACCGGAAGACGGTGAAACCAGGAAGGGAGACTAGGGAGTCAGGGGAGGATTTCGACAGCCAAGTCTCAACCAGAGCGATGACATCAGGGTTAATTGATGTGACCAGGCATTGTAGTGAGTCAAACTTTTTAGGAGGCTACAGATATTCATGGAGACCATGATAGGCCTGTGGTGCAGTCGGGAGCTCCTGGGAACCGGGCCAGGGTTTGGATGAATGTTCCCTGACAGGAGTAGTACCATGACTAACACCCTGGCTGGGAGATGGTGAGAGGTTTTCCTACGATTGACATGGGGGGGGGGAGGCTAAGGGAGCAGGGGGTGGGCAGGGTGGTACAGGAAGGGAAGGCAAGAATAAGAAGACACCCAGATGTGCCTGAGGTGAGGAGAAAGCTAGGGGGAGGGCAGGGAGGACCGAGAAAATGGCCAAGTTATGGCACCAAGTTCAACACCCCACTGAAATACATTGAACCACATACCTGTTTCCTCAGTTTGCGGTTCGACTTTGAAAAGTGAAGATGTGTCTGTGGTACAGAGAGGATTATGGCACTGAACATCTGATCAGTAAGTAAGGGCTTGGGGGTAGGGGGTGGGTGCTGAGTGGGAGGGTCAGATGGGAGGACAGTATAACGGCGCAAAAGACATCGATGGACTTTTTTTTTACAAATTACAATGCACAATCTGAACTACGCTGTTTCTTATTCTGAATAGTAACAGAACATTTACTAGACCGCAGACTGGCGTGCTGCAATGTGTTCTACTTTTGCCACTGATGCAGCACTGACAACAGCATTGCTCTTTCCTCAATGGATAAAGCTACAAAAGGGACAAACCAAGTGACATTCATTAACTTTAATTTCAAGGAGTGGGGTATCCCATGTCTCCTGCTCTGCTAGCTCTCTTGCGCTCCCTGTCTTGGATGCTTGGGGGGTGCCCACAGATAGAAAGACACAGCATGAATTTGGGTCTAACAGTTCCATTGGCAGGTTGCCCCTGCAGACAATGGGAAGTCCACCACTCTCTCTCTTTCTGATATCGCACACAGAAAACTGTTATAAACACCAGAACACAGCTGTCAGGTGTCACGTTATGGGATGCAACCGCCCAATGCTTCATAATTTTTCTTTAAATGCCAGCATGTTGGGGAAATTGCGGGACAGCCAGACTGTTACTGTTACTGTGTGCATGTGTGTCTCTCCGAGCACACACTGATCAGCTCCATAGCACCACACTCTAGCTCTCTGCCTATTCCTCATGCTGCAAGCTGACAACTCTTAATCTTCCTTTACAACTACTGCATGTGGCAATGATATTTTTTAAAAAGTGATCGTTGGGGTGGGGAGCCGAGAAAGCATATGGGAGAAAGACACAGAGAGTGCATGGGAGACAGACACTAAGTAGCTACACTGAGTGCCGACACTTACAGTGGAACAGAGGGTACTTTGCACTGCTTTTCTTTATTCTTAATGTTGTTTGGGAAATGTTGGGCACAGTGGGGGGGGGAGAGGTGCCTGGATTGCCCCTCACTCTCCTCCAACTGCACAAAAGAAAAAGGCACCCATTGGGAAAGTGTACAAGTAGGACACAATGAGTGAGCATTCGGTACTGCTTTAATTAACAGGACAGAGGTGCAATATGAGGGACTCAGCCAGAATAGCCAGAATAGAGAGTGCATGGGGGGGGGGGTATCAGGCTCCAGGAGGCATTCAGTGCTGATTTTATTGACAGGACAGAGGTGCAAGATGAGGGACACAGCTAGAATAGAGAGTGCATGTAGGAAGGGGGATATCAGGTTCGGGGAGGCATATCACCCACAGGGAACATCTGACAGTCACCCTAACTGGCAGTTCTCACAGGGCAGAAGACAAATGCTTTGGGAGGGCATGAAATGTGTAACAGAACTGCCTGCACTGTTACACTCTTTCCCTGCCAGTTCTGCCGCACTTGCTGGCTGTCTGCTGCTTGCAATGGCTACTGCTCTCTGCTTTCATTTCCCCTTGCACATAAGGAGATCCAGCGGCAAATCCCCTAAATTGATCTGTGGAACCATGGATTAAATAGGCTGCTTAATCCATGGCCATGCAGAGTGACTGCACCAATTGGGTGCTGCGTTTGTAAGAACCAATGTTATAATTGCCTATAGAGAGTGCTTCACAGATGCGGAGGTGACTGTGTTGTCACTCCAACATGTTGTTTGTTTGCAAGGAATGTGAGAGTCCTTTTCTCATAGCAAGAGGTCTGCAGGGCTCTGTCCACTGCAGCCCTAAAAACAGACACAATACTTTTTTGAAACACAGTATTTATTTAGGCACTAGGTTACAATGCCATGTGCTACAACAGCGTGGTCAAGAACCACGCAATAAAAATGGCGCCATCAAAAACAGCGCCAAGGAAAAATGCCACACAGAACAATAATGCCAATGGTAGTGATCAAAGAAACACATGGAGGACCACTACCATGGCAGAAAAACAATACTGCAACTTAAATATTTTTGCTGGGGGCTCCACCCACCATGTCCCCCCCCCCCCAATATTTTTATAATAAACTCCACGGGGGGTGGAACTCTGGGATGGGGAAAAAGTTGGGGGGGGAGACCAGCACCAGGCATTAAAAAAAACAACACTTCGGGCAAGGGGACATCTCAAACCACAAGTTTCAGGAGACTGGGAACAGAACCCAGGACTCCCGACTTCTACCACCTAAGCTGCTATTGCCTTTGTCCTCTCCACCACGGGAGCAGCTCAGACAGCCTCCACACTTTCTCCCTACTTCTCCTTTTCCTCCCCTCTTCCTCCCTTGCCTTGACAGTGACAGGAGTAGAGGTAATTACATGTGCTATCCTACCCCTGTCTCTGTCAAGGCATAAGCTGTTTTGACAGCACTATTCTGGAAACGCTATTCTGACTGGTTACCTTTATGTAAAGAAATCTGGCTGAAGAAAAATTGTCCATCAGCAATTACATAAAACAACACATGGAGAGGATTGCAAACGTCTAATTTAATGCACACCCTCAGTGTGGAATGCTTTAATAAACCCGCCCTCAAGGTTTATGTAGCATCCCACACCTTGGGTGTGCTTTTAATTCATGTTATGCACTCCTCCCATGGGTTATTCCATATATAATAACTGGTGATCCTTTTTAATAACTGGATAACCAGATCTTAAAATTGTGTTACAACTGCTCGGTTGTTATTTTGCATTACAACTGGGCAGTTGTAATCATCAGCTTTCAATCACTCTCGAGCTCATAAAGACATGAGCACTACCAAAACAACTGCTGCTTTCACTTTCTAAAACATGTGAACCCACACTGATTAAAAATGATCACCAGTAATTATAAAAAAATAAAATATGGCTTGGCCCGGTGGCACTGGGGGTTGAGGACTCCACACCATGCACTATGCCAGCGACCCAGGTTTGGGAACAAGCCAGGGTTATCAGTGGTCAGCCAAGGGGGGGGAGCTAGACTGAGCAACTGCAAGGTGACTCTTCTCTCCCGAGGATGGATCTCACCATTTCTACCGTACAGTTGCCCCCAGGTGGAGGACTGAGGGTAGCACAGGTCAGGAGTGACACAAGAAAGGGTGGGTGCTGTGGGACCACAGCTTGCATGTGCAGATGCAACAAGGGGCAGGGAGA
The DNA here is from genome assembly GCA_016271365.2 of Neoceratodus forsteri. NCBI lineage: Eukaryota > Metazoa > Chordata > Ceratodontiformes > Ceratodontidae > Neoceratodus > Neoceratodus forsteri. The sequence continues at coordinate 1,545,709,289 of CM057452.1, read as the reverse complement.
AAAAACAGAGCTGGCAGGCTCTATGACGATCCTGGCAGACAGCCAGGTCCAGATGTGCCCCCCCGAAGAAGGGGGGGGCGGATCCGCCTGCCAGTTACCCAAAAAATGGAGACAAACATTTAAATAAAAAAAATAAATAAATAAAACATGGGTGGGTGTGTGTAGAACCAGAATTTTACACATACCCACCCACATATTATTCTATATTTTACACACAGTAGAGGTGTGAGATGCTACATAAACCCTGAGAGCAAAGCTTGAGTGGTTTATACAAGCATCCTACACCGAATGTGTGTGTAAAACTTGAGTTTTGTATACCTGCACAGGCATCACCTTATGTAATTGCTGGGCTCCATTTTTTCACCCTCAAGGACCAAAAACAGTAATGCTGTCTGAATTACTGAATAATTATTGAAACTGTACAGGTTTTTGCACATTCATGAAAACTTTACTGCCAACATTTTAACTCATTTTTTGGTTTAACTGATTTCTTTGTTACCAGCAAAGAATTTTGAACTTGAACATTAGCATGACTCTTAGAACAGCCCAAGTAGCATTGAAGTTCATCACAGGCAGAACAGTATCTAACTTATATTGACGTAGATAAATTCTCAAAAGTGGAAGCCACATTAAAGCTAAGAAAACTGATTTTTATACAGTCTTTTTTTTATTTCTTTTTTTTAGATCTAAGTTCTGTTTCAGTCACACTAAGGAGAGAGACTGTGACTGTCAGGAGAACTAGAAGAGAGAGGTGTTTACTGTAGTTCTCAGAAAGCCACCAAGCTGTCAGTGTGCACGAGAGAACTGCAGTGCATGCATTTCTCATAGAGAAAGCCAATGTGTATTTGCCATTATAACCAACTGGTTATAACAGGAAATTATAACTGGTATTCCTTATGGGTAAAAAAATGGAACCTAGTTATAACATTATCTTGCACAGTACCTATATGGCATCCTGTTATCTTTTGCTGTTGCCATATGTCATTGTTATTACAATTCCCTGCCCCACTGAAACCACCAATTCAACTGGCTCAGAAGTGAAATTATTTATATTCGAACTGCACAGCTCTAAGAACGGCCTGTGGATAAAAGTCATGGTACTCACCACTCAAGTTCAAAAAAGGTAGTCCATACAATGATGTTAGATGTACCTTATTTTATTCAGTTGTGCTGAACACATATATCAATACCAGCTCAACAGGGAGCAGGTACAAACCCTGACATTTCACCTTCCAGCTTTTCGAAGTACTTCAATATAAATAATTGTTCAGCAAGCTATTGCAGTAACTGGGACCCCAATATACTGTTTTCTTCTTCACCTCTGATGTCTACCTGACAGATGACCACTTAACCTCTGCAGTCGCAAATGCTACACATATGATGTTTAACCTTTGTAATCACCAGTGCTACACACACATGATGTTTGACCTCTGTAATCGCCAGTGCCACACATACGATGTTCAACCTCTGTAATCGCCAGTGCCACACATAAGATGTTTGATCTCTGTAATTGCCACTCTGTAATCGCCAGTGTCACAGCTTTCACTTACACCTGCAAGTAGTGGGGTTCCTTATAGACCTATAAGCAGTAGGGATTTGAATTCTCACACACACCCGTTAGGAGCAGGTATTTCTCCCATGCCCAACTTCGCTCCCTCCCATCCCCATGCCTGCCTACCTCACATCCACCCACACACACACACACCTGCCTGCCTCACTTCCTCCTGCCCAAATGCCTGACTGCCTCACACTCTCTTCCCCATCTCTTTCACCAATGCCGCAGCAATTTTTTGAGGAATAAAAACATAAAACCTAAAAGCAGTGTGAAGCAGTCTGAACTACAAACAAACAAAAAAAGACATGCACAGTCTACCAACATCACTCCATGACCAGCATACTGTTCTCTGCTGTTCTCTTCATTTTACAGCAACAATAAAACAAAAAGCTACAAAAAGCGAGTGTCTCCAAAAAAAAAGACCACCCATACTGTCTATCTGATTACTTTAAAATAACAGAATCAGATCTAGTGACATCTAGAGAGGGACATTAAACATGCAACTTGTTTTGACCTATTGTAGCTAACTAGCTGCCTCCTATTTTGAGTGGCACAGTGGCAGAAATAAAAACAAGTGTTATCTTTTGGTTCTCTCACACGTCATATAAACAGAACATGACATGACCTGACTGAAGATGTATTTATCTTCATTCAAGGTCACTGATATCTCACCCGCGGCTTTGCCTCTCATGAGATAATCATAATATCAATGACCACGCATGAAGATAAATATGATATCTTCAGTCAGGCCATGTTATATTATATCACTTATATGTCTATATATATGTTTATGGATTTAAAGACATATGAGACCCATGAGGGTTGTGAAATCCAAGTTTGTAGTTCATAGCACAGGATCACAGAGAAGCTGAAATGTGAGTTCAATACAAATTCAAGATCCTAGCCTAGAATCTCAGCTAAGAAGCAAGAAACTGTGTAGGTATGCAGTCCTAGCCAAAGACATCAGAAATTAAATGAAAAAAGCACCAAGGTACTGAACCTGATGAGTTGAGAAGAAGAAGTAGAAGAAGTGAAAGAAGAAGAAGAGGAAGAAGAAGAAGGAGAAGAAGAGGAGGAGGAGGAAGAAGAAGAATTAAAGTTGTCTGCACTGCTTGATCATGCTATGTAATTTACATTTTATGAGAGTTTGAAGCAACAAGAGACAAGACAAAAATCATACTGTAGATGTAAGTGAAGTAATGGGTTTAACTCTATTCCCCCCAGTGGTCCTATCATAAATGAAAAAAAACCCTGGATGGCCTCCTTGCATATAGAGCAACACTCCCAGAGGACAGCAGTTTCCAAATGTAAAATACTAGGGATCTGGTGGAAACTATAACCCTCATTAGTCGGAGGCATGTTTTGTTTCTAAATGCAGTCACTTGGCTCCCTGACAGCATCTGTGTGAGTTAATTCACTGACAACAAACAGCTGTATCAAGGAATTCACCTTAAAGAATGCCCTTCAGGAGATATAAATTGTTTAGGATCGACATCATGACTGCATCCATTTCACGTGTGATTTATTTTTCTCATTGGTTACAGAGCATGTTCCATTTATGTAGTCTTGACCAGCTGTTTCCGTCACAGAGCAAAAACAAAAGTTATGCTTACAGTAGTGACTGAGTTTGTTTTCTGAATTGATTTCTAAGACTGCTAAAAAATATTGAATAAACTATTACAGAAACACTGGAGGGCAACTTCTCTATTCAGAGTCTTTGGGTATAGCAGCTCATGCATCATTGTAACTTTATTAGGACCTTACTAGGGAGACACGATAGCACAATATTTCAATTCTTTTGAAAATATTAAAAGTTTACATCCATGAATCACAATGTCTATATAATCCTTTGAGCAGATTGTTGTGTGTTTATAGTCTCATATTGCAGGTGCATGTTTCAAAATGTTTGAAACATCAATTGTCCCTGTCTGTACTACTCCCTCTGGCTGAAACAGATTACTGAACCTTGGTGTTTCACACAACAATCATTTGCTCAAGCCATGCAACTGCTTCTCCTAAACTGTACGTGCTTCTTACTTTACTGCCTTGCTAGCTTACTTTAAATTATTGTCCCCTGTGGGCAAGATACTAGTAGAACCAGAACACTGTGTATAAAATCCTGACTGGGGCAGGATGTAAGGGCTCTGATCTGTGCAGTGGGTTCAATTTACAAATGTGACCTGCATATTGTAGCAGTATGTCTATGTATCTACTGTCCCTTGGGATCATCATACAAGCAAGATGTTATACCTCATTAGGCTATCCCAGTAAGCAATATTTGAAATTAATTAACAAAATAAACAAAATAACAAATAATCAGAGTTTACATTAGATGTGGCTGTCCCCACTAGCCTGACCCTTTTCCCACCTCTCTCCTTCCTGCCCCCACCCTAAGCCTACTCCTGCCCCCTTTCCTCTTGTCTTGCCCCTTTGATGTTATGAACTGTGATTGTTTTTCTATTTGAATTTTTATTACAGCAACTGTTTTTTCTCCCTTGTACTTGAATTGGACCATGTACCTGTATACCATTACTGCTTGTGTCTTGCACCATCTGTATTTTGGCTATGCTTATGTGCATACTGATATAGCATTACCGGTCTACCCTGTCTGCACATTGTCGTTGCATTACCACTGTTCTCTCTCTCCACCCTCGCCACCAGCTGTTGGGTGTGCACGTATTGTATCTGGTAGTTGACTGTTTGTACCTGTCCCTATTTTTTGCCACCTTGTGGCCCGGATTGTGACTGAAAATGGTCCTCTAGATCAGTACACCTACCCAGTCACCAGAGACACAAATAAATAAATAAATAAATACATTCTGTTGATGTCCCTTGAAATTCTGGGCAGGTACTCCACCCCCAAAAAAGAGTTTTTAAAATTTGCATAAATTACTATATTGCACATCACTGTTTTGAATGTCTTGCCTGATATACTGTATATGAAACTGTAAAGCTGCAGTCGTGATGTAATTGATCCATCCATAAGGGAGACTTACATAATTCACTTGAAATTAAACATGAATTGCAAAATGCACATTTTATTTCCTCATCTGTGGTTTATTTTTATGTATTGGTGTTAATTTATCTTTAGGGAATGTTTAATATGACAGTCAAGATGAACATCAGTTATGAAGGTGGGGAATTTGGTCTGGAGTAGTACTTGAGGCTACATTGGCACAGTAGAATTAATTTGTATGAACATAATGCATTATTTATCAATATATACTATTTGGTTATACTTTTAAAAGGTATAGTTGATATGTTGCTAAATCACTGTACAGTAAGTCTGTAAAATTAAGACTTTTATCTGAAAGAGAAGGGATGATTATATGTAACGTAAATTATAGGTGAACCATAATCATAATCTTAATGTGACTTTTAATGTCAGGAAATGTTTCTATTAAACCAAGTGCCCATTTCCATGGTTCCAATTATTTAATTCCAGTTTAAACCAATTGTTCTTTAAGCATGCTGCTTATAAAGTGTGTTGTCATTTATCTAAATTTGACCAGATTGAATCTAGGGTGAAACAACATGATTTCAATATCATTTCTGGATCTGAAATGTGGTTGTGTCCAAAGGTTAAGGATTCTTGTATGTATCTGTAAATAACTGTTCTTTTAGATATGATAGGTTGGGTTGGGTCAAGCCGGGGGTAGGGGGTAAATGGTTTACATCTGAGATTATTTGATTGCTAATAAAGTAAACAATGTTCCAATAGTTAATTCATGTGAGTTTGTGGCCGTCAAGTTGATCCTGGGTGGGACCAAGCATTTACCGGTTTGTATGCTGTATAGTTTAGGTGAAGAGGGCTTACCATATTGGGTAACCATATGGGGCCAGCAGTATAGCCTAGAGGTTAGAGTAACGAGCTGTGAATGAACTTGGTACATCCAGCAGACTTGGGTTCATTCCCACAACCTCCACTTGCATTCTGCGTGAATCTGAGCAAGTCACTTAACCACACCAGTGCTTCTGGGTCACCCCTGAGAGCAGGCACATGTGCCTAGTGATGTTACCTGGTTACCAAAAGAATAAATAAAAGTATTATGGCCAAATTTCGCAGACATTATCAGAGGAAATTTCAGTTGGTGATTCTGGAAGATTTCAACCATATATTGTGGATAACAAGAATTCTGAAATTAGGGACAGGATCTCTGACATTGGCCTAGCTCAGGTTATTGTTGAATCTAGCAGAATCGGTTAGAGAACTGGTACAAGCATGCTGTTGGACTAGGAAGTGGTTACTCATCCAGATAGGATTAAACATGCAGCGATCTTGTCTGATGTTCAGAGTGACCTCTATCCAGTCCACTACATTTGTAGTAGATTTTATCTGTTATGGCACCCTTCCCTGGAGGCTCAGGATACCGTACCATACAGAACAATAAATAAATATGTAATTCAATAAATATTATAAAACATAACTGCATAAATAAAGGATGACTTACAAGGGGCAAGGCAGCAAAGAATACACAGAAAGTGTTATGAGAACTGTTCAGGTAATGTCAAATGCTTCCTTAAAAAGATAGAATTTAAGGCTCCTCTTAAAGGCCTCCACTGACGGTGCCACTCTGAGGGTTCTCAGGAGTGTGTTCCAATTATCTGGAGAAACAACAGTAAATGTCAGTCAACTGATGACTTCAGATTAGCCCTCTGTATATGAGAGATCCACATGAGATGAGCAGAGAGGGCAGTAGGACGTGGAGCCTTTGAAAGAGTCTCTGACTCAAAGGGTTGTAATTCGTAGACTTCAGTCAAAAAAAATAAATAAATAAAGAGACAGGAGTTCAGCTAGGTAACATGGGCCCACTTCATGCAGGTCTTTATAGGTTAGTAAACCGACCTGGAAGGTAATCTGCTACTTCACTGGCAGCCAGTGCAGTTCATGCAGTATTGGTGTAACATGACAGAACCTAGAAAGGCTTGTTAGTAACCTAACTGCAGCAGCTGCAGGGAATGTAGCAGGCCTCCATTTATCCCAAGGTACAGAATGTTCCTAAAGTCGAGTCTGGATGTCATGAAGGCATGCATCAGTGTCACCAGGTCTTCTGATGAGATTAGGGACTTACTCTGGCTGATCTTTCTTGTGTGGTAAAAGTCACTCCTAACCTTGGCCAACACCTCAGCCTCAAATTTCAACTTGACATCTAGAATGACCCCCAGATTGTTCACCTTAGCAGAGGTCTCAAGCCTGGAGGACCCCACTCAGCCCTGTAGCTGCTTTGGTCACCTCTGCACCCTTTGTTCTGCCTGGATCAATCACCAATACCTCCGTCTTGCCCGGGTTGAGTCTTAGACAGCTCATTATCATTATCTCCAGAATCTTAGTCAGAAAGTTGTTAATTGTGTTCACTGCATCCTCTGTTCTAGGGACAAAAGGCATATACAAATGAATATCATCAGTATAGTTGTGAAAACTCAAGTTGTAATGTCTAATGATCCCACCCAGTGGTAACATGAAAGCTGCAAACAGCACTGGTGATAGGACTGACTCCTGAGGCACTCCACAGGGCAGGGGCATAGGGCATGAAGAGAACTTTCACAACACCACCATCTGTGACCTATTTCTAAGGAAGGACTCAAACCAGCAGATGACTTTGCTGATGAACCCACCATGCTGTCTGTCTAACCCATGGTTTACATTATCAAATGCTACAGAGAGATTTAAGAAAACAAGAATTGACCAGTCTCATCTATTTCTCACCATGAGTAGGTCATTATGTACCTGGACTAATGTGGTTTCGGTGTTATGTCCAGACTTAAGTCCAGACTGGAGGGCCTCAAAGATGTCAGAGGTCATGAGGTGTGCTTCATGCTGCAGCACAACAAATTTCTCAATAACTTTACCCAGAAAGTGAAGGTAAGAGACTGGTGTATAGTTTGCCAGTATCTTCTTGTCCAAAGATGGCTTCAAAAAAAAGGGGTCTCACAACAAACCTTTTTTATATAGCTTTCTATTGGCTTTTTTTGTAGGTTTCTCCTGCATCCCCTGGGGCCCCCAGCACATAGCCGTACATGCACGTGGAGCTGCGCATGCACACGGGAAGCCAGCTCAGCCCCTTCCGCCCACCTGTACTGTCACCCCGCCCACCTGCTTTACCCCACTAGACCTCCACCCAGTGGGGATGGGACTACGGAAGGGGTGACAACCCCCCACCCCCATCCCAGGAGAGGAGAGCAGCCCGAAGGCTCACTCAGTCCTGCTTCTCCCTCCCCCCACAGGCTGACACCCTGACAACCCAACGTCATTCCTGAACACTGGTTGCTGGCGTAGAAAGAGGTGAGATGTCCAGCACCTCAACCCTCAGTGTCACTAGGACGGCCTGCCAAGACACTTTTCAACAGAGTTGGGAAGACCCTCTCTGGCAAGGAGCACTGAATGATCCTAACAAGCACCAGACTCATTTGTCTCACATAGCTCACTAGTAGCCCTGCTGGACCCTGGTCCAGCCCAAAAAAGGTGGGTCACAGCTCCAAGATCACCCCCCAGACCTTTTCCACTGCTACTGTCCTAAACACCCCTGAGCAAGATGGGTGCCTCTGGAACTGCCAGATTCAACACTACTGGGTTGCCACAGCTCACTTGGAAAAGAGTCCCAGGTTGAATTGGACAATGCCCTGTACAAGAAGAACTGAGCAAACATCTCACATTTGCCAATGGCTAAGCTCTAACAGACTCTAGACAGGCTGGATGTAACGACCTGTCTAAAATGAGCTGTGCCTGTTGATTCTCCCCAATAGCAATCTCCCTAGACAAAAATGCTGCCTTCTTCTGAGTGATTGTCCTCTGATACTCCTCATAGTGGGTATTCAGAGCCAGTTCATCATCTATCGCACTGGATTTCCTCCAAAGATACTCTAACCTCTGTCCCCTGGCCATTAGCTGCCTTAGCTGACCACCATACCATGGCAAGCATTGAGGTGAGACAATGGGACATACACAGAACTATGTGATGGCATTGAACAAGGCACTAACAGCCATATTAAAGGCCTTCGCTGCCACCTCTGACCCCTACTTACAGGCTGCCAGCATACTTGATAGGTTCAGTACCTTGGAGTCTTTTTGGCTCCAGTTCTCCTAAAGGGCAGTGCCAAACCATCTCCACTTGGGGTTTGCTCCAAGGGGAGCCTGAAAGAGAATTTCACTGTGGAGTGATCTGACCTACTGACTGGGTCAGTCTCAAGATTAGCAGTCTCAAGCATCAGGGGAAAAGACCAGATCCAAGGCTTGGCCATGTTGATGGGCCACCAAAGTAATCACTTATGCAAGGCCTAGTAAATCTATCAACTGGAGGATATCATAACCAATATCTGAGAATTCAACATTGACCTGTGCATTGAAGTCACCCCAAATTAACCATTCGGGTGCCTCCAACACCCTGTCAGTGACCAAGTCCACCATTTCCTGTAGGAAATCCCCACCACCATTTTCCAGAGACTGGTATACCAGGAGGATCCTGTAACATTACCTGGACCCCACAAATGGCCATGCATTACATGCATTCAGATGACGAGGGCTCTCCTATTGGGAGCATTTGGAATGCTTGTAGGCCTCATGCTCATCCAGTTATAACTGAAGCACATATGAAACCTGGATGTTATCCAAAAAATTATTATTTTTTTGAAATTCAAAAAGCTTTATTAATTCAAATAACATACAGAGGATAAACAGATGCAGAAGTAAAAGGTCATGGCATAGAACAAAATCCAAAGAATTTTAGAACAGATGTTTTGACTGGTCCTATTTGGAAATATTCCTGAAGTTGACTCTGCCTTGGACTTTCCCACTTCTGAATGTAACAGAATTTGGGATATCCATGCCCCTGTTTACAAAATTATGGTTACAGGCATCAGTCAAAACTGGCTTATCACTGAACTGCATAATTTAATGGGCGGTGATGATAGGGCCTGGAAGCATTATGGGAAACACTGTGACAATAGGCATTTAATTGCTTACAAGGAACTGGGTAATAAATGTAAACAATTCATGAGGAAGTGATGGACAGACTGCTTCATCGAGCAACAGAGGGATTGTTTTGTTAATCCTGCTCGGTCTTGGAAAAGTATCAATTCCTTACTGAATAAAAAACATCAACTTCAGGTAGGATGCTTGATTTTGAAGGTGGGTCAATAGTTGATCCTGTAGAAATATCTGCTAGATTTAATGATCATTTCACAAATCCAGCCAATAATACATTGGCCACTGGGTTTGATGACTTAGATACGGTATCAGTGTGGTGGCCACTTTTGATTCTCTATCTAATTTGGCCATTTTTGCTTGAAGAGATTCTGAGTCCTCATTCCCAGTGGGTCCTACTTTTTACTTTAGAAGTGTGTCTTAAAACTGGTATGGATGATATTGATTTGTCCTAGTTTTCCCTTGCTGTGGAAGAGGTAGCTTATCCTGTAGAATTCTGTTTAATTTACCGCTCTGTTCTAGACAGGTGCCACAAGCTTGGAACCAGACAGTTGTGGTTCCCATATTCAAGGTGGGTTCTTGGTCAGTGGTTGAAAACTATGGTCCTATATCTCTTTACCTTCTTTGTCCAAAGTGCTTGAAAGAGTTGCCTTCAGTAAGGTCATAGATTATTTGGAATCCTACAACTTGTTAACATCTAAGCAACATGGCTTTAGAAGTAACTATAGAACCCAGACCACTTTGTTATCTGTGACTAATTACTAACATAGATCTTTGGACTCAGGAGACTCTGCTGTTGCCGTATTACCTGACTTGACCAAACTCTTGATTTGATGAACCTCTCTCACCTGCTATCCAAGCTTGAAACACTTGGTTTCTCTGATAATGCTGTGGACCGGTTTATGGGTTATTTGTTGGATAGAGGTCAATGCACTAAAACTGGGAATACTATTCCTTTTATTGTAATTACGGCTGTAGATGTACCACAGGGGTTCTTTCATGGGCATTTACTTTGTTTGTATTTATCTTAATGATTTGGTTTCTGGTTTAATTGGCATGGATCTCTACTTTTAGCCCAACCTGCTGTGACATGGACCTAGGCCCACATGTCTGCTAGTAGGCTGTTGTGGGTTACTTGGCTCAGTGTTTGCAGGCACTATCAGGTGTTCCTTGATGGAGAGTTGTTTTCCCAGGGTGCTTAAAAATGCCTTTGTTAAACCTCTTCTGAAGAAACCATCTTTGGACCCATACATTCAAGCAAGGGGAAGATTAATGAGAAAGTGGTGGTGATACAGCTTGAGGCTCACCTATTGAAATATAACATTGATGAATAATTCCAGTAGGTTTCTGGTTTCATCACAGCACTGAGACCATACTCATCAAGGTGTTCAATGACTTGTTCCTAGTGAGAGCTAGAGGGGAAACATCTATTATCATTCTCCTTGATCTATCTGCCACATTTGACATAGTGGATCATAAGGATTTGATGGAGCACCTTGAGGAATATGTTGGACTCACCAGAACAGCCTTGAATTGGTTTGAGTCCTTTTTGACAGGTAGATCACAGAGGGTTATGATGGGTACTTACTTATCCTAACCAGCAACAATCACCTGCTGTGTTCCTCAGGGGTCAACTCTGTCCCCATGCTATTTGCGGTATATATGCTTCTGCTCGGTTAGGTCACTAGGCAGTATGGCATGAGTTTCCACTGTTACACAGATGATGCTCTGCTGTACTTGTCCTTTACAACAGACAGGCAGACAGGCAAGGGTGTGATAGAGCTATGCTTTACCCAGGAAATTGGTGTAGCAGTTTGGGACATTTTTCCTCTTTTCTCCCTTTCCTTCTGTACAATCTGTTGTAACAGTACCTCTAGAAAACTATCCTATTCTTTTTCTAACACTGAAGTAGGTTGGCCACCTATGGCAGTCTTTTTGTATCCTCTCTAAATTTTTGTTCTTCCTTCCTTTGTTTCTTATTCACCATTCCGTCCCTCGCCAGAAACCATATGCCTTTCTAAGGAAATAACAGATATGGCTATGAGCAAATACAGTAACTGACTATATATAGGAAGAAGGTTGGAACCTGAATAAATATGTATACCTACATAAAATGCCAAGCTTGTTTGTTGGCTGTTTAATAAAGAATTACATGTGCTTTATATGAAGAAAGATAACGTGCTTAAGGTACTTTCAGACATAAAGTGCTGGCAGTGCATTAATGAGGTGCAAGGTGCTTTATAAAATGAAACGTCATGTTTAAAAACAGTGCCCTACAAATCCTGCAAGGGAAGGGGTTTGATATAGTTAGAGTGCTAGATAAAAATAAACTGCTGTTGTTTAAACTATTGCTATTAAGTGCAGTCAGAAGTAAAGTGAAGCATGTCTAAAAAAATTATTGGCACCATGCATTCCTGCTTTAAGCTGAACCAGCCTAAAATGTCATGGTGATTCGCATATACATCCCATGATGCTTTGTATTATGGGGGTATGTATTTATTTTGTATTTCTTTGAAACTTGGTTTATTGCCAATGCCCATTGGGGTAACTCTTGCTTCAGTGCTTCTGCACTGAGATTCTTTGTCTTTAGCTTGTTTTTGGGGCTTTCTTTTTTGAGCTCCCTATCACCCAAACACACAAGACCAACATATGGGATAGTTAATTTCCACAGGAAAGATAGGTCAGTATATCAGTGGGTTAGTAGGTGCTGACCAAATGCAGAAGAAGGACATGCATTGCCTGTTACTGTAAACTGATGTATTGAAGAAGGGATATACCATTGCTTAAGGTTATCCCCTGTGGTCACTAAGGCAAGTCAATTAGTTGCAATTCTGTAAAATATTTTGCTTTATTTATTTTGGAGTTAATTATTTTATCCTGACTTTGAAAGAAAATAAAGCCATACTGTGGTGTGTTGCACCAATCTGCGGTTGTCTGCATTATCCTTCACCTACACCAGGCCACAAAGGGGCAATCTCAGAGCAGGAACAATGCCTACACGAGATCTTGGATTGGATGGCTTCCAGCTGGTTGATCTTAGAGTAAATCCAAAATGGAATTATTGCTGATGGAACCATGTCCTTGAGGGTCAGAGGACAGGCAAGATGCCATTGGGTTACCTGTGTGAAATGGCATTATCTTGGTGGCTATGGGCTGCATAAAGAATCTGGGAGTCACTGTGGACCCAGGCTGACTCTCAAACATCAGGTAACAGCAATGGTCTACAGTGGATTTTTTTTTCAGTTGTGAAATATCTCCCTGATCAAACCCTATCTGATACAAGAGGATCTGGTGACCCTAGTGCATGCATTTGTAAATTCAAGACTTGACTACTGCAATGTTCTTTTCATGAGGATATCCAGGAGGCTGGTGCATTACCTACAGCTGGTGCAAAATGCCATGGCCAAGTTGATCACTGGATCTTCGTATTGCAATCACATAACATGTGTGCTGTGGCAGTTGCAGTAGCAAACAATCGGGTGGTGCACCACCTTTAAGATAATTTTATTAACACATGTACAGATTGGGTTCTGGCTACCGAAAAGATCATTTGGCCTGGTATACACCTGGCTGCTAACTGCGCTCAACTGAGGGACTGCTGTTAACTATCCTAAGCATGCATTTAGATGTCAGGTGATAGGGCATTCTCGGTGGTGGCGTCTTTAGAACTCCTTACTGATACATCTCAGGATTTCACCCTCGGTGGAGGTGTTCAAAAAGGGTCTAAAATTCCATCTGTTTTCTGCAACATTTGGGGACTGATGTCATACGTTATACAATGTTATATCGTGTGATTCTGCTCCCTTAGCATTTTATATATTTTTTTTTGTAAAAACGCTGTTTTTGTGTTACTATTTGTAATCTGACTGCTGATCTGTAATGTGAAGTGCCCTGAGCCCTGGGGATAGGGTACTGTATAAATTAATATGCTTGTCTTGCCTGAAATGGCTAACGCAGTGCTCCTGGGACCACTGAATATGGTCCCGCCCAGTGCATCAGTGCTATTCTTGGTTAGTGTGAGGCTTACCCAGTTAGTGCAGTGCTAACCTTTTGAATATGGGAGCTTAGCTCACAGTTTTCTAACTTCGCAAAGAAAAAATTCTATCAGACTTACCAAAATGTATTTTTCTGTTAGCTCCAACATTGTGAAGAGTTAATCTTTACACATGGGTATACAGTATATGCACACTGACCTGGTATAGATGTAGCTTTAAAAGCTGTGCCTTCAATTTGGAATATTGGTGTCCTCACTGTTCCGAGGCTCTGAGTTCCTTATGCAATATATATTGCATTGCAGTAAAGACTAGCTACCCTGAACACTTCAAACTTTTAGGGATACCAACAACTCTTAGATAAGCTTACAATATTTATTTATTTATCTAGTTTTTGCTGACCAGGTAAGCACACTAGACAAGTATATGCCTATTTTTGAGGCAGTCCAGAGAAGGCAACCAAAATGGTGCAGGGACTGCATCAGAAGACATATGAGGACAGATTAACAGAGCTCAATATGTATACCCTTGAGCAAAGGAGGGGGAGAGAGATGATATGATCGAAACATTCAAACACCTTAAGGGCATTAACAAGCTGAAAGAGTCTAACATGTTTAAATATAAGAAAAATAGCAGGACAAGAGGACACAGCATGAGATTAGAGGGAGGCTGATTAAGGGGGAATGTGAGGAAATTCTTTTTCACAGAAAGGGTGATGGATGCATGGAACCGTCTACCTCAGGAAGTGGTGGCTATGAATTCAGTGCAGGGCTTCAAACAGGCATGGGATAGGCATAAGGGAGCAATACAGATGAGTATGAATAGATAGGCCACTGACAGAGCAAAGGCCGATGGCACATTTATAAGGTAGAAAAAGAAATGGGCAGACTGGATGGGCCTTACGGTCCTTATCTGCCGTCAACTTCTATGTTTCTATGTATTTTCAGGTATGACCCATGAGACTACAAAGAATATACAGACAATGCAAAGGTATAACAAGATTTCAAAAAAATATACAGACAATGCAAGGTTTAACAATGGTAAGGCAAGGTAACATCACATAACGAAGTTAACAGTTTAACAGTTAAATTAGAACCATATTCAACCTGGGATCTAGATAGAGACCTGACAGAAAGATAAAGTGCAACGTTTGTAAGGGGAAGGGGAGAAGAAACCAGAAATTAGGTACAGTTGCAGGCCGAGGTTAACCTCAGATAATCCCAGAGGGACCTTCTAAATCTGAGGTGGGAGCTGGCACAGCGAGCACTTGTGGGGAGGGAGTTCCATAGCCTAGGTGCACAGACAGTAAATGCCCGGTCACCCATCAATGTACAGGTTTTAGGAACATGGAACACAGGTCAGTTGTTGGACCTAAGTAGGTATGTTGAGTTAACAGGCTTAAATTGTTCTGCAATGGCTGGAGGGGTAGTGGTTCTGACTACTTCATCAATGAAGCAGCCCAACGCAAAAGTCTGATCATTTCTTTAATTTTCTGGAGATAGCCAGTCATGTTTGTTATATAACTCACAATGATGTGTGAGTTGGGGGTGGGGGCAGAGATGGCAAAACAACATATGTTGTTGTAGGCAACATCCCTTTGGATAGACTGGATTTGATGGTATGGGTAAAGGTTATGAGCTCATAACAAAGCATGGGGAGAAATATTCCTTTAGCCAGGGCAAGACGCTCAGCTGATGTAAGAGTGCATTTTGCCCCATAGGCCAGACCCAGCTTACTGTTTGCTGCTTTACTCATGTTGTGGATATACAGGAAGAAGTCTAGTTGAGGACTGAGAGTGACTCCCAAGCATTAAAAGGAGTCAGTGACCCTCACAAGGTATCCATCTGCACTAGCGACTTTCAGGGGCTCATGACTTATTTTGATTCTGGTCAGGGATCCAAAGATCATAGCCTGTATTTTTCTAAGATTAAGGACTAAATTGTTGGTCAGGAGCCAAGATTATATATTGTAAAAGTCAGTCATTAGGTGTGAGTGAATGATGCTGATGTCCTGTGAGTTAGTTATGAGCACCAGGTCATCAGCATATAAAGTGGCACTACTATGGACCAGCACCTGAGGTGAGTTGTTAACAAATAGGGAGAAAAGAATGGGACCCAGTATGGACCTCTGTGGGACCCCAGTTTTGACAGGAGAAAGTTCAGAGAATACTCTGTTAAACTTAACAAATTGCTGCCTTTCCTGTAGGTAGTTTGTAAACCATTCTAGGACAGGGGTTGAAGAGCCAAAAGACCAAAGCTTTGAGCACAGGAGAGTATGGTCTACCAAATCAAAGGCCTTAGAAAGGTCTACAAAAAATGCTCCTGTCAATTTGCCATGAATGGTGGCAACCCTAATCTGATGTGACCTGGGCAAGAGCAGTGGATGTGCTATATCCCTTACGGAAATCATGCTGTTCCAAGGATAGTAGCTCATGTCTCTGAATATAGTCTGTAAATTGGGACAGTACAACTTTTTCTAATAACTTGCTAATAGCAGATAGGATAGCTATGGGTCAGTAGTTTTCAAGGCCTTTCAGATCGCCTTGTTTAAATACTGGTACAACACTAGCAACCTTCCACAGTTCAGAGATAGACCCAGTAATAAGGGATGTGTTAAAGATATGGGCAATTGGCAGGGCAAGGAAAGGGGCACCAAGGCAGATAAATTTAGGTTCCATATTGTCATGCCCAGCACTGGTAAAGGGGGAAAGGCTGGCCAGGAGTCTATGGGTCTCACTTATAGATACAGCTTTGAGGTAAAAAGGTGGGTGGGAAACAAATTCAGGCTGGGAGCTCTCAGATGGATCCTGAGCATGAAGGGAGGTGAAATCAGACAGGTCAGAGAACTGGGTGTTAAAAGCACTCTTAGTTGTTAATGCATTATTGAAGTTTATACTGTCAATGAGCATGTCAGCAGTATAACATTTAGAGGCACCACTGACTGCATTTGTAATGTTTTGCCAGAAACCCCTAGGGTTCCTAGCAGAGGACAGCAGAGCAGATTTACAGAATTCACTCTTGGCTGCATGTATGGCTTTTTTACAAGCATTTCGGAAACGTCTATATTCATGGTAGTCAGACATGTCTTGAGAGGCCATAAACCTCACCCAGCATTTTTCCCTGGACTTTAAAAGTGAAAACAGACTGCCTTGCAGCCATTTTGTGGCAGTGCCCCTTACTCTCCTCTTTATAAGTGGGGCATGTTTGTCTTATAGGAAGAAGAAGATGTTAAAGAAGTTTTGTATGGCAACAGAAATGTTGCTGGTAGATAGTACAGTGGACCAGTCTGTGAGTGCAAGGTCTTCATGAAAGGATTCTAGGTTAAATTTTGAGAAGTCTTTTATATGGATGACATTATGAAGTATTTTTGAAGAGGCAACTTTCAAGACACAGTACGTAGGGGTATGGTCAGAGATCGAGTCTAGGAAGGTTCCGGATTTTGTGATCCTCTCAGGCCTGTTTGTCAAGACCCAATGAAGGAGGGGGTCAACACCTTGATGTGGAAAGCCTAGTCAGTTCATTTATAAGCTGACTAAGGCCAAGATCAGCCAACAAAGGTTCATATTGTGTGATGTTACTTCCAATCCAATTTAGGTTAAAGTTGCCAACAACAATAATTATTCTGAGCACACCTCATGACTAATTCTGTCAAGAAGATAGGTTAGCCCATGTACAGACTAGAAAAATCTTTTTTATTTCCCAGTAGGAGCAGTGCATGAGGGAATTCACAGACATTCGGTAGAAGATATTAGTCTTACCTTGCTGGCGGTCAATCCACCACATTCCCTGCAGGGTCTCTGTTGGGATGTGTATTCGGATTTTATCAGCCTTATCATTCCATCTTGCATCTGGTTCTGCCCATGGATGTGGAGACCCACACCTTGCATCTTCTGCTGAGTATTCTTACTTAGGTAAGAAAATGGAATGTTTCTACAGGCTGATGAAAAATGATTGGACTGATGTTAGAACCGGCACAAATGACAGATTAGAACTGTAATTTTTTATACCACCAGTTAGCTGAAATTCTTTAGTCCCCAGATATATACCTGTAAATATTGGCCATTATACAATGGCACATAAAATACTGGTTCCTAACTGGCTAGCTGGCACGATTTACACATTGTAAATCCTGCTATCACTCAATGGTAAAAAATGCCGGCCAGCCTAATCTTATGCCCACCTAGTATCACTACGACCCCTCCAACATCAAAACTACTTCCCACTATACTGGATCCCATACCTCAGATTAAACACCCGCTGCTGTCAGCAGTCTGTGGCAAGCTCACAGTACCAGAAACAAAAGTCGTCTACAAACTGTCCCTCAATCAGACGTCACCATACTGCATCCAGAAGTTCAACCCACTCTAGTAACACAAGCAAACTTTTTTTCTTGCCTCACTACCATGTCCTCTTGTATCCTTAGCACACCTAAACTGCAGCCATAGTACCTAACCTGATGCTTGCGGCTCCAATCCCGCTCCCTCTCCGGTCCTGTCCTGACCACATCACAAAAAAAACACACAAAAAAAACAAATACTATCCCATTATTTGCTTTTCCTGCACTCTGTCTTTGTCTCCCCTCTTCCGAAGTGGTACAGGCCCAGGACTTCAAAAAGCAGGCCTGGAAGTAAGTATGTGAACCGCAGCTGCACACTCTTCAAAAGTGCGACGGTTACTGCTCGGCACCTCCATTCTTCGAGGCCGACAACAACTGCAATAAAAAAAAAGCACATCCTTTTGCCTCCTGGCCCAGAATCTGAACAGGGCCAAGGAACAAGAGTTCAGGAAGCACGGTTCCTTCCGAGCCTCTGCACAATGCACATGAATGGAGCCAGTGCTCCACAACGGTGACGGGAATGGTTTTGTCCTTATGTCACAGAACTATCGGCTCTTGGTGTAAATGGAGCTGGAATACATGCATAAAATCTGCCTTTCGTGCTATTTTTAAATACTGTATGCTGATTACTGAACAGTGTCTCTAACCTTACTTGCTAGTGGCATATTTATGACTTTGTGGAACTAGTCTTAGCCTTGTAAGCTAATACCTGACCCCAGAAATCTGCAATCCTTCCCTGCTTACTGGCTACTATTGTTTCTTTTCTCTAGTTCCCTCTCTCTCTCTCTCTCTCTCTCTGTCCCTCTCTCTTTCTCTCACTTGTAAATACTAAATCCCTCATTTTCCTTCCAGAGTCCCCACCCCCTGAGCTATCACTTTCCTTCTCTCAGTTGGAACCCCTGCTGCCAAGCTGTCTACCCTCCCTGCTTTACCACCTCTCCTGATTACTGCCTCTTTAGCTGCTGCAGTTTTCTCATTGCTTTGTTATGCAACCTGCTTAATGTCTGCCCCTGACAATTTAACTTACCACCCTCTGCTCTCTATTTTGCTTCCTGATCTCCATCCCCTGCTTCTACCTTGATCTCCCAACACCTAACTCTCTTCCTCTGTTCTTTCTGCAGGAGGATCCCTCAGCTCCTGAGTGCTGTAGCCAGAAGCAGCTGCGCCCTTCCCTCCTGGGTCGCGGCACTCAGTCTGGCCGCCGCCAACGCTCCACCGCCCAGCTCCTCATCTAAGGTACGCTCTCTCCCTACACTGATTGACCTCTGGTGTGGCTTTTTCTCCCATTGGCTGCTACCCCGATTACACAGGGACCTGACTGGCCAACCTGTGAGTCCAGGGGCTGCCATTGGTTGCTGATTTAAGCCAGGCTCTGTTTCCTAGATTGATCCCCACGGCTCTCAAAAAGCCTTAAGTCCATTTTTCAAACTGTAATTTATTTGGAACCTGTATTTTTGTCCCAGCCGCCTTCCCTGACCCTGGCCTCGACCTCTATTAAATACGTCTTTGCCCCTCCCTGCACATTACCGTCCATCGCCATTGGCTGCTGTAGGATCTAAATACACACCTCTTCCAAACACTGTTTTCTCTTTATTTGACACTGCATTTATATAGATAAACCTTATCTAAATAAGAAACAAGTATGTAGTTATACCTTATCAAAATATTATTCCTCTACTCTACATTAGCACAGGAATTTTATCTTTGGCTGCACCCCATTTCCTTCTCTCCAGCTCACGTTGTGAGTGCCTGGGTGCAGCTGTAGCCTCATCTGCAGCTCCTCTGCTGTACCTTCCTGTTCTCACATCACTTCCTGCTCCATCACCAGCCTACTATTTGTATTTGTCCCTACTTCTGTTACCACATATCTGGCCATTTTTGCAGCCTTCACCTCCTTGCACATCTTTGCCTCCCTTCCACTGTGTGCGTTGGGTCATAGACTGGGAAACACAATGAGCCTCATACCCCTTTGGTTGGGTTACTTTACATGCATGCTGCATATCACCATTGCCCCCATTAGTGAATCAGTCTCCTCTGACCTTTCGTTCAGTCGCCGGGTACATAACACTTGTCCCTCACCCCCCAACACCCTGTAGCTGTCTTAGCTACCAACGGGCCTAGCTCATCTGCCATCTCGTACTGCACTAGTTATGGTAGGCACCCCCATTCTGTCCTGTTCCCACCCTTTATATGTGCCACATCCACTATGATTTTTATATATGCATCCCTGTGCCCTGGCTACACATACTTCCCACCACCAACTCCCACTGGCCTCAGCTCTCGCAAAAGGGCAAGAGCATGTTTGCATAGGCTACTGTTAAGCACACTTATAAAACTCCTGCTCTTGTTACTAATCTGTGCAGGTAATATTGAACTCAATCCTGGCCCTTCTCTCCCTATCCCATCTCCCCTCTGCGCTGTCCAGTATATTGGGGCTAAGCTTGATCCACATCAATGCCTGTAATTTGTTAAAGAAACTGGACACTATTCAGTCTTGCTTAACATTGTCTCCCCAGATATTGTTGTGGTAACAGAAACCTGGCTGAGGCCATCTATGCTGGACTATGAAATAAACATCCCCTCGTATGTCGTTTATAGGACTGATAGATTAGCCAGGGAAGGGGGCATCTCCATTTATGTCTGGGACAAATTCACAGCCTCCATCATTGACTCTACTTCTGTACCCCTGGAATTCGGATGCACTGCACTAAAACTACAGCTTCCCTCATCAACCCCTATCTACATCTTAGTTTGCTATAGTCTCCTTCTGCAGGGCACAAGGTGTTATATCACTTATCCAATATACTAACCTCCTTATCCTCTGAAGTTATTATTGCTGGAGACCTTAACGTGGACTGGTATTTTACCTCCTCACAACCCCTAAAAGAACTATGTGACAACTTTGGCCTGTCACAGCTTACAATGGAGACCACCTGTTCCAACAAAAAATACCCTAAGAACAGTACCCTGCTCAATGTTATACAGGTCAACAAACCCCACCTGTACTCTCACTCTGGCGTTTTCTTCAAAGACATTAGTGATCATTGTGTCATAGCCTGTGTGAGGACCTCTCGTAAGTTTGTTTCCTCCACTAGCTACGTCTTTAAGAGCTCAAAATGATACTTTGACCCTAATGCCTTCCTTTTTGACTTGCAACACATGAATTGGCAGGACTTCTACCTGGCCCGCTCGATTGACGAAGCCTATGAAGTCTTCCAAAATATTGTCCTCGGCTCCATCAATACACGTGCCATTCGTAAAAACTCGTAGTAATAAAAACACATGCCCTTGGTTCTCAGTCAGCTTGAAAGCAGAGCTGCTTCATAGAGACTCACTCTGGAGGAGGGCAAGGAAGACCAAACAGCCTAATGATTGGGCAACCTTCAGACCTGCTAGAAACTGTTGCACCAGATCAATTAGGGAAGCAAAAGCTAGTTACTGTCGTTCTGAACTTGACTTTTCCACTAACAGTGCAACTAAATTCTGGAAAACCTTAAAAGATATCCAAGGCCAAAGCTCTGCTAGTCTATTCCCCACCTAAAGTCTCAATCGGCAATTCCGTTACTACTGACAAAAAAATCCTCAAACTTTTTAGTTACCACTTTGCCACAGCGGGCCTAGCGTTCAACAATTCCCCTGCCAATAACCTCCATGCACTATTATATATCTCAAACTCTACTTGCCTGGGCCCTGGTCATGCCTCGCCCACCCTAAGTAAGGCATTCTCCTACTCCCCCTGTCTCAGTGAAGGAAGTTGAGGCCCTTCTGCTCCAACTGAATAGGAGGAAAAGTGCAGGTTCAGACCTGATAGAGCCATTCTTCCTTAAACTTGGCTTCTACATCCTGTCACCCCCAATTACCCATCTCTTCAGTATGTCCCTTGCCCAGGGCTAACTCCCTGCCATATGGAAAACTGCCCATGTCATTCCACCCTTTAAATCTGGCAGTACTAGTGACCTAAATAATTACCGCCCAATCTCCCTACTCCCTACCCTCTCTCTAAGCTCCTCAAAAGGTTGTTAATACCCAGCTTAGACAGCACATTGATGATTCCAACCTACTAAACCCAGCTCAGTCTGGCTTCCAGCCTTGCCACAGCACCATCACAGCACCTGCTAAGGCCACAAACTATTGGCTGAGTGCCCTGGATGCCAGAAGTTATGTGTGTGCACTGTTTCTTGACCTTAGCAAAGTCTTCGGAACAGTGGACCACACCTTGCTCTTGGCCATCTTAAGGGATATTGACATTCGTAACTTGGCCCTTGAGTGGTTCTCCAACTACCTCTCTGATTGTCATTAGCAAATCAAGGTGGGGGGACCTCTTCCCCTTCAAAACTCTACCAAGAGGGGTACCCCAAGGGTCCATCCTGGGCCCACTGTTTTTTGCCATCTACATAAATGAACTAAATGCTGGAGTCAAGTCAGCAGATATCCACCTCTTCACTGATGGCACCGTGTTGTATGTAGCCAGACCTACTCTGGAACAACCGTGTAACAACCTCAAGCCGAATTTAACCACCTTCAGAACAATCTTCTTTACTCTAAGCTTCTGTTAAATGCTAAGAAAATGAAGGCCATGATCTTCTGTCCAGCAGTGAACACCCCCAATCCCTGCACTGTGGGGACAGTCCCACAAATCCTCACCTTGCTCGGCGAACCACTGGACTACGTGGAATCCTTCAAATACCTGGGGGTGTGGATAAACCTCAAACTTTCATTCAAAGACCATATTAAAGAAATCTCTAAAAAGCTTAAACAGAGGCTTGGGATTTTCTTCAGAATCAGGCATCTGCTAACGTATGAGGGGAAATTAAGGTTGATACAAACAACATTCCTGCCCTTCCTGCCACTTCTTGACTATGCAGACCTCTTGTATGGGAATAGCTTGAGCGTGGCCCTCACCAAACTTGACACCCTGTATCACCAGGCACTTATTTATTTATTTATTTAGTTAAACATCAGTTTAGAAACCTTTGAGCCAGAGGCTCATTTACAAAGGTACCTCGTCACAAAGAGGACATCAGAACAGTAGTACAAGGGACACAGTACTTACAAACAAAAAAGTTAACTTAGGTTCATCACTGGATACCCCTACTCAACACACCACTGTACTCTATACAAGAGTGTAGGATGGGGCTCACTTAGCCTCAGGCAACATAAGAATGCTGTGCTCTGGATCTATAGGGCCATCTCTAATAATCTGCTTCAATATATCAAGGATTGTCTACCCATCTGCAATTCTGGTGGCAACCTGCTAAGAAGTCACTCTTGCATCTCCTTTTCCATCCTCAAAGTTAGGACGCACTTTGGTCACGCGGCAATAGAAGCATAGAAACATAGACTTTGATGGCAGATAAGGACCTCTTGGCCCACCTAGTCTGCACATTTCCCTACCTACCTACCGGATAAGCTGCAGATCCTAGTTAACCAACAGCCTATTTCTTCCTACCCACCACAAGAATTGCCTTATGTCTGTCCTATGCATTCTTGAATTCTCCCACAGTTTTAGACCCCTCAACCTCCTCAGGAAGGTGGTTCCATGAATCCACCACCCTCTCTGAGAAAAATACTTCCTCACATTGCCCTTGAGCCGTACCTCCTCTATCTTCAAATTGTGTCCCCTTATTCTTGTACATCTCTTTTTCTGAAAGATGCTACCCTCTTGGACTTTGCTGATTCCACTGAGGTACTTTAAAGTTTCAATCATGTCCCTCCTCTCCCTCCTTTCCTCAAGGATATACATGTTAAGCTCCTTTAGTTTCTCCTCATATGGCTTCTGTTGCAGACCCTGCACCATTTTAGTTGCCCTCCTCTGGACTGCCTCCATCCTGTCTAAGTCCTTGTGGAGATGGGGTCTCTAGAACTGGACACAGTACTCCAGATGGGGTCTCACCAACTGTCTGTACAGAGGGATAACAACTTCCTGTTTTCTGCTGGTGATGCCTCTCCCTATACATCCCAGTATCCCCCAGACCTCCCTACTGCCTTCTCACATTGCTTGCTAACCTTAAGGTCATCTGATATGATTACCCCCAGGTCTCTTTCCATTTTTGTTGTTGTTACTACCTCCCCATTGTGTACTCTTTGCCTGGGTTTTTGTTTCCCAGGTGCATTATTTTGCACTTCTTTGCATTGAATCCAAGCTGCCATACTTCTGATCATTCCTCCAACCTTGCCAAGTCCCTTCTCATCCTTTCCACCACCCTTTGTGTATCAACCCTGTTGCAGATCTTTGTGTCATCTGCAAAGAGGCATACATTTCCTTCCAGACCCTCTGCAATGTCACTTATAAAGATATTAAAAAGGACTGGATCCAATGTGGTACCCCACTAGTAACCCCCCTTTCTTCAGAGTGGACTCCATTTACTATTACTTTCTGTGTCCTGTTGTCCAGCCAGTGTTTTACCCAGGCTACCACCCTGGGACCCACTCCCAGGCTGGCTAATTTGTTTGTTAATGTTTTGTGTGGGACTGTGTCAAATACCTTGCTAAGGTCTAGGTAGCTCATGTCCACAGCCCCTCCCTGGTCTACTACTTTGGTCACCCAGTCAAAGAAATCAATTAGATTCATCTGACATGACCTTCCCGCTGTGAATCCATGCTGCCTTGGGTCCTGTGCCCCACTGGCCTCTATGTACTCAACAATTCTTTCCTTCAGAAGTGATTCCATCATTTTCCCTACCACAGAGGTCAAACTGACAGGTCTGTATTTCCTGCCTCTGTCTTGTTCCCACTTTTGTGAAGGGGAATCACATCCGCCCTCCTCCAGTCCTCAGGTACCACACCATTCTCCCATGATTTGTTAAAAAGGGTAGTCAGTGGTGTCACTAGTTCTCCCTTTAATTCTTTTAGAATTCTGGGTGAATCCTGTCAGGCCCCATTGCTTTGTCCACCTTCAGTTTTAGGAGTTCTTTCAGAATCCTTTCTTCTGTGAAAGGACTGGGATTGACCCCTGTATCCAGAGTGATTCTGTTAATTGGATTAGGTACTTCCCCCTCCTCCTCTTTTGTGAATACTGAGCAGAAGTATTCATTCAGTATCCCTGCTTTTTCACTGTCCCTCTCTCTCCACCCACCGTCCATTCTATTACATCTCACTATCCCTCCCTTTGTCTTTCTATACTCCCTAATGCACCTATAAAAGGTTTTATCCCCTTCCTTAACTGAGTTGCCTAGTTTTTCCTCAGTTTGGGCCTTTGCTATTCTGACTGCCTTCCCTGCTTCCTTCTGCCCTAACTGGTACAGTTTTCTGTCCTGCTCCTTCTGTGTTTCCTTCTACTTCCTAAATGCTATCTTTTTCTCCCTAACCTTCCCTGGCACTTCTTTTGAGAGCCATGCCCTACCTGTCCTCTGGAATATTACTCAAAAAGCACTACAACTCATTGTACCGGTGCCATTGGCTACCTTCAAAAACCTTGTCCAATGATCCTTTCTGGAGACCTGGAACTGCTTACGTCAAAGACACCCCTTGACACTGACTCTACCATTACCCCCACCTGTCTCCCTCTGCCTATAAGCTTCTGTACCCTCCTGCACACGTCTTTAGAATTAACTCACCTATCCAGTGTAAACTGTGCCTATACATGTAGGTACCTTCACCTCTCCCTCACCCCATCCTGAGTATTATGTCCTTTTACTAACCCTTAAAGTCAATGAGAAGTCCAACTGCTCTTGGTAAATGCCATATACACAATATCATTTTCATTTATTTATGGAATGCCCCAACTTTTCGCCGTATACTGGCTTCTTCTGGGGACTGTAAAAAAGAATAAATTGGTATAAAAATGATTCCTATGGAATCTGATTGTCAGGTCATTGTGTTAACTATTTCTTTAAATTTTCCTTTACTATATTTCATAATACTGGTAGTGATAATGTTAACAGCTGATTACAATAATATCCATGCATTTTAAATTCAAATCCATTGTATAGTTATCCAAATCACATGGCTAAGAATGCTAATGGCCCAAAATTCTCCATTGTGCTTGTAGGCTACTTCCTAGTTACTAATGACAGTGAATGCTG
Source organism: Neoceratodus forsteri (assembly GCA_016271365.2). Classification (NCBI taxonomy): domain Eukaryota; kingdom Metazoa; phylum Chordata; order Ceratodontiformes; family Ceratodontidae; genus Neoceratodus; species Neoceratodus forsteri. The sequence continues at coordinate 1,545,683,462 of CM057452.1, read as the reverse complement.
ATGCTGCCACATAATATGATTCCTAGCCACATTCAACACATATGTTTAACAAAATCATTCTGTCTAATTCCCATTATATATGAAACATGAACAGTTTGTGGTCTTGTGACCGTGATAACCGATAATGAAAATATTAAAAGGTCAAATACCTTTAATATCGTTAAAAATGTAGTACTGCAAGTATCTTCAAATATATATAGCATCACTTGTCCAAGTACTCCGACCTGAAGGTCACAAAATAAACTTCATTATTAGATGTTTCCCACTGAAGGATTCCTATAAAGCTTATATAGCTACAATGATATGAATACTCACTTTTGACTCAAAATAATTAGATCTCTATGCCTTTAAGGTATACCAAGGCTGCCGTTTTTGGTTCCAAACCTATAAGCCACAAAATAGCTTTAGTCATATATCTGGCAATGTCCCAATTAATTAAGATTTTTTTACTGCTTTAAAGCAGATTTAAAATGTGTTTAAAGTACAAGCCTGATACCATACACATTTCCTTTATACCGCTGAGCTTGCTTCTAATTATGAGACATTCTAGTGTGACAGAACTCTAAATGAAACTTTAGTACTCTGCTTTTGTGAGTCAGCTCTTGGAAAATCTAAATATGCATACCTATATGGTTGTTTGCGAGCACTTATGAAATCTTCTTTTAAGTTTGTGTTTTCATGAATAGCTCTAAAACAGAACCAAAACATGCCTTAGTCAGCTTTCCCACACAGCACCCTACATTTTAGTTTGCTCTTAAGTGGTTTTAAACTTATGTACCTGCTCACTTGTGTACTGATCTTTTACAGCATTCAAGTTGAACTACTATATCCACAGACAGTGCTGGAATGTGACCAGGACAAGTTTTAGTAACGTTAGTCCACATAGTATTCTGTATTTCTTTTAAGTATGAGGCTGAAAAGATATTTCTTACCAGCGTAATTGGTGCTGCTATGGCTTCCTGATTGCACTGTGGTAGCAAGAGCCGTGCTGCATACTGAGGCCTCACTGATGTCATCATCAGTCGATGGGTATGACATTCCGTTGTTGCCCCAAGCAGCTAAAGCTTGGAAGCCTCTCATACACGCTGGCATATACAGGTATGCATATTTAGATTTTCCAAGAGAGCTAAATTTTCTAATTAGTGCTTCAGTTGTAAGATGTAAAATTTCTCATGTCCCCCACTTTTCCACACTTTAACCTTTTGACCTTAGAGACTAAGAACCAGCCTTCTGTAAACCCAAGCTTCTTTGTTTCTTTCCTTGTCCTTTCTAAATCCCTTTTTCTTTCCCCCTTAACATTAATAAAATAATCTGTATGCCACAAGGTGTTTTGTTAAGAGAACTGTTACATTAAATATCTTGCATTTTCAGTAATTCTGCCTTTAGGAATGCAATATCTAACATATTTGAAAATGAGGACCTAATATTTAATTACAGTTTTTATATAACAAAGGATTATGGTCCAATTCATGATTTATTGCAACCATAAAATAGTTACTTTTGTATTTTTTGTTTTAGAAGTTTAGCACTTTTTGCACTGATTAGGTTGCACTGTTTAAATGTATGTAGCACTTTAAGTAGCACTTGTGTATAAATACTCCAAAGGTTTGTTTGAATTTTAGACACATCCCTGTTCGAAGACCCGCTGCAGGATTGAGGCGCTAGGGGTTCTGGTTCTTTGTTCAGGATTTTTTTTTGCTGACCAATAGGTAAGTACTTTATTTTTGAATTTCTGCCTGAGTGCCGTGCTTTACTTTGGATTATTTATCTTTTTTGAGCTGGCAGCTCCGCTCGTGCACCATTGCCTAAGCCAGTGCGCACACAGCTTTGTCTTTTCTATTGCTGTCATTAATAACTAGGAGGTAGCCTACAAGCACAATGGAGAATTTTGGGCCATTAGCATTCTTAGCCATGTGATTTGGATAACTATACAATGGATTTGAATTTGATATGCGTGGATATCATTGTAACCAGTTGTTAACATTTTCACTTCCAGTATTATGAAATATAGTGAAGGAATATTTAAAGAAATACTTAACACAATGACTTGACAATCAGATTCCACAGGAATGATTTTTTTATACCAATTTATTCTTTTTACATTCCCCAGAAGAAGCCAGTATATGGGGAAACATTGGGGCATTCCATAAATAAATGAAATTTATAAACAAACCATGGGTGTGTGTATATGGTGTTTACCAAGAGCAGTTGGACTTCTCATTGACTTTCAGAGTTTCATACCATACAACCGGCTCCACAACTAGAAACATTTCATTCAACACTGAATTTCCCTTGGACATTTTCAGTGTTGGGCTTTTAATAACCTTTGCTTACTTTCTCTAACTTGTGCACACCCTGTGCTTATATTGTCTTTGCTGCACATACTAAACAAAGGCTATGCTATGCTTTATTAGACCAAACTTCTCAGTCAATATGAAAATAGTCTATCATTGCCCTACATGTATCTGCCTTGTATAGAATTTGTTTATAGTTGTATACTGCCTGCCTTTGCATGTTGTCTGCAACATACGCCACTTTTGTGCTCTTCTAATGTCTACCATGATGCTGCCATACCAGCCATGTCGTGTTATTTGTAAATACTTGTACACTGTCTGCCAACGTACTTATGTATATTCCAAATTGTTGATTTGTTACTTGTTGATGTGTACTTACTCCAGGTTTATCTTGTAAATGAGTCATCCTCAATGGTGTTCTGCTGGTTAAATAAAGATATTGACTGATTGATAGAATTTCTTCTTTTTGTGTCACACCACATTGCCAATGGGTAATCATAACATATGGGCTCTAAAAAAGCAATACAATCCACAAAATTGGTGTGGGGGGGGGGATATTACACTATATCTGACTCATTCAGCATAAACTTTCTATTGTTACTTATGAGAAGTGAATGCAACACCTCTCATTCCTATGCTGTATCAATTGAATCTTAAATCTCAGTCCTGTAGTACTTAATGAAGTTGTGCAGGAGGAAACAAGGTAGACACCCTACAATCTCATATGTGACAGATTCTGTCTTTCCCAGCTCATGTGGTTGTTATGGAATAGGAGGAAAATGTCTTGATAAAAATGGAAATTCCAAAGAGAGCCCACATATGCCTTGCTACACAAGATTTGATCCACCGTTCCGCTGCAGCCTCGGCTGCTGTTTTGGCCCTTCTCTGCTGCCTCGAAGAACAACAACAGTGTTCTGCAAGCAGCAAAAATCTACTGAACATTCGAAGTAGATCTTCTGTCATTCCAAGATCTAATTTCATGCCCGATGTTCCCTTTGGGTTGGCCAGATTAGGACCGAAAATACGGAAGGCATGTTCATTGATTTACCTGGGTGGTTACATACAATTCACATGAAATATCAAGGACACATTCTGGCACAGGCAGGAACTGTTTTTCAGACTATAGGATGCTTATGTATGATGAGCCAGTTTCGCATAACTTCCTTTGGTAGCAAATGGTCCCTTAGCATACAGTCTATTTGGCTACCACCCAAGAGATCATTGTGCCTCAAGGCAATAACTACACCTCTAAAGCTCAAATGCACATTTAAACATGAATGTATGGCCAGGGATTGATTTACCAGTCATTAATCCAACCCACAGGTGCATAAAGAGACTCTGAGGCAGAGCCAAGGGCACCATGCACCAGGGATTAACTCCTAGTAAACCAACCCCTGGGAGTACCTTATAAAAATGATGCATAAATTGTAACAAAAACCTTATAAAACGTTCCTAATTTCTTCATTAATTTTGTAATTAATAACTGATTATAGGGTATGTTTTTAACCTAAAGAGATAAAATTGTCAATCTAAAGGTATGCAGGACACCAGCATCACCCATCATCACAAAAAAAAGAAACAAACCCTCCCCCTCCATAGCCACACCTCTGTACCCACTCAGAAGCATCCCCCTTTAGCAAACTGTATGACTCAAAGAAACAGATTTTTTTAAATTATCTTGCAAGAAAAAGTCTCATTAAAAAAAAAAGTAACCCCCTCGCTACTCCACCCACTGTGGACTCAACTTCTCCACCCCCCTTCTCAAAGACTGACATGCTTAGTGAAACATTACGAGATTTAGTTTCACATTTATTTTGGCGACTGGCACAGATCTTCCTCATACCACCATGGGCAGTGCCCACTGAATTAATAACAGCGCTCATATACAACCCCCTCTGTACCACTCACTGGTATTACCCCCCCAACACTTAGTGAAGCATAAAAAAAACTTATTTATATGTGACATGTCAATCAAATCTGTTTTGCAAACAACATTTCTTTAATAACTTCAGACTCTGGGGAGTCCTCTCCATTTGCATTTCTAAATGCTGTGCATAATTTTGCTTTAGCACCACCAAAATTTGACTTATTTCCAGCAAGTACCTCACTAAATTCTTAAGGGTCTCATTAGTTTCATAATTCTTATGGTACCTTAGGTATCGCATTAGGCAAAAGATCCTGAGAATCATGATCTACTTTTATATCAACAGGGGGATCAATTAAGAGACACTGGGTTTCCTTCACTTCAGTATCAATTTTTTTCCCCTTTTTTCAGATCAACTACCTTTGAATCTTTCTCACTCTGTGTGACTTTTCCCCTCCAATTTTTATACTTCAGATGATCTAAACTTAACTTTACCTTCCTCTTGTTTTGGTTTACCACATTATCAGGCAAAATCGTAGTGGAAGTGAAAACATTTTTCAGGGGGCAGTTTAAATGTTACTTTGATGAACATTTAAACTAGCCAAGAGAGTGGCAGAAGAACTCAGGGAGGCAGAAACTACCTCCCCACAGGCTGAAGGAGAAAGTAGGGAGAACCAGAGGGTACAGGAATCCCCCAAGACGAAAATTAAAAAAGGAAGCAGAGTGGTAGAAATGAAGGAGGATGGGGATGGGAGCAGTAAAAACAGAGGGGGGAAGGAGGGAGGGCAAAAAGGAAAAAATGGGGTAACATGCAGAGTGGAAACAAACTCTTGAAAGCCATGTGTGTGAATGTTAAAAGTTTAGGACCTAGAGGCCATTATGGCAGAGACTGACCTGGATACTGCGGCCATTACCAAGTCATGGTGCACTGAAAACCATGAACAGGGCATGGCTAGACCAGGCTATACTCTGTTCAGGAAGGACTGGGTGGGAAGGAAAGGAGGGAGTGTGGTGCTTTATGTGAGGGAAAAGCATAAAAGTGATGGAGATATAGGGAATATGGGGGGGGCAGAGGTACTGTGGGTTACTCTGGACACAGGGAAAAAAGTTACTATTCACACTGGTGTGATCTACAGACCTCCAGCACAGGGGGAGGAGTTAGATAAGTTACTAATGGAAGCCACTGGCAAGATGGCAGAAAAGGGGGAGGTACTGCTGGTGGGGGACTTCAACCTGCCAGATGCAGATTACAGTCTCCCAGCTGTGGCTTCAGCTAGCAGCAAGGACATCCTAGACGTCCTGCAGGGGTGTTCCTCTGGCAACTAGTTAGTGAACTCACTCCTTAAGGGGAAATACTGGACCTGGTACTCACTAACAGGGACAATGTTGCAGACATGATGGTGGAAATTGAACCACATGAGGGCAAGGGTCCTGGACTTCAGAAGGGCTGATTTTATAAAGATGGGGTGAGTGTCTCAGGGATGAAATGGCAGTGGGGATGACCTGGTGGGGTGGAGGAACAGAGGGAGAAGCTAAAAGGGGCCATAGTGAAAACAGCAAACTTCTGCGTCAAGCAAGTGAGCAAAAGCAAGAGGAAAAAGAGACCACTGTGGTTCTCAAAAGAGGTGGCTGAAAAGGTAAAGGCTAAAAGGGTAGCAATCAGAAGATATAAGGGGATGCAGAGGAAGGAGGCTAGGGAGGTGTATCGGGGAAATAGAGGGAAGTAGGGAAAGCAGTAAGGAGCACAAAGGTGCAAACTGAAGAGAAAATGGCATAGGTGGTAATAAAAAGGGAGAAGACAATATTTAGATATGTAAGTGAAAGCAGGAAGACCAGGGGAAGGATTTTATGGTTAAAAAGGGAAGGGGAGGGACTGTGCAGAAGGGTACTAGGAAAAGGCAAACATTATAAACAATTACTTTTGTTCAGTGTTCACAGAGTGCGTGTAGATTGTGGCTGAGTGCAGTATAGAATTGTGAAAAGAAGGCTGGAGAAAGCGGGAAGATAGACCAGTATCAAAGGGCGGACAGAAGCATCAAGGTGTTACGTGAAAGCATGATGACAGACCAGGGCCAAGGAGGAGACAAGCACTAGAAGTAATTCGTTCATGGTTAAATGGTACAGGTTAGCATGATGACAATTCATGGTCATGGGAAACAATTGCACTGATCATTTCTGAGATGTGAATATAAGAGCTTGAAAGATGAAATGCTGATGGATGACCTCAGTTTCATCATGACCCACTATAAGCACACAACACATTCACATGTAAGAAAATTCCAGTGTACCAGGCAAAAGGCTCTCTGGTCACAATACAGAGTCTCTGCACAATCCGGGAGTTCAGAGGTGGCTAGAAGTCCAGACAGGCCAATCACATTCAGCAAATCTGTGGTCTTCTTCAGGTAGGAGCCTGGTCACAATTCAGTGGCTTACTTTGCTCTCCAAGTTCGGATTCGGTCCAAAAAAGGCACAAATTCCCTCTCAGGGACAGCAGGCAGGCATGCGGGCCAAAACTCAGGCCTTTCCACAGTTCTCCCATGTGAATCTATGCTGTGGCTGCTGCTTGAATCATTCAAGCTGTTATCTCTTCACTTCCCAACTCAGAACTAACTGAAACTACAAGCAATGTGTGACTTTCCCAAGGTCCAAAAGGTTGGCTGATCTGTCTGTCAATCACAACAAGGGTTCCCCCTCCAGGTTATTTTAGGTGCCAAAATGCAAAAACTACAATTCCTACAAGGTTTGACACCACCAAGCCCCTGTAGGCAGGCTCCATTTTAGAGTCCCAAATGTACTGATTGGCCCATTTCAGCAGTCCAGGACAAAGATGATGGAAACAAACAGAACTGTCCATGCTGCAAAGAAGGCAGATTAGAACAAACTGCAATATTATTACTACTCTAACAAATGATCAGCAAACAAGAACATCTTCCAACAGAGCTCCTTTTAGATTAATTATGACTGCAATCCAGGCAGCTCTTAAAGAGACAGTACACAGAGGCTATATAGGCAATCACATTTAAACTGCAAAAACACAGGACACCAGCCTGGCAGTGAGCATTTAGACAAGCTCAAGGAAGACTTTTCAGGAACTCCCATTTGTAGGGGGGTTACACAAATAAGGATATGATTATACTATCTGAAAACGTAAGGAAATTCATTGCAAAACACTTTGTTCATGCATCAGTTTGGGTTGTTACTAAAGTGACAAAAGTAGGGAAATGTGGCATTAGGGTTAACAACCCTAACACCCCACTCCCACCCTGCAGATACCGACAGGCATCTGGGGTGTGCCTTGGGGTTTTCAGCCCTAACACTCCCCCCATTCTCCTATACTGTACCCATCTCAGCTTATTTACTTATGGAATGGGGTAAGCAATACGGCTGATGACCCCAAGGCACACTCCTGATACCTGTTGGTGTCTGCAGGGTGGGGTTGATGTGTTAGGGTTGAAAACCCTTATGCCACATTCCCTACTTTTGTTGATTTACTAACAACCCTAATTGATGCATTAACAACGTTTTTTGCAATGAATGTAAACAAAACATGGTTAGTCTGATATACCTCTGCAAAATATCTAGAATATATGTACCATATAGCCCCATTATATACTGATAATATATGTGCAATGTAGCATTGTTTAGTTAATCTGTTTTTTATTTAATAAATATGGTTTGTAAGTTACATATATCTTTAATATTTGTATGATACGTTCTGTAAATATATATGAAATGCAATATTTCTATAGAGCTTTTTGTGGTAAATATATACATTTTAGGCCACCCTGATGGCCCAGCGGCAGTGTGTTGCACTGCAGTACAGATGACCTAGGTTTGGGAGCAAACCCAGGTGGTCATATTGGAAGGTCGGCCAGGCTAAAGTGGCAGCCATGTGGCAGCATTCCTCAAATTGGAAGGGTTGATGATTTGCTCCAGCACTGCAGCAAACCCTTATTCCCAACCCAGGGATGTGCTACATGCCCTCAAAGCTGACTGAAGCTAAGCTGTTGTTGAGGAGGTGGGAGAGACCAGATAAAGAGAGAAAAACCCATGGCTGTTTGTGTGATGCCCTGTGCTCCTGACTCCCCTGGGTCCTTGTTAGTGATGGCAGTGGGTCCTGGTCCATATGATGGACAAAGCCTTGGGACTGGAGGACAGCCTTCCCCCTGGAGCCCCTGTCATGGAGGTCAGAACTGTGATGGTGTAGCTTTAGGGTTGACAATCCCTAGGAAGAGTCTACCCCTGATTTGCTTGAGGGGTGGGGTTGGTATTTTAGGGTAGGAACCCTAAAGCCACATTTACTTGCTTTTGTTGCTTTAGCCTGAACCCTAAATGTTGCATTAACGCAGTTTTTTTGTAAAGAATATTAATATATACAATCAACAAATTGAAAGCAAAACAGTACAATAGATATGAAGTAACTATTAAGCTTAATAAGTAGATACAATTGTGAATACTTTAGGCAAGGTACCTATTCTTACAAGTACATAACAGAGAACAGGTAATGAGGGAAACTGACTGCCATGACAAAACTGGAGGTGGGGGCGGAAGGAAGAGGGTCATGGGCAGTTGAGGGAGGGAGAAAAATAGTCATGAAGAGAATTTAAGGAGAAAGCAGGAAAGGCAGAGTGAATTGACAGGGGAAGGGAGGACCAGAGTTTAGGAAAGCAGTTTGTGATTGGTTGGCATCCATGGCACTCCAGACATTACCTCATGGGGTTACAGCCCACCTGATAGGCTAGTGATGCACATGACCCAGATCAGATTTCCAGTATATCCAGGTCCCAGAAACCCCTGCTCTCCAGTTTTGAATCATGCATCTGAAAAGGCAAGAAGCACACCAGGAATCCCTGTCTGCTCTAGCAAGGTAGGAACTAGTCCTTTCTGTCTGTTTAATTATCCTGCCTGCTCTGTTCTAATATTGAAGCCAATATTTAAATGCTCTGAATGTTTTTAATGTGTGGCTAATGGAGGCTGAGCTCCATGCTCTGTTTTGTATCAAGATCAACGTTTACCCCTTCCTTGTGGAGGATCAGCATAGCTGTGGTAGAGCCTTATGGCGGCCACATGGCCCCAGCATGATTTCTACCTGAGCCTGAGCTCAGGGCAGAGTAGTCCCGCTGGCTCCTGGCTCTTCCCCATGCTGGTCCCCTGGTTCCTTGGCTCGCCCCATGCTAATCGTGGAGGCGCTGTACCTCGGCCTCGCGTTTGTTTTTTCCCCCCGGCTAGGCTCAGCCCTTGGCCCTCCTCGCTTCCTACGGGCCCACAGAGAACAGGGGAGTCACGGCAGGCAGGTAGGCCTGCCCCATCTAGCCTTCTCCCATCTCGGGTGCGCGTCGGTCCGCGAGGCCGCCAGAGGCCTCACACTTCCCTCCTCGCCTTTCTGCGCCCCTCGCGGGCAGCAATCCTCTCCATCACTCACGCCCGCGGTCTTGCTCCAGTCACGGGCTAGGAGTGGGGAAGACGAGCTTCTCGCGCTCCGGTGCACAGTAGGCCTCGTTTGGGGCCTTTCCCTCCAATGCCTCGGCGTGCGCTTCTCGGCCTCAGGCCGCCTCCGCTCGACTCCCAGCCTCCCGCCAGCTGTTCCTTCCTCCCCCCGTTTGAAGGACCTCCAGGGAGGGGGAGCAGCTTTCACGCAGTCGCTGCTAGCTTACGGTGCAACCTGGCGGAGGCGGGCGGGACAGAGAGGGAGAGTGGGTCTTTCAGGGCCGATTGAGCGAGAGAGCCAATGCCTCTCTCGTGGGAGGGCCGATCGCCCTCTCCTAGTCTCTGCACCTAGGAACACCCCCAATAGCCTCGTGGGGCCTGGGGCTCTCTCCTGGGAGGGTTGCTCTGGATGTGCCTGGCAGCGAAGGCCCTCCACGCCTCCACGACCTCCCCCAACCCAAACTCTCACCCCTAGGACTCCTTGGCTAGGCCGCCAGGCGCGAGCAGCCGCCGACCAGTCACAGGATGAGGGGGGATCATGCCTTTTGTTTTTTGCTCTGGATGGCTCTGGTTGGTGATTTAAAAAAAAAAAAAAAAAAAATTTCTCTGGACAATCAATCCACTCGGGTCCCTCCCATAGCGACCCCAGTAGGTTGTTCTTCTGGCTTCTCCCCATGGTTGCCCCGTTCCCCTCCCATAGCGGGCCTCGGCACCAGTTTCTCCGCTTATTGTTGTAGGGGTCCTCCCACAGCACCCCTCCACACAGGCGCTTCCCCCGTCCCCCCCGGTGGGACAGGGTCCGTCCAAGACTCAGACGGGGACACAAAAAAAAAAAAAAAAAAGAGGGGATCAAGGTGTGGTCGTCTTTTAAGTGCACCTCTCTCTAATTTCAGATGGTAAAGGCCAAGAAGTGTTCCGCGTGCAGCGCCAATCTCCTCCCCCAAACCCCAGGACCCCTATGCGCCGCCTGCCTCCTGGACGATGGCCTTTCTTCACTGGAGAGGACACCGCCTCTGGCCCCCAACAATCCAGGACCCAGCAACTCGACGTGGATGGACCCGGGTTCCCTCTTGATCCAGAACCAACAAGCTGCGGTGGCCATGATGGAGAGCCAACTGAACTTCATGCTCAAAATCATGGAGAAACTGGAAGCCCTCACCCAGAACAGGGCAAGGCCTCCCAGCCCGGAACCCGACAAGACAAGGGGCCTACCAGAGGAACCGCCCATCCCTGAGGACACCCTCCCGGTCACCCCACACGACGGCATGCCCGAGGACGGGGAGAGAGATGACGCAGGAGAAGAAGAGGAAGAAGATGGGGCAGAATCAGACACAGAGGAGATGGAACTGCAGGCAACTCCTTCCCTGACCTCTAAACTATGCTCATTCGACACGATCCCGGGGCTCATGAAGATGATCAAGGCCACCATGGGGTTAGGCACCGAGGACCCCGAAGAAAGTAAGCCTGAGTCGAAGCTCGATCCAATGATCCAGCTTAGGCCGACAATCACAGAGACATTCCCCGTATGTCCAGCCATTGAGGACATCTTCAGCATGGAATGGCAGTCCTAACCGGCAGGATGCCGAACCTAGAAACCTGGACAGAATGTACCCTGTACAGGGTGAAAAGTCGGACATTTGGTGCAGGGCACCCACCATTGACCCTCAAGTGGTGGCCCTCAGCAAGAAGACTGTGCTTCCATGCGGCACCATAGCCCTCAAGGACCCCACAGATAAAAGGATCGAGGATATGCTCAAGAAGACTTTCGAGATCGAGGAAACCACTGCCAAGGCAATGGCCACTGCCATCTACACAACTTGGGCACAGATCTGCTGGCTCGAGGAGCTCCAGGAGCAGGCCACCCCTAAATCTAGGGAGGCAGAGCTGTTGGAGTGCACCTTGGATGCAGCCAAATATCTGGCTGATATGGTGGTAGACTCTCTGTGTCTTCAGGCGAGGGCCACCGCCATCATCAACCGGGCCCGTAGGGCGCTGTGGTTGAAACTTTGGGACGCTGATATGGAATCTAAGACTTTATTACAGAATTTACCTCTCAAGGGAAAGCATGTCTTTGGGGAGGGACTACAGGACTACCTAAAGCAAAAGGAGGAGGGCAGGGACCTCCTCAGGAACAGGACCAAGTTCTCTTATCTACCCTCCTCAAGACGGAGGTTTCGGGGTGGGAACAAGCTTGGCCAACCCCGCAGGGACACCCTTCAACAGGGCCACCCCTTTCGAGGTAGAGGCTCCCCCTCCAGCTCCCGTGGCCCATTCCTTCAGAACTACCAGCCCCCATCCTTCAGATCCCGGGGACAAAGATCCGGAAGTCAAAGTAGAGGCTTCAGGGGAAAACAGTGACTGCCCACTGCCGGAAACTCGCGGTCATGCCCCGTGCCCACCTGTGGGGCAAAGGCTAGCCCTGTTTGCCCACCGCTGGATGTCCACCATATCGGACAGGTGGGTACGAGACGTAGTGTCCAAGGGATACGCCATCGAGCTATCCCACGCTCATATCCCTCACAGATTTGTGTCGTCCCCTGTGTCCAGGAGGAGAGCGTCCCCTCATCAGGTCCAGCGGATTCTAGCAGGGCTAATCCAGAACAGGGCCATTCAGCCTGTCCCGGTACCAGAACAGGGAATGGGAATGTACTCCATTTTTTTCCTGGTACCCAAGAAATCGGGGAGCTCAGACCCATTCTAGACCTGAAGCAGCTGAACCGACACGTGGTCCCACACCGGTTCAAAATGGAGACCATCCAATCCACCCTTTAATGCATCAGGGTAGGCGACTTCATGACGTCCATCGACCTGAAGGACGCCTATCTTCACATCCCCATTATCAGAAAACACAGGCAGTTCCTTCGCTTTCACATCCTAGGCCACCACTTCCAGTACAAGGCACTTCCCTTCGGGCTGTCATCAGCCCCGAGAGTCTTCACCAAGGTTTCCATAACCCTGGTGGCCAGACTCAGGGAACAGGGACTAGACATTATCCCGTACCTAGACGACTGGCTTATCCGCGCCCGATCCGAGGACCAGGCACGAGCACACACGGAACTCGCCTTACAGGCTCTCGAGGACCACGGCTGGGTGGTGAATCGAGAAAAGAGCCACCTCAGCCCCACCCAGCAGATCGAACATCTGGGGGCCCTCATCAACTCGGCCGAAGGCTGGGCAAAGCCATCTCTGGGCCAAGTTCACAACCTAAGGGAGCTGGCGCGCGAAATGAAGGCACGCAGCCACACCACGATGGGGAAGATAGCCCAGCTACTGGGTTGCATGGCCTCCTGCATAGACCTCGTGCCCTGGGCCAGGTGGCACATGTGCCCACTCCAGAACTACGTCCTGTCTCGGGGCACCGAGCGAACACAACCTCCAGTGCGGGTACCACTACCTCAAGCGTAAGATCCTCCCTGGCATGGTGGACAACAGAAAGGAACCTATCCAGGGAGTCCCACTGGAACTTCCTCGCCCAGTCCCCATAGAGACAGACGCCAGTCCTCGGCTGGGGTGCCTGCCTGGGGACACAACAGTGCAGGGAACATGGTCTCCAGCGGAGACACAACTCCATCAACATCCTGGAGATGAGAGCCGTGTCCCACGCCCTGAAGGTTTTCAGGCGTCTAATACTGGGTCGCTCGGTCCTGATCCGATCCGACAACCGGGTGATGGTGGCATACATTGCAAAGCAAGGGGGAACCAGAAGCAGAGCCATGAGGAGGGAAACGGCAACAGTGCTCAGCTGGGCACAGGCACACCTCTCACACCTGGGCGCAGTCCACCTTGCAGGAAAACTGAATGTCCAAGCAGATTGGCTCAGCAGACAACAAGTTCACCCGGGAGAATGGAAGTTGCACCCAACTCTATTCCAGATGATCCAGGCGACGTGGGGGCCCATGTCCATGAACCTCATGGCATCACGGGAGAATGCCCAAGTCGGCAGGTACTATCGCGGTTCAGGGACGCCCTCTCCCAGGGAACGGACGCCCTGTCGCAAACCTGGAGGTGGGAGTACGCTTACGTTTTCCCGCCACTTCCCCTAATCCCACAGGTCCTGACCAAGGTCCGGGAGTCAGGCATCAGGATCATCCTGGTGGCCCCCTATTGGCCACACAGGTCCTGGTTCGCGGCAGTCAGAGAGATGTCGCTAGCCAGCTTCCGGATACCCTATCGCCCGGACATGCTGACACAGGGGCCGGTCCTCCACCCGTCCCCGCGGACCCTAAAACTCACGGCTTGGCTCCTGAGAGGAGGAGACTGAGGGAAACAGGGTATCACGAGTCGGTCATCAGTACCCTACTTCAATCCAGACGGGCTTCCACCACGTCCACCTACGAGAGGCAATGGGCCATCTTCTCGCAGTGGTGTCAGAAAAGGGGGTCGGTACCCGAACAGTCCGACCTGGCCACCATACTACTATTCCTCCAGCAAGGAGTGGACAAGGGACTGGCCCACTCATCCCTCAGGGTACAGCTGTCAGCCATAGGGGCGGCCATGGGCCTCGTCGAAGGGTATCCACCGAGCGACTCAGACGCCATACTCTTGGAGGACGGTAGAGCCCGATCGAGGGACCAGACCAGCCATCGCCTGGGACCTCCTTCTGGTCCTGGGATCCCCAAATCGGCCCCATACGAACCACTCCTAGAGGCAGACCTCTTCTGGGTTGGCCTCATAACTGCCTTTCTGGTGGCCATCTGCTCGCCAGAAGAATCGGGAGCTTGAGCCCTATCTTGCGCTGAGCCATATACTGTTTTCACCCCACAGGGGTCAGCCTGAGAACAGTACCAGCCTTCCAACCGGGTCTCTACCATTCTCACAGAGAGCAGCCCATCGAGCTGCCCACCTCCCACGCCGACCCCACACAGGGCCATGACGGGCCCCCACCACCTGGACATTGGATCGGGTCCTCGGCCACTTGGCCAGAACCCGCCACATCCGCAAGACTGAGAGGCTTTTCTGCCTCAAAAGGGCAGAGGCAGGGTTTGCAGCCCAAAGCCACAATCGCTGGATGGCTAAGACGGGTCATCCAGAATGCTTACACGGTGAACCTGATGACCCCACCGCAGGGGATCAAGGCCCATTCCACCAGAGCGGTTGCCACCTCATGGGCGGAGAGAGCCTCTGTATCCTCGGAAGACATTTGTAGAGCGGCCACCTGGAGCTCCTTACACACATTCGCCAGACACTACAGGCTGGAACAGCTCCAGGCCATCCGGCCCTCCTTCGCAACTCAGGTCCTGACAGCAGCTTCTACGACCGGTCACTCCGACTCACTCGACTCCCACCCGGAGTGCTAACTGCTTCTTATCTCCCATGAGGTAGTCTGAGTGTTAGGGATGCCAACCAATCACAATGGGTGTTTACTCACCTGGTAAAGGTGATTGTGTTGGTTGGCATCCAGCACTCCAAGGCCTCCCTCAAGAGTGATCGGAGCGATCGCCCAGGGACAAGAAAAGGGTCTCACCAAGCACCCTAGAGGGCGGTGAAAGTGAAGCTTTTCATAATTTTGATCAGTCGAACCCTGGGTTCGAGATTAGACTGTAAATAATAGGAAAATAAATACAGGCCCCAAGGCCTTTTACACCACGCGTGGTATGCCTCTTTTGTGTATACTGGCTGTAACCGTACTGTATGTTTCTTCTCTTCTCTTGTACTAATTAACCTTATTTCAGCTAGGAAAGATTCAAACTGGAGAGCAGGGGTTTCTGGGACCTGGATATACTGGAAATCTGATCTGGGTCATGTGCATCACTAGCCTATCAGGTGGGCTGTAACCCCATGAGGTAATGTCTGGAGTGCCATGGATGCCAACCAACACAATCACCTTTACCAGGTGAGTAAACACCCAATGAGAAAGCAAATTGACCAACAGCAGTTTTTCTAGAAGGAATAGAGAGGGAAAGGGAAGTATTATTGTGGCAAGGGTAGTAAGAAGGAGAGGGAGAGGATAAGAGGGATGTAAGATAGAAGGGAAGGGAACCAAATCAGAATTTAGATATAAAGGAGTCAGAATGGGAAAGGCTCCTGTCATCAAGAGAGGGGAGTTAAAGTGCAGAATAGTGTGAGCAATGATAGGTACGAGGGGGACAATCTAAAGCAAAGCAACACTAAGAGCAAAAAGAGGGGGTCAAATCTGGCAAGCGAGGATTTGGGAGCTCCACTATGGACTATATCACCCTAATCAAAAACAGGGAGAAACATCTTTAAAACTTTTTCTTGGTGGACAGGAAGCAGTATACTTGCCTTGTTCCTTCATAGTGCACCAAGCCTGGGGAGGAGTTCTTTGTGTATGGCATCACTATGAAACTGAAAGAAATCAAGATGATGTTCAAGTCAGACCCTGAAGTACTTAAAAGAGGAAACATCCTCAACAAGAGCACCATCAAGGATATGAAATCGCAGGATAAGGGTAAGTCTGGAAAGCCTCTGAAGGGTGCCAAAAGTCATGGAAACTGTTTTTTGGCAGTGAGGGAAAGCTGGTTAGACTGGAACCTGCACCAAATGTTCTCAAAATCCAGCTGAAGCTGTGAGGCAAGATCATGGGAAGAGGAGTCAGATGCAAAAAGAACTGTATCATAAGTACATATGAATGGACACAGAGGAACAGACAGAGGGGAGATCATTCAAAAATATGGAAAAGAGAACAGGACCCATGACAGACCCTTGAGGGCCACTTGAGTAAACAGGGAGTGGTGATGAAATTGAGTTTTCTATCCGGAAAGCTTGAGATCTTCCCTCAAGGTAAGAATGAAACCAGCTGACTGGAGAATCAGAAAGATCTGCAGCTTTGAACTTATCCAGAAGGAGATATAGATCTCCTTAATATGTCTACATATATGTAATATTCATTGCAAAAAAACGTTAATGCAGACATTAGGGTTGAAGAACACAAAGCGCACTAAAAAAGGTAATGAAAAAAACATTAGGGATTTGGGTCTCCTAAGTATTGATGAGTCAATGGTGAGGGTCTTTCTTGAGGATGTCAACCCTAATACCCACCTCCTCCCCCAGCCCATAGCCTCCTGTTCGAAGCACAAGGTACAGCGCCAAGCTAGTGCCTCATAGTGATACAATATGGCCAACATAATCTGTTGTAGCGTTCTTCACACAGGGTCCCTGCAGTCCCTGTGTGAAGACATCACATCTGAGCTTGTCTGATCAGGGAAAGGGGTAGGCATTAGAGTTGACAACCCCAAAGACGACCCCACCATTGATTCGTCAATACTCTGGAGACCCAAATCCCTAATGTTTTCTCATTTCCCTTCTTTGTACACTTTGCATTCTTCAACCCTAATGTCTGCATTAAACTAGTTTTTTTGCAATTAATTTCCCTTCTTTTTATGTTCGCTTGCATGCATGCGCAAGGAACATCTTGCAACAGTACGAGTTTTGGAGCTGTGTGACTCTCCTCCCCAATGCACTACTCAGTGTAGCAGGCATGACCCTAGGGGACCAATACTTTCTGAGCTGTATATGACAGCAGTTCGGCTGTGTTGGTCTTGACTTCTAACAAAAGGTCCACTGCAATCAGCAGTGGTAGCATGTATGCAATTAGCATATGTCAGCTAAACTGCTGTCATGCACAGCTCAGCAATCCCTCCTGCTTCCTCCCTCTGCTAATGTCCTCCCTCCTTTTGTCCTGGCCCCAACCTTGTGTGCTGAGGGGGTTACCCAATCCCCCTCAGCTCATGAACCCCCCCCAGCACACTGTGTGGCTGACAAGGGTGCCCAATCCCCATTCAGTTGTGGCCCCCACAAAAAATAATAATTTGCATGCTGGGAGCCCACCCCAGCGCACTCATGCTCCCCCCCAGCACACACACTGTATGGCCGGCGGGGGTGCCTAATCTCTGCCAGCTCCACTGCCCCCTCAAACAAACAGGTAGGTGGCATTATGGGAGCCCACCCCAGCATGCCAAAAGCGTCCATTTCTGTTTTGGCCAGCGGGGTTGTCTAATCCCCACCAGCACAACCCCCCCAACAAACAGGTAGGTGGCACACTGGGAGCCCACCCCAGCATTCCAAAAGCATCCATTTCTCTCTTTTTTTTTTCATTCCTGTAAAACAAGAAAACAGTCCTTCCCCCCCCCGCCAACCCATGCCCACCCTCTGTGCACCCACCTCCTCACACC
Source organism: Neoceratodus forsteri (assembly GCA_016271365.2). Lineage (NCBI taxonomy): Eukaryota > Metazoa > Chordata > Ceratodontiformes > Ceratodontidae > Neoceratodus > Neoceratodus forsteri. Next base: position 1,545,665,745 of record CM057452.1, on the reverse strand, counting down.
CCCCACCCCATACTTACCTCTGGAGGCCAGCGACGATCTTCGTGGACAGGGAACACGTCTGCACTCTTCAAAGCCGACCATGAACTGAGGAAATGCCAATAAGCTGTATAATGACATAAATAGGGTTTTCCAACTTAGGTGGATATCTCGGCCATTTTTTGACTTTTGGCATCAGATTTTCAAAATGTTGTTCTTGGTACCCCTTCTCATGAATTCAGTCACTGTCATGGCATTATTTGGTCCTGAAAGGTGATTTCGTGGTCACTGCGTGGACTCACCTTTCGGGATGGATTAACAAAATGACAGTGTTGGTGTTCATGAGGTGGGCTCTCAAAAAGCCTGCGTTTCAAATTTAGTGAAAAAATTCCAAAAAATGAGTGTTTTACGAGTGTGCATTGTGCAGTTTCCGCATGCACTCATAAATTCACCAATTGGTAATATTTTCACTCCAGATTTTCAACATAGGTATATTTCCACACCTCCTTATAAACAGTACAGCTGTCATTTTTCATATCCTGGCCGAAATGTGTTTTCATGCTTCCACCGCAAAATATCACAGTTGTTGTTGGAAATCAGTGTTTGCTACAGAGTAAAACAATCATAGTGACACTGTTCATGAGCAGAGGTCCTAAAATGCCTATGTTGAAAATTTGGTGGCAAAAGTCCGTAAAATGGCTGTTTTACAAGCATGCATTGCACAGTTTTTATGTACACTCGTAAGTTTGTGAATTTGTAGTATTTCCATTCCAGATTTTCAACATTGCTATTTTCCCACATCTCCTTATGACCAGTACAGCTGTCATTTTTCACATCCTGGCTGAAATATGTTTTTGCACTTCCGGCATACAATAGCACGGCGGTTGTGGGAAATCATGTTTAGTACAGAGAATAGAAATTACAGTGACACTGTTCATGAGCTGACATCCTCAAATGCCTATGTTGAAAATTTGGCGCAAAAATTCCAAAAGATGACTGTTTTATGGCGTGCATTGCGCAGTTTCCACGCGCACTCATAGCTTCACGAATTTGTCATATTTTCACTCCAGATTTTCAACATTTGCATTTTCCCACACCTCCTTATGAACAGCATAGCTGTCATTTTTCACATCCTGGATGAAATATTTCACACTTCCAACGCAAACTAACGTGGTTGCTGTGGGAAATCAGTGTTCGGTGCACAGTAAGAAAATCATAGTGACATTGTTCATGACCAGAGGTGACAAAATGCCTGAAAATTTGGTGAAATAATTCTACTGAATGACTATGTTACAAGCACGGGTTGTACAGTTTTCACACAGGCTCATTCCCTTGAGCACGCCCAGGGCGTTAGGGTTCCTGAGACAGACACTTAAGTATGAGGGTGAAATGTTGATCAGATGCAAGAGGAGTTGCAGAGAGGTACTCTGTTGGGATATGGATGCCAAAGGGACATGAATACAATGGGGGGGGGGGTGCCTGCATAAATGCCAAACACCAATGCAAATGCCTGCAAGCGAACGTTCAGCATTGACAAATGCTTGTTATGATAGTGGAATTGTGTCCTCATTTGTGCAGTTCTGGAGACAGTCCTGACCAAGTACATGGGCCGTGCAGTCCTTGGCACACATGTTAATACCATGTGGGTAAGGCTCCCTGACCCGCCACAGAGTGTGGTGTCTGTGCCAAAACACTGCTCCATCCCTACCCAGGTCGTGACTGATGCTGCATGCTGCAGCACCTTCTCCATCAGCCTTGTTCCATTAACTGACACACTGAGTTCACACCTAACTCATCTCACTGGCACGGTAAGGCAAAGCAGTCCTCTAGCTCACTGGCACGGTAAGGCAAAGTGGTCCCCAGTTATGCAACGGACATCCCTGCAAACAATGTAACTTCATAAACTCTTAGTTGTTTAATACTGTATTTTGACCCCTAACTTTCAATATAATTTTCTTATGACCCCACCTCATGAACCCAGTAGGTGAACATTTTCAAATTCCCAACCCAGCGCCACAGGTGTGAAAACACATTTAGGCCAGGATGTGAAAAATGACAGCTGTAATGTTCATGAGGTGGTGTGACAAAATGGCTATGTTGAAAATTTGGGGTCAAAATATTGAAAATTACCAAAGTTATGCATGTGCATAGGAAAATGTCAATGTATGTTCGTAACATGGTAATTATTTGGAATGCTTTCACCAAATTTTCAATGTGGACTTTTGGGACCCCACCTCATGAACATTGGTGGTGAAATTACATTAATTGGGCCCAAAAGGTGATTTCATTTGCCGACTGTGAAATCACCTTCTGGGGCTGATTAATGAAATTTCACAAACAATGTTTATTGTTAATGAGGTGGAGTTCCAAAAAGGCAATGTTGAAAATTTGGTGAAAAAAATTCAAAAAAAGGCCAAGTTATGAACATAAGTTGAAAATGCCATTGAAATACATTATACAGCACTTACCTGTATTCCTCAGTTCACAGTTTGGCTTTGAAGAGTGCAGACATGTCTCGGTCTACAGAGGATGACAGCATACAGCCTTGGGTGGTACAGTAAGTATAGGGTAAGGAGGGGATGGGGTGGTGGGTGCTCAGTGGGATGGTCTGGAGGGGGGGAGTGGGATGGCGTGGATGATGAGGGATGGTTTCATTTCTTTCAGTTTAAAAAAAAGACATCACGGGACTTTTTTTTTTGCAGGACCATATGAAATTAGTAAAGCTATTCTGAGACATTGGGGGTGGGCTCCCCAGTGTTCCACACTCCTGGGGAGGCTTGTAAATGGTAACATGGGGGACTGTGCCCCCTGATGTTGGCAACTATTCACAAAACAATGTGCTGTGGGGAGGGGGGCATCTGACACCGGGGATGGGCATCCTTGTGTTGGATTATACAAAAAATATATAAATAAGCTGCCACCAGGTATTGGGGCCTCCGGTGTGCAGATCCAATTTTAAGGTAACTTAGGGGAGTGGTGTACCAACAGATGATAGCAGGAAGGACTATTTGACATTGGAGTGGGCATCCCAGTGTCATATTATACAAAAAATAAATACATACATAACTAAATAAATACACTGCCACTGGGGATTGGGGCCCCTGGTGTGCAGATACAGTTGTAAGCAGAGCACAGTCAGCACGGCGGGGATATAATGATAGTAGTCCCATCCCTAACATACGAGTCATGACACAGCAAGGGCTGCTATATGACATAGCTGTAGTTTGTTAGTAAATGACAGCAGTGCAGTATACTGCAACCGGCTGTTGTCACAGAAATTCAGCTATCCATAGAACGTTAATTTTTTTTAAACTGTGCATGCTCACAAATGGAAACTTATTCTTAAATAATTTAAAAACTACTTAATTGTGAGAGGTAAAACAACAAAGGCACATACCTTGAGCCAAACTCTATCAAACCTGGAAGTTTCAGGTTTCAAATTCTTATATTTTTTCAGTTATTGGGGAGCAAAAAGAGTCTTAAAAACAGAGACTTTTATGTTTTTTGCACTTCTGCTTTGCCCCTACTGAACTGATCTACATGAAATTTTCTGAATCAAGAGATTCTGGCACAAAGGCTGTGCTTTCCACATTTTATATGAATTGGTTGAATGGGGGTAAAGTTATTACAGTGCAAACATTGAGGTTTAACATTAAAGTGCTTACTCATCCTTAATATGCAGGCAGCACCATGCATGTATAATACAGTAGGGGCCCAATATTCAAAAATGCGCCTGGCAATGGTTGAAGTGGGTGCTCAGCACAACTGATTTGCACTGGAGCAACTAAGGGAGATATTCAAAAGAGATGTGCCATGGCGCATCCCTTCTGAATATAGCAAGGAATGTGCCCTGCGCAAATACAATGAGCTGGCGAAAACCCCCAGACAAGTCTGAATACCAAGAATGGGCAATGCTCCAGAGCATTAGAGATATGCCGTGCACAAATTCCCACTGTTCAGACAACGATATGCAAATGGGGCTATTATGCATGCAAGGCACAAATGGGACAATTTGCATGTCATTATGGCCCTATTTGCATGAGTTGTGCAGGGCTGTGAAATGAACCTGGCGCCCTGCACACCATGTGGTGCTGAAGGTGGAGGTCCAGAGATCCCCCCTAGCCTGTAGTGGTGATCGCTGTGTAAGAATGGGTGCCAAGTCTCTGGTAGTCTAGGGGTACCCCCCTTCCCATCCCTACTCTCCGATCTCCTGCGCCATAATGTAATATTTATTCCTGGTGGTCCAGTGGTACCCCCATCCCCTACCCATACAGGACCCCCTGCCCACCCAGCTCTCCCCCAGTCATCGACAGGCAGCAGACCCACCTACAAACCACTGCAGCTGCTCGTCGAATGACAGCGAAGCGTAGCTGATAGTCAACATCAGGGACCAATGGGTTGTAGTGCATGTTATTAATACACAACTTTGTAAATGAAGTCATTCATTCATTCAATAAAGTTGTGTAATATTACAGTATACTGTAAGCCCATTGGTCCACAGTGTGGACCAATGAGCTTGCAGCCACTGATGTAAGCTGTCATTCGGGCGGAAGCCACGTGGTTTGCGGGTGGTCTGCTGCCCGCCGATGACCGGGGGAGCTGGGGCGATCCTGTGGGTGGGCACGTGGAGGTACCACTGGACCACCAGGGAGGTTTAGATAATTGTTTTGATGGCAATCAGGGAGTCGGGTGGGAAGGGGGGAACCACTGGATCACCAGAGATAAATATTACATTACGGCACCAGAGATCGGAGGGTTGGGATGGGGAGGGGAGGTACCAATAGACTTTAAAGGACTTGGCATTCATTTGTACATGGTGATCACTGCTACAGGAGGGGTGGGGGTTCCACTAGGTTACCAGGGACTTGGCACTCATTCTTACACAGCAATCATCGCTATGGGAGGAGTTGGGGGGTTTCACAGGACCACCAGGGACATATGTGGGTGAATGTGCATGGTGTTGGGAAGGTTGCCACCCATGGCTGGTGGCTGCTGTGTTGCGCACTGCAGTACAGTAGCACACTTGTGGGTGGCCTGCACTTGAGCCATGTTTTACATGCTCAACTTTGAGCCCAGGTATGTGGCACATCTCTGGGTTGTGCCAGCAGATATGATGCACATCCTGGGCTGAAAATCGAGATGTGTCGCATATGCATGGGCACGCCACCTGGAGATGTGCCGCATGCATTATCTTTGCACCTCAGCGCATTGGGAATTGTGCTATGCAAGTCCCACCTTTGAATATTGTCCCAGGGCACCGTTTTGGAGTTGCGTTGCTGCACCTCAGTTGCGCCAGGTGCAATCCCTTTGATTATCTAGCCCCATATCTTTATTTATGCAACAGGCGTTAGGATAAAAAACAATACATAATTATGTTTATCTGAGTCACTCTGTGGATAAATGGCTATGACGTAATCATTATGGGAATAACTTCAGGTTATTCCCATAGTGATTACATCATACCCCATTTATCTACACAGTGACTACGTCACTCCCCTCCGATCGGCACTACTTCCACCCACTTTGGTAGCTCCTTTTCTATGTCACTGTTTCCTGCCCTTTGACAGCTCAGCTCTCAAATTTGCCTCCTTTATTTTTTTTCTACATCCATTCCCCATTCCAGCCCCCAGTCACAATAAAAATAATCTGTGCCTTTTTTCCCCCCAAAATCAACTCTTTCACCACAGTCCCTGATGGCTTTCTGTTCTGGCTCTAGCAACTCACCCCTTCTCTCTCTCTCTCTCCCGGGTCTCTCACTTTCATGACACTCAAACTCTGGACCAACCACAGCATGACAACCCACCATTTCATCTTCTAGGAACTGCTCCAGCATCAAACACAACTTTTCCCTGTCTTATACACCAGCTCATCGGGGGAGAAAAAAGAAAAAATTTTAAACACTAAAGTGTGATGTCCTGGCGTGCGAGCACAACTGTCACCATATTTTGCAAAATGTTCAACCTGCCCCCACACACACTCACAACCAATGAACTGCTAATTTTACACCAATCACCTGCTACTGCCACACTAGTAACCAATAAAAATGCACAAAACTATGAAGAAACAGCCAATCACAAGCCGCTATAATCCCCCATTCAAAAGAAGGCAATCCAAAACTCCACATCTCGTTACCCCAAAACTCCAGTACTCCAGTACTTTTTAAAACCAAGCCCACAAAATAAAACCAAGAAAACCTGTTGCATAAACCAATATAAGGGCTTGTTGATAACTGTTATTGCAGTTAGTGCCTGTGACCAGAACGCCACTGCGGGTTTCACCACTCGTGAGGTTACTTGAGGTCACAGGATACTGTGCAAATAACTTAGTTATCCAACAAGCATATCCCTTATATATCTTGAATATATTTTATGTAAATGCTTACTTTGGTAATATATACTGATTTACTTTTCCAATTTTAAATATTTCAAAAGCATAGTTTTTAAACCAGCAGCATGGTAATCTCTTTTTTAAAATAATTGCGAAATAATTTTTTGATTGAAAACATTAGTATATCTGAAAAAATATGTCCACATCTGAAATAGGTTTGAGATGTTTTCAGGTTTATACAACATGGGTAACCATGCACAGCAAGGCTGTGTTTCCATTGAGGGGTTGAGATGGCAGAATATGAACCTTGAGAATGAAGATTAAGAGGTCTATGCTGTCTTCTCAGCCTCTAGATGGAAACACTTGTCGAGTTGTCTGTGGTTTCCCATATCTTATTTTATACAGTGTAGTTTTTTTTTTACACAAGTAACAGACGTGTCCCCACCCCCTCGCAAGTAAAAAAACTTGCCTTTACTTTGTTCTGTTCTATGATCAAAATGAAACTTACGGGCTTGATTTTCAAAAAGTGTTGCTGGGCGTGCACCAAACCCTGCACCGCCACACTTAGGTTTTGGGAGTGTGTCAAACCCTGTCACTGTAACTGTACCTGCACCTGATTTTAATACATCGGGCACAAATGTGGTGCAAGGCCTGTAAAAGTGTCTACCAAATGGCTCACAGTTAGACCAGGGGAAAGCTAATCTAACCTGTGGCATTTGGCGCTAGTGTTTGAAACTCACAGTCTGTGCTCCAAGAATGCCACATGTCCCGTGCACCATATGATTGGTGCGCCAGGGGCTTGCAGCATTCTCTGGAATTTTAAAATCGAGCTCACAGACTTTCACAACTTAAAAGTACAACTTTGGAACTGGGTGGTTAGTAAGCAACATGGTGTGGGTTAAATGAAAAATTGTAAATGTTATGACCTTTGAACTGTGCTGAACAACTGGTTGGTATACGCAGAACAGCACTTTGGAATGTGCACAAGAGTTTAGAATGTGCACAACAAGGAGTTTGAGCAGGCTGCTTTGTATACAGAACACAGGCTAACCATACCTACCGGGTCAATATGCCGCATGCTGTACAGCACACATGACTGCAAGGTAGGAACAGCGTGGTAGGTAACAGCAAGAGGGTGCAAAACAGGGAAAGGATGGATGCGTGGTAGTGCACCCCCCTACTCCTCCCAGTACAGGATAAGAATCCTGCTGGGACAAGGGTCCACCAAGCAGCTACCCTGGCTTGATTAGATGAGCCACCGGCAGCAAGGGAGGCAGTCAGAATGTCTGGGACCGGGTTTCAGTTCCCGGTCCCAGACGCATGGAATTTTATTTTTGTTGCACTTTGTGCAATATTTACGGGTAAACCCCACCCCTGGAGTTAGATAATTTAGTTGGGGGGGTTCAGGGGGTGCAGCCCCCATAATGGGGGGTGTGGTGGCAGTGCTCCCACAAAAGCAAGAATGATGCTGTTTGCAATATATCGCGCTGTATTGGCAGAGTGGTATATTGCTACAGCATAATGCCTTGTGACCTTATGACCCCACACCCTAACCATATGCTATATCACTACTATCTCTCAGCCTGCTGTGATGGTAGTAGTGCTATCTTGCAAGTTGAATGGTTACAATGAAACTGTTGAATACTGAACCAATCAGAGAGCAGCCTTAACAGTGCTGATGACATTACAATAGACATGTGCAGCAACAAAGCCAGCAGATGTGAGATGCTTTGAGGGGCACGGTCTAAATTTTGCAGTTTTTTCTTTTGCAATTTATCATTTGTATCTCAAAACCACCTGAACACCTGTTGTACAAATCAAACTGATGCGGATGAGAGTGAGATTCTTTGAGTGGTACAATTTACATTTTGTGCTTTTTTTTCCTTTTGTAGCTTTATATCATTTCTATCACAAAAGCACCTAAACACCATGGGTGGGATATTCAGAAAGATTCTTTGTAAGCTTAACACAGTTACTCATCGATTAACCACTGATCGCCCGCGTGATATTCAAAGGGGAAAATGCATGGCACAAATCCCATGTGCCGGGCGCATCAGTAATGTGTGCGCGGCGCAGTGGGGGGGCATGCCCATGACACCCCTGCACATCCCGATATTCAGCCCGGGATGTGTGGAGCCCATGCAGGCACAACCCCTACATGCGCTGCATACAGTTGTTCCAAAAAATAAAGGAGCAACAGCTGGCCACCCACAGGTGAGCTGCTGTATTGAAGGGTGCAACACGGCAGCTGCCAGCTGTGGGTGGCCACCCTAGCTCCAGCGGGACCCTCCGTCAGGTAGCGCCCCCCCATGCCTGATCGTGGGCATATGTATACTAATAAAACGTCCTATATCCCTGGTGGTCCAGAGGACCACTGGCAGCCCAATCGTGGGCATATGTATAATAATAAAACATCCATATCCCTGGTGGTCCAGTGGACTGCTCATAGCCCGATCACAGGCAGAAGTCTAAAGAAAGATTAAATCCGATCCCTGGTGGTCCAGCTGTACCCCCTCCCCACCACTGGGGCCCACCACCTGACCCCGGTCAGCGGCGGCAGCAGCTCCCCAACGCAAGCCGCCCAGCCACCTGGCTGATGACTGCGGCAGTACAGTTGTCATATATTGATCCCAGCATGGGCCAATGGGCGAGCAGATCGTACCATACTACACAGTGCAGATATGAGAATGAATCCATTCACATATCTGACTGTGTAGTACAGTATGGTTCAGCACGTCATTGGCCACGCTGGGACCAATAGGAGTACAACTGTACTGTACGCAGTCAGTCGGTGGGTGGCTCAAGGTGTGGGAGCTGCCGCCGCCGCTAACCGGGGAGGGTGGTGGGGCCCAGGAGGGTGGGGAGGGGGTACCACTGACCACCAGGGATGGATTTAATCTTCTTTAGACTTCTGCCCGTGATCGGGCTGCCAGCGGTCCACTGGACCACCAGGCATATGGGACGTTTTATTGTTATACATTTGCCTGCGATCAGACAGTGGGGCACTTTGCCACTTGTGCAGGGGGCGTCGGTCCCAGATGGCTGCAGTCTGGCAGGGTGCCAGGAGCAAGTCACCGGGGATGGGTGCACCTGCATGCATATGGTGCCATACTGACATGCAAATGGCCCCATTTGTGCCTTGCATGCATTATGGCCCCATTTGCATGTGCACCTTTGAATATCGCAGTTGATGCACCTAGCGCAACGGCACTTGCGCTAGCACATCCCCCTGCCCCTCTCTGGCCACTTGCGCTGGTGCAGTGCCACTGTGCCATGCACAATGCGGGTGGCCACAGAGCGATATTCAACGGTGCTGAGCTATGGCGCAGCACCGTTGAATATCACCCTGTCAGTGCCCTGGCACATCCCAGTTGTGCTGTGCCCAGGCTTGCGCCACAGCCTGGCATAGTCTGAATATCCCACCCTATTTGTTCAAATCAAATATAACATGGGCGAGAATGACTACTCTCGCTTTACTTGACCTCCTGTCCTCACTAGGCTTCGCCACTCATGAGGTCAGGAGGTCAAGTATAGCTTGTGCAAATATTTCTATTATATCACTCTCACCCATGTCATATCTCATATATATTTTACATACCAACCAACTATGGGCAGACTTGATGGACCATTGGTCTTTTTTTGCCATCAGATTCTTTAGATTAACAAAACATAGTTCTTTTTCACATGGAGCCCAAGAGCTTTGTTTAGATTTCCAAAATGTGCCCATCCTAAACAGCTTTGGTTGCTCAAAAGATGTCAGCATCCTTGCTGCCTGCCCTGGGGCCCTCAAACTCAAACTTTGGCCCCTCATAGCAAACAGTCCGGGGGTGGGGGGGGACAGTACAACAGTCAGATAGTCAGCTTGCAGCTGAGAGGTGCAGCAAGGGATGACAGGAAACCAAACAATAATTCCCACAGAAGTAAGGGGGATAGCTTGTGGATTAGGGAATCCCATAGATTTTGGGACTGATAGTCATTCTGATGCACCAGTAGGAGGGGGTTGCTGGGACTGGTGGATGTGAAACAGGATTTAGTGTTTGATCTTCATTACCCGAATTTATTGATTATTACCTTGCCCTAATTCCCCTTTCCCTTCCATATCCTTATTCCTATTTCCCCCACTTATTACCTTGCCCTAATTTCACTTTCCCTTCCAGATGCCTATTCCTACTGTGTTCCCCCCATAAACATGTTTTGTTTTTATACTGCATGTTTTGTTTTTATACTGCATGTTGTATTTCCTTTGCATCATTGCTGTTTTCTTGTTACTGTGGTAGTGCATAAGGTGGGGTGGATTGTATCCTTGCAATTTTTCCTGGTGCACAGCCCCCTGGCACCCTGCATGTGGGAAGGATCACACTGGCTGGAGGCAATGGGCTGTTGATTAAATTATTCCAAGACCACAGAGACCAGCTATGATCACAGGGCTGTCTGCCCTAAGGCTTACGGTATCAGTCATCCCTTAAGCTCCATAGCTTATGCCATCAACTCAGTTCACTTCAATTCAGTTTTATACAGAATAAGAAAACATTGAACAGGGCTAGTTTACAATGGTGTCCTCTTAAGGAAAATAATCTGATGACATGCAGACATGTTACAGACATAAACAGTGCTAGACACAGTGAACAACTTACAAGGCATTGTATGTTTACATTGGCAGAACAAAGTTTCACATGCAAGTAAAGCCATTGCGAGGTAAAGGTACAGAGGTTCATGGTTGTTGCTTCCATGTTACACCCCTGAAATGTTGGCAGCAAGGTTTATGCTCAGAGGAGACTGCAAAGAACCATGCTGTGACTTTTGTTTTAGAGGGCAAGGGGCTGTTTATCAGGCATAGTGATTCTGGCAGGGAGTTCCCTGCAGTTGGGCAACTGTGACTGAAGGCAAGGGACCAGTGAGTCTTATTTATGTGTGGGACCATCAGCTCCAGTGATCCAGTGGAGCACGGGGAATCAAGGACAGGACTTGCAGTGCAAATAAAAGGGCAGGGGTTCCACTTTTTTGTCATGCCTATACATAACTGTATACAAGCACACAGACATATACATTAACAGAATGTGCTCCACTCCAATCATTCGTCCTCATTTTGGGAGTACTCCCTGTAAGAAGGAAACAGAAAGCTGGCTCCTAGTTCCTACTTTTTAAAAACACCCTTAGCCTATGGTAGGCTAGACCTGGTGACCTAAAATTAAGTGCATTACTTGATGTCAGTCACTTGGTGGTGCTCTTGACACAGCTTTTTTTTGTAGTACAGTAAGGAAGGATGGCTAAGGTAAGAAAAACTGGTTATTGTATAGTATGGTAGTGTGGAACAGTGCTTTAACTCGCTTTTCTGATCATTTAAAAGGGGCAGAAGCCTTTTTTTCCCTATACCAATAGTAATTTATAAATACTAAAACCCTGTATTTGTATCACTCTTATATTGTGTTGTTAAAAATGTAGTGGATTCTTAAAAGAGCAGTGCAGCAGACATATACAGTGTAAGCACATGCATGTTAAGGAGGACATTAAGGAGGAAAGGGGAGGACAAAGGGAGAGGAGCTCACAAGAGAGGGAATGGTATATGCACAAGGTATCCTGTGAGGAGGGCGCATGGGGAAGGGCACTATCTGTAATGGTGACTCGTTCCCCACTGAATCCCTCACAGTGATGGGAGGGTAGGGTGGCCGGATGGGGGGGTGGGCAAAATGGGTGACAGGATGTCGCTATATGTGTGCGTGAAGGGGGAGCGAGCACAGTGAGCGTGGGCTAGGAGGGGGCAGAGGAGCTGTAGGGGGTGGCGCTGCAGTGGGTTGACGAGCTGCGTTGTGGCATCAAGGGTTGGTCTGTGGTTGGGGTGTGTGAGGTACCGGGTTCGGGTCTGGGTGCTGGTGCGATTTTATTGTGCCCAGCCTGAACCTTTAATTTTACATGTTGTCACCCCCCCTGACATGCACCCCCCTGGAGTTGAGACTCCTTTATTAGGGTGGTGCGGGGGGCGAAGCATTGAAATTGATGTCTCCAGCACCATTGTCCTGTGCGCCGGGGTGTCAGAGTGCCAAAAATGTTTTCGGCACTCTGACTGCACGATAACGGTGATCGCCTTTAGGCTTTCGCCATTATCACATACAACCTATGCACAAGCTGGAATGCAGACTGCCTAAATGCCAGGAACCTAGGAAACAAAATTAGTGAGCTCCAGGTGATGGTGGGATGTGTAATTAGACCTCATAACTATTACAGAAACATGGGCCACTGGGAGTAACAACAGGGACCTGGCAGTACTGGTGTATACCATGTATAGGAGAGACAAGGGTAAGTGAAAAGGAGGTGGGGTAGCCCTCTATGTCGAGGAAGGCATAGAGGCAATAGAGGATGGGTACTATCAGGGGAGGAGAAGGGGAGACAGAATCGCTGTGGGTACTACTCAGGACAGCATCAGGGAAGAAGTTGCAAATGGAGGTGGTCTATAGACCACCGAGATAGGGAGAAGAGGGAGGTAGGGAACTAGGGGCAGAAACTGACAAGGGGTTCACAAAAGGGACCAACGAGTGGTTGTGGTGGATCTCAAGCTACCTGCCGTAGATTGGAACATTTTCAGTGTTGTAGTGCTAAATTTAGAAGTGTGGGGTCTCCACGAACAATGATCCACCCCCAACCCCCCACAGGTCGGAGGACTGGGAGCCTCTTAGTACCCCAAAAGCTGTCAGGTTTTAGATGCATTCTGGTGCATTTTGAGAGTCATTTTGACACTATTTAGCTGCTTTTAAAGCCTTCCTGGACTTGTCACAAATAACCAATATCACTACCAATATAACTAGCTTTTTATTTTCTTAAAAAAAATGTCAAAACTAAAGCAAAAATCCCACTTCAGCCACCCTGCAAACACCCGACTACATACCACTTCTCTTGAGTACAGTCAGCCATCACTGCAGCAGGCATTACACTTGTTACTTTCAATTTCTAATCTCACAGCACAGCATTAGCCTCACTCGCCATCCCTCCTCCTCCTCCCTAGTCCTTCGTAAAAAATTGAAAAAACTAAATCAAACACAACACATTAGGCTTCTGGCAGAATTGGGTGGAATTGCCAAAACTCCGTTGAATTCCAGTGCAAGCAGACTTTGAAAATTCTGCACAGTTGTTGTCAGTACACGGGGATATCTTCAGCTCATTTCCAAGAGGTGATGTGGTATCTTAAACATCTACCTGGATAACCAACAGATATGATTAGAAAGGACCTCAGTTTATTGTATCATCTGTTCCCTTCCCCAACATTGCAAAGCCTCTGACAGCCCTGGACATCTAACCCCCTTCCCACATCCACTGTCATACCTAACAGGGATGTTTCCCCACTGGTGGCAGTATAGAGTCCCCCTGTGCTGAAATAAAATTAGAGGCCTCTGATGGTGTAGACAGTGTTGGGAGGGGGGCGGAAGATGTGCTGGAGTTTCCTCCCATGGGAAGCGAAGGACACCCCCACACAAGACCCTCCAAATTCTAATGTAGGTTCACCTACTGTACGTCCTGTATTGAAGAGACCCTAAACTGCCATGCTGCTATGGGGTCCTCTCCTCCCCTACCCACCAGTGTTCCCCTCTGGCCTTGTGTGGCTAAATATGAAAGAAGCAATCAAATGTCAGCCTGCAAGTGTGAGACCTATGTTCCATCCAATGCCACACTCAGATCTACCTTGGGCCTTCTTCCAGGCTGATTGCATTCACAACAAGATCTTTTCCAACGGATTCTGGTTAGCTGGGAGAAACTGTATGTCATGTTTCTGCAGAAATTCAGATATGTCCAATATATTCAAATACACACTCTCTCAGGCCATTCTTAGTATCACTATCAACCCTCACATAAGCAGGGAAAATTAGCTGTGCCTGGTACAGAGCTGTTTGTTTCTCTACTCCCCACATTACTTTATGCTGCGGATTATCTTTCATTTCACCATCACTAAGCAACATTCTATTAGGAATTTTTTTTCACTCCTCACAGCAGCTCAGATTTTGTCATAACAACTGAAAAAAAGGCATCTTACTTGAGTGAACTCTTCCAGACCAATTGGCACAATCCTTTTCATCTCCCTGCTGTCAGTGCCACCACCACCAAAACCATGGTACTGCTGTAGGCTGAAGACTCAGAGTGCTGGGAGTGAAGGATGTCACCTTGCTTCCCTTAATCACTGAGTGTGAACTATGCCCACCAGCAGCTGAGTGCCACCACTGCTTTTGCGCTGTGCCAGACAAAGAAAGAATGAGCCCACCCCAGTGTCCACCAAAAGCCGCCTCAAAGCCTCACCGCCAAGACAGTGAGTGCACACTGCATGAATGTGTGTGTGTGTGACACACACTGACACCACAGTGCGTTACATAAGCACAACAGATACAGTATGCAGACCATTGAGTTCTATAAGAAGACTTACTATAGAACTCAATAATGCAGACTGCATGTTCTCAGCATGAGTGGCTGACGGCATGGTGGGAGTCTTTCAAATGCCTCCCAGTGGAAAGCAGAAGGCAGCTGTGTTTAGCCAGACTGGAGGAAGAAGAGGCATAGCTTGTACCTGATTGGTGACCTCTTTAAATCCCTTCAGTGAGCTTCAGAGCGGCTGGTCTCTGGGCAGACTTGACAGTCAGTGGAGTGCAGGGGAGGAAATAAGAAGTATGCGCATGGCACTCCATCTCAATATTACATAAGGGGTTGGCGCTCCCTCGTGACCCTTCAGGACTACACCTGATATCATTATTTTTATCATTGTGTCTTATGTAATTTTTCCTTGAGAATTTATATTTGTTGTAAGATATTTGTATTTATGCAATAGGTGTGGACATATACGGAGTATGATAAATCCCTTTATCAGAGTAACTGTCTACATAAATTTATTTAGGTACACAGTTGCTACATCATACTCCATTTATCTATACAGTTTCTACGTCATGAGTTACTGGCCCCTGACAGTCTGCTGGCACTACTTCTCCTTCCTGCCAGCCCCTTAGCCATCCCATCCACCACACAGTCATTTAAAACACAAACTATTCCCAGTCTTCCTACTAGGAGTCACAGTTTGTCTTTTGTTCTCTGTAACAGTTTTTCTTTTTTAAAACATCTGAAAACAACAAGCTGCAGACTTTCTTTCCTCGCCCCCCCCAATCCGTTCTCTCCCTCACTCACTCACTCGTCTGTTTGCCACTCCTGTTTCCACTGGCCAAAAACAGATCTTTTAAAAAGAAATATCTCCACAACAGAAATGAAATGGACCCACAACCAGTCACTGTCTTGAAAAGTAAACTATGTGGTCCACTCCGATACTACCGTGTTTTACTCCCATATGTGCTCCTTCTCCGGTCTGCTCCTTTCCCATTTGCCAGCCACACACTGCGACATCTCCCTTCTCCACTCTGCACCACACATCTGCAAGTGAACAATAAAGGTAGGATCAACCAGATAAATGATTACTTTACAAAAATTAAAAAATAAATAAATAAAACCACCAATAAACAACATCAGCACAGCAGCTCTCTCTACCTCTTGCTAAACGAGAAATGGAGCTGCCATGTTTTCATTAGTCTCTGGCCTTCCCACATACTAAAAGACCCAATAAAAACTTGTGCTCTTAAATTAGGGACGTTAGCTGCACAGCAACTGCACTACTGACCATAGCAACCAGCCCCAACTAAGCAAGAGTACACAAAATAATCCAATTAATTTATTAAAAAATAGATCTCAAACTATACTAAACATTAATAAAAAAATCCAAAAACCTCCATCCCCATTACATAAATGGAATATGCAATGTTATCAAATGGGCAGGGAAATTCTTGCATCCTGATAGGTTGTTACCTGCATATTAAATCTTTGCGTTGCACAGGTAAAAACAAGTGCCAGAAAGCAAAATAGCAGTAAATAATAAAAAAATTACTGTGCCATTCAAATGCCAAACTTTTCAACGTCCACCATTTTTTTCACCTTCTAACTGCCGAAACCATCCATCTACAAAATCCCACAGTAAACATATTTCACTTTTTTCAAGAACATTTCAGTCCTACAGGTCTCAAACATATAAATCTAAATTAAAGCATGTATGCACATTTCTTTTCTTTCAGGGGCCGATCACACTGCCACCCTTGCAGTGTGTCTTATTCCTCCAGCTCCAAAACTGTTTGCGCTCCCACCTCTGCATGTTGAAACTTTTTTTTTTTTCAGATACAGCCCATGACCTCTCCTTAAATATGATGATTATGGTAAGAAATGTACCTGGTAGATAACGCTGGTCCCACCATCACCATTGGGAGAGAATGTGCAATACAAACAATCAGAGCTGACAGGCTGAACTGGAAGTCGCCTTTTGTCACTGATGTCACTAATGCATGAAGGAGCAAAAGGGCCAAGACCATAATCAGGTCCTTCAGAATACTTTATAGTAACACATGTTCCCTCCCTCCCTCTGCAATGTATCTATCTATGTTTCTTTTAAATATATCTTTGTTTTTCCTTATTGTTATGTTTTCTGGAAGTTTATTCCATAAACTTGCAGCCTCTGTGTGAAGAAGTTATTTCCTTTATTGTTTTTAAAGTGATTAATTTTAACCTGTAAGGGGTGCCCCCTTGTTACTGAATTTATATCTTTAAATTCAATATTTAGTTCATTTATCAGGTATGAGTCATTCATAATGTCGTAAAAAACAGCATGTCACTACACTTCCTTTGAATCTCCAGGCTATGTAATTCTAGTTGTTTCAGTCTGGATGGATATGGTACATATTTTAGTTCCCCAATGGATTTTGTGTACCTTCTCTGTACTCTCTGTACTCTGTTCACATCCTTCCTTGTGTAAGGGCACCAAAGCTGGCTACAAAAATCCAGCAGAGACCGTACATGAGACAAGTACAGAGGAATAAGTACTTCTGCTGTCCTGCTCTTGATATTTCTTTTAATTGCCCCCAGAGTTCTGTTCACCCGTGATACTATATTTGTACATTAATCCTTAAAATTGAGTTTCGTGTCAATTATTATATCCAGATCTCTTTCAGTTTTGTTTGTTTTAAGGATGCTATTGTTTATGATGTATTTATTAAATGGATTATGTCTCTCCATATGTAGAATGCAGCATTTATCAGTATTTAGCGACATTCCCCACTTATCTGCCAAACTAGATATAGTTTACATATCTTTCAGAATTCTGCTTCTTTACTCTGTGCTTCTACATGGCTCGCCTAGCTTTGCATCATCTGCATATTTAACTAAAAGATTATGAATGCTGTCTACCATGTCTGCCATAAATAGCTGAAATATAATGGGGCCCAGAACTGACCCCTGGGGTACCCCACTTGTAACCCTTCCTTCTGCAGATAGATAACCTTTAATCGATACCCTTTGTGTTCTAGTGTATAACCAATTGGTTATCCATGTAACAAGGAATTTGTCAATGCCATATTTTGTGAGTTTATTAGCAACTGCCCAGTGTGGCACACAGTGAAATGGTCTCCTGAAGTCCAATAAAATCATGTCTGCGGGTTTTCCCCTGTCCAGATAGTAGCTAACATATTTGTAAAAACATGCCAGACTCGTGGCAGAAGATCAGCCGTGTGTGAATCTATGATGGTTCCCATCAAAATCTGATCTGTTAACAATATTCAGTTGTATTTTTTCTTTAATAATGGACTCTAGTATTTTGCATGGCACAGACGTCGGACTTGTATGTTTGTAATTACTTGATCTTGTCTGGAACCCTTTTTATAAATCGGTGTGATTCTAGCAGCTCTCTAGTCATTTGGTATTTCTCCTGTGTTTAATGACTTTTCGAAAAGAAGCTTACAGGGAAGAGATATACTATTTTTCATGAGGTTCAACATCCTTGGTGTTATGTTATCCAAACCCAGGACACTGTATAATTTTTGTATCATCTACAGGACATCTTGTTTTACCTCTCACATACATGACATCCTTTCTAAATGCTCAGTTCCATCAAGCTGAATGGACAATTTATAAAAAAATTACCAGCCAGTACTTGGCATTTACAATCCGTTAAAAGCAGGTGCATGCAAATTTGGACAAGTTTATTCATAAAATAATTCAATGGGTAGGAGTCCATTAACTGCTTATTTATGTGATCACTGTGTTTTAAACATCTGTATGGGCTATTCTATTCATAAATAAACTTAACCACAATTTTGATAAAACATTTTCTTAGTAGAATCTGCCACCAAATAATCACTGGAATTGGTATGCAAATGTGATCATGAACATTAATAAGACATTCAATTATGTCATCTATGACCTGGCAGAAGGACTATTTTATCAGAAATTCTGATCACAATAGCCTTTTTTATTTAAATAACATTATTTTTTTTAACAGTAAACACTAAAAAAGTAACCCATTTTATAAGTGCAATAAGACACTCCAGGGTGTGCTTTGAACAGCTATTACTGCACTTCCAGGGGCTAAAGGCACTCAGCCTGCAGCTTCATGCCTTACTATGCCCCTGGGTGTGCTTTAATATCTGTTCAAGGCACACCCCATCGTGCCTTATTGCTTATGAAAATTCATGGAATAAATGATTTATATGCACTAAAGCAGTTTGATTCCGGACATCTCACTCGGCTTACGCAACTCGTGAGGTTACCTGAGGCCAAACTGATTTTGTTCAGATAAATCATTTATTCCACTTGCTTCCATTACATATCCCTTATGTATATATGTATTGTATGTACAGGACATTCTTTGAAGAGAGGGTTATTTTCATTCTCCAACGATTGTTCCTATATAAAAATAAATATTTTATCTACGTCTGTCTATCTAAAAACAATAATAGGTTCAAGCATAGCTGAGACAAAGTAAAGAGCATGATAGTTACTTGGAGGAGGTAGCAGTAGAGTAGAGTAAAACTGGGCAGACTGCATGGACCTATGGTCTTTTTCTACCATTGTTGTCTGTTCTATGTGTGTCAGATGTGGCTTACAGACCAGACTTGTTTGCCCCCTGAATCAGTAACATGAGGAATGCTATGACCCAGTGAAAAACAACTACCTGCTTGGCTGACTGACACAGTAGAAGAAGAAGAAGAATCAGCATTTATATAGCACTTTTCATACATCCAAAGCACTTTACAGGCAATGCTAGACTGGTAGTGAAGTGACTGAATGTGTGGTGGCGGCCATATTGCACATCATCACCCACACACAGCCTGGATAATTGCATGAACCGGTTTATGGGAAGGGGAATGTTGGCCAGGACACCGGGAATGTTCCCTACTCTTTTGCGAAGAGTGCCCTGAGTTCTTTCACTTCCACCTGGACACCCACCAGGACATCACCAGGATGGGCAGAAGGGACCTCGGTTTAACGTCTCATCTGAAGGACGGCACACCCCAGCAGTACAGCACCCTCCAATACTGCACTCGGATGCCAGCAATTTCTAGGTGGAAGTCCAATCCCGGTGTGGGACAAGAACCCACAATCTTCTGGTCGAGAGGCGGATGTGCTACCAACTGAGCCACGTTACATCTACAGTATACAGTAGATGCAGAGAAAACAACACCCACTGAATGCCATGGTATTAAAATGAGCCAGAGAAAATGTATGGGTGAGCAGTGTATTTTTTAGCCCCTGA
Organism: Neoceratodus forsteri; assembly: GCA_016271365.2. Classification (NCBI taxonomy): domain Eukaryota; kingdom Metazoa; phylum Chordata; order Ceratodontiformes; family Ceratodontidae; genus Neoceratodus; species Neoceratodus forsteri. The sequence continues at coordinate 1,545,645,851 of CM057452.1, read as the reverse complement.
AGTAATGTGTACTCCTAAGGGTGCCCAGAGCCCTTGCATGGGAGGACAATGGGGTTGGGGGTGAGTCAGGTTAGGAGAGGCTATGTCTCTGATGCATGAGTGCTAGTAAAGTGACCTTGGCTAAGGCTGTGGAAAAGACCTACAGGGTGCCCAGGGGGTAAAGTGAGATATGTCTCTGTTTCTAGTGGAAAATATGTAGACTATTGGTTGTGATGTAAGAGAAGTGGTTGCACTTGGCCAGACTCCCCAGGGCAGCTATCCATTCTTACACTTGGAGTTTCAGGTGCTCTCCATCTGCATGTGATCAGATGATTTGCCTCCACTCCTGTGGTTACCGTCCACAGACAGTGTAGTGGAGAAGTCAGGGAGAGATCAGATGTGTGACCCAGGATGAACACGACGCTGTTCACTGGTATGTCAGCCATACTGATCTCTTCTTTAAAACTTACTTTGAAAGCCACTTTTTGTCAGCTGTTCAGCAGCAATTGCCAATCTGAACCCGCAGCAAAACAGTGCACTCATTGTTGAGATTTTTTTGTACAATTGGGCTTGAAAATATGACTCATTTTCCAATTAAACAGGCTAAATTCTCACATTCTGGTCAGAGGCACTTTCAGCGAAACTGGGAAAATCTTGGAAGTAAATAGAAATTATCCCTAGCCTACAGGAGCCACTGTTGCTTGTGTCATTTCCCCAACACTCCAGGTGACCAGTAGAATATTAGAGAGTTTCACTAGTGTCCTCTATCTACCGGTAAACTGTCTGCTTTTTATAGTAAAGAGCCACAGAACTATAGCACTTTGTTATTCAAGGTGACAAATGATTAAAACGAGACAACTATCATTGTAAGATCTCCTCTTCTCTGAAAATGTAAATGTCTACTCCTACAGAGGACTGATAGGATCAATAGAATATAAATGTCACAGATTTAGTGGTCTCTGTACAGATAGTACATAATAACCCATCTCACCAAACCTCCATGGATAGTTAGGCATAGTTCCATATAACTAGCTCTGTATAACTAGCAGTTGCTGAACAGGACCCAGGTAAAATGCCTATAGAGATGGAATTTAATAGTTCCTACTCTTGAGTGGCGGCCTCTTCTAGTCAGTCAAATTGGAGGTTTCTTGAAAAAGCAGACATTTGTACTATATCCACCCATAATGCCTCTGTGACCTACCGTCATGCAAATGTACACAGAAGTTAGCCATGCAGTGCATTTGGCACAACTGGAGACTTGCGGACTCATTTCCCCATTAAACTACATGAGTGTGCTGTCAGTAATCACAACTGATCATTACACTATGTGTGACTTTATAGTACTGGAGAGGTCTGCTCCACACACAGACAACAGTTACAGTGGCACCTAAGACCAACCTTGAATAAAATCAATTCACAGTCCACCCTAAGGTGGTCAGGAAGGAGCTCTGCATACTGTTGGACCTTCCTTCCAAACTCTGCATTAAACCTTTCATGCACCATACTTGACTGTGAATTGATTTTATTCAAGGTTGGTCTCAAGTGCCACTATAACTGTTGCCTGGTTCTACTTAACTTTAAGGGTTGGCTGCCCTTCACATTGAGCACCATTCTCAGTGGTGCATGTTGTGACTGCTTTTTGGATTATCTCTGCTCCATGCACACCAGTTTTCTATTTAATTTATTTCAATTTTAGTTTAATATTCCAGTGCGGGGGCAAGCATAGTGACAGAGTCCCTCCAATGTAGGCAGAACCATGCTGAAAAGGTAAAATAGAACAGATGAGCATTAAAACTAGCTGGGGGGGGTGTAAAATCAAGGGAGGCAACAATAGCCCTCCCAGATGATGAAGCAGGAAGGAAGTAAAGCCCAAGAGGAGGAGGGTCCCTCAAGGAAGGGTCACAATAAAACAGCAGTGGGGACAAGGCAGAAGACAAGGGGGTATAAATCCAGAAAGCAAGAAGAGAGGAGTGAAGGATACAGGAAACAAAGAAGGTAACAAGGGAAGGGGGGGTCAATGGGATCTTCAGGGAACAGCACAGGCAGGAGGGTGGAGAATGTAGGGAGTGAGTAAGGTATGGAGAGCCAGTGTGCCAGTGCAAGAAGTCTGGGAAAATAATTCCAGATTTGGAGGCCATCATGGAGAGGCTAGACTGGATTTGGCCATAAAGCAGTCATGGTGTACTGACAGCTATAACTGGGATATTGCCATACCTGGCTACTCTGTGTTAAGGAGAGACAGTGAAGAGAGGAGGGGAGGAGGGGTTGTACTCTCTGTGAAAGAGGGAATCAAGGCTACAGAAGTACAGGGACACCTGGAGCAAAAGGAAGGACTGGAGATGCTGTGGGTCACCCTGGAGACAGGTGCTGGGGCCACTGTCTGTACAGGGGTGGTATACAGATGTCCAACATGGGGGAAGCTGGGTATGCATGAGAGGTACATACCTGGCCCTTGCAGTTACACACCTCAGACAGGTGCGTGGTGGCTGGCATTCACAAATGCATGCCACCAACAGGTGCCCGTGTATGACTCTGCCCCCCAATAGCATGTAGGAGGGCAGGTTGCAGATCAGAGACACAAATGGGCATCCAAGCAGATGCCCACCCTGGTCAGTAGTGGATCATCTGCTCCAAGCACAGCAGGGGATTGTGGGATGGCATGGGACCATGAATTTGAAAATCGATGGGTGTGTGTCCGAATGACTGCACCCAGCCCTCCCTACCTGCCCAAGGGCTGCAGCGGCACAGTGGTGGTGGTGGTGGTGTGGTAGGGGGTCATCTCACTGCAGCTGGTGGGTATAATTAGGGGGGCAAGCAATGGATACAGCAGGGTTCCTGCTGCATAGCTTGGGGCACCTCACCTTCCAGAAATGCCTTGGACCCCTGGTGCATGGCATTCTAACTGAAGGTTGCATATGCTCCTTGGATCCAGCCCCTCTATACACAGGGGCCAGACAGAGGAGTAGGATAAGGCACTTAGGGACGTCTTCATCATAATGGCAAATAAGGTGAAGGCACTGCTAGTTGGTGACTTCAGTCTGTCAGATATAGATTGGAGCCTTCCAATTGCAGCTTTGGCAAGAAGCAGGGCCAATCTTCACTCCCTGCAAGGGCTTTTCTCAGGCAGCTAGTCAATGATCCCACTAGGGATGGGATAGTGCTGGACCTGATACTTTGAAACAGGGATGGCATTGTGGACATCACAGTGGGTTGTCCCCTAGGTACCAATGATTAACATAAAGTGTGGTTTAAACATTAGGATGGGAGCAGAGGCACGCACATGAGGATGAGGGTCCTGGACTTTAGGAGGGTGGATTTTAAAGAAATGGGAGACTACCTCATTAACTGCCTAGTAGGTGATTGCCAGGAAGGGGTGGAGGAAGAGTAAGGAAATATAAGGGAGGGCATAGTTAAGGGCATAATTAAGGCAACCAGCCTCTGTGCAAAGGAAGTGAGTAAAACTGAACTGCATTACCAACATCAACATTGTCTTTGACTTCTCATAGGCATTCCAAATTGCACGTGATCACTTTGCTCCACTAAGAAAGAAGAGAGTCAGAGGAGACACTAATCACTGCCTCACCTCTGAACTCCTCACTCTCTACAATGAGGGCAAATTATGGGCCTCACAAAGGATTGGGCTCACCAGGCCTCTAATTACAAAGAGCTGAGAAACTGGTGTAAATCTGCCATTCATGAATCCAAAAGTGAATTCTGCAAAACGAAAATCCTTGAATCTGGTAACAATCCCAGGAGTCTATGGGAATCTATCAACGAAGTCCTAGGAGATAAAAGTCGCTTCACCCCTAACATCCTTAATGTCAAAGGAGTGAACACCACTGATCCTCAAGCCATCACTGAGGCATTCATCTCCTTCTTTGTGAAGGTGGACAAAGACCTGATCACTAGCACCCAGCCTACCATATCTGTCCCCCACAGTCTCCCAATCTCTTCCAGCACAAATAGGCCCAAGTTCTATTTTAAGTGGGTAAGCACCAATACGGTTAAAAACACTTGTTAATCAGCAGCCAAAACAAGAACTGGACCCGACTCCTTGGACATGAAGATACTTAAAAGGCCACTGAGGAAATGGCCATACCTATCCAAAAAATATTCAGCTTTTTCTTCCAGTTTGGCTCCCTCCCAAACATCTGAAAACAAGCCAGCACAGTCCCCATGTTTAAATCCAGTGACAGCACGGTGGTCTCTAACTATAGGCTAATCTCTGTCTTCTTTTTCCCACTCTCTAAGGCCTAGAAAAGATTGTCAGCAACCAACTAGTGTCCTACATCATGGATCACAACCTTCTCACTGCTGAACAACATGGCTTCAAAAAGCTGCACAGCATGACAACTGCCCTAACTGAGCTATCTGAAGAAATCCAAAAGGCCCTAGACAAAAGTGAATACATTGGCGCAGCCTTTATTGATCTCGTCAAGGCATTTGACTTAGTTAGTCATGACCTCTTAATCATAAAGCTCCAGGAGGTGGGCCTGTCTGATGACAACAGTGTGGTTCTCTGGCTACTTAGCCCACATATTGCAAAAGACTAGATGTAGAGAGGTGTTCTTCAGCTTGCAACCTCTAACCACAGGAGTCCCACAAGGCTCAATCCTCAGTCCCCTGCTGTTCAGCCTATTCATCAACAAGGTACCACCAGCACAGCAAGGTTGAGGACACAGCCATAGTGTATATTGTAGGACCTGAGGCATACTATAATAACACCATACTTAAAAGAACCTCAGTAGCATTCAACTGAGCCTGAAGATTTGCACTCAGCATGAAACCAGACTCCCAAAACAGTAACCTATACGTCTCCACCATCTGGTTCTTTCCATCTCTGAGTTAACCTTAGCAAAGCCTTGACATGAAAGAGAGCACTTCTTGGATAAATGCCATTGGGTGTCTGCAACCTCTTTTCCCTAATAAAGAACAAATACGGAACTTGATCACTGGGATATTAAAAACTCCTCTTGCCCTTCAGAAAAACTACTCTTGGCCAATGCTCCTTTGCAATTAGAGCAGTCAAAGCATAGAACTCCTTTCCCATAGCCATCACTACTCTTCTCCACTTCTTCTCCTTAAGGCCCAAGACACCACCCACTTTTTCCAGAAACTGCACTGTGTGTGTAACTAGACCATGTCTGCTAGTTGCATTGGCCTGCACCACTTATTGATGCAGCCTGCAATTGTGTAAATCTGTTAACTCACTGTTCCTTATAATATGATAATTCTTGTTATAGCTGTTGTTTACTGTATTGATCTGCTGTCAAATGTAACTTGTTCTGCTGTTGTATGCAACTTGATAGACTTGGACACCTTTGAAAAAGGGCTTTTGAGCTCAAAGGTCCTACTAGAACAATAAATAAATACATTCATACATACATAACTAAAGGAGAAAGAAAAATAAACCATTATGATATTCTAGGGAAGTTGTAACGGTGGTAAAGGAAAAAAAGGGTGGCATTCAGGAGGTATAAGGAATTCTGAGAGAGGAAGACAGGGAGTTGTACCAAGTAAACAGTGGGCAGCTGGTAAGGCAGTGAGTGGAGCAAAGGCCCAGACAGAGGAAAGGATTGCTAAAGGAGTAGCTAATGGGAATAAGACTTTCTTTGGGTATGTCAGTGAAAAGTTAAAATCAAGAAGTGGGATACTTAGAATAAAGATGGTGTCAGGGAGACTTGCCAGAAGAAGACCAAGAAAAAGCAGACACCCTGAACAAGTACTTCTGCTCAGTCTTCACAGTGGAAGGAAGGAGGATGAAACATAGAAACATAAACTTTGATGGCAGATAAGGACCACTTGGCCCACCCAGTCTGCCCATTTCCCTACCTATTGGATAAGCTGCAGATTCTAGTTAACCAACAGCCTACTTCTTGCAACCCCCCACCATAATTGCCTTATGTCTGTCCCATGCATGTTTGAATTCCCCCACTGTTTTAGACACCACAACCTCTCCAGGAAGACGGTTCCATGCATCCACCACTCTCTCCGTGAAAAAAAATTTCCTCACATTACCCCTGAGCCGTCCCCCCTCTATCTTTAAATTGTGCCCCCTTGTTCTTACAGATCTCTTTTTCTGAAAGATGCTACCCTCCTGGACTTTGTTGATTCCCTTGAGGTACTTAAAAGTTTCTATCATGTCCCCCATCCCTCCTTTCATCAAGGGTATACATATTAAGCTCTCTCAGTCTCTCTTCATATGGTTTCTGATGTGGACCCTGCACCATTTTAGTTGCCCTCCTCTGGACTGCTTCCATCCTGTCTATGTCCTTGCATAGATGAGGTCTCCAAAACTGCACGCAGTACTCCAGATGGGGTCTCACCAACTGTCTGTACTGAGGGATAACCACTTCCCTTTTTCTACTTGTGATGTCCCTCCCTATGCAACCCAGTATCCCCCTGGCTCTCTTTACCGACTTCTCACATTGCTTACCCACCTTTAGGTCATCTGATATGACTACCCCAGGTCCCTTTCCATTATTGCTGTTGTTAGTACCTCCCCTGCTATTGTGTACTCTTCTCCTGGATTTTTATTTCCCAGGTGCATTACTTTGCACTTCTTTGCACTGAATCTAAGTTGCCATATGTCTGACCATTCCTCCAACCTTGCCAAGTCCCTTTTCATCCTTTCTACCTCCCCTTGTGTATGAACTCTGTTACAGATCTTTGTGTCATCTGCAAAGAGGCATACCTTTCTTTCCAGATCCTCTGCAATGTCACCTATAAAGGCGTTAAAAAGGACTGGACCCAGTACTGAGCCCTGAGGTACTCCACTAGTAACCCCCCTTTCTTTGGAATGTGTTCCATTCACTATTACCTTCTGTGTCCTGTTGTGCAGCCAGTTTGCTACCCAGGCTACCACCCTGGGACCCACTCCCAGGCTGGCTAACTTGATTATTAATCTTTTGTGCGGGACTGTGTCAAATGCCTTGCTAAAGTCTAGGTAGGCCATATCCACAGCCCCTCCCTGGTCTATTACTTTGGTCACCCAGTTAAAGAAATTGATTAGATTCATCTGACATGAACTTCCTGCTGTGAATCCATGCTGCTTTGGGTCCTGTGCCCTGATGGCCTCTAGGTACTCAACAATTCTTTCTTTCAGAAGTGATTCCTGGAACGGATTACTGAAATGGAGGGGAGGCGTGGGTGACCTGAGCTGGTGGGTCCCCCCTCCCCCGCGCTCACTTCCTTAGCTGACGACCGAGTGGAAGTGCCAGCTTGCAAGCCAAGCTCTGGTGGGCCTCCTCAGCAGAAAATGCAACCCCAGGACTCAAGCTGCCCCTGCCGTTGCAGGAGACCAAATTCACCAGAACTGAACTTGCGCTTTACCTTTCCATAGGAGCGGGAGCCCTGCCACGAACTCCGTAGCTGCTGGAGGGACTGAATCTGCCTTCTCCTTTTGAAAATTGGTGCCTTTTTGCCCCTACCTGATTGGCCCTCACAACCAGTGACTTGCTTGCTCTCCAGCTGAAAAGGAGAGTGAGACCCAGGACTAGTGCCTTTACTTAAATGGAGGGGAGGCATTGGTGACCTGAGCTGGTGGTTCCCCCCCCCCACTCTCACTTCCTTAACCGATGACCGAGTGGAGGTGCTGGCTTGCAAGCCAAGCTCTGGCGGGCCTCCTCGGCAGAAAACGCAACCCCAGGACCCAAGCTGCCCCTGCCATTGCAGGAGATCAAATTCACCAGAACTGAACTTGCGCTTTACCTTTCCATAGGAGCGGGAGCCCTGCCACGAACTCCGTAGCTGCTGGGGGGACTGAATCTGCCGCCTTCTTTTGAAAATTGGCACCTTTTTGCCCCTACCTGATTGGCCCTCGCAACCAGTGATTTGCTTGCTCTCCAGCTGAAAAGGAGAGTGAGACCCAGGACTAGTGCCTTTACTGAAACGGAGGGGAGGCATGGGTGACCTGAGCTGGTGGATCCCCCACCCGCGCTCACCTCCTTAACCGACGGCCGAGTGGAAGTGCCGGCTTGCAAGCCAAGCTCCGTTGGGACTCCTCGGCGAAAGCGCAACCCTAGGACCCAAGCTGCCCCTGCTGTTGCAGGCTTTCTCAGCCCTCCCACCCACCCGTTCCCTCCTCCTGTTAAATCCCCACTTGCCCTGCCTCCTGAGTTGGCTGTGCCTTATCAGATTGCAGGGGATGGCACTGTAAAGTGAATGTCTTATTAACTATCAGAGATAAAACAAAAAAAGTGAATGTCTTATTAACTATCTGAGATAAATGACCTGGATAGCCCTGTTCTGGTTTATCTGACTCAGTGCTAGCTCCCTTGCTAATTGATCCCTGCCTCTATGTGCTCTGCTTATTCTTTCCATAACTTGATGTGACCTCTCTTGAATACTGTGACATACTGTATGATAATTACTGCTGCACGCAATAGTCCCCAGCTCTTCTCAGGTGACATTTAATTTACTGCCTATTCTACTTTGTACTTGTCCTCTTTACTTCCCCAGGGTTCTATTCTATATGGCCTCACTATCCTGGTTCCCCTGGGTGCTGTATTTGGGGTACTGACAGATTACCCTGTCCTACAGTAGGGCGCACTACTACTGCGAGCCAGCTAGCTCTGGTGCCCTTTCCTAGAGGGTGACCACCTGCACACGACCTATAGCTCCCACTCCAGGTGCAGACTGTCCCTCCTACCCTGCCCACATCCTACTGCCTTTCCCAGAGAGCAGACTGTCCCACCTATCCTCCTCTCTGCTTTAGTTGCCCTACCCTGTCCCCTCCTGACCATCTCACTGTAGTTCCGTAGGCATTACCTATGTGGGGTCCCAGTGAACAGCAAGGTTCAACCTCCAGAATGGAGTCTCCCAAGGCCACTAGGGGTATTGTCCGGCCCCCTTCTCCCTGCTCTGTCATCCTTGCTGGCCTCTTCCTAGGACTAGTTACCCTCCAAGTGGTAACCGCCCCTATCCATACCACGTGGGATGGCTGTGATAGTACTTCCCCCTGTGAGATGACTTCCCCTTGCGAGGTACCTGACTTCACCTTCTCTAATCTCCTGGCATACACTGGGAGACCCTGCTATCTCACATGCGGCCTGGTACCTAGACCCATACTGTACCGTATCCGGATAAGGTGATGCCTAGCCCGCAAGCCTATGACCAGGAGTTCCTCCTTCAGAGGGCACCTCCTTTGGCTTTTCCTATTGATCCTAGCCCTGGCCAGAGATGTTGAACTTAATTCTGGCCCTACCCTTCAGGCCTCCGCAATTCCTCAAGAATGGCGGCTGGGCAAGGAGTTAAAAGTGGCTCATCTCAACATTCGTAGCCTGCTTCCCAATCTGGATGAGCTTGTTGCATGGGTCACACTCTACAAGCCTGATATCCTTGGAATTATGGAAATCTGGCTTAAGCCCTCGATCCCTGACTCAGTCTGTGCGCTACAAAGCTACAAGCTCATACGATTGGACAGGTCTCGAAACAAGAGGGGTGGAGGCATCCTGATATACTTCAGGAGCCACCTTAAAGTATCTCTGGTGACTCACCAGACATCCCCCCTGTCCCCCTGTGAGCTGCTTCATGTTATGCTCTTACTCGGCAACACAAAAAAACTACATGTTGTATGCACTTATAACCCCCCAAAGGGAGGGCTTCAGGGCCTCACCCATCTCCTGGACACTGTTGGCCCCAGTATTGGTGACAACGAACTCCTTATCCTGGGTGATGTGAACTTAAACTGGGCTGGTGGAAGTGTAAAGCAGTCCGAGCCTCTACTTACTAGCCTAACCCTGGCGCAGCTTGTACAGGAACCCACCCGACGGTCGGCAAATGGAGCCTCCAGCTCCATACTGGACTGGATCCTGTCTAATCGCTCTGAGAGCATCTCCTCGGCAGGGACCCTATCTGACTCCATCTCAGATCACTCCCTGGTTTTCTGCATATGGAAAATCCCCTCCTAAAGATTCATCACAAAATCATCCACATCAGAAACTTCTCCAGGCTTGATCAGGATGCATTTATGGAGGACCTAAGGCTTACGGACTGGTCAGGGATGTATAGTGCCCCCGACCCCTCTACTGCCATAACCCAGTTTCTCTGCACCTTTGGGGCCCTGCAAGACAGGCATGCCCCAACTATAAGACAGAGGGTAAGGGGGTCAGCCACAAAATGGCTGCATGGGAGCCTCCTTGCCCTTATGTGAGAGGGGGACAAGTGCTGGACCCACTTCAAACACTCCCTTGATCAGACCCTGCTTCAACAATATAGAAAACTTAGAAATGAGCGTAAAAAAGCTATTAGGGTCGCTAAAAGTGACTTCTGCAAGTCTGCCCTACTCAGCCCTGCAAATGACCCAAGAAGGTTCTGGAGAAACATAAAAACTCTGGTCAGTGGTTCCTCTAACTCTGGAGTAACAGACATGATAATTGGAGGGGTTTCCTGCAACAACCCACATACAATTGCAAATGCTCTTAACTCCCATTTCACCAACCTATCTGCTCTCTCCTCTAACGTCTCTACTGACAAGAGCGCCAGCTGCCCTCTACCCCCGGACTGGCAGGAGTCCGACCCCTCTAGACCACCCTTCTTCCTAAGGGCTGTGTCTGACAAGGAGATGCTTATTCTCCTCTCCGGCCTCTCCCAGTACTCCAGTGCTGGCCTAGATAACCTGGAGCCCAAGCTTCTGAAACTAGGAGCCCCTCATATCGCCTCCCCGGTGGCCCACATCCTCAACCTGTCCCTTGCCACGGGGGAGTTTCTTGATATCTGGAAGGTGGCCAAGGGTTGACCCCATGCTAAAGCAGGGCAACCCAAAAGTCCCTGACAACTATCGGCTGATCGCTATCCTTTCGGCCATCAGCAATCTCCTTGAAAAAGTAGTAGCTGAACAACTCTCTGAGTACATTCAAACCCATGAGTTGCTGTCCCCTGTCCAGCATGGTTTTCGTAAAGGGCACAGCACAACTACAGCCCTGGTCTCTGTCTCTTCCAGTATCTGAGCAGCCATGGACCAGGGAAAACTCTCTGGAGCAGTGTTCATTGACTTGTCCAAGGCCTTTGACCTTGTTGACCGTGCCCTGCTCTGTACTCAGATGAGGTCCCTTGGCTTGTCCCCCTCAGCTCAGAAATGGTTAACCGGCTACCTGCATGGCAGAGTACAGCTGACCAAATTCAATAAAGTCCTCTCAGACCCCTTACCCATGACCTCTGGAGTTCCTCAGGGCTCGATCTTGGGACCCCTTCTCTTCTCTCTCTTTATTAACCATCTCTCTGCTGTTGTAACTAACTGCAAGGTCACTCTTTAATGCGGATAATCTGGTTCTCCTGGCCCACTCCCGGGACACAGCCACCCTCAATCACCACCTGTCTGAGGACTTTAAGAACATTCAGGCTTGGCTAACCCAACAGAAGTTTGTCCTCAACCTGAAAAAATCGCAGGCTATGTTATTTGGATCATCTGCCAAGATACATGCCTCTCTAGTCCCTCTGTGCATCAACTGTGCAGATGGAACTTCCCTCCACACTGTGACCTCTCTCAAATACCTCAGGGTGTCACTTGACCCCCAGCTGGACCTAGGGAGTCACATCCTCAATGTCTGCAGAGCCGTGAACTGTAAGCTGGGTCTGGCCTATAGGGCCAAATATAACTTGACCCCTGCAGCTCGCTTGGCACTTGCTAGGGGAGTACTACTGCCATCACTCAGCTATGGTCTCCACCTATTTGCACGTACCTCTAAAACCCTTCTTACTTGGTGGCACACGACGTACAATAATATCTGCTGTTTCACTCTGGCCACCCCCCGCCTCACCCACCATTGTGAACTCTATGACAGGCTAGGTTGGCTGTCTCTTACTAATCACCTAAACTTTGGACTAGGATGCCTCGTGAGCAAAGTGATCAGTACTGGCTCCCCCCCAGGGCTGGCTCAGCTCACTCTCCTGCTGACCGCCCCTCTTACCCTCTCAGGTCCCAGGGTCCAGGGATACTAAAAGTACCCCCTACCCGCACCCTCATGGGGGACAGGGACTTTCTCTGCATGTGCTCTTAGGTTTTGGAACTCCTTTCCTGAGCAGGTGAGCACCGCCCACTCCCATCAGTGTTTCCAGAAATCCCTGTGGGGGCATCTGAAGCTGGCCTCAAGGTGTGAGTGCCATAAGCCTCCCTAACACTATGTCCTAGGTACCGGACCACTACGGTACTCTTTTACTTGGAACACAATCTGAATCGAATTGGTTGACGGTCTTGTTCCAACTTTTCCTTATGCACTTGTCTATGCTATGTGTGTTCAATACTACCCTAATGTTTGCTCATTATGTACTCTACCATCTTCTGTCTTACATATGATCCCTACATTGCCTTGTTGTTTTGTTGACTCAATGTACTAAGTTACAAAATGTACTTGGTTACTTGCTATGCTGTGTTGTTGTATCTGTAATACCTGTTGTACTGTCTCCGGGTCGTTCCTGAAAATAGGCATACAACTTGCCTAGTGTACCTACCCGGTTAACAAAAGCTAAATAAATAAATTCCATCATTTCCCCACCACTAAGGTCAAACTAACAGGTCTGTAGTTTCCTGCTTCTGTCTTGCTCCCACTTTTGTGAAGGGGAATCACATCTGCCCTCCTCCAGTCCTCAGGTACCACCCCATCCTCCCATGATTTGTTAAAAAGTGTGGTCAGTGGTGTCACTAGGTCCTCCCTTAGTTCTTTTAGGATTCTAGGGTGAATCCCGTCAGGCCCCATTGCTTTGTCCACCTTGAGTTTTAAGAGTTCTTTCAGGACTCTTTCTTCCTTCTGTAAATGGACTAACGTCAACCCACACCCAGAGTGCTTCTATTGTTTGGTTTAGGTAACTCCTCCTCTTCTTCTTTTGTGACTACTGAGCAAAAGTATTCATTCAGTATCTCTGCCTTTTCACTGTCTCCTCTGCCCACCTCCCTCTCCTTTATTAATCTTCACTATCCTCCCATAACCTTTCTATGCTCCCTAATGTACCTGTAAAAGGTTTATCCCCTTCTTAACTGAGTTGGCTATCTTTTCCTCGGTTTGGGCCTTTGCTTTTCTGACTGCCTTCCCCACTGCTTTCTGCTTTAATTGATACAGTTCCCTGTCGTGCTTCTTCTGTGATTCCTTATACTTTTTGAATGCAGCCTTTTTCTCCTTAACCTTCCCTGACACTTCTTTTGAGAACCATAGTGTTTTTTTTATTCTGCTTTGTTTTCTTTATTTGTTTCACACAAAAGCTTGTTGCCTCCATGATGGCAGTTTTGATTTTTCTCCATTGTTCTTCCACCCCTCCTTTCTGGCCATTTGATAATGCATTCCTCAGGTATTCACCCATTATGCCAAAGTCATCCCTTCTAAAGTCCAGTATCCTTGTCTTTGTATGGCTTGTCTCCATGGTTGTGTTTATTGTGAAGCACTCTGTGCAGTGGTCGCTTGATCCCAGATGTCTACTGACTTCTAAATTTGTGATCCTCCCTCCGTTTGAGAGTACCAGGTCTAATATTGCTCCCTCCCGAGTGGGTTCCACCACTAGCTGTCTAAGGCATGCCCCCTGTAGGTCATCAAGAATGACCCTGCTCTTGGACGTGGCTGCAGTCCATGTCGTCCAGTTAACATCTGGCATATTCAGGCCCCCATCAACAGTATCTCCCCTTTTTCAGCCATTTTGAGAATGTCCTCTATCATTTTCTTGTCCATTTCCTCCCCTCGAGATGGAGGTCTTTATAGAACCCCTGTGTGGATTGTGATGCCATTCCCTGTCTCCAAGGTGACCCAGAGTGCCTCTTGTCCTCCCCCTTTACTTTTTAGTTCTGTAGCTTTGAACCCTTCCCTTATGTAGAGAGCTACTCCACCTCCTCTTTTACCCTCTCTGTCCCTTCTGTAGATTGTGTACCCTGATATGTTGACATCCCAGTCATGGTTCTCCGTGTACCATGTTGCTGTGACTGCCACAATATCCAAGTGTTCCTGTTCCATTAGGGCTACTAGCTCAGGAAGCTTGTTTCCTAGGCTACGGGCATTGGTACTCATTGCCCTCCATTTAATGTTGGCTTCATCCTTTTTTATCCCATCCCTGCTCTTACTGCCCTTGTCTATTTTTCCATTTACCCCTGTCCTGCCCTCTGTCAAGCTCTGTACCTCAGTGTTTACCCTACTACCTGCCATGTTTTGTGGGGGGAGGCTTGAACTTTCCTGCTTCCTATCGGCACCTCCCCCCTTGGCTAGTTTAAAAAGCTTGCCAAGGAAGCATTTAAACCTGTCACCTAGGAGCTTGTTTCCCTTCCTGGACAGATGCAGACCATCATGCCAGTATAGACCTTCATCTCTCCAGGTGGACCCTCAGTCCCCAATGAAGCCAAAGCCCTGTACTCTGGACCAGTTTTGCAACCATTCATTAAACTACATGGTGTGCAGTACCCTAGCCTCACCCCTGCCATAGACTGGCAGCACCTCTGAGAAGGTTACTGTGCTTACTACCTGTCTGAGGCCCCTCCCCAACTCCACAAATTCATCCTGCACTGCACTGATCTCATGCCTAGCTAGGTCATTTGTCCCAAGGTGGACAATGATATCTAGTTCCCTCTCCTGTGATGCTGCTTCTGCAATCCTGAGGATTTGCTTCCTGTCTCTCCAAGCCATGGCACCAGGCAGGCACCTTACTTCCCTCTCCTCTCCCTTCCCCAGGTCTACACCCCTAACAATTGAGTCCACTTTCAGAAGCTGTTTCCTTCCCCTGTGGTGTCCCTTGCCACCCTTTTGTGGGTCTCCCTTGTGGATGTCCCCAGAATTCTTCTTGGTCTCCACTGAGGGTGTCATCATAGAGGAACCTTGATTTGCCAGACTGACATATGATTTGTGTAGAGGTACAACTAGGGGGCTACGCCTCTGTTCCACCATTCTCACCCTCCCAGAACCCACTGTGGTCCAACTGCTCTTCACACTTGGCAACCTCTGAGGCAGTGGTTATGGAACTGGTGCTCTTTGGGTGGGGGAGGCCTCCTTAGTCCTTGCCAGTTCAGCCTGGAGGTGGGCAACCTCCTCCCTCAGAGCTGACAGTTGCCTGCAAATAGGGCAGCAACGCAGGTTCCAGAATGTCTCCCAGAAAACTGCTGCCCTACAGCCAGTGCATTGCACCACTCCCCGCATGTCCCTCTCCCTTATAATATACAATGAGTAATATATAAAATCTCTCTCTTTTTTTTTGTGGTGTGTACTTAGCCTTTATGTACTATGCAGGGTTATTAAGAATATGACAGTTCTGCCCCAAAACCTGTTAAGGAAGTGATGTCAGAACCTTGTCTATAAAGGAAATGCCACAACCACTGGTGACTGTTAGAAACAATCAAATACACCACTGCTCCACCACCCTGGTGAGTACTGCCCTTTATAGTAATTCAACCAACACCACAATTTACTAGACCACTGCTCCTACACAAACCACTCTACTGAGTTCAGGGATAAAAATGAACTCACTCATCAGCCAGCAGGACACTTCTAAAATGTTGCACAAATATCCTTCCAAATCCTAGGTCTCAAGCACAGGAATCAAGCAACTTCAGTTGTAATTCACCCCCTCTGGTTATAAAATTACTACACTTTAATGGAATCCTGCAATTCTCTTCTTAATGCCAATAAGAAAAAATGAAACTTTCTGTAGAAAGTGTAGCTTACCTTCCTAACAAGACCCCAACGATATGTCTTACCAGGTTCCCAGTTCCTCAAATGCGTTCTAGTTTGTTCTCTGCAGTATAGCAAGTTTCTCAGCCTCAGACAGAAGCAGGCAAGTCTTTTCCACTGTCAGAGCTGCAGATGGACATCAGGGAGCAGCAGGAACAAAGGTGGGGGAGGTGCACACAAGTCCATTTTCAGAGGAAAAAGTCTTGAAGGGACTTGCAGCTCTGAAAGTGGATAAGGCTATGGGAACAAAAGTACACACAAGGGTACTAAAGGAACTCAGAGAGGTACTAGCTGATCTGCTGATGGCCTTGTTCAACAGTTCATTGAAATCAGGTGTGGTTCTGGAGGACTGGAGAAGAGCAGATGTGGTCACTGTACATCTGTAGTAGCAGCAGGGATGAGGCTAGGAACAATAAGCCAGTCAGTCTCACCTCAGTGATGAGGCAACTAATGGAAACACTTAAAGGAAAAGGTTGGTAGACTGTCTTAAATCTAATGGACTACAAGACCAAAGGCAGCATGGATTCACAGGGGTGAAAGGTCATGCCAGACAAATCTGATTCATTTCTTTGACTGGGTGACCAGGTCATATAGAGCAGGGGAGGGCAGTGGATGTGACCTACCTGGACTTTTAGCAATGCCTTTGACACTGTGCCACACAGGAAACTGATAAGGAAATTGAGCAGCCTGGGATTGGATCCAAAGTGGTGAGTTGGGTCAGAAACTGGTTAACAGATAGGCGGCAGAGGGTGGTGGTTAACGTCACTCACTCTAATGATGGGAGAGTGACCAACAGGGTTCCCAGGGCTCAGTACTGGGACTAGTCCTCTTCAATGTCCTCATAAGTGACATTACAGAAGAAATGGAAGAGAAGGTATACCTTTTTTCAGATGACACCAAAATCTGTTATAGGGTGGGTGATCAGAAGAGGGTTGGAATGACTGTGTAGGGATTTGGGGAAACTTGAGGGGTGGTCAAGAGCACGGCAGTTGAGAGTTCAATGCTAAAAAGTGTAAAATTATGCAATGAGGGTATAGAAACCCAATTGATGAGTATAGGATGGGGTAGAGTTACTGAAGTCACTAAGCAGGAAAGGGACCATGGGGTTATCATATCCAATGACCTCAAAGTGGTAGGGCAGTGTGACAAAGCATTGGGTAAGGTTAGTGGGGTTCTGGGATGCAAAGGGAGTGGTATTTGCCTTGGGCCAGGTGCAAAACGTAGGTGTAGTATTTGATGAAGACCTGACTCTGAGGGCGCAGGTTTCATCTGTAGTCAAATCTTCCTATTACCATCTAAGGAACATAGCCTGGGTGAAGCACCTGGTCCCGCCTGAAAATCTTCCTACCTTGGTCCACACCTTTGTCACCAGTCATTTTGATTACTGCAGCGCCCTCTACTTAGGGCTGCCGGGGGTAGATCTCCGCAGCTTGCAGCTAGTGCAGAATGCGATGGCCAGGTTGTTGACTAGAACTTCCAGATCCAGTCATATAACACCTGTGCTGCGTGAACTGCACTGGTTGCCAATACAGTGGCGGATTACCTTCAAGGTCACGTTGCTGACCTATAAAGCCCTACATGAGCAGGGACCCCGCTACCTGAAAGAACTCCTGTGCCCCTACTGTCCCACCCACTCACTCTGTTCCTCTGGTGAAGGACTGCTGAAGATTCCCAGGGTATCCCTTAAAACATCAGGGGGAAGATCTTTTGCCTTCAAGGCACCTACCCTGTGGAATTCTCTACCTCACCAGATTCGAGATTGCTTGACCGTAGAAGGTTTTAAAAAGTCACTGAAAACCCACCTGTTTAGCCAGGCATTTTCAGGAACTTATTGAAATGTGCATTGTATTTTATTGGTATGTTTTAATCCTCTTAAGCTGTAATATTGTGTTTTTAATGAGTATTGTAAAGGCGCCCTGAGCATTGGAAGGGCACCTTATGTAAATAAAATGATGATGATGATATCTCCACCAGCAGGAGGGAGGTGTGTTGCCACACTTTCATTTACTGTTAACACCCCACCTGGAGGATTTGTCTAGTACTGGAGGCCACACCTCAGTGAGTAACTCATTCAGACCCATTGTGTATTTTGAACGTTAGAGACAGAACTCCAGACTGCTTCTCAAATGAGGGTAGTTGCTAATCTGAATTCCTTATATTTAGTAAAATACGGTCATCTTATTACCTGTATTTCCATTTTGATTTTACAAAATTCACATTTCTGATGACTATTTTAAATACAATCTATAAAAAAATTTAGATTAGTGACTACCCTCCTTTGAAAGGCCTTTTTGTCCTGAACACAAACATGTAAAATAATGCACTTGGGGCACAGGAATCCAGGGGCAGAATACAAAATGGGTGGAGTGATATTGACAACATTAAGAAGGCAACACATTCCCCCCTACTGCTCCCTCTCTTATCTGCTGCCTCTTGTCTTCTGCCTGGCTGTGCTTCCAGGGCTCTCCCCTTCTGTTCTGCTCTACCACCTTCACCCTGCTGGACATGCCCATTCTCTTGGGTGCATTTTTTACCTCCTCCCATGCCTCATCCACTCTAGCCCATTCTGAATTCTGCTCCTCCTCCTTCCTCTTGTACAATCCTCCCCGCCTTGCTGGACTCACCTGTCCACATAGTCAGCTTCCGCTTCTGTGTCTGAGCTCCACCTTTTTTATGTTTTTGACTCATCCACCTAGATTAGGTCCTCAGCCTGCTGCTTCAACCTCACTACTATGCCCACCATCTGACCCAGGCAGTCATCCAGACCCTCTTCATGGGGCTCAGTACATACTATGCAACTACTATCTACCTGGGCTTTGCAATCCTTATCATACTACCTGCTTGGGCTTCACCCTTCATATCATCCTAAAGTACCTATCAAAGCTTCACCCTACCTTACATACTACTTTAGCATCATATCCTTCCTACTACCTCAGGGCATTCACTTAACTCTCTCCCTCACCACTCTTGGGCTCATCTTTTCAGGCTTTGCCCCTCCAAGGGCTTGACTCCAATGCTGTCCCACTGAGTTTTGCCCATCCAGGGCTTGGCTCCAATATTCCACCCAGAGCCTTGTATGGAGGAGAGTATCAGGGCAGCCAGTCCTGAAGCATATGCATGTAGTTTTCCTTCTCCTTTGGATCCTTCAGCAATCCCATCATTCTCTTGGTACTGAGTATCAATTTTTAGCACCTCATCGGGGGTGGATTCCTTCAATGGAGGAATTCCTTTGGTTGTACCATCGGCCCTGCAATACATTTAGAAGGGTGTAAGTATTTTTGATAGAAGGAGAGACATGCCCTTCCCTTAATTAAAACAGTGAATCTAAGGTCCTGTTCCTGGCATAAGCAATCCTTAGCCCCTATTCACATATCATGCAGCCACATACAATTCCCTTTTGGCATGGCATTTCTTAAGGCCATTTACTGAGCCATCACTCACAGCAGCTTAGTCATTGGATGCATCACCATCTCAATTAACCCTTGACATGTGATAATTAATGGTCATGCTGTCACTTCCATTGATGTGGGCATTTCAGAGGCCAATTGATAAGCTGCCATATACTGTGACTTAGTCATTTCAAGGCTTCAAGGCTTTCAAGGTGACCTAAGGTCTTGGATCCCAATAGGTTTCTTCCACAAGGATTTTTTCCCCTCTCCTCCATGCCAGTGTTCATAATTCTGGCAATATTAGTCAGTTATTCTGCTGAGTGTTGGATCCAGATGGTGGTTCAACTGTACATTATCCATGCTAACCCTCTTCCCCAGGCTGTGTGTCTTCTCTTTTTATATAAAGAAAGTACTGTTTTTGTTTTATTTTTTAGACTTTGGACTCTTTCCCTAGGGCACACTTGGTCTAAGGGAACAGTATCCCCATGGTACCTCTAGGGGTAGAAACCTCCTCAAAAGGGTTCCTGTGTCTTCTTGGCATGCTGAAAGGGTAGTAGTCCCTGTAGTAGGGACCAAGAGAGTGTATGTCAAAGCGACAATTTATGTTGCCCAAGCATCTTCATATTACTTGCTTTCCATACTACCTCAGTACCTACCAGGGGTGTAGCCAGGTATTTCAGATTTGTACAGCAACCTGCCACACTGCTACCCCCTCCCCCACAGTTGTCCATGCCACCCCCCCAACTCGAGTCCAAGGTTCCTGGCTCCAATCAGATGATTCCCACACTAGACCTGCTGTCTGTCTGCGCTGCTATTGTGGTGCTCACTGCCCACTGGTAAACGCCACTGACTGCACCATGAGTCCAAGACTACAGCAGAAATTTCTTCTCTTTCCCCTGCAGGTAGGCAGATTTGCTCCAATTGCCACTCCACATGAAGTCTTCATTCTTTTAGCTGGCTCCGACTCTGTTCTTCCATCTGCTGCTCCTCAGTTTTTTATCTGCTTCTCTACTCTCAGTACAATTGAACTAATAGTATGGCTTCTAACTTTGCTAGGGTATTTAAACTCACTGCCCAATACTTACCACACCCCCTACCAGATGCCACAGCCAATCTCTAAGCAGGCGGACCATGCAGACCTAATTGAGACCTTCAGCTTCAATGTCCGTGGTCCACTCTGCCACCCCCCCCAAAACAAAGCTGAAAGAGAAAGAAAAAGCCTGCAAAGCCAAACAAAGGAATTTAAATGTGATGGGCTAAAGAGGGCAGTGCAATGCTGGCCAGCTTGTTTGCTACCCCTTACTACTAAACTTAGTACACCATGGCTTACTTGGAGTATCAGTAGCTACACCCATGGTACCTATCATTCCATTACCAATCATGCTGCTTCCCAGTAAACATTTAAAGCCTACCAACCATTCTTCTATGTTACATAAGCATTGCTATACAGGAGTCCGATGGTCCATTGAATCATGTTTAGTTACTTATCAGTTCTGGACTCAGTTACTTCCGTTGAGTGTAAACCAGCATGAGAAGATTCATTAAGGCTCATGCTCAACTAATGTCACAAGGTTCTGGAATTCCTATGTAATTAAAAAAGAATAAATTCTATCAGACATACCATTATTTCTTATTCCATTAGCTCCAATGTATTAACTGGGAATTTCAGAAGAAATGGGTAAGATGCACTGATGCTAAGGACATGCTGGAGCTCAAAGCTGTGACATCAGTTTGTAATGTTGGTGGCATGTGGGTTCCACAGCCACCAACTGACCAGTCCTCAGTTATTGCCATGTAGAACTTTATAGTCATGGTAGTCATAATGATATTCATAGTAACCCCACTACTGACATAAATATCAGTCAGCCATGAATAGAGACAAACAAGAAAATGAAATAAGGATGGCTTCATCTAAATCAGTTCTCTAGAAGAACCAGGATGCTTCTGATGTGAGTCAAGAAGTATTTTTTATTTAAAATTTGCTAACTGGGAAAGGCACACTGAACCAAGGCTCATTTTCTGGTGTGATCTAGGGGGAGGGAATACAGACAGGATAAACAACCTGGCAAAACTATTTTATCTATAAGAAAAAATTTCAAAACTTTAAACATGTACAGAATGGCAGTCAACTGAATCATATCAAGAATATTCTCCATAGTGGTTTAAAAACAATTGTGGGTGTGGTCCCTGTGACAACATTGGAGCTAACAGAAAAATAAATGATGGTATGTCTGATAGACTTTCTTTTATCTGAACACTTCATGTTGTCACTGGCAGTCATCATAACACATGGGTTCTAATAAGCAGTACCCATTAAATTAGGTGGGAAAGACTATTGATGCATATCTATTGCTGCACTGAGATAAACTGTCACCCTGCTCATGTTTTAAGTCATTGACTGTGCTGCTGTTACAGTGGTCAGTCTGCTGCTATTGTGTGTTGGCCCATGAGCTGTGCCCGGCTCCTACAAGCAACTGACCTTGTTAATTTCACTACATTCTGTGTGCAGACTGTGTGGCTGTACTGCCTTCACCTGCTGACTATTACCACTTGTCCTAGCTCTGAATTTGTTGCCCACCACACTTTGGTATGACTCATCTTGACCAAGGTGGCAGCTTGATAGTGGATGTAATCTAGAAATTATTAAAATCCAGCTTGCCAAGGCCGGCCCACCAGTGCAGCAGTTGGATTTCTGCTTGTGACGCTGGTGACCCGGGTTTGGGAACGGACCTGGGTTGTTGGAGGGACGGCTGGGGGGAGAAGGATCGAGCATCCATGGGACTGCTCCCCTTCTCTGGGGGAGGAGGGGGTTGAGTATTCAGTGCCACAGTGACACCTAGTGGAGGCTGGGTGCATCGCAAGCATCAATGCCAAATTGAAATTGGGGCGGGTCGGATGCCAGTCGTCATTGCACGTCCCCGCCTCTGTTCACAAAACCAAGGGAGGAAAATCAGCCTATGCCTGCCATCTAAATGAAGCTCAGCCCCTGATGCCTCAATTAGCCTCGAGGAGCCGGTTCCCTGACCAGATATTTGTAGCATGGCCCGATAAGGGGGTTGGTGCCACGACCCTGCTCTCTGGGGGGCAAGCCAGGGATGACAGGGTGAGTGCGGGCATATCCAGAGGTGGAGGCTAGGGGGTCTGTGACTGGAGCAGATCCTGATGGTTGGCAGGGACCAAAAAGTGCAGTAACTGGAAAAAAAATCCAGCTTGCCCTGTTGCGGTGGCATGAACAGTGATATCAGCTACGTGGGGTGGCAAAGTGGGGAGTCTATCGGAGTGTGACAGGCAGTGGAGGCAGGAGCCATATTCTCTGGCTGTGAGACGTGCAGTGTTTATCTAATGTTTTAGTTTATTTTATGTTTCCATTTTAGATTGTATTTTATCTGTGTTGTATTGGCTGTTTGACTTGCACTATTTATCTCATGTTTTAGGTTATTATGCTTTTGTTTTGGTTGTATTTTATCTGTGTTGTTGTATTGTTTTAGTTAATAGGTTTTGTATGCAATGGGTAATCATACTGCTGTTGTTGGGTAGGCCTTTCGCCTTAGTTGTATGTTAAGTGAGGTTGGCTTCTTTATACTAGCTGCAACTATGGCTGAGGATAAACAATGAGTTTGATTTTACTTTGTTAAACTTTCTAAATCAAACAGTTGTTTTTGATATTGGGTTATGTTATAGTTTTATTTCCTTTAAGAAACTGATATTACAGGTTAATGGGCTTATTTTAAGATTTTTTTTACAGCTTGTACTCAATGTTTTCCAGGAAATTGAAATTTATTTTATATTTTAGTTTATGTTTACTTTTGCTTGCCAGTGATGATGAAGTAAAACCTGGCCCTCCCCTTTTCTGTTAACTTCAGTTTTATAACTTGGCATAAGTCACATGGACTTAAAATTCTTCATCTGAATGCCCAAAGCTGTGTTCTAAAATGAGCTGAGTTGGAGATAATTAGTAATACATATAGTCCTGATGTTATTGGCATATCAGAGACTTGGCTGAAACCTTCAATTCCAGATTGCCTATGTGCCTTACTGAGGTATAATATTATAAGAAATGATCATAAAGGCAAACAAAAGAGTGGTGATGTTGATACCTATTTTAAGGATCATTTACAACTAACTTTGATTAATAGCAGCAGTAAGTGTGATACTTTGAACAATGGCTTTGAATCTATCTTGTTTTGGGTGGGTGTAAACATATGATTTTAGGCTGTTTGTGGAACCTATCACAATGCGGGTTGAATGGCCTTAAATAATTTTTGGAATTAATGGATTTTTTCACTAAATTGAAATTATTGTGTGATTATTGATAATGTTAACCTGAGCTAGCTTCAGGAAAAAAAGGATGTGCTTTGAGTCTCTATTGCAATCTCATGATTTGGTGCAACTTATAAAATATCCTGCCTGACTAAACTCCATTAGTTCTAACCACTCTATATTAGATCAGATTGTCACTAATCAAGAAAATAAAATGTATTTTTCAGGTGTACTTGAGGACGCAGTTAGTGAGCATTTAGCAACCTACTGTGTACTCAGTTTTCAACCTTGTAGAGTTCCATTTTGTTTAATTTAAAATTGAAATTTCAAAAATGTTGATTATAATGCTCTAGCCACTAAGTTATCCAATACAGATTGGTCTTTTGTTGATGCTATTCCCCACATTGATTTGGCTCTTTTTTACAGTCAGCTTGCTCCGATTCAAGATAATTTTTTTTCCTGAAAAGCTCATTGAGAGTACATGGTATGTACTAACAAATGGTTTACTGATGATATAAAACAGTGGTAAAAGAAAGGAACATGGCTTGGGTCACCTATAAGACCTTTCCTTCTGAAAACCTGTTATTAAAGTATTGTAGTATTAAAGATAAGGTCACAAATTTGATTAAATCTGCTAAGAGGGAGTTCTATAAAAAAGCTAGTTGAAATAAATTGGTCTGATGCATTCTGGTTTTGTGACAATGTTAATTTGTTGATTAATTCTAAATCAGAATGTCCCATTAAACATTGATTGCTAATGGTAGGGAGATTAGGGATGTCATTGAAATTGCGAACTCACTTAACACCTAATTTTCTGATTCTTCAGGTTATAACATCAACTCATTTCAAGGAAGCTCTGTTGACTCTGAGTTTGATCCATCCTCTGGTGGTCATGCCTCATTTTATTTCAAGTCTCTAAAAATTCAGTACTTAAGTAAATTTCTTCAATCCCTGATAAGGAGTATGACTGTGGGGAAGGTTTAGATGGTTATTTTTTTTTAAATTACTGGCTCCCTATATTGTCTCTCCTTTATATACTATTATTACTCTGTCTTTGATCCTTCAACAAAAGAAACCCTAAGCTGTTCTTTTTGAAGACTTTAGACCTATTTTGGTTTTAAATCCTTTTAATAAGTTATTAGAGAAAAATGTTTCAGAACAAATGAATTATCATTTGGAAAAGTATAGTGTTCTTTGTCCACAGCAGCATGGTCTTTGAAAGAGTCACGGTACAGGAACTGCCTTGGTCAGGTTCACAGACACGGTTCTCAATGATTTTGATGTTGCTTCTATGACTGGGGCCATGTTCATGGATCTGACCAAGTCATTTGATCTGACTGATCATAGTCTGCTTTGTATCAAGCTTAGGTCCTTGGGCTTTTCCAATGATGTTGTTACTTGGTTGGAAGATTATTTAAAAAATCTAATTCAATTTGTTGGACCTGGGACTGTATTTTCAGATACATGTAAAACTGGGATGAGAGTACCTCATGGGTCCATCTTGGCTCCTTGATAATCTTGTTATTTTTTGATAACTTGCTTCCATTAGTTTGTAACTCTAGTAATTCATTACTTTACACAGATGATTTGATTATCTTTTCTATAACTGAGACTTTGATAGAGATATCCAAAACTATTGAGTCAGCATTCTCCTCAGTATGTA
Organism: Neoceratodus forsteri; assembly: GCA_016271365.2. Classification (NCBI taxonomy): domain Eukaryota; kingdom Metazoa; phylum Chordata; order Ceratodontiformes; family Ceratodontidae; genus Neoceratodus; species Neoceratodus forsteri. The sequence goes on along the minus strand of CM057452.1, from coordinate 1,545,620,925 downwards.
ATTCTTTAATTTTAAATTGAAAAAGACGAGATCCATATTATTTGGTACTGTGAGAATGCTGAGAGCAATGCCCACCATTGAGACTTCTGAATGTCTCTAAGAACATTATAGTCTTAACAAGTGTTTCAGTTTAAATATCTGGGTGGTGTTTTGGATCCAGGATTAACTTTTTCTGAAAATGTCAACCTAGCTAGTCGCAATATTCATCAAAAACTGGGGGCGCTTTCAAACCGAAAACATTTTTTTCTCCCAAGATACTTCTAAAGCTATTGCTGTTGATATGCTTTACCTCATTTTGATTATGTTTCCAGCTCATTTTTTTTAAACTGGGGTGAAAGAAAACATCACGGGGTCATAATGTTGTAAGACATAACAGCGCAGCAATGTACCATGCTGTAAATACAGTGGATACATTGCTGCCACTAAGACAAACTGTCAAAACACATTTTGGCTAAAAAAAAATAGTAGCTTATTTGTTTTCTGTGGGGGGGGGGAGCTTCCTGCAACCCCCATTATGAGGAGCTGCACCCCAAACCCCTCCTATTAATATAATCAACTCAGGGAGGGGGGGGGAGTTCAACACGGGATTGGGAGAAACACCAACGAGTGAGAAAAAAATTTAACTGCACAATGCACTTTCATAAAAGTCTGGGACTGGGATTCGAGCCCCAGTACATAGACACATAGCAACCCTGCACTGCTGCGGCTCATCCCACTGAGCCATGGTGGTAGCTTGGTGGACCATCTCCCAAACAGAGGTCTTGACCTCTGTGTCACTCCTCCTTCCCACCCATGCATGACAGGGTACAAAATCGTGTGCAACATATGTGCCTTGTGGAGTTTTGTACCTTGTCCCACTACTACACCATGCTATATGTTCCATGCAGTATTCCATGTGCAGTTCTGTCCATGTTATATACACCCAGCACAAAAGAAAACAACATTTTTTCAGTTGTCTACAATATTATCTGTTGTTTTGTTTTTCTTGCCACCCCATCATACTCACAGATGTTTCACAGATGTATTTGCGAGTGGGTTGGTTATCTCCATTATTATGAATTGAGTATTTTTAGTTGTTTGATTTCAAAGGAAATGTTTTATTCTCCCACTTTACTCTTTTTGACTTGGTTACTGAGAGAACCATGTTGTCTAACCTGAGATCAGCTAACAGAATCTCATTACAAACAAAGTTTAATAAAACCAAAATTGGTTCCCGGGCTTTTTCGGCTGCCACCCCTTTGTATTGGAATAAGTTACCAGAGCCTTTAAGGCACTCATGCCTATTTCCTGTTATTAAAATATGTTTTTGACTACATTTATTTATTCAATGCATTTGTGATTGTTTGCGATTATATTCTATTGTGTTGCATGTGTTTGTTTTTATAATTTTGCATTGTACTTTGCATAACCTGGGTTGGGTCAGAAAAAGGACCCTTTGCTCCTACCTAGTTAACAAATAAATAAATGAATTAATTAATTAATCAATCAAATACATATATTCCATTGAGAGTACTACTTTTTGACTGTGGCCTGTAGCACATAATGCCCAAAAACTGTAACAGCTAAACATTGAGTACTGAGCCTGTAGTGCTTGGTGAAGGTATGTAGGGGAGACCATGAGGCTGTCCTGTAAAACTCTGAGACAGATGCCTCTACTCTTTCAGCCCAGGACACTCATGGCTCTGGATGACTGTGCCTTAATCAGAGCTGGTGGTTTCAGTTTTGACTTCACATAAGCTTTTGTTATTACAAACTCTGACCCATCTGACTCAGGTGACCTAGGAAGCTATCTTCCCTTTCTTTGAAGCTCTGCTGAGCATGAAGAATAGTGTACAAAAAAAAATAAGACCTTACCAGGTACATTCTGACTGCTCTGTGCACAATCAGTTTGTGCTAACAACCTTCCTTGGGTTTTGCTGGCCTTGGAGAAAAAGAATGGACAGAATACCACTTGGTTCACAAGAAAGGCCTTGGCTCTTTCAGGAGATGAGAGGGCACAGTCCTGAAATGACTTCAGCATGGAGAAAGATGAGATATGACTCTTGCACGAAAGAGATTAAAGCTCCCATATCCATCTGGTGGAACAGGCAGGTATCAGAAGAACACACTTAGACTGCAGGAACACCTTTGGCAACTATGATCAAAAGGATCTCAGAAAAACAATTCACAGTGAGCTCTGAAACTCGTATTCATAACTTAGGGAGGCACAGATAACTGGAATTAGTGCTAAACTTTAGTGACTGCCTGAGAAAACCTGATAAAGTCTGAGATGTTCCAAACTAGGAAACTAGTAAACAAAGCAAGCCCATATTGATCCTTTGTGATATTCAGCATGTCTAGCTAGCGCTGCACATGAAATAGCCTCCATGGACCAGTAAGGGGCTCATACAGTCAACGTCAGCTGGTGTTTACTGTAATATTATCGGTTTCTGTCATGACTGGCAGTTCTAAGAGACACTCCATCATTTCTTTTGACTACAGTAGGCAAGAGCACTTGGCTCGTGATGCTTGTAGCACCCAGCATGGAGCTATGGACAAACTGACAATTTTAAAGAGCTAGTATAACCAGAACTATAGCTGCGTCAAGATGTCAGATAGCAGCCATCACCCAAACAGCCAACTACCATCATGTTTTTTCAAAACACATGCTGTTTTCCACACAGTGAAGACTGGCATCTTCAGAGGGTTAAACTGTTGGAATGGACACCGATCCATTAACTGCACCACTTCTGATGATGTGTTTGGAGGATTGTGTAGGGTGGCATTATGAGGGGCACATACTGGATAAGCGTAAAAAGCAGAATGAGTTATTTATACTTATATAGAAGAAAAGTAGAGGGATGCACATCAGCTGTCCCAAAAGTGCTCCAGTCATATTAATATACAACTTGAAAACTGAAAAACTGGGCACACACCAGAATGCTGAGTTTCATTAAGGATTAGTTATTACAGAAGCACAGCATGTACAAACACAGGGCTAACACCCCTACATATTGACCCAGCCAGGTGGGTCTTCCTCAGTTTTTCAGTTTTCAAGTTGGCTGTTTACACTTGACCAGTATGTTGTCCCTGATTCCTTAAACCAACATAGAGGCAATACAGAAGAGGGCAACTAAGATGGTGCAGGGTTTGCAGTGGAAGTTCTAAGAGGAAAGACTGCGGGATCTCAGCATGTACACCCTGGAAGAGAGAGAGAGAGAGAGAAATGATAAAGATCTACAGTACCTCTTGGGGGTGAACATGATGCAGGTGGGGACCCTCATGTAAATGAGAACCAGGGCCAGGGGACATGCAATGAATCTAGATAGATAGTGAAGTTCAGTAGAGATATGAGGAAATATTTCTTCACTGAAAGGGTGTTAGATACCTGGAACAGACTGCTAGCAAAGGTTGTGGAGGCTAGAATGGTGGTGGATTCAAGTGTGCATGAGATAAACATACAGGTATATTAGAACAGAATCTGATGGGGTCACCAGATACCAAGTAGGGTCTGCAGATGTAGAATAGGCAAGGAAAAAATAGGTAGACTGGGTGGGCCAAGCAGTCCTTTTCTGCCAACAAATTGTATGTTTTAAGTATCTGTGGGGCCCCATAGTACCCAATGCAAAAAAACTGCCCTAGGGAGTGCTTAGGGCTGAACCTCTAACTACTCCATCCTGTAGGAAAAAAACAATGTAAGTCTCAGTGCTTTCCTCAGATTGCATCCAGAACCTTGTGTTCAGTTGGTGAAGGTGTTCTATATCCTCTCAAAAGCATAGGACAGACAAATTTACCTAGAGGACATAACTGTGTACACTGCCTTAGCCGCATAAGCAAAATGTAACAGCATCCTTCATTCAGGAGCTAAGCTGTCAATTGCAAATTCTCTGGATTCAGGAGAAACATGGGGTCCTGCCCCAGCCAAACCCCATGAGGAGAAGGCTGGTTCCAGAGTAGATAAGCTTATCAGAGCTGATAACCATGTTATTCTAGGCCACTCTGAAATATCAGAAAGAAGTTTCCTCTTGATGCCAGGATTTCTGATGGTACCACTAGAAGCAATAATAGTGGAAGTAAAACAGGTACGCCAATCTGGATTTCAGTGTCTAACATCATGTGTCCAATATCTTTGCTTGTGGACACAAGAAATGGCTAAAAAAAACTAAGAACTTGAGCCCTCTCTCTAGAAGTGATCAATCTGTAATGTCCCAAAGTGTTGCCACCAGAATGCAAAACCTTCTGGGTTAAGATCACCCACTACGATGCGTAGCCTAGCAACTGAACCAGTCTGGCAGTAAATTAGCTCTCCTGGTAGAAGAACAGCTGATGAGGTACTTATTTTCCACCCCTTGAAGCACTCTTAGGGCTGCCGAGAGCATTACCTTATTACTTGTGCTTCCCTGATTGTTTATATATGCGATAGCCACTGTCTTCTCTGAGAATACCTTCACCTCTTACAACTTGATATATTATTGCAAAATGAAGGAAAGCAAGAGTACACACCATTATTACTTAAGCAATAACACACACCCTGGAGTGCCTTATTGCTATTATACAATGTCTTGTTTTAAAATAGTAATTAAAAGTCAAAAAAAAATTATGACATTTGTGTGTGTATATATGTTTTTGTGTGTGTGTGTGTGTGTGTGGCTTTTATTGGATGTATGAGAAAAAGTAGTCCAGTAGGTGGTGCTGGTGCTTCATGGTTCCCTCCCTCTCAGTCTTTCCCTGATTGTTTGTATGTCAGTTTGTGTGCTTGGCAAACGCCCCCCCCAACACAGCATTTTTTGTGGCCATGTACTTTACCTGAGGTGGTTTTGCTGGTTAGTTTTGTTGAAACATAGAAACATAGGCTTTGATGGCAGATAAGGACCGCTAGGCCCATCTAGTCTGCCCATTTCCCTACCTAAAGGATAGGCCGTGAATCCTATTAACCAACAGCCTATATCTTCCTGCCCCCACAGAATTGCCTTATGTCTGTCCCATGCATTCTTGAATTCTCCAGTTTTAGACTCCATAACTTCCTCAGGAAGGCTGTTCAATGCATCCACTACCCTCTCTGTGAAATAATACTTCCTCACATTGCCCCTGAACCGCCCTCCTTCTATCTTTAAATTGTGTCCCTTGTTCTTGCAAGTCTCTTTTCTGAAAGATGCTACCCTCTTGGACTTTGTTGATTCCCTTGAGGGTACTAGAAAGTTTCTATCATGTCCCCCTCTCCTTCTTTCCTCAAGGGTATACATATTAAGCTCCTTTAGTCTCTCCTCATACGGCTTCTCTTGCAGACCCTGCACCATTTTAGTTGCCCTCCTCTGGACTGCCTCTATCCTGTCTATGTCCTTGCAGAGATGGGGTATCAGAACTGGACACAATGTATTCAGATGGGGTCTCACCAACTGTCTGTACAGAGGGATAACAACTTCCTGTTCTGCTGCTGATGCCTCTCCTATACATCCCAGTATATCCTAGCCCTCCCTACTGCCTTCTCACATTGCTTGCTAACCTTAAGGTCATCTGATATGATTACCCCAGGTCCCTTTCCATTTTTTGTTGTTACTACCTCCCCACCCATTGTGTATTCTTCCCTAGGTTCTAGTTTCCCAAGTGCATTATTTTGCACTTTTTGCATTGAATCTAGCTGCCATACGTCTGACCATTCCTCCAACCTTGCCAAGTCCCTTTTCATCCTTTCCACGCCTCCTTTTGTATCAACTCTGTTTGCAGATCTTTGTGTCATCTGCAAAAGGCATACTTTTCCTTCAGTCCCTCTGCAATGCCCATGATGAAGACATTAAAAGGACTGGACCCAATACCAGACCCTCACGGTACCCACTAGTAACAGCCCTTTCTTCAGAGTGGACTCCATTTACAATTACCTTCTGTGTCCTGTTGTCCAGCCAGTGTTTTACCCAGGCTACCACCTGGGACCCTCCCAGGCTGGTTAATTGACTAATAATAATCTTTTGTGTGGGACTATGTCAAATGCATTGCTAAAGTCTAGGTAGGCCATGTCCACAGCCTCCTGGTCTACTACTTTGGTCACCCAGTCAAAAATCTATTAGATTAGGTCTGACATGACCTTCCCGCTGTGAACCCATGCTGCCTTAGATCACAATGGCCACTGACCTCTAGGTACTCAACTATTCTTTCCTTCAGAGTAGTGACTCCATCACTTTCCCTACCACAGAGGTCAGACTGACGAGTCTGTAGTTTCCTGCCTCTGTCTTGGTCCCACTTTTGTGAAGGGGAATCACATCCGCCTTCCTCCAGTCCTCGGGTACCACACCATCCTCCATGATTTATTAAAAGAAGTAGCCAGTGGTTTCACTAGTTCCTTCCTTAATTCTTTTTGAAATTCTGGGGTGAATTCCATCAGGACCCATTGCTTTGTCCACCTTCAGTTTTAGGAGTTCTTGCAGAACCCTTTCTTCTGTGAAAGGACTGGGATCGACCCCCCCCCATCAAGAGTGCTTCTGTTATTTGGATTAGGCACTTCCCCCTCCTCTTTTGTGAATACTGAGCAGAAATATTCATTCTTGGGTTGGGTTTTGAATCCCGATGTGTGGGGAAGGAGCGACTGCTGAGGACTTGAGCAGACGCTTTAGGAGCCAGAAACAGTGGACAGCAGGAGAAATTTGTCCTGGTACTGTTTTTCCAGTGAAGAAAGTTCATTTTATGTTTTAGCCAGGATTTTGTATGTTTTGGATACTGCTTGTGAAGGTGACAACAAGTAAGAGCATTTGAAGTGACCTGCTTCAGTGAACCATGCAATCAGAAGTTAGGGTCTTTGCAGTTCAGTGAAGCTGCTCCCTTCAGGGATGGAAAGCAAATCAACAGCAAAAAATAGAAAAATGGCATGAACATTTCTTATTTTTATCCTACTACTGTGTTTTGTATGACTGCTTTCAATTAGTGGTGGAACTGCTGTTTTGAGGTGCTGATATTCCGGGGGTGGGCCATGGCTAAAGTTCATTACAGCAGCTGACCGGAGCGGTGGTAACTTGGAGAGAGGAGCACAATTTCACACTTTGTCATTTGATCATGTGTGTGCCTGGACCTCACTGATGTTATCATGTCAGGCACTCACTGACCAATCAAAATTCAGGAAATTTCTTTGCCATTGTATAATATAACATATATCAGCAGAATCTTCTGCTATGATCCCAGAAACCTAAACTGAAAACTGGTTCAAAACTGGGTCCCAACGGCATAGACTGGCATCCATCATGGGAAGCAACTCCAGAGAACAGGAAGAAGAAAAAAAGTCAACATTTAGGAGGGAACCTAAATCTGAAACTGCTCCAAAACTGGGAACCAAATGGAGATAAGAAAAACTAGATGAAAACTCAAGTAGAGGTAAGTCCAAAGTGACCGACTGTATCATTGCTGCCATCAGCCCTAACATCTAAAGATATTGGTCAACTGACCCTATCATTTGAGATCTTAACTGTCAGATATTTTGTCAAAGATTTTCTACCCTGGTTGGGGAGAGGGAAACTGATTGTGATTCTGTCTGAAAACATGCTCCTAGAAATTCCAGGTTCTGGGATGGCTGGAGAGGACTTCTCTATTTTTACCATCCAACCAAGCTGCTCCAGGACTAGAACTGTGCAAAGAACTGAGGTTTTTGCTTACTTTTGTGACAGTGCCCTGATAGGAAGGAAAAAGTGTACAAAGATGTCCCTTTGCCCTTAAGAGTGGCCACAGTCATTGTCAGTACTTTGTCCAAAAAACTCTAGAGTCAAGGCAGAATCAAGAAGAGCGCCTGGTGTTTGAAAATCTGGTCCTGAATCATTACATCTTGGGAATTACTGATGTTTAGGATGAAATAGAAAGAGGAGATCAGCATCCAACATGATGTAGGCCAGGGAGTCAACTGCTCTGATAATTGAGCAGACAACTCATTCTTATACCTGTTTTTCTCACAAATTTGTATAGGCATAAACAAACAAGTTCTGGCCAGAGCCGATAGGGCTGTAGTCGAGGAATTTGGGGTAAAAAGATTGAAAATCACCAACGTTATGAGCCTGCATTAGCAAAATGTAATGTAGTCTCATAAATTTGTTGTTTTGTAATATTTTTACACCAAATTTTCAACATAGCCTTGTTATGACCTTGCCTCATAAAGAAGGGCAGAGAAAATGTTCAACTCCTGCCTGAAAGGTGATGTCACACAGTGACTGCAAAATCAACTTTTGGGACACAAAAATACATTTTGGGCAGGAGTTGAAAAATGACAGCAGTCACATTCATGAGGTGCTGTAAAGAAATGGCTATGTTGAAAATTTGAGGTAAAAATATTGAATATTACCAAACGTACAAGCCTGCATGTGCAAAATTCAGCATTGCCTCACAACTTTGTTTTGTAAAATATTTTTACACTAAATTTAGAACATAGCCTTCTTCTGACCCCTCCTCGTGAACAATGGCAGAGAAAATTTGCAGTTCCTGCCTGAAAGTTGATTTCATGCAGGGACCACAAACTCACCTTTCAGGATGTAAAAAAATATTTTGACCAGGATTTGACAAATGACAGCTATCACATTCATGAGGTGCTATAAACATATGGCTGTGTTGTAAATTTGGAGTAAAACTATTGAAAATTAGCAAAGTTATGAGCCCACATTCACAAAATTTAATGTAGGTTCATCACATGTTGTTGTTTAATATTTTTACACCAATTTTCAACATAGCCTTCTTATAACCCCACCTCATGAACAAGGGCAGAGAAAATTTTCAACTCCTGTCGGAAAGATGATTTCACACAGGGACCACAAAATCACCTTTCAGGGCAGATTTGCCTAATGTCAGTGCAATTGTTCATGAGGCAGGGTCCCAAAAAAGGCATGTCAAAAATATGCAAAATTAGCCAAGTTATGGTACTAAGTTCAAAACACCATTGAAATACATTGAACTACATACCTGTTTCTTCAGTTCGCAGTCTGGCTTTGAAGAGTGAAGACATGTCTGCATTCCAGAGAGGATTACGGCATTGGACCCCCTATGGGTAAATAAAGGCTTGGGGGTGTGGGGTGGTGGGTGCTGAGTGGGAGGGTCAGGTGGGAGGGACAGGAATGGCTGCAAAAGACATAGATGGATGGTTTTCTTTTTACAGGGTTACAAAAAAAACCCCAAAAACCCAAGGATTCTGCATTGCTACACTTGGCGATTGGGCACCCCCAATGTCAAGTCTTATGTTTTTTTGGGGTTGGATGATGTCTGGATTGCGACACTGGGGGATTGGGCACCCTCAGTATCACTTTTATGTTTCTGAGGGTGATGGCGGATGATGTCTGGATAACAACATCTGGGATTGGGCACCCCCAGTGTCACTCTTATGTTTCAGGGAGGTGGGTGCTGAGAGGGAGGGTCAAGTGGGGGGATATTAAAGACATAAAACACAGAGAAGTCCTGATTGTGACACTGGTGGATTGGACACCCCAAGTGTCACTCTTATGCTTTTGGGGGGTGCTATGTGGGAGGGATCTGGTGGGGGGTATCTATAATGAAAATAAAAATCAGCGGTCACAGCGAACATGGCATACTCCGACCGTGTCCAAGATGGCTGCTGCACACTAATGCACATGTACTTGTGTAGCCATGCATGCGCATTACAGGTTGGTGGCCATCCTGGACACTGCGGAGTGTGCCATGTTCTGCCATCACCACCAACAGTGTAAATATAGTGCAGTGTGACTGCTAATGCAGACAGCGAGTGGAGTGGAGTGCTTCGTGAACATGGAGGTGACTGTGGTGCAACTCCAACATGTTGTTCGGTCGGAAGGAATGTGCTGAGTCCTTTTTTGATAGTAAGAGGTCTGCAGGGCTCTGCCCACTGCAGCACTAAAAACAGGTGTGGTGGAAATCCCCAGATATCTTTGGGACTACAAATTCAGTTAGCTTGAGACACTTGCCCCTTCTCCTGAGGGAAATAGGTATAATAACTCCAATGTGGTTTTAGTGGGTCAAGGTGCTTTGTCCACTCCCTCTCATTTTCAAGAGATGTTTGACACTGGAAACTGGGAAAAAAACCTGGTAATGCTCTCCTGATACTAGTAGTCTGTTGTCGTTTGGAACCATCTTACATAAATGTTCTGAAGGCAATGTCCCACAGCCAGTGAACATCTTATGCAGATATGCTGTCCCTTTGGTATGAATACCCAAAGTGTCTACAGGAGAATTAATCTCTGTTCCATGAGTTCATAAAACCACTGTATGATCCCCTGCTATGCTGGTTGATGTGTATTTGAAAATCACACCTTTTAGCTGGAAAAATAGAGGTAGCTAAAATCCACCCCCCTAATGAGGACCTAGAGTTCTGTTGTCCCTTAGACATTGGTAGCTAACCCTTCTTATCCTTCTCATCCTTCAAATGTTTTACATGTTTAGTACAACAGCCTGTTGACAGAGAAGATGACTCCATATAAATACATCTTGAAAGCCTGATCCATAGACCAGTGACATGACTGGACTGCTCTCAGTATGGCAGAAGCCACAGCAGAGCTCTTACCTACTGTACAGTATCTGATAGCTGCAATACATCTAATGTAGTCTCCTAACAAAGTAAATTCTGTACTTTTTAGGATAATCAAGCTCAGTACCTGAGAGACCTGAGGAAAACCATGCCACAGTGTGTATATTCAGTCACGGAGAACCTGAGCCATCAAGGTTGAAGTGGATGTGGCCCTACAAGCTGCCTCGCAGCAGAGAAAGCTTGTTGATAGGCAACATCTATTCCCTTATCATTTCCATCTGAGAGAGCACGAGCTGCCCGAACTGCAATTCAGTAGCCATATGTCCTTCCATACTGGAGATCATTACGTTCAAGATTGTCGGAGTCTCCTACTTTATGAGCAAAGTTTTCTGAAAAAGATAACATTTTGCCCATTTCTGGGAGACTTGTCATTTTTGTCAAGTGCTACCCACTATTATCTGACCAGTTGTAGAGAATGCTGAAAACAAAACCTAGAAACACATGCGTGTGTTTCCAGAGCATCCTAGAACTGGGTTCCCAGGCAGAAGGAAAAACCTTGGCCAGCTGCAGAATTCCACATGCTACTTCAAAAGGAAAGTAATAAGCTGTACATCAAACATAATGCAAAGCAATTTTGATTTTAGGCATCCTTTCCCTTGGGTCCAGCACACCATACAAAAAAACAAGCAAAATACATAAAACAGTATATAAAAAATTCATGACAAATAGCTATGAAATGAATCAAATAAATTATCAAATAGCTCCAAGGAGCAAACCATTCCAGCTAGCAACAAGTTTATGAGTTATTATAGATTGAATTAGATACAATTAATTCAGATAGTATGCCCATTCAAAAGGTAGAACTTCAGACCCCTTTAGAGGCCTCCACTTTGCTGGCAGAGTGGATGTTGAGGTGTGAACAAGCTTGATACATCCAGCAGACCAGACCTGAGTTTGATTCTCACAACCTCCACTTGCATACTGTGTGGCTCTGAGCAAGTCACTTAACTGCCCAGTGCTCCCAGGTCGCCCCTGAAAACAGGCACTTGTGCCTAGTGGGCCTTACCCAGGTTACCAAAGACTAAAATAAAAAAAATGTGGAGAGAGAGGAGAGCTATAACATAAGTGCAGCCACCATGAGCACTCTGCCTTGATCAGGGCACAGACAGTAAGCCATCATCAGTGGAAAGGGTGGATATAGGAAGCTTGAGGAGGGCAAAGTGAAGGGGGATTTGCTCTGCCACTCACTTTGTCTGTATGAGTTGGGGTTTTATACTGCTGCAAAGATTTGCTAGAGTCTCTGGTATTCTGAAAATGAGAACTGAATTGTGACCTGAGCTCGCAAGTGTTTCTATGGCACATTGTTTGCTTTTATTTTCCTGAATGAACTAAGGAAAATATCAAATGTACTGTAAAAGAACTGTTTATTGAAGATGTTGGGAATAGTGTAATATCGTATGCAAACTCTGAGATTGAACTAACTGTGGTTACAGAAGTTTAAACAACCAAACAAAAAGAATCTACTTCAGTTCCTTGTGAATGAATCTTTATTTTTTTGGAATGGTACAGACCACCCCCACCCCCCCCGAGTGTGACCAATACATGGAAATGTGGATAGAGGTGTGTGGGATTAGAAAGGCATTTTAGGTAACCAGGACCCATATCATGTAAGGCCTTGTAAACCAACAGACATATCTGATAATTAATGTGGCAATGGATAGGCAGCAACTGCAATCTGCAAACTACACTGGCTGCCCATGGTATTGCACTGTGCCGTACTGTATTGAGGAGGTCCTGGGTGCCCTCAGACCATTGTCCTTCCTCTTCAGCATACACTCCTTCTCTTTACCCTGCAGAACCCTTGGAGTCATAGGAGTTTTATTACTATGAAATTGTAAATTGTCTGACAGAAAAAATCTGGAGTAGACTGCAAATCTAAGAGAGCATCCTAATCATGCCCTGGTACATCTGCTTGTACCTGTCATGAGCCTCCTTAGACTGAAAGACCCACTGGAAGGTGGTCCCTGTAGTTCTTCATCATGAAAATGTCCTCTTTCTGTAGAACAAGTAGGGGATGGTGTAACTCTAATTTGCCATTGTCGAATAGTTAGCCTGATGTACCTTTCCCCATGATACCAGTAGACAGGGTGTTGGGAACCACATTTTTGGAATTTTATTCACTTGAGCAAGAACTGCAGATGCACCAAATGGAGACTGCCTCAATTCCTGAGCTGTGCTTTGAAGTATGAGAAATAAGGGGTCTATCTTAAATCCATGGTGCCATATCACATATACAGTAGTGCTGGCCAAGGTGCAATGTAGTGTCTCAAGTTACTACATGACAAAAGGAATTACCTGCCAGTGAAATTGCCTTGTTTACTGCAGTAACTCCACTGCAGTGTAAAGCAGTTTTGCAGTGCATCCTGACTGGCACCACTGTAAATTTTCTCATAACAGCCCTCAATTGTAATTAGCTATGCCATAAAAAAATCACAGCTGAGTTTGATTGTGTGGGTGGGTCTGAAGCCAACTGCACACAAGCAAAAAACTGATGCAAAACTCCCAATTCCTATGCCAGAAAAAAGCAGCACAGGGCAGCTTGTGGAAGACAGTCTGTGCAAGAAAAAAGTTAAGGTTGCATCTGCAGTAGCGCCACAAATGCAAACCATGGCTAGAATAAATTGTACAAAGTTACTCTTTTATTACATCATGTGATGTGATTTACTTGGACTATACCAAAGCTTTTAATACTGTTCCCCATAAAGAGCTTCTAGAGGAACTTCAAAACATTGGATTAAATAAAAATATCATCAGTTGGGTAACCTCTTGGCTAGAGGGAAGACAACAAAGAGCAGTAATTAGAGGTCATAGCTCTGACTGGGAACATGTTAGTAGCGGGGTACCGCAGGGATCTGTACTGGGTCCAATATTATTTAATCTTTTTGTATCATCAATGAAAACATCAAGCAGTACATGGATCAGTAAATATGCTGATGATACCAAATTAGGGTCTATAGTTCATAGTTTTCATGCATGTAAACAACTATAAAATGACCTAGATAGAATATGTAAGTCGGCTAATGTACACAAACTCTGTTTTAATACATCTAAATGTAAAGTGATGCACTTTGGTAAAAAGAACCCAATGTGGAATTACTATCTCAATGGCACCAAACTTAAGGAGTGCAATAAAGAAAAAGATATAGGGGTTATTGTAACAAATTATCTAACTTTCTTGGAACACGTTACACACGCAGCTTCCAGGAGTAACAGAATTCTTGGCACCATCAATAAACATATTTCTAATAGAGACAGTAGGATTATGGTGCCATTGTATAAAGCATTGGTTAGGCCACAGTTGGAGTATTGTATACAGTTCTGGGCACCTTATAAGATTAAAAATATAACAGTTTTAGAAAGGACACAAAGAAGAGCAACTAAGAATATTGCAAATATGGAATCGTTATCTTATGAACAAAGACTAAAAGAATTAAAATTGTATCCCTTAGAATACAGAAGTTACAAGGGTGACCAATGTTTGGTCTATAAGGCCTCAACTACCCCTAACCTCTTTGAATGCCTTGGCTTGGAATATAAAGTAACTAGTCCAAATTGTAGTTGACATAGCAAACAGTTAAAGGGAGATAATTATAACAGCACAAAAAGGCTCAATTGGTTTAACCAGAGTGTGGTTTCCACCTGGAATTCTTTACTTCAGAATACAGTAGATAGTCTAATATGGAGGAATTTAAACATGCCTTAGATAGGTATCTTGGTTACCATTCCAACATTTAAAGTTGGCGAGTCCAAATGGCACTTGATTTCAACTCGAATCACCTCCTATGAATCCTATGTAAGTGGTAGTCAGGGCAGTATTTTCCACATACATGACTTGATTACATAATGGTTCAGAATCATTCATCACCAAAAGAAAAATGAGAGGGCCCAGTTTTGTTTCCTGAGGAACCACATGTAGCAACAGAGAGTGGGATGTCAGCTGATGTAGCTATGTTATATTAGAGTAAAGCTTTTGATGTGATAGATCCCTCCCTGTTGTTCCATAAGATGAAAAAATAGCCCTCCATGTGCTGGCCCAGTGGTGCTGAGGGTTGAGGTGCTGGATGCCACACCTCACGCTACACTGGCGACCTGGGTTCAGGAATAAGCCCGGGTCATCAGGGGTCATCAGGGATGGGAGAGGATCGAGCATCCGATGGACAACTCCCCTCTCCCGGGGGTTTTGCTCAGCACTTGCCTGACCTCTAGCAGAAGCCAGAGGCACAAGCATTGTAGCTGACTCGAGGGGTTGGGGAATGGTGATGTCGGTGGTGGTGCCATGATGTCTGGTGCATGTCACTCCCCCGGAACACTGGAAAAACCAGTGCCCAGTCTCCTAGATGACGGAGACCACAGCAGAGACCCTGATTGCTTGTGCCTACCTGATGTCCTGGTGAGTCCAACACTGCAAGATTGTTGTGGTGCAGCAGCCCCGCCCCGTACCCTCCTGGGGGGTACAGCCATGGCTCGATGAGGACTCACTGGGGTAGAATCAGGTAGGTCGCAATGTGGGGAGACCGCTATATGTGTCTCCAGAATGAGTGGAGACTGGGCACGAGAGGAGGAGGCACAAACAGTAATTTAAAAAAAAAAAATAGCCATCCATCCAGCCCAGATTACATGGAAGACTTTCTAGCAAATAGAACTCAAAAATTAAATTGGGGAGTGTGCAGTTGCAGTCTGACTGGGCTCCTGCTACAGCAGCAGTTCCGCAGGGAATAAAATTGGGCCTTCTACTTTTATTATGATAATCAGTGATTTTGAACAGTTATGTAATCAAGTTGTATCTATGGATGATGCCACCCAGCTACCACTTATATGAAGCAAGGACACAGTAATTTGCATAGGGGCCCTGACTAAAGTGTAACGTGGGTAAATGACAATGAGTTTTTAATAAATGCCAGTAAGCCCCAAATGTTAAGAATTAACTGCAACCATATTAATACTTGGCAGAGGTTCCTTATTAATGGAGACATCACTGAATCTGTAAACAAAGTCAAATTAGTTGGCTTTACAATTTCCACATTTTTTAAGTGGCACTCACGTGTAGATTACATGGTTGCAAAGGTAAACAAGTGAGTAGTCTTCTCAAGTATCGTTAAGAGAATGGGTTTATTTGAAAGAAACCTTTTAACATTGTATTTGAGTTTAATAGCCTCTATTTTATATTACAATTATTTATTATAGGATTTTGGCATTTGCTAAAGGCAACAGTGAAAATCTGGAAACTCTGCAAAAGAGGGCCTGTTGTATAATTAACAACTCTTTGAAATACAACCAAGCCCTTCTAAAATTTGACCTTGTATTAACTTTTTACCAGGGAATGAAAACCCCGATAAACAACTTTTAAATTAAATTAATTTGTTAAATAAATGAGGCAGTCAACCTTCACCAGTCCAGGAATTGCTTTATAGTGCCAGGTCAGTGGTTATTAAGTCTGCCATGGTTAGAATCTTTATCTCTAACACTGGCACAGATCTGGTGTGTGTCATGGTGACATGGCTGGATGGCTCAGCTGGGCAAATTCCAGCTGAGGTCATAGCCCCCTCTGTGTTGCTCCATGGTACATGGCCTGAGGCTGGAGTGTGGAGTAGCAAGGTGGCATTATTTTTTAGGTCTAGATGGGTGGTACCACATCTCCTGTAGATCATGCTGGTTTCTTTGAGTGGCCGGCCCTCTTGTGTGTGGCTAGTCTGAGCAGCATAGTAGTCCTCCTCTACTGGCCTCCATGATGTGAGACGAAAGTAAGAGTTTATTCAGAACCTGTCTGCCCTGGTT
Organism: Neoceratodus forsteri; assembly: GCA_016271365.2. Lineage (NCBI taxonomy): Eukaryota > Metazoa > Chordata > Ceratodontiformes > Ceratodontidae > Neoceratodus > Neoceratodus forsteri. The sequence continues at coordinate 1,545,604,637 of CM057452.1, read as the reverse complement.
TTGGAGTCACTGAGACTAATTATTCTCAGTGCCTTAAATGCCTGGGTGGATGACCCCTCAAATCATTTTATTTTCAAACTGTTCCAATTAACAGGTTCACTTTGGCTCAGATGAGCTATATCTGTGGTTATACATGAGGGAGGTTACATGTTGGACTTGGTCTTTTCTATAGGTTTGGGTTAAAAGATATCTCAGTAGAGTCACTCTGTTGGTCAAGTACTGTGCAGCGCAGTTCAGTCTCAGAGCCACTATTATACCATTTCTGACTGTAGAGGTGATCAGTTTCATCACTGAAGGTGTCTGGTCCAGTAGTTTCTTGATCTTTTTTGCACCTTGTGCCTGATTGACATTTTCTCCAGGGGTGCTGCCACCAGGATTGAGGACTATAATGCAGCCATGCCCTCATTCATGGACTTTCTGGTGCTAGTTTGTTCATGCTTAGTTACTTTATGCAGAAGAGCACTTGATTAAATGATGATCTTCTGCGGTGGGATATTCTTAATCACATGTTAGAGCACAGGTGGAGGAATTTGTGGGTCCATGCTGAGAGACTTGCCCTGATAGCTCATTAGAAGGGGTATTAGGAGACAATTGAGACAGCGAGGGAGATAAATTTCTCTCTGGTGGAACTGCAGCTAAGAACAGACTGGACATATTTGATATACCATGCAACTCATGGACTCGTTTTATAGCTTTAATCTGTATTTTAGATCATCTTTCAAATTTCTTATGTTGGAAACCCCCATATGCTGTATCTTTTAACATTTGATGAACAAACTGAGTGTATTAAGAGGAGTGGCACCTTCCTGGTAGTGTTATATTTACATCTGTAATATCAAAGGTTAGTAAATATAACTGTATGTTTGTTTATTAAATAACAAACATAAAGTTTAAAGACTGAACATATTTGTTCCTTCCTGTAGATAATCTCTTACATCCTGAATGTCTACAGATTAGGGAAAGCGTGTTTCTGGAGTAGTGTGAGCAGGTGTACGTATTGTTGAAGGCTGGGGCATCAGCAGCATGTTGGACTGCATTTTCAACATTACGATAGCAAATGGCAACAGGGGTTCTGGAGGTAACAATCCACAATTCTTTGGGCTAAGTTCCACCTGTTGAATGACAAAGAAATGTTTGAGTGCTTTCAGGTATGCGGTGCTTAACCTTCAGGTTGGACCCTGCCCTGACATAACTCATCGTCTGATATAGAGGCTTGGGCCCCAGTGTTCACAGGTATTGTTAATGTTTTTTGGGAGAGGTGTTCCTCTCAGTGGCCCTGAAGGGGGCAGTGGTGAAGCTACTGTTCAACAAACCATCTTTAGATCCTAATGACCCATCAAACTTCTCTCTGATCTCTAACCTGACATTTTTGGCAGAAGTTGTAGAGGAGGTGGTACATAGATCCCATTATATCTAGATATAGCTGGTTATATCACAGGAAATCCTCAATCATTCCAGTGGGATTTCCTCTGATATATTCACATGCATGTAAAGATGTACTGGGACATATCTCTTACTACCACTGTAAGTGAGCACCTTGAATCAACTAATATCTTTGAGTCATTCCAGTCTGGTTTCTAGCAGTGCTACAACACTGTGATAGCCCTAGTCAAGGTTATATAGAAACATAGAACTTGCCAGCAGATAAGGACCACTTGGCCCACCTAGTCTGCCCATGTTTCCCTGCCTGTAGTATCACCACAGATCCCACTTGATCTCTGGCCCATTCACCCCCCCCTTCCTTTCCCTAAGATTCCCTTATCCCTATTCCATGCATTCTTGAACCCCATCACTGTTTTCACCCCCACCATCTCCATTGGAAAACTGCTCCAGGAATCCACCACTCTTTCTGTGAAGAAGTACATATTGACATCGCTCCAGAATATACCCCACTCCAGCTTCTTATCATGCCCCCTTGTCCCTAAGCACCTTTTTTTCTGAAAAATACTTCCCTTTTGTAGCTTGTTTACCCCTGTGAGGTATTTAAAGGTCTCTATCATATCCCCCTCTCTCTCTCTCTCTTCCAAGGTTACATATTTAGGTCATTTAATCTCTCCTCATAGGGCTTCTGATGCAGACCTTGCATCATCTTAGTTACCCTCCTCTGGGCTGCTTCCACTCTATGTCCTTTCTGAGATGGGGTCTCCAGAAATGGACACAGTACTATAGGTGGAGTCTTACCAGCGATCTATACAGAGACAGCACCACCTCCCTCTATCGGCTGGTGATACCCCTCCCTATACACCACAGCATCCCACTTGCCCTTCTAACTGCTGGCCACCTTTAGGTAATCTGATATGACCACTCCAGGTCTCTTTCCTGCTTGATTTGTAGTGATCTCTTTTTGGTGAGAGATCCTGGTGGGATATCTCTTTTGCACCTCCTCAGCCTGTCTTCAGCATTTGATTTACAGTAGTAGACTACCAGGTAATGGTGGACAGACTCTTGGAGTATGGGGGTCTTCTGGTATTGCATTCCATGATTCCAGTCACTCCTCTCAGGAAAGGATGGGAGCCTCTGTTTGCAATAGGGATTTTACAGTCACAGCTGATTAGCCTGGACTGTGGTGTGCCCCATGGACTGGTCCTGTTCCCAGGCTTATTTTCCATGTAAATGCTGCCACAGGTGGAGATCAACAAGAATAGTTTTTGGTAGCACTGCTAGACAGATACTTAGCTTTAGCTTTCCTTTGCACCTAATCATGGTTTGTTTGTCAGGGACAGACCTACGAGTTGGGGGGGGGGGTTGGCACAAGTCCTATGGAACACACACTTTGCACATGAAAAAAGGCTTAATTAAGGGTTGGGGTCTGGGGCTGCCTAGTCTATGGGTTTTTCAACACTCTATGGTACATTGTGGGGCTTATATGAATGACAAAATGCACTTATGCTACTTAGATACCCCCCCCCCACTCCAGAAAACATATCCTTTCCAGACTGCCAGGTACATATTTCTAAAAATAGGTATTTCACAGAATAATATACTGATTTATGGTCAGAAGAGGCTCTAGGTGCATCTTGTCCATCTCTTGCTTTACAAGCAAGGATGAAATAAGTAGAGGGTATACTGTGCAGGTTTCTGACTTCCATGCAGAAGACAGATATGTAGTTCACCCTCTCCCTGCTATGATTTATTTGCTGGCTAGCTGATGGCAGCAGGTTGAAAACATGATGCTTTTACTTACCTTTAAAGCCCTGACCAGTCTGGGGCCCAAATATTATATCATCATGGACTCCTGGTCCTCTGTGGGCAGGGGAGAGTTAGTAATTCCAGGAGCCAAAGGCTAGTTGTTCTTCCCTTTTCTAGACTAAAATCAGCACGCAGCCAGGATTTTGCAGTTGCAGACCCTGACATCATGACCGTATTGTCTAAAGAAATCCACCTGACCCCATTCCTTAGCACTTTTAAAATATTGGTATGCAACTACAGTATCTATTTGGGCCTTTTCAGACCTACTGTAGCGTTTTAATTTTTTTATGAATGTTATGTATTTATTGTATTATGCAGGTATGTGTTGTTTTAATCTGTTTTCTTATAGTTCTTTTCTTTCATTTTTCTATTTTCTATGGTACTCTGATCCTTGGCATGAGACCTGATAAAGATCTGTTGTTGGCCAGATTTTAGGCTTAAAACAGTGGTTAGGTGTGCTTTTAGTTTTGGAGTTACTGCATTGTGGAATTTGTTGCTAAAGGGCAGGATTCGCAAAAGGGATGCACCCAGTGCATCCAAGATGCACTGGTACATCCCCAATTTGTGCACTGGCATGATTCTGGAAGGGGACCGATGCACTGACACATCCCCAATTTGTGCACAGGTGTGATTCTAGAAGGGGACCGATGCATTGGCACATCCCCAATTTGTGCACAGGCATAATTCTGGAAGGGGACCGATGCACTGACACATCCCCAATTTGCACACAGGTGCGATTCTGGAAGGGGACCAATGTGCCGGTGCATTGCTGATGCGTAAATGCATCGCAGATGTGCTGCACACCACCCAACATGATATGCGGCATATCTGGAGGGATTGTGCAGGGGGTGTGCCCATGCATATGGTGTGCAGCCCCATTCACAACCCATCTTGGAGGCGCATCCCCAGAGCAAGTCTAGAGATGTGCCTCCAAAAGATAAGTCTACAACAAGTAGACATAAGTGGGTGGCAACCCACAGGCAGGCTGCCGTACTGCAGACAGCAGCATAGCAGCCTACCCACCCTGCCAGTCCAGTGTGCCCCCACACCCTGCCTAAGTCCCCAGTTGTAAGCTGCTTACTGTGGCAGTAGAGATACATTATCTGATCCCCACCACCTGAGTCCCCCATTGTAAGCCACAAACTGCAGCGGTGGAGATACATGATACGAACCCCACTTCCCTGCCCGAGTCCCTGTTAGTATGCCGCACACTGTGGCAATAGTTAAATGTACTCAGAATCCCCCTCCCTGCCTGCATCCCCGTTTTCATGCCGTTCACTGAGGCTGAAGAGTGTCACTACCAGAACCCTTCCTCCCCACCCTGACCTGACTACACCACCGATGATGCTCCATAGTACCTCCCATTAGTCCTGCAGACCCCCCAACCCCCTGCACTCAGGCACCTCTCTTCCCCACCATGCCTCTCCATCTCAGCAGGTTTTGATGATCGGCGGCAGCACAACCAACCTGCATTCTCGCCATGGTTGCCGTCAGACAGAAGCTTGTGAATGACAGCTACTGTACTACTGTAGCTCATTAATGGACCCTGTAAACCAATGGGCTTGCAGTGTGCACTGTACTCTATCATTCACAAAGATGTGAATGACAGAGTACAGTACACACTGCGAGCCCATTGGTTGACAGGGTCCACCAATGAGCTTACAGTAGTACAGTAACTGTCATTCACAGACAGCTCTGTTGGTGGGCAGCTGTGGTGGAATGCAGGTCGGTTGTGCTGCCTGCTGATCATTGGGACCAACTGGGATGAGGTAGCAGGGTGGGGAAGATGGTGCCTGAGTGGACGGGTTGGGGGCTATGCAGGACTAATGGGGGGTATTATGGAGCACTGTTGGTGGCGCGATCTGGTTGGTGGGGAAGGGGGGATTCAGGTAGTGAAAACTCTACCGCCGCAGTGTGGGGCATAATGACAGGGACTTGGGCAGGGAGGGGGGTGGCAATAACCTGACAGGGGTGCTGGGTTTGTGGCTGTACTGCTGCACATGCAGGACACCCAGTGCATTCCGCTGGGTGCATCCCTGCATGGCGGATGCAAATGGGGCCATAATGACATGCAAATGGCCCCATTGTACCTTGCATACTTAATGGCTTATTTGCATGTTGTTGGCTCTGAATGGGAACTTTGGCAATAGCGCATCATGAGATGCGCTGCCCCATTTGATTCCCAGCCTGACCAGGGGATTGCGCTGGTGCATCCATGGATCGGTGTAACTGTGGTATTCACAGAGGGGATGCGCTGGGAGCATCCCCCAGTACATCTTCTGTGAATATCACAGTTGGTGCTTGGTGCATCTTATTTGCCGCTGGGTATCCGAGATGCGCTGAGTGCAAGTTCATTGAGAATACTGCCCAAAGTATATTAAAAAGTCAGACGCTGTTTCCTCCTTCATTGAATTGCTAAATACTTATACATTTGAACAAGCACAAAGAGTGTGAAAGTTGTATTGAAATATATTCTCTTAGTATTCTGGGTATCCTGCTTGCCATTGTTCTTGTAAATACTGTGGTGGTATATCATTCTTTTTAAGTAATGAATGTGTTAATAAATATCTGTTTAGTTCTGTATGTCAGAGTTTACAATATTGTAATTGCTTCTATGGGTTTTACTATAGCGGGGCGACATCCCCGACATCGACATCTCCGACAGTGACAGACACAATGCTGAGTGTCGGCATTGTACTGTCAGAGATGTGCGAGTGTTTTCTTCAGGGGGTGGGGCTGTGCCCCCCACACCCCCCAGTCTCTAAATATACAACTCCAATTTGGATTTGTATCAGGGAAGGGGCACAACACCGGTGTCTGCAGGGACCAGCACAGTGACCCAATGATTTTAGGTGAAATCTGTTGCTGTGCTGGTCTTCATGGTCATGGTGTCAACCTACGGTCAGCATACCACTTCTATGTACAGTGCTCTGAATAAGTCTGTAAAGGTGCTTTTTAAAAATATTTATGAATGAATGAAAAAAGATCTGCCTACTGTACTAGTCATTCACTGAGTGTCAACATGAGCAACATCCCTTTACTGAAACCAAGTATCTCGCTGTCGTTACTGCAATGTTTCCTTTGATAATATGCTGTACCATAACACTGATGTATTGCAACATGTATTAATACATTTAGAAGGCAAAATTTCAGAACAGAAGAAAGAAAATATTTTTACACCCAGAGAATAGAAAACTTATGGAACTCACTTCCTACATCACTGGTAACCTGTGGAAATAAAGAAAGTTTCATATCTGACCTAGACAGAATACATGTCACAAACAAAGTTAACTTCTATTACTGAGAATTGGCAGGATAGTTCAGATGGGTCACACAGCCCACTTCTGTCCTAAAGACATGAGTATGAACATTAGTACAAGTATGGAAAATGTTATCACCGTGACATGACCATGTTGTGTTGATCCAAGCTTTCATTTAAAAATAATGTAATGTGCCTACTCTTAATGGTTCCAAATGTATCCTTCCTAAAGAAATTATAATTAAAAAGGGATAACTCTGGAACCCTTGGGGCCATGAACTTCTTTTTAAAATAAAAGCTTGGTACCAATGAGACATGCAGTACATGAAGGATGTTAATAAACATTTGATACATTAACACATATAGGAATGCATCTAGAGAATATGCTTTTACTCTAAAACACATTGTGGTTAAAATCTGTGCAATTATATTTTTTTTACTTTTTCAGATTCTTGGTTCACATTCAACATAAATAAATAAGAATGGCATAGTTTTCAAGTGGTTCTAGACTTGTTCTTGGAGAGAGAAAACAGTTGATACAATATTGACCATTGGAAGATACTAGTTGTACTGCATCAAGAAGGACCTCACCCAGTTTAGTGCTAGAGTTCATCTCTGAAATTTGAGGGAAAAGAAATAAATTCCTTTCATGACATGCCTTTGCATTTTGAAGAAGATAATCTCAGTATTGGTATTGCAATCCATTTTACAGAAAAAGAAGGAAATTAAACTTTCTGAATGGAGCAAGGATGAAAAATCTTAATTTATTGAAGTTTATAAAGTGGGGGGTCAGATTTTCAGAAGGGCAGATGCAGATGAAACTATATGCTGCATTGGTGTCAGTGTCCACTTACAGGCACAGATATTTGGGCACCATACTTTCAAACAGAAGCATCCATTTGCAACAAAATTTTTCAGCTGATGGCAATTCATCTCAAAAATCAGATACAAACTGAATCTGCATCTGAATTTTTTTGTTTGCCCTAGGCGTGTTTATCACTGCTGAGTCAGACCTGGGTGGCTATGAAGCCACTTTCCTCAGAGTACCTCTAACCATTCCTTTACCTTTCTTCATGTTGGGGAGCTAGTTCTCCTGTGGAGTCCCCAACCCCCACCCCATGGCGGGACCAGAGAAGGAAGGGTCTTCCTCCCCTCACTGTAGTACTGTCATCCAGAAGTCCTGTCTAGCCAGAGTGGAAGGGCGGGTCCAGGTGTCCCCAGTCAGGCTTCATGATGCCCTGGTCTGCTCATTTGTCCACCTTTTCCTTGCTGCTAGGTTCTTGAGCTATGGCAGCATGGGAGATGTGCATGTGGAGGCAACTATTGTTCAGTAAAACACTAAACTAAACTAAATATATAATTAACAGCAACAAAAAGTGTGCGGTTGGGGGGGTGCCCGTGTCTGAACAGCAATCAGGAAAATGAGTCAGTGTGAGAGTTGGATGCACAGCAGAAATTGCTAGTGTACAAGGTTTGTAAACTCTTATCTGCTTTCAGTGTAGGCATTTGAAAAACAGAGTAGCAGAGCAGAATATATTTAAATTAAATCAAGTTATTATATAAAATATGGAATCAAATCAAGCCCCAACTTATTGACCCTGGTTATTGACTGAATTTAATACTTTACTTGTTATTTTTATTCCTATTTTATTTTTATTTTTGTATTCCTAGTTGCAGGATATGCAATACCAGAGAAAAGAAGGATGTCTGGGAATCCCAGGTTCAACCACTTGAGCATGTAGCTCAGTAGCTAGAACACCAGGATATTATTCTAGGGACCTGGGTTCAGTCACAGTAGGTTACATTATTTCTTCCTCACTACAGTGTGTTTTTAAATTGCTTAATAGTGGCTAATACTGCACCAAAAACATCTACTTGTCATCTGGTTGTTTTTAGCATCCCTTGATGTAACAAACAGGAGGTTATAATGAACTCATGGTATGACCCTCATTCTGTTCATTATTGTGAGGTACTAGTGCAGTTAACATTCCTACAGACTTTGGCAATATCATGAGAAAAATCTAGCGAAGCATCCTGAGTGGCACCTACTGTACATATTTCTAATGGGTGACTAGTTCCAACTGGAACCCATCAACAGAGTAGCTAGACTGTGGATTAGAATTTACAATGGGCTTGCACCAGACTCAAACAATATAGATCAAGTCCAAGTCTTAGAGTAATTTAAGATCAACTTGTTGGTGGAAACCCAGCACTGTAACTTAAGAAAGTCAGAGTTGAGAGAGTTATTTAAGTCATGCAAGCATTTAGAAGAAAAATAAGACATAATCATCAGCATACAGTAAAAAGGACCAGGAGAAAAGAACAAGGAGAGATTGTTAATAAAAATGAAGAAAAGACCAAGAATTGAGCCTTGAGGAACACCAACATCTGAAATAGTTGATGCAGATCAGAAGCATTTAATTTTTATAAATTGTATGTGATAGCAAAGATAGCTGATGAATCAGGTTACAGAAATAGGGAAGATACCCAAGGCAAGAAATTTGGAACATTGAAGGGAGTGATTAACAAGGTTAAAAGCTTTAGTTAGATTAAACACAACAACCGCCATCTGACCTCTATCCATTGCACCACAAATGTCATCGGTAAGTTTTACAAGTGCAGTGGATGTGCCATGACCCTTTCTAAATCCATGTGAGCATAGGACATTAAATATGCTTATGTAAACAGATGTCAGGTTGAACAGTGAGTAACTTTTCTAGAAGTTTATTGATAACTGATGAAATGGCATTAAGACCATAGTTTTAATATGCAGTGGGTCACCCTACTTATAAACTGGAACAATTCTGTTAGTTTTCCAAACATTAGGAACAGTACCAGTAATGAAGGGCAAATTAAATACATGGGTGAGGGGTGCCACCAGGGAGGGGCAGCAAGCTTTAGAAGTCTGTGCTCATGACCATCAGAGGCAGCACTATTGCCAGTCATTATTGACAATAATAATTTACAGACCTCAGAGCAGCTGATAGCCTTTAGGAAGAACTGCAGAGGAGTGAGACTGACAGGATCAGGGAAAGATGATTGTAGATCAGTATCCAACAGCAGACTAGAGGAGAGACAGGTATAGGAAGATAGGTCTGAGGTGTGAGAATTGAAGGCATTGGCAATATTAACCAGACTGGTACAGTATAGTGAACTCTATTTAGAATCATGCCTGTGAAAGAAGGATGATTATTTAAACCCAGAAGGTCCTTGATGTTATATTATTCCATCAACTCATAATTTTCATATAGCATGCATGCTATGTATCTGCCCTCAATTTTGAGTCTAAATTTATGGTTTCTTAGTTTAAAGGTCAGTGTTGGACCACCAGGAAGGACTAGCTCACCTGGCACTTAACTGCCTTCAGTAAAGCAAGGAGCGTCATGCACTCTAAATGTTTAGCAGCTTGCACTACATGGCTTTTTTCCTTTTTCTTGCTGGTACTACTAGTATCACCACTACACTTGGACTGACACGCTTTCCCTATTTCTGATTGTCACTGTGGTGACAACACCTCTTATCCCCTCCATTGCTAATACCTGGATTTTGTTTGGCTTGTTGGGTGACTCATTTTGGGATGGTACTAATGTTGTATCTTTATAGTCCAAAGTTTGTATTACCTAAGGGATGTTGCTGTACCCAGGAAAACACCTTATTTTTGTGTAAGTATGGTAGGAGTGTGTGAGTAAGAAATAGTATTTCCCAAATACAACAAATAATAGGCTGTTTATTACTTGGGGAAAAAAACAAATAATCAGTGCTAGTCAGGGCAATTTGGTGTTGTGCTGTTCAATGGGAGTTCAAGATTTCCCGAGACTTCCTATCAAAACAGAGGTCACTTTGGATGCTCACTAAGGGCAGGTCATGTGACCCAGCACTCACAGAAGCTTCAGGCAGGACAGATAGATGACTTGAGCTGTTACAGAGAAAGAATCCACTTTCATCCACTTGTTAAAGCTAGACAAAAATCAGAAATCTTGATATTTTTTGTTCCCTCTCTAAATTGTTCCCTCCCCATCTCAAGCTACAGAAGGTTGTTTTTTTTTTTATACTGCAGGATGAAATGAGGCTTTTAAGAAAGAAAATAGAGATATTGTTTAGTGTTTGCCAAGAGAGACAGGCAGGCAGGGCCACAACAGTACACACACAGGCTATGTTTGTGTACTGTACTAAACCTAAACAAGATTTAAAGTTATAGTGTAGTGTTTTTTAAAGACTAACAGCTTTAGGGAGTAAGGAAGGTTTTGCATGGGTTTATTTTTATTAGAAATATAAGGTTTTTGTATCTTAGTTCTCTGAAACAAAGAACAAGGCAAGTAATCTAACTGAAGTTTAGTTAGCTGTTAGAGAAATTATCTATTGTTGTTCATGGCTTGGCTTCATTCATGCCTAAAATTAAAATTAGTTTTCTGAGAATTTAGTCAGGCTTGATTATAGTTAGTGAGATTTGTCAGCTCAGCATTGCTGTTGTGACTTGAGTGACTTGATGTCATAATAAATAGAACTTATATTTAATATCCGAAATATATGTGAGGCACCCAGGCTTGGATCCCACCATGGCCACTTAAGCAACTGCAAGTGCATCATTGCTGGTAGGGTGGGACTAGCCATCTGAAACCCACTGCTTCAGTTAGCTGATTTACTGTACTGTGTGTGTGTGTGTGTGTGTGTGTGTGTGTGTGTGTGTGCACAGCTGTGCACTCAAGACATTTTTCTAAGTTTGAGGCTGTGTGCCCAGGAAGAAATTTTAAACAATATATTTTTTCCAAATGTTATTTACAAGGAGTAAATACTATGCTGTAGGGGACAAGCCAGATAAGATCCTGACCTGGTAGCTCAAAAAAGAGCAGGAAGAAAACAACATATTGACCACTGAGAATATAGCAGGTAGCAACAAATTCACTGGTTGAAATGAATAAGGTATTCTACGAGCACTATAGGAAGCTATATTCATCAGCATACATCGAAGTTAGACCCGCTATAGAAACCTACCTCTCAGAAATTCCAATCCAATCATTGACACTGAGCCAAAGCATATAATTGGAAGAAAAAATTACTATTGGAGAAATATAACTTGCAATACGATCACCAGCAGCTGGCAAAGCTCCAGGACCTGATGGTCTATCAATAGATTTTTATAAATCCTTTTCAGTCACAGTACACACACATATATATATATATACACCTCAAAAAACTGTTTGACTATATATTTGACATAGGCTCACTCCTGACTTCATTTAGTGAAGTTAACATTTTACTCTTTAAGAAAAAGGATAAAAATCCTTTAAATCCTGGCTCATACTGGCCAGTACGACAAATAAATTATGATGCCAAAATATTGGAAAAGATCCTAGCTACCGGACTAGAGAAAGTATTACCAAACTAATTCATAGAGACCAGAACAGCTTTATAAAAGGACACTTGTTCAGATTTAATATCAGAAGAACCCTCAATGCACTGAATAAATATAAAAACTAAGATCTGTCTTTGTTTCTTTACATGCAGAGAAGGCATTTTACAGGTTAGAATGGGATTTCTTGAAAGTGGTGTTACAGAAATATGGTTTTGGATCAAAATATAGGGCATGGATTGAGATTTTGTACTCTGACCTGTCAGTAAGGGTCAAAACCAATAAAAATGTATCAGAGAAAATTTAGCTGCAAAGAGAAACCAATCAGGGCTGTCCTTTTCCCCCTTAATGTTTGCCACTGGGGTAGTCATTAGAGGGGTGTAAGATCGGGAGGAATAGACCACAAGATCAGCCTATATGCTGATGATGCTTTAATCTTTACAGAAAATCTGAATCATAATTATGGAGTCTTTAATAACATTTTGCCAGAATTTGATAAAATGTCAGGTTACAAAGTAAACTGGAATAAATCTGAACTTTTAAAAACTAAACACTCAGTCCCTTTCCATCCTCCACCAGACTGCAATGTCAAAAAAGTAACCCATTTAAAATATTTAGGAATAGTTATTGACAAAGATCTTACAAAACTATATGAGCAGAATTTCAACTCATTAATGTCAGAAAATAAAAAAAAATTGGGGCATTGGGAATCTTTACACCTAACTTTTATGTGACATGTAAACTTATTAAAATGAATGTAGTTCTGAAATACTTATTTTTATTTCAAACTATTCCTATAACTTTAAAAGATATGTTTTTCAAGGAGATGGAAAAGCTGATTAAAAATTTTTGGTGGAAAGGCAAAAGGCTGAGACTTAAATTGGACCCGTCATGCATTCCTAAAGCTCTTGGGGGTTTTCCCTGCCCAATTTCAAATGGTTTTACTATGTGGCCAATTTGGCCATGTGACAGTCATGGTTCCAACAAGAGCACACTGAAATTTCTGCACAAATAGAAACAGCCTGGAGCCCATATGATAACATCAAACACTTACTGTATGTGGGACCTTATCAACAAAAAAATAATAATCTTTGTTTTTGCTCTAACATGGTGCATAATATCTGGGACAACATTAAAAAACTCAATAAAATGGCATCTAAAATTTTGCTGTATTTGCTGATCTATTTGAACAGTAATTTTAGCCCATCATTGACTGATTGTACATTTTAATTCTGGCTTTATAAGGGGTTGGTGGGGATAAGGCAATTATTTGATGACACAGGCCTCATGGATTTTAATACCATAAATAATATATATGGATTATCCAATGCCCATTTTTATGGCTGTTTACAAGTTAGATATTTTGTTTAAAAAAATATGAATATCTCATCAGTATCCAGTTATGATGCACTGGAAAAAATATTTATGAACCCTAATGGTTATAAAATGATATCAAAAGTCTATTCATTTTGGCAAACCACTTAGGTGGCAGTTTGTCATTTAAAAACCAAATGGGAAGAAAGATTACAGTATAATATCTCAGTGCGGAAATGACATTACATAAGAAACTATAATAAAATAGATATAAAATCCACTAGATTACAACAAATATATTTTAATATTATTCATAGGACATATTATACCCCCCCCCCAAAGGCTCAGGTTGATGAACCAGGACGGCTGTAATCAATGCCCAAGGTGCACCAATTTATTTATTTATTTAAAATGTTTCACCAGGAAAGGCACACTGAGCAACAAGTTGCTCATCTCACAGTGCATCCGGAGGGCGGAGGTATAGTGCAAATACAAACAGTAATTGAAAGCACATACAGAGTAATATGACAGACAGAAGTTCAGATGGGTTACAACAACATACATATGAGTTCAGGATATACAGTATATATACACATAATTAGCTACAAATAACAATAAAAATAATAATACAATAAAAATATATACACAAATTGATAAATCTAGCTATTACACTTACATTATATGTAGCATTAGAGTCAACATTAGAGTCAGTTACCATGAGAATCAGGGAACGATGAATGTTAAATACTTACGGGGACAGACCCCAGGGTAGGATAGTGCCTCTGAGATATAGTTAATGTGTGTGATAGGGTAGAGGGACTGGAGGGGGGGGAAGGAGGATGATATGGCGTAGGGTTAAGCACAGATACAATTTATAGAGAGGAAGATATGAAGTGCCAAGGAGATAGAGTAGGATGATGAGAAGTGGTGAATCTGGTGTGGGGCAGCATTCCATAATTTAGGCAGGCAGTGAGAAAAGGCCACCTGGCTAACCATGGAAGACTGATCAATGATGTTGGCACACTGGAACATATGTTCATAACATGTCTGAAATTGGACAATTGTTTGGCAGCAGCTATTAAATACCACATCTATGGCCTCAGAGGTTCATTTGACAAAGCTGCCTGCATGGATTATCCTGGGCCATGGCTGCCCTATTGACAGGGCCCCTTCAACTCAGCAAAGGCTAATATGGCTTGGACTTATTACGGCCTTTAAATGCATTCTGTTAAAATGGAGGGACCGTACACCCCCAGAATATGTTACTTGGATACATTTTATGACATCAAAACATAAATTAGAAAAAGTACATTATACTTTGGCAAATAACCTCATTTACTATGGTAAAAATGTTGACACAATTTGGGCAAGTTATAGATTCTGAGGAAGTGCTGAAATTTCTAAACTAACATTTTTTCAAAAGTTTGCACATACATAATTATTCCCAATTGGAATAAAAATAATCACTCCAAAGTTAAAGCCCCAGAAATGCATTACTCCTCTAATCCCTCACATTCCATGCAACTTCTAATATCTTTTGGTTAGTTATTGTAAATACCAGGGAGAAGAGACTATCCAGACTTTTTGAAACCTCCAGATACTGAATATGTGTTTTGACTGTGACAATTAATGCACACTGTTTTGCGCTCTGTGTACTGTGCTATGATTGTTATATTTGATTTATCAAAAATAAAACAAAAAACATATTTTTTTCCTGAGAATTTAGTATGGCTTGACTATATTAAGTGAGATTTGTCAGCTCAGAATTGCTGCAGTGACTTGAGGGACTTGATTTCATAGTAAATATAATTTCAATTTAATATCAGGAATCTTCCTGTTAATAACCCAGGCTTGGGCCCCTCCATGCTCACTTAAGCAAGAGTGATTGCACCATAGCAGGTAGGATAGGACTAGTCAGCTGACTCCCACCACTTCAGTAAGATGCTTCTCTGTTCTGTATATGTGCATGGCTATGTATTCAAGATATTTTCTAAGTATGCTCACCAAGAGAAAGAACCGTCACCAGGTTACAACTGTAAAAAATATTTTATTTCGCACTGAGTGCATAAAAACCATGCAAACAAACAGAGCTCCCGACCAGATTTTGCCTCAAATGGCTTTCTCAAGTGATACTGGTCTATTGGAGAGCCAAGACTTTTTAAATTAACCCAGAACCAATCATAGTGATGCAGTTACTTAAAGTGACAATAACATTAAAAACATATGTGTATATCAAAGTGCATTACAATCGTGTTTGGTATCTTGCCTTATCACTGCTTATCCAATTAAATGGATAGGTTCTTTCTTAATACATTTAATACTCACAGTGGCAGTTTTACAATTCAAAAATAGATATATTTTTACCGCACATATAAATTAATATAAATATACAGTGCAAAACCTTATATTTACAGTTTCTAACTTAATAAAGCTTTTTAGAATGCATTTATATGATTTAATAGCAATTCAGTTGTTCTGAATCCTTTAAAGAGCAGGGAAATTAAATAGCAGAAAGAGAGGACAGCATATATAACAATAAATTTTCATCGAGCTGTATATAATATTAAACATGTTCTTAAATCCATACTTTCAGAGTAAATACTATAAGGCCTGATTGACCTCCCAAGGGAGTTGCCACATTTATAGTCTATGTTAGGGCTTCTTACTTCTGTTTTTGATAAAGGGCATAATATCTACCTTTTCGTTCAGGCCAGGCAGATAGTGCCCCCCCCCCAGCTGAAAAATCCACATGGACTCCTTTTCTAATAAAAGGGACTCAATATTCCCTCTTGTTTTGCTCTGATGTATTTTCTCTAGTCCACTAAATATAAACCTATGTCTGTCTGGATCAGGGGCTGTTTTAATATGTAATGCCATGGCATTAGTTAGATCTCCATTCTTCACAGCCCTGGCATGCTCCTCCACTCTCAGTTTAAGTTGTCTGATAGTTTTACCTATATAAAAGCTTCCACAGCTGCGTGTAGCAAGATAAACCACATATGTGGAATCACATGAGAGGAAGTTGCATATATCGAACATCTTAGTTGCATTAGAACTTGTGAATGTCCTAGTTTTTTCCATCATTGGGCAATATTTACAATGCCCACATCTGTGATTCCCTTCAGGCAGCTGTGGTAGCCAAGTTCTAGGTTTATTGAGTGGTGGTTGACAGCTATGTTTTTTTTTTAGTATGTACCTTTTCTGCCCAAGAAGAAATGATAAACATAATTGTTTTTTCCCCCAAGAAAGTTTGTGGCTTTTTGCCCAAGATAAAATTAAAAAAAAAAAACAATGTGATTTCCAGTGAATTTACTAGTCAGGCTTAACTATAAGTGAGGAAGACTTGTCAGCTCCGCATTGCTACACGGGCTTGAATGACTATATTTCATAATAATAAAATTTAAATTTAATACATCTTCCTGTGAGGTATACAACCATGGTAGACAGAGGACATAGTGCAAGACAACATAGCTGGTCTAGCAGCCCCAGCAAAGCTGCAGCAGGTGTAGAGCAGCAAGCAGCAGGAGAAGATGAGTGTACAGGAGAGAGATACCCAGGGTGTATTCACCATACAGAATTATATTTTACCCCATCAAAGCCTGCAGATTCCACCAGCACCAGTATGGCATCAGCTGACACCAGGGAAAAAAGTGAAAGTAGCACTCAAAGTACTAGTAGTGCTGCTAGGAGGACATTGTCCACTGACTGCCGCTGATACTACCAATGTGAATGTGTCCCTTCATCCCTTGCAAATGCCACCAGTACCATGAGGATGAGGACACCCTCCTTAATAATCACCAGTGCTCTGATCTACCACCCATCCACTGTGACTACTAACAACCCAACCTCTGCTGCTACAGTGGCCCTGCCATACATTCCTGACGCTGTGTCTGAGACTATTCCTGATGCTGTGACTCAGACAACTCCTGCCACTCTGTTTGAGACCACTCCTGCAACTGTGACCCAGACTACTCCTGCCACTGTGACTGAGACCATGCCTGCCACTGTAACCATGGCAACCTCAAGTACTGCTATGGTGACACCAGCCACTACTACAACTGTGGCCCCAGCGAGTTGTACAACCATTTTCAGTACTGTGTCCACCCCTACTGTGACACCTTTTGTTAGTAGAATTTGTCAGTGCAGATGAGGAAGAGGTGCACTTATCCAGGTCTGAGTACTTTCTACCAGAATATTTGCCCACTGATACATCATCCGAGGAGGCTAACCTAAGCAGCCTTGCTAATGAGGCAGAGTATGGAGAGTACTTTGAGAGCCGTAAATCAAGAAAGTTGGGTGACCAGAAAAACTTAACTTCTCAAGGTCACAGTGGCAGGAGAAAGAAGGATGTGGCTCCCCAAAAAAAAAAAACACGGCAAGCTACCATTTGGCAGTTTGTTCAGCAGGCTCCATCCCAGCTTGAACAGCCAAGTAGTGCAGGTGCAGGGACAACAGTGGTGCAGGGGGAATCCCGCAGATGCAGGCCCAAACAAGAAAGGCTAGTGGGGGCCAAAGGTGTGGGGGTGGTACTGGTAACACTAACTGAATACATGGTGTCCAGTGTAGCAAGAGCATGGTATGGTTGCATTTCACGTTACTAAAAGAAGACAACAGAAAGGCAGTGTTCACACTGTGCAGTACAACTATCAACAGGGGAAATATCTGGCAAGTCTGACAAACACCTCCTTACTGAACAACCTAAAGATAAAACATTCCCAGGGTTTTAAAGCACCAAGGTCTGTGACTGTGGTCCCACCAGACCCATCTCATGGTGATGATGCAACCAGTGGTGCTGGTGGCACCGGCAATGGCACAAAAAATTCAGCCTCTGAAAGAAAGGCTGCTGTGCCTGCTGCTGCTATCACTCCATTTCCCCCACAACAAAAGAGTCCTCTGTGCACTCCCAGCACTCCTGCCAGGCACCAGGCACCTCCTACTTGCATACCATCAGGCAAGTGTGGAACATCCCCCCATCCTCGGTCAATATCAATAGTGGAAGGGTTCCAGTCCAGATCTATATATTAGTCATCCCATCCAATAGCTCAGCACATCACGCAGCTCATAGATGAAATGATGGCATTGGATCTGCAACCCTTTTAACTTGTGGAAGTCACTGGCTTTCTTAGACTTCTGCAGCACTTGCAGCCATGGTACCAGCTGTCATCATGTTCCACATTTCCATGGATTGTGGTGCGAAGGATATGGTGTCAGATGTGGTGTCAGAATGGTAATTGCCACACTACTCTCAGAGGCTGTGGGTGGAATTTTCCACGCCCACAGACATCTGGAGCAGTACAAACTCCATGCATGCATATCTCTTCTTGACCACACACTGGTGTGTGCAAAAGCCTATGTCTCCTGTTGTATTTTCCTCCTCCTTTCCTTGTGTCACTGGCTCTCCCTTCAACCCTCCACAATCTGACAGTCACTCCAGGTCTGCTGTTTTAAATGTTGGGTTAATGGAGAAAGACCACATAACATGGAACATCATGGAATTCATTCAAGACATGCTGCAGTCATGGACATTTGGTGCCAATCTACATGCTGCTTTTTTCAACATGGATAATGGGGCAAATATGGTGTTATACCCTCTTCAGGCTGTATGAACCATCAGTGAGACAGAAGTGAGTTTTTTCAGTCAGGAGTATGTTACACTATATGGCTCCCACTCAGCTCTGCCCCTCCTGAATTTGGCCAATTGGGGTGGCCACACGATCAAAACAGTTTGACTGTGCCATGTTGGTCTCCTAGTGGGTTGGGGATTTCTGCAAGGAGACCAATATGGTGCTTTATAAAAATGTTCTGTGAGGCCTTGCTCTTGGGTCTTGCTTAAAAATGAAATGAAAGAATGTTAAAAAGCAATAAAAGCAGGCAGCCTTTTTAATTTGTATGATAAATACATAATTACAAGTAAGAAAAGATTGCAAAATGATGACAACAGTAAAAACACTTCCCTAAAGAAACCCCATCAGTGAAATGGTGGGTTTAATATGCATGGTTTTAATGGAAAAAAATTAACAGCATGATATCAGGAATGCTCTGTATTTTTTGGCTTTGTGCAAATTACAATTACGGACTGGGAGGCCTCTCTACACTGCTACACCTAATCTTCTTTATCATTATGCCAAAAAAGGAGGATTTGCACCAGGGCTGTGACTGATTCTTGCAGAGCAGAAACAGGCCTGGCCTAGTAGTATGACAATTGTTTTTCTTTTTTGGGAAAGAAAAACAAACACTTCCCCTAGCAGTTCTCTTGAGAAACACTGAAAATCAAACTTATCACACAGTAGTGTGAAAAAAAAAATTACCCCCTCAACTGCTAGCTTGGGATCTAGAAAAGGAACAAGACTGTTTTGATTTCTGGGTTTTGGTTAATTTTAACAAGTGGATGGAAGTAGATTGCTCTTTCACAATAAATAATTACAAGTAAGAAAGGTATAGCAAAATGATGACTACAATAAGCCTCCCCTAAACAAGCCCTATCGGCCCTGCTGTGACTGATTGCTTTTGCTTGCAGGGCAGAAACAGGCCTAGTATTTAGGGAAAAACACTCCTAATAGTTCTCCTGAGAAACACTGAAAATTATCACACAAAAGTGTGACAAAAATTATCCTCTCTAGCTTGGGGTTTAGAAAGGGAACAAAAAATTTCAAGATTTCTGATGTTTGTCTAGTTTTAAAATATGGATGGAAGTAGATTCCTTCTCTGTGGCAGCTCGAGTTGTCTGTCTCTCCTGCTTGAAGCTTCTGCAAGTGTTGGATCACAAGACCTTCCTTTAGTGTGCTTCCAAAGTGGCCTTAAATTAGACAGGAAGTCTCAGGAGATCTTGTAGTCTCACAACCAGTTTCAGTGGTCAAATGACGAAGCACGAAAAATGAATAATTAGGAGCCCCTTGCTATGAATGCTTGGCGTATATTCAAGATAAGGTATCTGTACACCCTAATATATGAGTGTGTTGACAAATATGTGGTAAAGGTGAAGGAGATTTGATGATTGATGAACACAGTAGTACTATGTGATCTGTGTGACCCAAGTTACTAACATCTGTCCCCGACTACTATGTCAAGGTAGAGTACCAAATTAATAAATACCTAATACCTAGGCTGCTGATATCTACCTACCTGTGCTCTTCTCCTCCACTGTATTGCCCACTAGAAATATTCAGTCATAATCCATTGATTTTATAAAAAAAGGCTATTTATTTAAGGCCTGTAGCACTCATGAAAACAGACATGGAGACCCCCTGCCTCATACACCATTGTTTTGCAGGCACACTGCATGCTTTCTCAGGGTGCCCATTCATGATAAATTCTAAGCTTATAAAGTGCAGATTTAAAGGGGCAATGCTTCTGTTCTTAAACTGGAAAACACCATATTATTACATGAATGGAACCCTGAGGCAACAGCTCTGTTCAGTACATGTAATTAAACACCACATAAAGACAATACATAAAAGAGCATATAGCAAAATTCATACAATACTATTGAAAAGTCTACAGTTAAAATACTGTAAATAGTGAAATCCAGCTCAATTTTAGAAATATCTTACAAAAATGAACCCATGTAATAATTTTCACATATTATAAACACAACATCAGTGATACTAATGTACCATGTCATTATTACTTAAAAGTCATGGCAAGATCACAGAAAGGCATTAATTTATATGTCCTTTTTCAGATCAGGCTACTCTCTTGCTGCTGTGTAGAAAATCTAATAACTTTTCCTCTTCAAAATTTTCTTGTTGAAGTTGCCTCCCCAATGTCCTGCAGCACTTTTTCTAGCTCAATAAACTTAAAATTATGTTCCCTTCCAAGTTGTCTATGCGCTGCTGTTTCATAATCACAGTTATTATCTAGAAATGCTCATAAACGTTCCCCAACTCAATTTCTGAACTAATAGTTCTTTTCTGTGCAAAAGCTGCCACACTGACAAACTGATGCATATAGAATGCCCTTGGTGTAACAGGTAACCAAAGTGCCCAGTTTGGCATTCTGCCCCATTTTAGGATTTAACAGTTCTCTTGTTTGTGGAATTACTTTACATGATTGGCACCAACCACATGAGGCTGAACCAACAGGGGGATCTGCTAGTAAAGTCTGTGTGCTGCTTACTAACTATACTCTGTGCACTTAGCAATCTTTTAGATTTTGCCCCCTTCTGTATACCATTTTAGCTCTTTATATTGCTCTTAATCCAGAATCCACTTTTAGTATATCCCAGTTTTGCCACAAAATATCTCTGATCTGTTAGGAACTTGTTGAAAATGTTGTCACAATCATAATACCATCTCTAAAATGTAATTGTTCTGCTTCCTTGTTTGTATTATCTCCATACAACATTTCCTGTCTGTTCTGAGCATCTGCAAACTGTTTTGCTGCTGATTGTTCTTGACTGTACCCTCTCTTTTGAAATCTGTTAACATCTACACATTATTATTCATATTTTATTACAGTACTGCAATTGCATTTTGTGCTCAAGTATTGCCCCCTAGGAATACTGTATAGTTAATAGTGTGCCTTGGGTGGTAACTTGAGACCAACAATACTGTATTCCTGTCTGTTTCTTTACAGAAAAGGGAACTCTGCAAATTACTGTCATCATCTTTGAATATAGTCAGATCAAGAAATTCATCATTAGTGACACTTTCTGTGGTGTTGAATTACATGTATAAGCTGTTGCATCCAGGTCCCATTCATGTGTAATGATATGATATTTACCAGCTTTTTATAATCTTAGAATTTATCATGAATAGGCACCTTGAAAAAGCATGCAGTGTGCATGTGAAATATTGGTGTGGAAAGCAAGGGATCTCCATGTCTGTCTTCATTTATGGTACAGACCTTAAATAAATAGCATTTTTTATGAAATCAATGGACTATAACTGAATTGTTCTAGTGGGCGATGTAGCGGAGGAGATGTGAACAGACTGATTTTCTTAAATTGATCTCTCTTTGATTGGTGCACTCCTAGATATCCTTGGTGTGAGCTTTCAAGGTTTGTGCTAATTATCTACTATCTGTCTGTCTGCCAGCCTCTCAGTCTCTTAGTCAGTCTGTCTGTCCATCCATCCATCCATCCATCCATCCATCCATCCATCCATCCATCCTGTCTGTCTGTCTGTTTGCCTGTCTGCCTGCCTGTCTGCCTGTCTGCCTGCCTGTCCATCTGTCTCTCTATCTATTGATAGGACTCTGTAGCAGTGAAGCCAGAAGATAAAGTCAAAGATCGGCAGTTAAATTGTGAACCAAACAGCTGTTTTAAAAGTTTTAAGTAGTTAACTGATATTGCATAAACCAAATACACAATTTCCTACTCTTGAGAGCAGAAATCTGGGAGTGGTGGTGAAAGGGCAGAGAATCCATTCTTTTAAACTGTTATTTTATGCCATATTGGTTATGGGTTGCATGGTGGGAAAGGGGGCTCAGGTGGAGGGAAGGCATTATGGGATGCAGTGGGGCAGAAGTAGCTGCAGCTGGAATTGGTGCCATTAGTGCTGAGGGCTGAGTCACATGATGTCAGCACCAGTCAGGTGCTAACAGTCTTAGCTTTAAAACCAAGGAGAAAATTATTTCAGCTCCAGTTGGCAGTTGAAAGCTGGGAGTGGTGGTTAAAGGACAGAGAGTCAGTTCTTTAACACTTTTAATTTACACTGTGCTGATTGTGGGTTGCATGGTGTGGCAAGGGAGGCCGTGTGGAGAGGCCATCATGGAATGCAATGGGTCTGGAGTAGCAATCTCTGAAATTAGCACCACTAGTGTTGGGGGCTGTTTGAATCACATGACTGTCTGTTGCCAGTCAGACACTAGCAGTCAGCTTTAAAACCAAGGGGAAAACAGTTTGGGCTCCAGTCGAGAGCAGAAGCCCAGCAGTGGCAGTGAGAGGGCAGAGATCCCATTCTTTAAAACTTTTATTCTACACTGTGCTGACTGTGGGTTGTGTGGTGAGGAAAGGGAGGCATGGCAGATGGAAAGCATTGTGGGAGGCAGTAAGGTGGGAGAAGCGGCATCTGGAAATGGTACAATTAGTGCTGGGGTCTGAATCATGTAACTACCTAGTGCCAATCAGGCACTAGCAGCCCCTTTATTTAAAGTCCATTGGACCAGCAACCCCAGAACATTTGGGACCTTGGAGCATGAGGGCCTTGGGGCAGAAATGTGGCATCTGCAGGGGTATATACAGTATGGGGAGTCCATAGATCCACAAGGGACTCTGCTCTAACTAGCTCTGTATCACAGGTAAGACACACATTCCTCCCACCAAGAGAGCTTTAAATACTTTACTTAGTTACTTGTGGGATACAGGAAGGGAATGTTATACAGTGATTTTTATATATTGGAGTCAGGAAGAAAGTAAAACAATCAGTGGAGTAAAGTGGGGTGAAGAGAGGGTAAAGCAAAATCCAGAGGAGCGGCCTGGGATGACCAGTAGAGGGTAAAGATTCTGGGTATTTAAAGAACTGCTAGAGCAATCCTATCTAGGGTATCTTTATGAGAGGGACTCTCTCAAGGGAACAACTTTTGTGGTAGTAGTAAAGTACTTAAGATGTGGGCCCTTGGGCAATAGGTAAATGTATTATTTATTTCAAAATGTTTCACCAGAAAAGGCATTCTGAGCTGAGTGTCAGCTCATTTCAAGATGCATCCTGGGGGGTGAGGGGAAGGGGGACAAGGCAATACTACAACAACAATAACAAACACGTGAAAATTAACAAATTTCACGCCATCATCAAAGTGCATCTATTACATTATAACAGTGTGTTAGGAACTATACAGCTAGTACAATGTACAAGGACATTTATTAGAAATACATAACGAAGAGAAAAGTGTCATAGATTAACTTTGAAAGGGGAGGCTGAGCATATTGGGTTAACCTGGGAGAAAAAGGGAGGAAGAATAAGAAAGGGATACGGCATAATATAGTAGCAACTCAAATGCATACAGTGAAAGAGGGAGCATCTCAATAAGGTTGGACTTGAGTTGCGGGGTAAAGGAGAGGTGGTAGGGAAAGCAGGAGTTAGGGAGGGGAAGGGAGGATAGAGATCATAGTAAATGGAGGTGGAGGTTGGGGGGCAAGGATTAGGAGAGGAGGAAGGAAAGCAGAGGGTGGGGTGAGGAGAAAGAGAGGATAGTGGAAGGAGGGAACACCAGGAGACTATTGGGGATGGCTATGAGAGAGAAAAGGAGGGAGGGAAAATAGAGGGAGAGCAAAGTTGCAGAGAAGCAAAATCAGGAGCAGGGGTACAACGGAGGGTTGGGGAGAGAAGAGTGGGAAAAGGGTAGGAGGGGAGGTGAAGTTTAGATAAATGTGGTGTTGTCATCGTCTTGGAGGTCCTCTGGAAGTGGCAATGTTTTCTGGTGTACAACAGGTTTGCAGCACTCACTGTTGAGCTGTCTACAGCAAATGCTGAACTTAGCTTTCTGTGTGAGATAGGTCCCAGTGGTTGCTAGTGCAGGCAACAACCTCTCCTCTTCTCCAGTGAAGAATTATAGACCAGATTTGGGGGTAGACTGTAGTTGGTAAGGGGTTAGGGGAAGAAGGGTCCATGTGATTAAGGACCTGTGGTGGTGACTGAAAACTGAATCCCCCCATGTGCTGTTTGGTTGGTTCAATCACCCCAGTGAGGAGTCTGGAACCAGTTGCCACCCAGGAGTTGAGGTCTGTCCCTAAGTAAACAACTGACATGCAATCACTATGTAAGGGAAAGGAGAGTGATAGGAAAGTGTTCATTAAATTTTACTCCATAGTAAGGGGATTGGGGGCTAGGTGTGGGCAGAATAGCCATCTGCCTTCCAGGGGCTTCTGTTAGGAGGGATGCAAAGTGGGTAGAAAGAATTGTCAAAGGGGTGGGAATGGGGGGAAGAGCTTCATGTCATTGTTCACCTAAGGACTAACGACCTGGCTTGCAGACCCTTGGAGGAGCTTAAGGATAGCTTTAGAAAGCTAGTAGGGAGGATCATGTTGGCAACAACAGCCTCACTGACATTTTCTGAGGTCCTGCCAGTTTGGGGCAGGGATGAGAGGAGATTTATTCTGATCACTCGCTTCAATACATGGCAAAAGGAGTGGTACAGGGAGGAGGGATGGGTGTACTTGGCAGGCTGAGGCTACTCTTGAAGGGATAAAATGCTATTCCAATGGGATGGCCTACTGTTGCCCCCCCCCCCGAGGAGGGCATCACAATGCTAGGGTGAAAGTTTAAAGAGTGCATTGAGGCACCTTTAAACTAGCAGAGATGGGAGGCAAATCAAATGCTAATGCTAATTGGTGTGCTACTTGGTTGAAGAAGTCCTGGATGGCCTCCTCCAGTGTTAAAAGGCATGGAGGGAACAATAGGATATATAGAATGTGGAGACATGGTGAGTCTGGGGCAAGTTTCAAGACTGGCTATGGGGATCCAGATGGGAGGTGAAGGAGAGAGGGAGGGGCAGGGCTGATAGGAGAGGTCAGGGGAAGGGATCAGGGCCAAAAGGGTGAGGAAGCAGTTAACCCAGAAGGCTATGTGCTCAAACACCAAGAGCATGAGGAACAAAAAATCTGTGAAGTGGAGGCAGTAGTGGCTGAAAAACACTTGGACTTAGTGGCTATCACAGAGATGTGGGCAACCAAATACTACAGCTAGGAAGTGATCATTCCAGTGCATATAATATTCAAGAGGGACTGGGAGGAAGGAAAGGTGGGTGGCATTATATACAGTAAAAGAGAGAGTTAAAGGCAATGGAGGCCTTGTTGGCCTTCCCCAACTGATAAACTCAGCAGGATCTAGTAAAATTGGGGAAAAGGGAAAACAGTAGTTTGGGGGAAATGTTGGAAAATTATCTTCTGGGGGGAAGTGCTTGTTGACAGGATGACAGAATGTTTGTGGTACAGGATGTTCTGGCTCAGCTAGAGGCAGGAAACTATGTCATGACCATGCATAGTCCTGCCATCCCATGATTATCTATAAGAAGGGGAGGCAAACCCAGGAAAAGTTGATCCCAGAGGTAGAGAGAAATTGCTCAGAGGAGCTAGAGGGGGTCTAACTCTCTGGCTGTGATTGAGTTGGGGGGCTTATGGGCCCATGGATGGTGGCAGGGTGCCAGGGTCCAGGTGGCACAGACTCCCTGAAAAGATCTCTGCAGTAACACCAGCAGGCCCATCTGGGAGAACCCAGAAGTACGATAAATGGCATGGCACCATCGGGAGCAGAAGAGGGTCACCCCTCATGGGTGGTCGATAGGATCCATGAAGATCTGCTCCTGCCATAAAAGCTCGGTTTGAAAAAAGTCCCATCCCAAAGGGCACATTTGTAAGTAAGCCTTGCATTAGAGATGTCCTGTATAGAATTAGGAAATCCTGCATATTGTAGCGTAGTTCCCCCTGGCATGGTAGCCAAGTGGGTCATCAGGAGGAGGGGGTCTGGCAAGAAAGGGAGGCAGGTATGGCTTGACCAACTAATAAATTCATTTGTAGTACTGTCATAATGCTGACCTGCTGAATCTACTGTTGTCCTATGTGGGCTCAGTAAGATGTGTGCTGGTATAGAATTTCCCCCGGGGAAGTGCTCGCCCTATCTGGGAGAGGGGGCCATGACAGAGAGGTTTGGGAAATGTATGTGTAACCTGAAATGTGCTTGGGCCAGATCCAGTGAAAATGTAACAGTAATGCCTCTTAGCTTAAGGGTGGTATCCTGGCAACAACAAATGTGGATGTAGTTCAGGGTAGATAGGCCCTAGGAAGTAGTGGGATTGAAGACTGGAGTGTCACTGAACAGGATGTGAATAGTGTGATGAAGCTAGTCCTGTACTTAATACATACAACTGAGGAGAGATGTGGCAGGGGATGCCTTAACAGCTGTGTACCACCTAGGCAGCTTAATAAATGCATCCATTTTGATCGCAGCTCCCTGGTCTGGGCTCAGTTTGTGTGTGGTCTAATGTTTAATGGTGCCTCAATGTATGAGGTTAATGTGCCTCTAGCCCCCATGCTCCAGACATGAGGTGGCAAAGGTAAATGGTGTAGGTACTTATTTCTATGGCATAAGGCAGGTACTCTTCTGACTAGAGATGCCACCATATACCCCTAGACACATGGGGGCTACCCAGCTCTTACATACTGGTCAATACTGTGTCACAAATCTTCATTTTACAAACCATTCAGCAAATGCTTGAGCTCTGCAATACCTATAGAGGTCCTCCTCCTTGGGTTTTTCAAGGCTTTCAACTTAGGAAACAGTGACCATAACTGTGTCTTCTTTACTATAAACAAGCATATTCCTTTCACTTAGGGTTGCAAAGAAATTTACCTCCTTAACACAGCAAATAAGGAACTTATAAGTAATGAGTTAAACAAGCATTTGTCAATGCCGAATGTTGTCATGCTGGCATTGGCATTGGCAGTGCTGGAGCTAGAGACGCATAAGAGGAATGGCAGTGAAATATTGAAATGACACCAATCCCACTCCCACCCTGTAGAGAGCGACATGAATTGGGGTGTGCCTTTGGGTCATCAGCTATAACGCTCATGCCATTGTACCTCACCCTACCCTGTAGACACTGACAAGTGTTGGGGTGTGGTTTGGGGTCTTTGGGCATTATACTTACCCCATTCCATAAGAAAATATGCTGACATGGGTGCAGTATAGGAGCGTGGGGTGAATGTTGTGGCTGAACAGTGCAAGGCACACCACAATGCCTGTCAGTAGCTGCAGGGTAGGGGGTGGAATGGCATGAGCATTACATCCGATGATCCCAAGTGACACCCCTGACGCCTGTCAGTCTGTACCGGGTGGGGTGCTATAGTTGGAAACCCTAACACCGTAGGTGTGTGGTGGTAGGTTCACTCCACAGTTTCAACATGGGCTGCTTGTCAGGCCACCTCATGAAAAGCGGCACAATCACTTTGTTAGCTGAAAGGTGGTTTTGCATAGCGGCTGTGCCATTTGGTGACAGAGGGATGAAAACACATTTTTGGGCAGGATGTGGAGAATGACAACTGTATTGTTCCTGAGGAGGCATAAAAAAATGGCAACATTGAAAATCTGGGGTGGCAATATGAAATATTGGTGAAGCAATGAGCATGCATACAAACTCGCACAACACATCCGTAACCCAATAATTTTTGGGAGTTTGTCAGTCACATTTGTAACATAGGCATTTTGGGACCTCCCCTTATGAACAGTGGCACTGCGATTTTGTTAGTCTGTCCCAAAAGTTGATTTCCCACAGCGACCACGGCATTGTGCCCCACAGGTGCAGAAACACATTTTGGTCAGCATGTGAAAAATGACAGCTGTACTGTTCATAAGGAGGTGTGAAAAAATGGCAGTGTTGAAAATGTGGCATGGAAATATTGCAAATTTGCAAAGTTACACGGGTGCATGGAAACTTCTCAACGCACGCTTGCAACACAGTCATTTTATGGACTTCTGGCACCACATTTTCAACATAGGCATTTTAGGACCTCTGCTTATGAACAGTGTCACCATCATTTCCTCAAACTGTCCCGAAAAGTGATTTCGCACAGCAACCGCGCTATTCTGGGCTGGACGTGCAAAAACACATTTTGGCCAGGATATGTAAAATGGCAGCTCTATTGTTCATCAGGAGGTGTGGAAAAATGGCAATTTTGAAAATCTGGAGTGAAAATATTACAAATTCACGAAGTTACTAGTGTGTGTGGAAACAGCGCAATGCATGCTCCTAAAACAGCCATTTTTTGATTTTTCCCACCAAATTTGCAACATAGGCCTTTTGAGAGCCCCTCTCATGAACAGTGGCACTGTCATTTCGTTAATCGGTCCCAAAAGGTGATTTTGCTCAGTGACCACAAAATCACCTTTCGGGGCCAATTAACGCCATGACAGTGCCAGAATTCATGAGGAGGGGTTCCCAAAACCCCATGTTGAAAATTTGGTGCTAAAATTTCAAAACATGCCTGAGATATGCATCAAAGTTGAAAAAACCCTATTTATGCCATTATACAGCTTACCGGCATTTCCTCAGTTCACGGTCGGCTCTGAAGAGTGCAGACGTGTTCCCGGTCCACCGAAGATCGTTGCACCTGACTCTGGAGGTAAGTATGGGGTGAGGGTGTGTGTGGGGAGGCAGGGTGCGCAGTGGGTGGGCGCAGGTTGTGGGAGGTGGGCAGGGAGACCACGAGGGACAGTTTTCTTTTTTACAGGTTAAAAAAATAAAGAAATAAACATCATGGGACTTTTTTTTTGCAGGGGCTTTGGCACACTGGGATGGGCTCCCAACATGCCACCTAAGTGTTTTCTGGGGGGGATGCTGTAGCCAACAGGGGATTGGGTACCCCAGCCGGCACCTAGCAGCGGGGGCAAGAGCCAAGGGGATTGGGCACCCCTCAGCACATAACAAATGGGAGGTGCATTATGCCCGGTGGGGAGTGGGCTCCCCATCGGCATATACACTGAGTCAAGGTATGCTGACAGGGGGATTAGGCACCCCCAAAGTCGGCAGTATGCCGCCATGTTAATTTTCTTTTTTTCACCACCAGAGAAAGCATGTCGGGAGGTCTGCTGCATATGACGAGCTTAACTCGCATTGCAGTGGACCTTTTGTTTGATCTCATCACCACATTAGGTATGCACGGTGTGGTGCTGGCATGCAGGCTGATTGAGGAATGAGGGGCGCACCTACTTATGCATGCCCTGCATTCACCCAACAGAGACCACACCTCCAAATCTGCACTACTGCAAGATGTTGGCTGCACAAGCACGCCAACACAAAAATATACAGTGGAAAATTATTTTTAAAGATAAATCAGTTAATGACATGTGGGAAGGCTTTAAGCAACACATAACTGTGCTATGCAACAAACATGTCAAAAAAAAAGCAAATATAACAATAAAGGAATAAAACCCAAATGGCTCACAAACAAAATAAAAAATTATTAAAAAGAAAACAGAAACTGTATGAATCACATGAAGAAGGAGAATCACCAGAAACTTTGGAGAAATTTAAAAAGGTACAAAGACAGTGCAAAAACTTAATACAAAAAATAAAACATGGAAAAAAAGCTTGCTAGAAGGGCAAGAAAAGACAACATGCAACAGTTCTACAGTTATGTAAATTCACTTCCAAAACCAAATAAGGACCTGTGTACTCTAGCTGTAGAAGGTAAAATGGTAAATGATCCTAAAAAAATGGTAGATATATTTAATTCCTATTTTGGGACTGTTTTCTCTCAAAAAACAGTAAAATGTAATCAAATGCCTCATCCTCTATACAGATAACCGAAATTGCCATTAATGATAAGATAAATAGCCTAAAAAATACATTTTCTGCTGGACCAGATAACATATCAAATGTCATATTGAAGTTGCTATCTCCAGAAGTTGCTAAACCACTAAAACTTATATATTCAAAATCTTTACTAAAAATGAAGTCACACTGGACTGGCTGGCTGTGAATATGGTGCCTATTCATAAAAAGGGGATAGGGCAAATTATGCAGATTACCAGCCAATCAGTCTGACATCAGTTCCAGAAAAGCTGCTGGAAGCAGTATTAAAAGACTAAATAAATTCTCATCTACAAAAAAGCGGAAAGCGCATATGCAAAGCTCCACTCTGATAGTATGGTGGTGCGACACGGAGTTGACAGAGCTGCGGTGAATGGAGTGAGTAATGACTGTATAGTGTGGTTGGTTTGATTAGCAGTAACTCACTCGTCTGACTTGCGTTCTTTTTTAAATGAGTTATCTGTACACATGTGGATGTTTGGATTTTTCTCTGTTCGATTAGCAGGGTATTTTCTCTGTCAAATTGTTGTGTATGGCATCTTGCTGACAGGAAGGCACTCATTGCAGCGGTAGGTCAGAGCTTTTTGCTGATTGTTTCATGAGAGCACAGTTTAGGCCCAAACCCCTTCCCACCCTCACCCCACCCACCCTGAAATAGTTCATTTATACCTGGGGTTCTGAAATCATTTCCTCTAGAGGACAAGGTGCATATCATTGTCATATCCTCTCTAGCACACTGCACTGACAATATAAGCATACACATTATATAAATACATATATTTCTATGTAACACATCACACACACACAGACACAAAAAAAACAAAAAAACAGGGGACAAAAAACAGTTATGTGGGGAGTAGTACAATGTAATGGCTGTGGGGCAGCAGTCTTCTGGGAGTCTTTCTGGAGGCTGAGATGCTGCCCTATTTGCAGACAACTATCTGCCCTGAGGGAGGAAGTTGCCCGTCTTCAGGCCGCACTGGACAGTAGCAAGGGAACCTCCCATCCAGGAGCACCAGAGCCACCACCACTACCTCAGAGGTTGCAAAGAAAGCACAACAGTTGGACCACAGTGGGCTCAGGAGGTAGAGGTGGTGGAACAGAGGCACACTCAGTCAGTTGTTCCACTCCATAATCCATACACCATTCTGGGGGAGCATAATTCCCCTATGGATGCACCACAGGAGACTAAGGAGGGTGCAGATAACTGTCACAAGGGAGGCCCTCAGGAAGGAGGCAGAGGGCACCACAGGGAAAGGAAGCAGCTCCTGGTGGGGGACTCAATTATTAGAGGGATAGAATTGGGGGAGCAGGGAAAACTGAAGTAAGGTGCCTGCCTGGTGCCATGGCTTGGAGGGACAGGAAGTGCATCCTTAGGATCATGAGAACAGTTGCATGGGAGTCTGAGCTGGACATCATTGTCCACCTAGGGACAAGTGACTTGGCTCATCATGAGATTAGAGAAGTGCAGAAGGACTTTGTAGAGTTGGGGAGGGGCTTAAGACAAGTAGCACACACAGTATCCTTCTCAGAGGTGCTGCCTGTCAGTGGCATGGGTGAGGCAAGGGTACTTTGCACCATGCAGTTTAATGAATGGTTGAAAAAATGGTGTGGAGCACAGAGGTTTGGCTTCATTGGGACTGTGGTTCCACCTGGAGGGACACCAGCCTATACTGGTAGGATGGTCTGCATTTGTCCAGGAAGGAACAAGTCTTTTGGGCAATCAGTTTAAATGCTTCATTGGCAAGCTTTTAAACTAGTCAAGGGGAGCACTGATAAGCAGCAGGAAAATCCCAGCCTCCCCCTACAAAACAGGGTACTAAATGAGAAAAAGACCAAGGTAGAAAGGTCAGTGGGGGATGCTGCTATGGGTAAAGCCATCAAAAATGGAGAGCAATGAGTACCAATGCCCATAGTCTGGGTAATAAGCTTCCTGAATTAGTGGCCTTGATGGAGGAGGAACATCTGGATATCGTGGCAGTCACAGAAACGTGGTACACACAGAACCATGACTGGGATGTAAACATACCAGGATACACTATCTACAGTAGGGACAGGGAGGGTAAAAGAGAGGAGGAGTAGCTCTCTACATAAGATAAGGAATCAAAGCAACAGAACAAAGGGTAAACAGGGAGGGAGAAGAAGCACTGTGGGTCAATTTGGAGGCAGGCAATGGCACCACAATACGCACAGGGGTTATATAGACCTCCCTCACAGGGGGAGGAAATGGACAAGGAAATGATAGAAAGTATACTTAGAATTGCAGATAAAGGAGGTATTGCTGATGGGTGATCTGAATATGCCAGATGTTAACTGGAGTGCAGTTGCAGCAGCCACTTCTAAGAGTGGGGTTATTCTAGATGCCCTAAAGGGAGCATGCCTTAGACAACTAGTATTGGAACCCACTCAAGAGGGAGCAGTCTTAGACCTAGTCCTCTCAAATGGAGATGTAGAGAGGATCACAGATGTAGAAGTGGGTAGCCATCTGGGAACTAGCGACCATCGAACAGTATGGTTCACAATAAACACAGCAATAGAGTCAAGCCATACAAAGGCAAAAGTACTGGACTTCAGGAGGGCTGACTCGCCAAAATGGGTGAGTGCCTAGGAATGCACTAGCAAATGGGCAGGAAGGAGGTTGGAAGAACAATGAGGAATAATAAAACTGCCATCACAGAGGTAACAAGCCTTTGTGTGAAGCAAATAAACAAAACAAAATGATGTAAGAAACCACTATGGTTCTCAAAGGAGGTGGCAGTGAAGGTTCAAGAGAAAAAGAAAGCATTCAGAAAGTACAAGGAATCACAGAAGGAGAAGGACAGAGAATTGTATCAGTTAAAGCAAAAGGAAGCTGGGAAGGCAGTCAGAACAGCAAAGGCCCAAACTGAGGAAAAGATAGCCAACTCAGTTAAGAAGGGGGATAAAACCTTTTTTAGGTACAGCAGGGAGCGAAGGAAGACTAAGGGAGGGATAATGAGGCTTAATAAAGGGAAGGGGGTGGGCAGAGGGTGACTGTGAAAAGGTGGAGATACTAAACAAATGTTTTTGCTCAGTATTTACAAATGAAGAGGGGGAGATACCTAAAACAAACAATAGATACACTCTGGATACAGAAGTTGATATCAGCCCATTTACAGAAGAAAGGGTTCTGAAAGAACTCTTAAAACTGAAGGTGGACAAAGCAATGGGGCCTGATGGGATTCATCCCAGAATTCTAAAAGAACTAAGGGTAGAACTAGTGACACCACTGACTACCCTCTTTAACAAATCATGGGAGGATGGGGTGGTACCTGATGACTGGAGGAGGGCAGATGTGATTCCCCTTCACAAATGTGGGAGCAGGGCAGAAGCGGGAAACTACAGACCAGTTAGTTTAACCTCAGTGATAGGGAAAATGATGGAATCACTTCTGAAGTAAAGAATTGTCAAGTACCTAGAGGCCACTGGGGCACAGGACCCAAGGCAGCATGGATTCACAGCAGGAAGGTCATGCCAGATGAATCTAATAGATTTCTTTGACTGGGTGACCAAAGTAGTAGATCAGTGAGGGGCTGTGGACATGGCCTACCTAGACTTTAGCAAGGCATTTGACTCAGTCCCACACAAAAGATTAATATACAAGTTAGCCAGCCTGGGAGTGGGTCCAAGATGATAACCTGGGTAAAGAATTGGCTGGAGAATAGGACATAGAGGGTAATAGTAAATGAGTCCACTCTGAAGAAAGGGGTTACTAGTGGGGTGCCGAGGGTTCAGTATGGACTGGTCCTCTTCAATGTCTTTTTAGTGACATTGCAGAGGACTGGAAGGAAAGATGTCTCTTTGTAGATGACACAAAGATCTGCAACAGAGTTGATGCACAAGGTGGGGTGGAAAGGATGAGAAGGGACTTGGCAAGGTTAGAGGAATGGTCAGATGTATAGCAGCTTAGATTTAATGCTAAGAAGTGCAAGGTGATGCACCTGGAAACAAAACTCAGGGAAGAGTACACAATGGGGGTGAGATACTAACAACAACAAAAATGGAAAGGGACCTGGGGTGAGTCATATCAGATGACTTAAAGGTGGGCAAGCAATGTGAGAGGGCAGTAAGGAGGGCTGGGGGATACTGGGATGCATAGGGAGAGGCATCACCAGTAGAAAACAGAAGTTGTTATCCCTCTGTACAGACAGCTGGTGAGACCCCATCTAGAGTACTGTGTGCAGTTCTGGAGACCCAATCTCCACAAGGACATAGACAAGATGGAAGCTGTCCAGAGGAGGCACTAAAATGGTGCAGGGTCTGCACAGAAGACATATGAAGAGAGACTAAAGGAGCCTAATATGTATAGTCTCGAGGAAAGGAGGAGAGGGGACATGATAGAAACATTCAAGTACCTCAAGGGAATCAACAAAGTCCAAGAGGGTAGCATCTTTCAAAAGAGGTGTGTGCAAGAACAAGGGGAGCTGAATTTGAAGATGGGGGCAGCTCTGAGGTAATGTAAGGAAGTATTTTTCACAGAGGGTTGTGGATGCATGGAATGGCCTTCCAGAGGAGGTTGTGGAGTCAAAAACAGTGATTGAATTCAAGCATGCATGGGACAGCCATAAGGCAATTCTAGGGGTTGGGAGTAGAAATAAGTAGGCTGCTGGTTAACTAGGATCTGCAGCTTATCCATTAGGTAGGGAAATGGGCAGACTGGGTGGGCCAAGCGGTCCTTATCTGCTGTCAACTTCTATGTTTCTATGTCGTATGCAGTAACTTAGTGAGCAAAGAACTGCTAGATGAGAGTTACAAAGTTACAGTTCGACCAGGTCCTCATAGTGTCAGTAGCCTGTTGCACTATATTACAAATATTAAATAAGAGGGACACCATCATGGTGTTTGCTGGGATATCTATCTTTCATTCCTAGTTGAGAAGTGTTTTATAAAACTGAGAGGGAGAAGCGCAAGGACATGGTTGAAATCCCTATTTATAAAACGGTGATTTGTTGAAGCTGGTTCTTTGACAAAAACAATTGAAGCTGCAATTCTCTGGACAAAACCTGGAGCAGCTGCAAGGAACTGTGGTTATGGGAGAAGTGGAGATGAAAGATTAACAAATAACCAAACACATTGGGACTTTATTGGTCCTTTATTGGAACTTGTGGAAAAACGAGACCTTTTAAGTAAACTTAGTGGTGATCCCTTTTGTTGACACCATTTAGATATCTGCTAGAAATGTACTAGAAATATACTGAAATCTCTATTACTGTCTGAACTGATTCAGTCCCAGTGGGGGCATTTGTGGTGACTGCTTTTCTATTCTTTTTTTTTCTTTCTTTCTCATATCAACTCTGGTTTTGACCATAAGGAGACATTGCAGTCTATTGTAGTCTATATGCTAGAAGCACATTAACTGGCATAAGTGATGAGAACAGTGTGATTTCTGTATCTGGATAGGATTATAATAGATAGGGAAGTTACTGGTGCTTTGTTAAGAAAGTCACTAAGAATGGTAAATACAAGTTTACAAAGGAAGAAAGCATGTTGCTCTCCCTTGCTAGATACTGTAGCCCTGCTCTAGCCTGTGGGAAATTGGGGTTAAGCAAAACCTTAATGGGAAAAAGCAAACAAACTAAAATTACAGAACATATGAAACTAAAAAAACTAGAAAGTGACAAAACATCTACTCCCAACATTCTCACAACTTAGTCTATGCATAGTAGTAGTTCTAAACTCACAGAATCCCCATCACTTATTAATGGAAGTTTGGAAAATTTAATCTCTCAGGAGAGTGTGAGGGACAGGGTAATTGAAAACAGTTTCTCTGGGGATAGTGAGGAAATGGTGGATCCCAATCTAGAACAGGAATTTGTGTTGGATTTGGACCAAGAAAAGTCAGGGCAAATTAGGTTTTCTTTGAACTCTGAAATGGAATCAGATATGGATTCTATGGAATTGCAAACTATAGGAGAACATTTAAGGGAAAAAAGATTAAAAACACACATCTTTCGCATGAGGATTTAATATTGGTATCTGGTACTGAACTTAGAGAGGTCAATGATAAACTGCAGTGGACTATTAAAGGGATTAAAGATCTAGCCTCTAGCTACAATATTACCCAAACACCTACGATGATAAAAAATAAATCTAAAGAAAACACTACAACAGGAGATTTGGATAAACCACTTTTTTTTCTGATCTAATTGATGAAGAATTAGCAATTAACTTGGGACATCAACATACAGCTAATTTAATCTTTATGGAACAGCTGATAGTTAAAATGAATTGGGAAATCTTAGGCATGACGTTGCTATTAATCATGCAAAGATTGACTCATTGAGAAATAAAATAGATTATGTTACTCCAGACACATCAATAGACTCAGTCTTACATGAAAGTAAAAATGGAAAACATAGAAGACCTGATTTCACACCTATTGATTTCCCTGATGCACAGAAAAAGAAAGAGAAAAAGAAGGGAAAGGCAAGAAAATCTAAGGAAAGTGAGAAGAAAATACAAGTACAGTTTCAAAAAGCTAAGAAAAATGGTGATAAGAGAAGGAATAGAAGGGAAAGAAAGAAAGAAAGAGTATTTATATGGAATAGGAAAACAAATCAAACAAAATTTTGAAACGGGATAAATCTAGCAGTATAACATCTAATGAGGAGAAAATGACAATGCATGAAGAACAACTGAGAGGGAGTAATGTTCAAAATAAACAAGGCTTAGAATATCATTTAGAACAATTTGAAATAGAAATGAATGATCTAAAATCACTTCTCCCTCAGAGTTTATCGGTAAATGCAGATAATCGGAATGCTGATAGTACAACCCTTGGAACTAACTACCCAAACAGAACACAAGAGTTGGGGAAAGGGATCTATTGTAAAATAAGGTAACTGAAAATCTAGGGATCCCTCAGGTGAGATTGGATCAGAATGATTTAAAAATGGATATGACACTATGTAAAACTCATACACATGAATTAAATGTAGAAGAAGGAGAAGACAATATAAGGTATGAACTGAACAGTACTGAGATTCTGAATAAACAACAAGAGAGTAATAAAAAGAACAGTAATGTGATTATGAACAACGATAAGAATGTAGATGAGGACCTGACATCTTGGGAGGGAGGCTTTATTGTGGTACTCAGGGAAGTCCACAAAGAGGACAATGAGAATTGCTTGGTACTAGTGGAATTAGGAAAGATCATATGTACTGAGATGTTAGGACTGGAGCTTTTAGAGGATGATATTATTGATTAAGTCAGAGCTAGTGACTTAATATCACAAGAACTGATTCTGCTCTTTTTTAGGCATGAGAGAGTTGCACATTATGTTTGGAGGAATTCCTATTACCTGGCTGGATTTAATTTAGCCATAGATTATCCTATAGCTATTAGCACATTGAAACATATGAAATGTTTAACTAAGACTGAATTAACAAAAAGATTGACTGAGGTTTATTCATTGCATGATCTCATCATACATGAAAGTGATGGTGAAACAGAAGTTATTCTGTCAATTTTTGGTATTTCTTGTAGAACATTGGAAATCAAAGAACAATTGATGGAAATGATGGGATACCTAATGGACAATCTCCTGGACATTGAGTTTTACAAGGATGATATAAAGGATGTAAGGAAAGTACATAGTGACTCAATTAAAGGGAACCAAATTGATCTGGCTCTTTACAATAAAAGACTGGCAGAGAAAATATTGAAGGCCAGCATTAAATTGAATAGTCTTGATATTCTAATAATAAATTTAAATGAAGTAACGGGGAGAATTCCAGAAATGCCAGCAGTTGATATGGAACTGCAAAGTGTCACTTATAATATTGAAACTACTAATAGGTTTCAATCATTGGATAATGGTGTGGGTGAATGACTCAATAACAAAATCATAACAGATGTTCAGGAGATTGAAGAACATCAAGATGCCCAGGAGACTGAAGACCATCAAGATATCCTAAATAATAGTGTAAATGCCTATCTGCATAAAAACAATGGAAATCTGGGTATTATGACTTGGAATATTGCTGGATTGATTTCAAAACTTATAGATGAAGAATTTTGTAGCTTCATGGATAAAATGGATTTAATAGGATTGCAAGAAACCTGGCATGGGGAAGAACAAGTGGATAATATGAGTAGAAATGGTTACATTCTAATACATGCTCCAGCACAGAAAATAAAAAATGCAGGGTGAAGAATTGGAGGCCTTGTTGTCTATATCAGAATAGTGGATTTTATCAAAATCGAAAAACATATAGTAGAGACTAGTTATATAATCATAATATCAAGAATATGGGGAGAAAGAGTAATACTGGTAAATCTTTTATAATTCCCCAGTAAAATCTGCAACATATGACTGTCAAATAATGGAACATATTGTAAAAGATCTAAAAAAAATGGATATAAATGAACATTTAGATCTACTATGTATGGGGGATTTTAATACCAGGTATGGAACTTGTAGTGAACAGAAGGAGTTATTAAGTGCACTGCATATACCCCAGAGACTTTCCATGGATAAAAAGCATATAGATAAAAACAAACAAATGAAGAAATTGATTGCGAGCTTGCAACTTATCATTCTGAATGGGTGCATGCCCTCAGATTGTGATGGAAATTTAACCAGTGTAACAGCAAGAGGGTCTACTATTATAGACTATATGTTAATCACTCCATATAGCTATCATAAGTACTGTGATCTAAAAATAATAAATAGAACTGAAAGTGATCACTACCCATTGATACTGTACAGGAAAAACTTGAAAGATGTCAATAGGGAGCAACAGCTAGAAATACAAATCATTAATGGGGAAGAATGCTGGGACATAAAGCAATGGCACTGAGTATGGAATTCATACAGAGCTTAACCCCTATAATTAACTATGAAGTAGATTCAATAAGTATCTATGACTCAATAATTGCACAATATGAACAGTTTGAACAAAACCTTGAAAAAGGTAATAATAATAACACAGGGAGAAAATATGAAAATTGGTTCTACAAAAACTGCAGAGAAGGAAAAAGAAAATTGTCACAAATGATAAGGGAAGTAAAGAAGAATCCAACAAAGAGAACATGAAAGAGCTGAATAGCTATAGAAAACAATATAAAGATGAGATAGAAGTACAAAAAAATAGACACCAGA
The DNA here is from genome assembly GCA_016271365.2 of Neoceratodus forsteri. NCBI lineage: Eukaryota > Metazoa > Chordata > Ceratodontiformes > Ceratodontidae > Neoceratodus > Neoceratodus forsteri. The sequence continues at coordinate 1,545,565,157 of CM057452.1, read as the reverse complement.
TGGAGCTGTGGGATAAGATGCAGAATGCAATCTACCAAAACGATGACAAAACCTACTGGACCCTTGTGGTAAAAGGGACAAATATATATAAAAAACAAGCTGATTGCTATATAGGGCCAGAAACATGGGTTGACTATTTTCAAAATATATTTTCATCAGGGGAAGATGCTCAAAGCATAACTACAAATGAAATTGATGACAGCTTTATCTGGTTTACAGAAGCTGAAGTTAAGGCAGCTCTGGAGAGTTTTAAGAATAACAAATCACCAGGACCTGATAAAATACCTATTGACTTTATAAAATTAAATGGTGACTGGTGGGTGAAGACTCTCACCAGGTTATACAATTTAATGGTCATGTATGCATGTACACCAGACAACTGCATAGGGAGTCATATAGTTCCTATACATAAAAAAGGCTCACATGTCAATCCGGCAAACTATAGGCCTATTGCCCTAATTGACACCATTGCCAAAATCTATGCTAAATTAATTTTAAACAGAATAACGGCAGAGTTAGAAAATAATAAAAATATATCTGACCTACAGGCTGGCTTCCGGAAAAAAACAGGAACTGTGAACCAGGTTTTCTTACTCTATCATATTATAGATAAATATTGTAACATAAAAGGGCAATCCTTATTTGTCTCATTTATAGATTTTACATCAGCTTTTGATACAATATTGAGAGCATTACTATGGAAAAATATGAAGGAAATGGAAATAGATAAGAATTTTATTATATTAGTACAAAGAATTTACAGAGATACATGGGCAAAAATAAAATACACAGGAACAGGATTGTTAACTAAGAAAGTGCAAACCAATATAGATGTCAGACAAGGGTGTGTCTTAGCACCAACTCTTTTCAATATATATATAAATAATATTATTGTAACCTTAGACAATTTAGATTTTCACTCTCCTAGAGTGGGAAAAATCAGAATTCCAGTATTAGCATATGCTGCGATCTAGTTGTAATATCTACAAGCCGTTTAGGCCTCCAGGGGGCCCACTCTGTTTAGAGCACAATTTAAAGCCAAATACAAAAAAAAAAAAAGTAGTGGTGTTTGGAACCAAGAAAAAATATAGAGCACTCAAGCTTATGAACAAAAACGTGAAATTCATAAACAAATACAATTATCTTGGAGTAACACTATCAAAAAACCTCAAATGGAATAAGCATAGGGAATCGTGTATAAAAAAACTGCAGAGTACACTGAATGCCCTGAAGAGATTTAATTACCTCTATGGAGGCAACATGGTGTTGCCTATGATTAAGGCAATAAATGCAAAAATCATCAATCAAGTCCTATATGCTGCAGAAATTTGGGGGAATGAAAGTGTAACTAAGATGGAAGGTATATTGAACAAAACATACAAACAATTAATAAAGGTTCCCAATAGTACTCCTAGTGCACTTGTCAGAGCAGAGCAAGGGCAGATAAGACTCTCAGATATGATATGCATAAGGCAAGTAAACTACTGGATCAAATTAACAAGAGAAAGGAAAAATTCTATACTGGGAGAATGTCTTAAAGAAAAAAAGCAATACCTGCTACATGGTAAAAGCAAATGGCTGGGAAATGTTAAAACTGTCTTGCGGAATCCAAATTTGGAATACATGATGAATTGGGTTGAAAAGGGAATATGTCTTAATGAGGCCTATACAAAAACTGTAACAAGCACTTTAAAAGAAAGATCATGAATAATGGATTTAGAAGCAATCAAAAACTCAAAAGTGGCCATTTGGCTTACTAATAACATGAGAGAACACACCTTAAAACCTTATCTAGATATAGTTAAAAATCCTGAATTTAGAAGTGTAATTACTCAATTCAGATTTGAAGTTTTCCCCGAGTAATGTGAATGAAGCAAGGTATAACAAAGAGGAAAGTATCTCCTGCAAATGTTATTGTCAGTTACAAGAACTTGAAGATCTAAAACATGTAGTACTAAGATGCCCTTGGCATGAACATCTTCATAGTAAAAGATTAGGAAAATATACTGGCTCCTTATATATGCCTAACAAATTTATACTGGATCTTCTGTTCAACTCAGAAAATTCTGAAATACTAAATGAACTGGCAATATTCCTTATTGAAGTCAAAAACATAAGGAACAAGCGTATTCAAGGATTTATTGTGCAATAAGAAACAATAGCGTGATTTTAAAACAGACTCTTCTGATGGAAATAGATAAATGTGGAATATACAGCACAAGTAGAACAAGTAGAACAATCAATAAGTTACATACATAAATAACACATATTACAAACAATCATTATAAAAAAAAAAAAACTTAGGTTCATAGGTTATTTCAGAGCATAAAAGACATATGTCCATACAGCTGGCTGATTATTAACAATACCCCCGAATACCTTTACTAATCAAGTAAGTGTCCAACCTATTCTTAAAGATATTCATGGTAGGGCTGGATACTACCAAGTGAAGTAGTAGCCAGCCCTACCATGAATATCTTTAAGAATAGGTTGGACACTTACTTGATTAGTAAAGGTATTCGGGGGTATTGTTAATAATCAGTGAGCTGTATGGACATATGTCTTCTATGCTCTGAAATAACCTATGAACCTAAGTTTTTATTTTTTATAATCGTTGTTTGTAATATGTGTTATTTATGTATGTAACTTATTGATTGTTCTATTTGTTTTGTAATGGCAAAAAGCCGAACAAATAAACTTATTGCTTACTTACAAAAAAGCGGACAGATTCACTATAAGCAACACCACTTTCAGATGGGGAGGTCATGTGTCACAGACTTACTGTATTTCTATGAGAAGATGTCTTCTGCCCTGGATAGGGGGAAACCGGTGGATTGTATATATTTGGATTTTGCAAAGGCCCCCCACTGTGAAACTATCAATAGCTTAATAGACATTGGACTGGATTTAGGGATAGTCAGATGGATAGATGCATGGTTGACAGTGAGGACCCAGTGGGAGGGTGTGTATAAATGGATACTACTCCTCTTCGGTGCCCGTGATGAGCGTGGTGCCTCAGAGGTCGGTCCTGGATGCGATGTTGTTTAAGGTGTTTATATCTGGCATGGGGAGAGACACAATTAAATGGCTAAGTAAATGTGCAGATGATACTAAACTCACTAGAGTCACATTAGATGATGAGGGTATCGTTTCTATACAAAAAGATCTGGACAGAATGTGTAACTGGGCTACCCAAAAGGGCATGAGCTTTAATGCCGATAAATGTTGTGTTATACACTTTGGTAAACAAAATAAAATGGCAGCCTACTCCCTAAATGGACAAATCCTAAGGCCAGGGCCCCGAGTTTACTGCGACAAAGTGGACCTACATTCTGTGGCAGGGCCTCATACTTTTTTCGGCAGAACAACTGCTGATTCTGCAGCCATTCTGCGGCAGCCGAACTGTGGCTAAACAGCATACCTTCAAAGGGATTAAGTCTTAGTTCACCCTTTGATTGCCTTCGTACAACCACTCCGCTACACTGAAAGTGAAACAGCAAGCCATTTAACAGTATGTATTCTTATCACAAATGTTAAATAGCAATAACCCAAACCTGGCACAGCCATGGGCATCAGTGTTCTCTTTTAATGAATTTTCCTTCCCACCCCAAATTTGAAGGCTCCTCTGTTCTTCTGGAAATTGGTGGCCTTTGTTGTTCTCCTAGCTTATAATCTGAGGAGGACATACACACTTAGCTAAAACTACACAGAAGGCAAAACCTGCTTTAATTTCTTCTGGTTTATATTTACAGTTAGCAGATATAAAGAGAGATTCCAACTTGAAAGACAGTTTTTTCTGATGCCATGCGGTCACTAGCTTTTCGGCTTTGTAGTGCATGGCATCAGTTTTCTGCCCCTTCTAATGAGCATGTATGCCATGGCACACTTAACATATCAATAGCTATGCCCTTGCTTTGTGTGATCCCATAGCATAGCTAGCATTTCTGCGGCTGTTTTCCTGATTTCTGTGGCAAGCACTGATTTCTGCGGTCAGCCCTGATTTCTTCGGCCTCTGCTGCAACTGCAGAATTGCAGAAAACATGGGGCCCTGCCTAAGGCACTCAGTTGAGGAGAGAGATTTAGGCATAGTTATTGACAATAAATTAACATAAAAGACGCAATACACAAACCAAATCGGTAAAGCTAATAATTTACTGTGGGCAATAAAAAGAAACTTGAGAAGCAGAAGTAGGGAGGTGATTATGCCACTGCATAGACCATATGTGAGACCTCAAGCTGGACTATGGTTGCCCAGTGTGGGGCCCATTATCGAGGGGTGGTGTGGATAGGTTGGAAAGGGTACAGAGGCAGGCTACAAAGATGATATATGATCTAAAGTATGCCATATGGGAAAAGACTCTTCGAGTTGAACCTTACACTCTTGGAGACAAGAAGGATCCAGGGAGACCTTTTGATGTGTTATGCAGGACACTTACTTAATAAATGAATTACAATTAGAATTTAAAAATATCTCGGTATGTACCAGGGTACACCCGCTGTAGCTGCAACCCAAAAGCTTTAACACAAACAAAAGGAAGGCCTTTTTCACACAGAGAGTGGTGTCCCCCTGGAATGTGTTACCCTTAGAAGTCATTATAAGTAACAGTGAACAAAAATTCAAATACCAGTTAGATGGACATATATTGGATGGTAATATTGTACAGTATTATGGGCGAATGGACAAGAGCGCCTAAAAGGCTTGCCACCTCCTTGGCTCCTAAATACCTTAGTGTGAACCTTAGTATAGATCTATGATTACAAAGTTTAGGGAGATTTATTTATTTATTGAAAAGTTTCACCAGGAAGGGCACACTGAACAATCACAGATTGGAACTGATGATATGACAGTAAACTGGGACAAAGAATGGCTGGAGGAGACAACCCAGGGGGTTAAATGAAAGGTGCGTATCTACATAGAAGCCAACATGTCAAGTGGATCCATGTTTGGCCTGGTGATCTTTCAGATCTTTGTAAGGGATACTGGATTAGGCATAAAAGGGTAATTCCAGAACTTTACTGATAATTCCAAGCTTGGTAGCATGGAAGGCACTCATGAAAAGTTCAGCGACCTACAAAATGATCTTGATATCATCTCAGACTGGGCAGATAAATGGGGAATGACAATGAACTTAGTGCAAAGTGATCCACATGGACAGAAACAACTCTGGTTACACATACCATATTAAAGGGATGAAAAACAAGCATTTGTCAATGCCAAATGTTGTCTTGCTGGCAATGGCATTGGTAGTGCAGGAATTAGAGAGATGCCTAATATGAATGGCAGTGAAGTATGGAACTGACGTCAACCCCACCCTGCAGAGAATAACAGGCATTGGGGTGTGTCTTTGGGTTGTTGCCCATAAAGGTCATGCCATTTCACCTCACCCTACCCTGCAGACACTGACAAGTGTCGAGGTGTGCCTTGTGGTGTTTGGGCTTTACACTAACCCCATTCCCTAAGGATATATGCTGAAATGGGTGCAGTATAGGAGAATGGTGTGAATTCTGGGGCCAAAGAGTCCAAGGTGCACCTTGATGCCTGTCACTGGCTGCAGGGTGGGGGTGGAATGGCATGAGCATTACTGTTGACAATCCCAAGTCACACCCCTGATGCCTGTCAGTCCCTACAGGGTAGGGCGTTATGGTTGGAAAGCCTAACACCCTGGGCATTTCTTGATATTTTCACTCCAAGTTTTCAGCATGGGCTTTTTGTGATCCCACTGCATGAACAGTGACACTATCAGTTCATTAGACAAAAGGTGATTTTGCACAACGATTATACCATTTGGCACCACAGGTGTGAAAACACATTTCAAACAAGATGTGAAAAATGACAGCTGTACTGTTCATGAGGAGGTATAAAAAATTGTAATATTGAAAATGTAGAGTGAAAATATAACAAAATTGGAGAAGTCACGAGCATGCATAGAAACTGCACAATGTACACCCGTAATGCAATTATTTTGGGGATTTTTTTACACCATATTTCCAACATAGGCATTTTGGACTTCTGCTCATGAACAGTGGCACTGTGATTTTCTTAATTTGTCTCAAACTTTGATTTCACACAGCGACTGTGTCCATTATGTGCCACAGGTGCGAAAACATGTTTTGGGCAGGTTGTGAAGAATGACAGCTGTACTGTTCATCAGGCAATGTGCAAAAATGACAATTTTGAAAATCTGGAGTAAAAATACAAAAAATTGAAACTGCGCAACACATGCTGGTAACGCAGTCATTTTTGGGAATATTTTCACCAAATTTGCAACGTGGGCGTTTTGGGGCCTCTCCTTATGAACACTTTCACTGCGATTTTCTTAATCTGTCCCGAACATTGATTTCGCACAGCGACCATGCCATTGTGCGCCACATGTGCGAAAACACATTTCGGGCCAGATGTGAAAAATGACAGCTTACTGTTCACAAGGAGATGGGGAAAAATGGCAATGTTGAAAATCTGTAGTAAAATATTAAAAATTCTCAAAGTTATGAGCATGCGCGGGAACTGCACAATGCACGTTCATAACACAGTCATTTTTGGGAATTATTTCACCAAATTTGCAACATAGGCTTTTTGGGAGCCCACCTCATGAACTGTGACACTGTCATTTCATTAATCAGTCCCAAAAGATGATTTCACACAGTGACTGCAAAATCACCTTTCGGGACCCAATATCAAAATGACAGTGACTGAGTTCATGAGGTGGGGGCCCAAGAACCCCATGTTGAAATTTGGTGCCAAACTTTGCAAAAATGGCTGAGAAAGCCACCTAAGTTGGAAAAACCCCATTGATGCCATTATACAGCTTACCGGCATTTCTTCAGTTCGTGGTCGGCTTTGAAGAGTGCAGACATGTTCCCAGTCCACTGAAGATCATTGCACCGGGCTCCGGAGGTAAGTATGAGGTGAGGGAGGTGTGGGGAGGCAGGATGCACAGAAAGTGGGTGCGGATTGGGGAAGGGGGCCACCAACAGTAAGGGACCGTTTTCTACTTTACAGGAAAAAAAAATGAAGACATCGTGGGAAGGTTTTCTTTTTTTACAGGTGCATTTGACATGCTGGGGTGGGCTTCCAGCATGCCACCTGCATGTTTTGGGGGGCTGGAGCCGATGGGGATTGGACACCCCATCAGCAAATAAAAAAGGGCCTGTGTTGGGGTGGGGGGAGACATGATGCTGAAGGGGATTGGACACCCCGTCAGCAAATAAAAAAGAGTCTGTGTTGGGGTTGGGGGAGACATGATGCTGAAAGGGATTGGGCACCCCGTCGACAAATAAAAAAGGGTCTGTGTTGGGGTGGGGGGAGACATGATGCCAAAGGGGATTGGGCACCCCCCTCGGCAAACAACTTGTAAGGGGACGTTATGTCAATGGGGATTGGGCTCCCCCATCAGCAAATGAACTGGGGGGGGCGTGCCAACAGGGGGATTGGGCACCCCTGATGTTGACTTTTATGGGGACTGTGAAAGGTGTATGGCGACAGCTGTCACCATGTTTATTGAAATGTTACACTAGGGAAGGCATGCCCTGCAATGAGAGGTTGCTCCCTCATTGCTGCGGTGAAATTGTTTCATGCTGGTGGCACCCTTTTCAACTGCTGTCATAGACAGCTAGTGCATTTACTGGTGCTACAGAGACAAGCCCCCAAAAGCAGTGGGGGCATTGGCCTCAACAGGACCACACCTACAAAACCTGCTATTCCAAGCTACCACAATATGTTGCTTGCGCTTGTGCAAGACAACATAAAAATGATGCATTCCTGAGGAAAAGGACCTAGGTATACCCACCACAAACACCATGTCCAACACTTCCCACTGCTCCAGCAAAGCAATTAAGGCAAAAAAGAATCCTTGGGTGTATTCATCAGCACTCTGTGTCCTGCAGCAAGGACATTTGGTTCCTCTTTTTAGGAAGCTGGTGAGACCGCCACTTGAATTATAGGTCCCATTTCCTGTTCCCTTACCTGGTAAAGGATAACTCCATCATGGAAAGAAATCAGAGAAGGGCTACCAAAATGGTCTGGGGGATCGAAGGATGTGGCATATGAAGTAGACTCAAATATTTAAACATGATTGGGATAAAAATCTGAGTCTAGATATGGGAATCAAGATGTTGGCACAGTACATCCACTGCTCTCATACAGTTTACAAATTATGTCAGACTCGCTATGGACAAAGGCTCACTCACTGGGGCTACTTTTGTTGATCTTACAAAAATGTTTTATTTAGTTGACCACCCACTGCTCCTATCAAAGTTGTCATCCCTAGGCCTCTCTACCTCTGTCACCACCTGGTTCCAAAACTATCTTTCGAAGCGTTAACAATTTGTCCAGATCGGAGATGATAAGTCCCCTCTTGCTCCTACTTGGATCGGAGTGCCCCAGGGTTCAATTCTTGGCCCTCTCCTGTTTACAGTCTTCATAAATGTCATCCCACTGCTCCTTACTCAGGTCTGCTATATGCTGACAATCTTGTTCTTTACTCATCCTCCTCAAACCTCTCAGATATCAACCTGAATCTCAATAGTTACTTCAATACCTTTTAGTTGTTTTTAACCAGGTATAGCACACTAAGCTGAAAGCTTTTTTACAGGAGCAACCTGGGAGCACAAGGAGGTTAAGTGACTTGCTCAGGGTCACACAGTATGCAAGTGGAAGCTGTGGGATTCAAACCCAGGTCTGGTCTGCTGGATGTCACCAGATTTGCAGCTCAGAGCCTTAGCCCACTGCGCTATACTGCCTCCTAGAGCTGGCTATTGCAAAACAAGCTTGTCTTAAATAAAAATAAAATGGTGACTATGCTCTTCAGTTCAGATTCAAAAATTTGGTCCTGCACCCAGCCATTAAGTATCAGAGTGCTTGATGGCTCTCTCCTTAACAGTTACCTCTTTTAAATACCTAGGAGTAACCCGTGATCCCACCTTGGATTTTGACCTGCACCTAGCCTCAGTCATTAAATCTGTCAATATTCAACTTGTGCTGGCATATAAGATGAGACATAGCCTAGCATCCATGGTGAGGATGGCCATTGCACAGGGGATCCTGAGACCCAAATTGGCGTATGGGTTAATAGCCTTTCCGGCAACTATTGGAGGGCTCCTCTGAAAGTGGGATGTCTGCTACAACAGCATTTGCCATTTTACTCTGTCTTTACCCAGACTTACTCACCGATGCACACTATACTCCAGTCTGGGATGGTTTACCCCCTCAGCCTTCTGACAGTTTCCTTCCTACTGTTTTATAAAGAATATAATCTCCTCCTAGATACCTGACAAATTGGCTCTACTGCTCAAACCTGTGACCTCTGCCTACCCACTGAGATCAGCTGACAAATCCCTTCTTGTTCAAACGAGATGTAAAACCAAAGTGGGGGAGAACGCTTTCTCTAGCTGGGCCCCTAAACTATGGAACTCCCTTCACTGAGTCTAAGAATCTCCTCTTCTCCACACAGCTTCAAACATGAGCTTTGTATGGCTCTTCTAAGCTCTGAACCCTGCTCCTTTTCTCTATCCACCCACTCCTGTAATGGTTCCTCCTAGTTGCCTACCGGCTCCAACCTCTACTACTTTCAAACCTGCCTAGAAATCTTGCTATTTCCTCTCTTCTAGCACTTATTCACTAGTTGTATGACTTATGACTGTTAGTTATTTGCACTTATATTTCTGTTTTGTTACTACATATAGATTCCTGCAAATGTACTGTCATTGCTGAAAATTTTGTATGTGTACTATGTCTGACTTCTACTTGTTCCCGTGCTATTTTCTTTTATCTGCTATTGTCTACATACCCTTTGTTGTAATCTCCCGGGTTGTACCTGAAAATAGGCAGCTATGCGGTCTAGTGTACCTACCCGGTTAACAAAAACTAAATAAATAAATGAAAGATCAACAGTACAGTTTACAAGGATACATAACCAACAACTAAATCCTGTGACTTTTAAAACTAACATGTGGAAATATTCTTTTACTCAGAGAATGGTGGTGGTGGATGGGGAGGGTGGTGGTGGATGGGGAGGCGGGGAGGGTGGCCCTACAGGGGGACCTGGAGGCTCTGGAAAGATGGTCTAGAAAGTGGAAGCTGAGGTTCAATGCAGGGAAATGCAAGGTACTCCACCTGGGGGCCAGAAACCTGGGCCAAGTGTACACCTTGGGGGGGGGGAATGCTACAAGTCTTGATGGCTGAGAGGGACCTGGGGGTGGTTGTGGATGTCAAGATGAACAACTCTGAGACTTGTAGGAGGGCAGCAGCCAAGGCCAACAGGATGCTGGGATGCATCGCTAGGGGGATCACCTCCAGAAGGAGGGAAGTGATACTCCCTCTGTATAACTGCTTGGTGAGGCCGCACCTTGAGTATTGCGTGCAGTTTTGGAGGCCACACTTAAAGAGGGACATTAGCCTTCTGGAGAGGGTCCAGAGGAGGGCAACCAAAATGATTTGGGGCTTGGGGGACAGGACCTATGAGGAGAGGCTCGAAGAGCTAAATATGTACACATTGGAAGAGAGAAGGGACCGGGGGGACATGATAGAAGTCTTCAGGTACATGAAGAGGGTAAATAGGGGAGGAACAGTCAGGGTGCTTCGAAGGAAGGAGGAGGGGGCCACTAGAGGGCATGGGTGGAAGCTGGAGGGGGGAAGATTCAGGGGAGAAAGGAGGAGGTGCTACTTCACTGAGAGGGTGGTGGAGCCATGGAATGCGCTGTCTAGGGGGCTGGTGGAGGCAGAGACAGTGGAGGGGTTCAAGAGGGGGTGGGACAGGTACAGGGGAAGGGTTCTGGAAGCAAAATCCAATGCAGCAAGAATATCCGGAACTGGGAAGGGAAGAAGCCAGAGAAGGCGAGGGGGGCAGCAAGGTCAGCACCCAGGGTGGGGGCTGACCAAATGAGCAGACGCGAAAGACCATTAGGCCTATTCTGCTGGCATTTTAGTATGTTAGTATGTTAGAATTATGTATATGTGAACCAATCTACCACATTCCTGATTGCAATTCTAAGGCTACCTTCCAAAACAAATCGGACTTGCTAATTTTATCGGAGCAGCAATTGAATAATTACCGCGAAAACAGTGGTGGTGGGAGGGCAATCCATATAGGCTGCTAGGTCTCCTTCTGCCTCTTACAGTCTAGTAAACCCTAGACAATCTCTTCAACATGCACTTTCATTTCAGCATGGTCTTTTCCTACTGACTTACTTGCCACTTACACAGATTTCTATGAAAAAACATGATTATTAATACATGAATTGGGCTCTTAAGATGTCTTGTACCTTATCAAAAGCATCATCTCATGCCTCCTTAGGGTTTAAGAATCCCTTATGCAGCATTACTACCTACTGTAAGGCCTTCCCAGAGTTTCTGACACAGCTATGTCAGGAGGAAGCTGTTTTCTGCAGCTGTGAGCTGCCTCCTCCAGACGAACTGCCATTCTCAGTTGCCAGTAACATTTTACAGCTATCCACAGTAGGCAGGGGGTTCGGGGTGAGTTGGTAGGTGTGTGATGAAAAGAGGGGCATGACTAAGCATATTCAAAAACCTGCACAACCCTCCACCAAGTAACAGCATTACCGTCTACTGCAAGATGGTCCCGGAGGGGCTGACACAGCTATTTCAGAAGGAAGCTGTTTTCTGCAACTGTGCTCTTGCTTCCTCCATACAAACTACAATTTCCTGTTGCTAGTAACATCTTAGAGCTATCTAGAGCTGGTGGGGGGCTTGGAGGTGAGCCAGCAGCTGTGTGACAAAATGAGGGGATGGGGCTAAACATATTCAAAAGCCTGCACCACCTCTAGCACAAGCGCCACTCGAGCAGAAATTTTACCAGTGTATTTATTACTAATCTCTCTCCATTAGAATGTTTGCTACTAACCCTATACGGTTGATGTTCTGCTGCAAAACCTTTTTTGTAGGAATATTTGCTGTTAATTCTATTTACTGGAACATAAGCCATTAGTCTTATTTATCGGAACAATTGTTGTTATCTCTTGATGAACTCTGATGATGCCACAGACTGGCTACTACCAGAAGCTGTTTATATGTGAGACCTGAGTGTAGTTCTGAAACCCTGTCTCAGCATCTGATGCCTAGACCCTGCTAATGATCTCTGTCTGGTCTCTGTAAGCTAGAGGGGGATACCAGGTGTGGAGCAGGGCAAGTGACATTATTGGTGGTGGGCAGAGCCATTACAAAGGCACAGTTTTTCAAACTAGCAGCATTTGTCAAGCGTGAAACAGATAGTTTCTTCAGTACTGAAAGAATAATAATCTAAGCCTTTTATGATTTTATGCCTGTAATTTTAAATACTAGGACATATTTTTTGTAAGTGAATATTTAAAGAGTAGTAATTATTTAACTAATAATTAAGTAAGAAGGCAATATAGAGAGAAGAAGGTATGCGTTTATGAGCCTAATCTTCTATAATGTTGTTTATCCTCCTTTGTGGCAGGATGGGCAGCTGGTTCCGCTATGGCCTGTCAGCTTCAGCTGTCCCTTACTCTCCTCCAGTAGACTGGGGACCAGTATCTTCCATGGATCCCCCCTGAGGTGTGTCTGGAAAGAGAGGGCCATCCTCCCCCACTCAGAACACAGATTCAAATGATCCAGGATACTGGAAAGAATGGGCAGGCCAACGGTTAGAGGAACAGAACTTCATGGAGCTCATTGCCCAGGTTTTCCTCCTGCCATTTTCTCCCCAGGCTCCTCACACAATGTACAATGTGCACAATATGCATACTCTGTCTCCGCGGAGTTATACCCCCAGTACTCTGTTGAGGACCCCCTTCAGTGGTGATTTGCACGCACCTCCACCAGGATTCCTCCAGGTGGCGGTCAATTGGTGAGCCACAAAGTCCCCCCTCCCCAAGGGAGGAGATCAGTCTGACAGACACTTGATCCTCTGTTCCCTGGCTGACTCACGAGCGACCGACTTCTGTTCCAGAACACAGGTCGCTGGTGTGGGAAAAGGTAAGGCACCTATGGCGACTCAACCCTCTTCACTATTGGGCTGGATCTATAGGCCTGATTTTTAAAGGGTGGTGCAGGGCTTGCATCAAACCCTGTGCCACCACACTTAGAAACGGATGATGAGTCAACCTGGTTTGTCACCACTGCATCCAATTTTCATAGGTTGGCCATAGTTGTGGCAGTTTACCCGATTTATGGCAGCTTGTGCCAAATGTCTGGTGCAAGCTCTGTGAAAAATGGTCCTCAGGATTGCCACAAGTTAGACCAGAAAAAGTTGGTCTAACTCATGGCACTTGTCAGATAGAAAATCCTGATTGTGGATCGGGAAAATGGCGCAAGCCCCGTGCGTCATATGTTCGGTGTACTGGGACTTGCGGCATTCTTGGCCCATTGAAACATGTCTGTTCTCACTGTCAAAGCTAACTTTACAGTTTTCTTTATGAATTCAAGCCCACATAATTATAGAGCTTGGGGATGGGAGAACATTAGATCTGGATTAAGGGAGACTAAGCATATTGATAATTTACCTATTTCATCTCAGGTTTTGCCATCTTCTATTAGCATAGATCTGTATAAAATGGTAGTTTACCAAATTACACACTTTGCTCCCCTGTTTGCAGAGTCAAATTTAAAGTTATAGAGGGAACACTTATTTGCACTTGCTGAAAAAAATTGGTACTGGATAAAAGGAGCACTGTTAAATTGATTTTTGTACTGTTTTCTTTTGCTCTGTGGAGATGTACAGTACACCCAAATTCTGGGCCAATTGAAATGGAGCAATTTAATACAGAAATTTGAAAAGGAAAATAATTCACAATAGTACATTTCAGTATGATAGGTTCATAGGTTATGGTTTCAAGTCAGTTAATTTGTAGGCCATCAATAGACTTGCCACTAACCAATCAATCAGTCAATCAACTTTATTTAACCAGGCGTAAACACCATTGAGCAAACTCATTTTCAAGGTGGTCCTGGGCAACAACATATTACAGGCACAGGTAAACAGTCACAAAAGTACAAGAGGAGGTAATACATGTCATACATAAAGATAACAATATTAGAAGCAGATAGCAAGATATAACAAAACAAAATTTATAGGCATATGTGTAAATATATATATATATGTATATGTGTGTGTGTGTGTGTGTGTGTATATATATATATATATATATATATAATATAAATAGATAGATATGGCCTGACTAAAGATATCATATTTATCTTCACGAGAGGCCAGTGATATCATGATATCACTGCCCCTTCTATGAAGATAAATATGATATCTTCAGTCAGGCCATGTCATATTCTGTTTATACAATGTATGCTTGGCCCCCCCCCCAATACAACTCACCACATGCCCCTCTCAATGCAATGGGTGATATTAAGGTGATGGCCCTAGCAATACAACCCCACTTACAGAAAAGCTGCCAAAACAGCAGATGTCATTTATTGTTTAAAAAATGTCTGGTGGATCCTGTTATTTATGATTATTTTTAAAAAGTCTTATCTGGTTTATCCTGCCATGCCCTCCCCCAACAGAGCGCCACATGCCTTCCCCCCCAACATAACAGATTACATAGGGTTTTCAAATATCTGGTTGATCCTGTCAATTTAAATTACTAAAATATCTAGTTGATCCTGCTATTATTTTGGTGAAAAGTGATTTTTTTAAATGCTTATCTGGTTGATCCTGCCACTCTGAGCACTTTCACGATCCCTGTAATTGTAGCGTGACCGAGCGCTATCCACACTGACGATTGGTACATTGCCAAATGTTTTCTAGGAGGTGCCCCGGGTTCAGTAACTGAGAAAACACTGTGATTTATGCTTATTTCTATGTATCGTGTTGAAAAAAAGCTTCTGACTGCACATAGAGTGCAGCAGTGACCAAGCTGGCGGCTTTCCCGGACAGTAAAGGAGGCGGCGGCTCGCGCGTTCAAAACCCCGGCTCGTGCTGCGCTGCATCGAGCAACAGAATATGAAATAAAAAAGCAGGCGTTTTCAGTTACTGAACAGGGCACCTCCTGAAACGTTGACAATCTACCAATCGTCATTGATAAAAGCTGATCACGCTACAATTACGGGAACGGAAAGTGCTCAGAGTGGCAGGATCAACCAGATAAGTTTCGATATGACATATAGGAACGTGGATATAACATATGACTAGTAGGAAGATGAAGATAACAATGTTATCTTCACTGGCCACCTGAGATATCATGTTTTATACTGTTATTTATCTGACAACATACATTGTATAAATATATATATATATATATATATATATATACCAGGCCACAATATAAAATAGGAGAGTGTAAGTGTAAGAGAGGGAGCGAGTGGGAGAAAGAGAATGAGAGAGAGGCAGGGAGGAAAGAGACAGAGGTAGGGCGAGGGAAGGGGGACGGAGCTTGTGAGAGACTAGAGATAGAGGGAGAGCGTGATAGAGAGGGAGCAGGTAAGGAAGAGGAGGGCAAGGTGGAGAAGGGCATGGAGAGAAGAGAGGGAGGGGAGAGGAGAGAGGAGGGAGGAGGAGGAGAGAGAAAGAGGAGGAGGAGGAGAGGGAGATGGAGGAAGAGGGAAGAGGGGGACAGGAGCTGGAAGCTCTCTAACTAGGGAACTGGATGAACTAAGTGCCAGAGTAAAACGTGAAGATTATTGATGGTTATGGGAGCAGGGTCACCTAAAGCAAGTACAGGTTTCTTTCAGGTATTCAGATAGCTTTGCTTTGAAAGTGAATGGGCCGGGAAGGGTATAAAGTTTTAGAGAGCTTTGCATGGTATTCCATAGGGAAGGGAAGAAGAAGGTGATAGTGGACGAGCCATGGAATGTTTTAACTCTTGGTATCTGGAGGCAGATTAGGGAGAAGCGTCACAGGCCATAAGCACCCTTGGCAATCACGAAGAGACTTGAGATGTACGCTGGAAGCTTATCAGTCAATGCTTTGTAGAGCCAAAGAAGAGCATTTCTTTTCCTCCTTGAGGGAAGGGAGGACCATCCCAACTCACAGTACAGTAGATAATGATGAGTGCGAGAAAGCAGGTTAAGGAAGAACCTCAAGTCCCTGTGGTAGAGGGTGTTAAGCTTACCGAGTGCTGAGGCGGGACAGTGATCGTACAGGAAGTCAGCATAGTCCAGGAGTGGTATGAATGTAGACTGCACTAGCCTCTTCCTGGCATCTTTAGTGAGGTGTTTGATGCGGTAGAATAAGCCTAGGCATTGTCTTAGTTTTTTTGGTGACTTAATTCAGGTGACATAGAAAGCTAAGTTTATTGTCCAGCCAGAACCCCAGATATTTGAAGTTGTCCACAGTTTCAAGGGGCTCACCCAACAGAGTTAGGATCTTATGATTGCTAGAGGAGCTAGGGGCTGCCTTAGGTGAGATAATCATGGCTTTAGTTTTTTTAGCGTTGAGTAGGAGCTTATGTTTAATTAGATTATGTTGTAGAGAAATAAAGTCCTGCTGTAAGTCCTCGTAAGCCAAATCCAGACTAGGGTTGATGGTGTAGAGGACAGTGTCATCTGCAAATAGGTGTACATTAGCTGTGCGCAGATGAGAGTCAAGGTTGTTGATGTAGATTGTAAATAGGATTGGGCCCAAGATGGAGCCTTGGGGGACACCTCGTAACAGTGGTTTTAGAGGAGCTAGGTCTCCTGATGCTTTGACTTGCTGATATCTGTTAGTAAGGTAGCAGTTAAACCATTTGACGGTGTTACTGTCGAGACCAATGTCACTCAAAGCATGAAGCATGATATTGTGGTCCACCGTGTCGAAGGCCTTACTGAGGTCAAGGAAGAGAGCAAACACATACTTCTTGGAGTCTAAAGCCATTTACCAATCTGTGGTTACTTTGGTCAAGGCAGAAACCGTGCTGTGCTTAGCTTTAAAACCCAATTGAGCGGTGTTTAGCAGATTCTGTGAGTCCAGGTACTCCCTGATTTGAGTGTTAACAATTTTTTCAAGTAATTTTGAGATAGTAGGTAATATGAAGATTGGTCTGTAGTTATTCATGTTGTTTGGGTCCCCGGATTTAAACAAAGGGATGATGTGTGCAGTTTTCCATAATTTGGGTAGCGTGCTTTGTTTTAGGGAGGAGTTAAATAGATAGGTGATGGGGGCAGTCAGATGACGGTAGCCAATTTTTAGGAAGAGGGGTTCGATGTCATCTGCACCAGCACTCTTTTTTATATCCAGTGCCAATAGAAGATCCCCAACCTGCTTGAAATTTAACAGGTCGGAAGCTGAAGGCAATGGAGGAATTCTCAGTAGTGTTAACATTAGGACTAGTATCGACAGCGGTATCCCTGTGTGGTCTCAGTTTGCTGATTGGGGAGGTGTCAAATGCTAGCCCCGCAGTAGCGAAGTGCTCATTGAGGTGTTTTAGGATCCCAGTTTTGTCAGTAAAGACATTGTCTCCAGACACTATTTTTGTGGGGAGTGGATGTATCCTAATTTTTCTTCCCCCATATATAGATCTAGCTGGTGTTTGAAAGCACCTTATTAGGTGCTCTCACTACATTTTCCAGTAAACCATTCCACATATTCATCACCCTCTGGTTGAACCAATGCCCCCTTTTTGTAGTCCTGTATAGTTCCCCTTTTAACTGATATGGACGTCCTCTTGATGCTCTACCCTAATATTCCTTTCTAATTAATCCAGCTGATTCCAAAATCACCTCATCTTGGAGGGATCTATATGCATAACATAAATCACCTCTGGTTGTACGAGATCCCATAGAGTACATACCCAGTTCCTTCAATATGTCCTTGTAGGCCATGTCTTTGACATTATTCACTTTTTTCATGAGTTTTCTCTGAACCCTTTCCACACTATTACTGGCAGCAGTACTACACGGGGACCAAAACGGGGCACTGTACTCCAGTACTGGGCTCACCAGTGAACCATAAAGTGGTACCAACACTTCCTCCATCCTACTCCTAATATTTCTTAATATATTACCAAGGATCCCGTTTGCTTTCTTGACACATTCACTCATGTGCTTATCAAAGCTTAAATTATCCACAGTCCAAACTTCCAAGTCCTTCTCATTCATTGTGGATGTAATTACATTTCAATTAATAGTGTAGTTCATTTCCCTATTATTGGCACCAAAGTGCATCACCTTACACTTTGTTTCATTGAAGTCTACTTTATGTTCCGTAGCCCAAGTAACCAATTTGTCCAATTGCCCCTGCAGTTTTTCAGTGGATTCATTGTTGTTAACTATTGCTCTTACCTTCTCATCATCAGTGTATTTGCATAGCCACGCCCTGCCTTCTACCTGTATTGTTGAAATGAAAACTCTAAGTAAGATGGGCCCAAGAATCAATCCCTGGGAGACCCCACTAGACACTCTCCCCCACTCTGACCAGTGTCCCCTGATTCTGACTCTCTGTTTCCACTGATCCAGCCAGGACCTTATCCAGGCTATCAACTCCTTGTTAATACCCATCATTATCAATGATTTCAGCAGTATATTATGTGCTACAGAATCAAAAGCCTTGGAATAATCCAAATAAATCACATCCACAGGCATTCCCCAGTCAAGTGCCTTACTCACTGGTTCAAAAAAGCTAAAAAGGTTAGTCACACATGACCTACCTTCCAGAAACCCATGCTGTGTGACATCCACCAAGCCAAGCTGACATAGGTTTTCTTCCAAACTTTCTTTTATAAAGCCTTTCATAATTTTTCCCACCACCGATATGATGCTTATTGGCCTATAATTATCAATCTTGGTCTTGTCTACCCCCTTTAATATGGGGTAATATGTCCCAACCTCCATTCGTTCAGGACCCTGCCCTCACTCATTGACAGATTAAACATTAATGTAAGTGGACCTGCCAGTTCCTCTTTAGTTTCACTCAAAGAATAAGGGTGTATACCATCTGGTCCACAAGATTTGTGTTTATTTAACTTACTTAATTTGGCCCAGACCTCACTCTCTAGAAAGCCTTTTAATGTATTATGTTCCAATCTCACCTCGTGACTACTACTAGACTCATTTGGATCTTTGAATACATTCAAAAAATACTCATTAAACTTTCTGCCATCTGTTTTTCATCCTCCCTAACTTCATCCCTATCCTTTAGTTTTATTACATGTTTTTGCCCTTGCCTTAAACTTCCCACACAGCTATAGAAATGTCTACAGTTATTCTTTTTTGTGGTGGTCAATCGTAATTCCGCCTGTGCCTTAGCCTTCTTAATAGTATTTTAACACAATCTAACACTTCTTTTATTCTTCTCCAAATTGTCTTCAGTCTGGGTCTTTTTAAATTTCTTATTTGCCTTATCCGTTCTATTAATCATTTTTTGAACCTTTTTAGTAAACCATTTAGGAATTCTTCCTCTCTCGCTGTATTTTAACATAACAGGCACATACTCATTCACACAATCCGCTGTTGTGTTATAAATCTTTGCCAATGTGTCTTCAAGGGACAAGTCCTTTAGTTCATCTTTCCAGTTCCATTGTTTTTGAACTTGTCTAATCATCCTAAAATTGGCCTTTCAGTAATTCATTATCTTGGTTCTACCTTTCCGAGTTTTTGTATGTACAGTGATAGGAAACGTAACCATATTATGGTCGCTTGCCCCCAGTGGTTGGATTGCTTCAACATTTTCCAATGCATCTTCCATGTTACTAAGGACCAAATCGAGGGTATTGCTCTCCCTGGTACCGTACTTACCATACTGCTCAAGTCCATTCAGTTGGCAATATTCCAGGAATCTAGTTTCCCATAAGCCAGTTGCTTTCCCAGAGCCCCAATCTATTTTTGGGAAATTGAAGTCCCCTAATAGTATACTATCCCCTTTCATATCTTGTACTTCTAAAGCTTCCATGAAAGCTAGATTTTCAGTCTCCATTAGGTTGGGTGAGCGATAACAAAGCCCTATGGTTATATCCCCTTTCATATTTTTAACTCTAATCTAAGTTTGTTCTACGTCCCCTCTTTTCCTGTTGTTAATTCTAATTTCTTGTGTGTTTAGATGTGCTGATTCATAAAAAGCAGTTCCTCCACCTTTTCTACCCTGTCTTGTTGTCTGGAAGTAGTCATATCCCTGAATATCATCTATCCAGTCCTCCTCTGAGAGCCAAGTTTCTTTTATGCAACATATACCTATCTTTTTCTTGTCCACAACATATTTCATCTCCTCCATTTTGTGCTTCACACTACTTGCATTTAACATAAGAACCTTTACTTTCTTATTAACGGCAGTCTCATTTGCTTTTCTACCCATTCTGATCATGGCATCTTGTGCCTGGTGGTTTCCCATCCTCCCCGTTTTCTAGTTTAAATGCTTCATAAGCTGTTTTTTAAACAACAGTCCCAATTCTCATCTCCATTCTTTTGATAAGTGCAATCCGTCGCTTCCAAACAAATGATCATTCTGATTACAGATTTCCCAGGTTGTAATACACTGTAGTCCTTGCATTAAGCTCCACCTTCTCATCCAATTATTAATTCTCTTAATCTTCAAATTTACTTTTTCACTAGCCCTGGGTATGAGTAGTATCTTGGAAAAAACAGCAATACCATTTACCTCCCTAATGACCTTTTCAATTTGCATATATTTTAAAAAGATCTGATCCTCTCTTCCATATACTACATTGTTTGTCCCTGTGTGTATCACTACAAGTGGATTGTCATTTTCTTTTCTGACTATCTCTGATGTTAATTTGCATATGTCTGACAATTTTGCCCCTGAGAAATATGAACAAGTTATTCCTTCTTTATTTATTCTAGTAATGTAGGCGTCAGTGTTTTTTATTATTGTATCTCCCAATATGAAAATGCAATCCCTTAATTCATTATTTATTTGTTGTTCATTTTCAGTCTCCATGATCTCATTACCTGTTTGCTCTTCTGCTGCAACTTGCACCAGTATTTCATTTGTCTCATTAGGAAGACTTAACCCCACTTTATTCTGTAACAAGGTACCTGATTTAGACACAACAACATGATTATCACATGATTCGCCTGAGACATTTTTTATTTCCGAGTGACTCACTCCAACTGCCTCATTTTCACTCAGTTCTGTCAACACTTCAAACATGTTAGTAGTGGGCACTTTAAATTCCATTGCCCTTCTACCTCGCTTATTCTTATTAGTTCCTTCCTGGGCTTCCCATTCCCCACAATTTCCCAAACTTCCCCCAACTCTTTTCTGGTTTACATTTGTGTTTGTAGTTTCAGTCACTTTCTCTTCTGCTATCAAGACTTGTTTATAGCATTTAAGTTCAAGTTCGAATCCCAGAAGTTTTATCTTCAGCTTCTTCAATTCTAAGCATTGCTTACATGTAAATTCCATCAGTCCCCCATTATTTTCTAAGCTAAATTTGTTACACTCTTTACACTTTACCCCAAGTTCCCCACTCCTTAGTATGACAATGCAACAAGATCTGATTCTCTCTTCCATATACTGATCTAATCCCACACATAGCCACCAGCACAGTGGGAAAGCGTGGACTGAAGGAGGCTGAAGGCCCCAGAACCCCCATCCCCAAAACACACACATAGCTGTCAGCACAGTGGGAAAGTGTCGACCAAAGAAGCCTAAAGGTAACCATATCTGATACCCCTTCTCAGCCTACTTGCAGAGGGGTGTTCCAGCATTTTCTGACTGCTGAACTTGACTAATTGATTCTGTACCACTACACTCCCTCTGGTTTTAATTCATTTCATGTGGATTCCTGGAGTTACTTTAATTTCCTGCTCCTGCAGCCTGGACATACAAGAATTCTATTTTTTGACTATCTGCATCTCCTGAAACAGTCACTTGTTGTTACTGCAGTTTGTGGTTTTAATTTGACCTTACTGGTCAGGATATCTCTGTTTTAGGCATTAGTGAATTTTCTGCCTGTTATTGTAATAGTCCTGTGTGAATCTGACTTGTGACTACTGGTTAGCCTGTATTTGGGTTTAGCTGTTCAATCCCTTCATTTTTCCAGGTTGTTTGTACTACTGTATTAATAAATCTCTTACCTGCTTCTCTGGGGGGTTAGCCTGAGGCCCACTATGTGGTTGTGGCATTTCTCTGGCATCTTCCTGGGCTCCATTTTTTCCATCCTAGCCCTCCCCTGCAGTAGCAGCTCACCCAGCCCTTGCATGTGCACTGGGCATCCTGACCTTGGACTTGATTTGAACTACCCTCCCACTGCATAGTAATGACTTCTTTGTTTGCTCCTATTTTAGGCCCTGGGACCCCCATTCCCAGCACACACACACACACACATAGCCACCAGCACAGTGGGAAAGCATGGACTGAAGGAGCCTAAAGGTAACCACATCTGATTCCCCTTATCAGCCTGCTTTCTGAGTGAAGTTAGCCCCACCCACGCCAGCCAACCCCCCCACCCAGGGGTGTCCATTAACTTAAGGACCTCCCCTAGTCATGTGACTGGATCACGTGGCCTCTTTTTGGTTTTTAACTAAGTGTCTGTTTCTCCTTTTGTAGGTTATCTCTGTCCACCACCACTTCTGGACATTGTCTTAACCAATCGCCCACATAAAATTACTGACATCACAGTTCTAGTCAATGCCCTTAGTGATCACTCACGGTAATCTTCTCCTGGTCCAGCAAGGTAAAAAAAACGCCCTCCAGAACTTCTTTCTGGCGACGCTTCAAACCGGGTAAGCTGGGACTACTAAAAGACCACCTTGCTAATTGGGACTGGACCCCAATTAAACTAGCACCTGACATTGACACAGCCCTCAGTTACTTTATCCGTTCCTTCAATGCAGACTTTGACTTATTCGCTTCCCTCACCAAACATGTTGTCAAAAACCCTAACACCCCATGGGTCACACAACCTTTACTTGACCAAATGTGCCACTGGGACAACCTCTGGCATAGAGCCCTCGACTCGGGCAAGCCCTCTGACAGGCAAACCTACCAGACGGCTCGAAATAGATGCACCTGGGCCATCCATAAAGCAAAATCTGACTATTACAAATCTTCCCTGGCCTCCTCTTGGGGTTCCACCTGCAAACTCTGGGACAACATAAAGGAACTCAATGGTAAATTCCTATTCCTCCTCCATCCCAGCTCAACATAAATGGCACCCTCTCCACTGATCTGCACAGCATTGCCGATACCCTAATTTCTACTTTCTATGACCTCAGATCACTGCTCCCTTCTGAATTCTTTGACTCTGTTACCACCCCCTCCTCCCTCCCTTGCCCACCCTTCTACTTCCGTACACTCTCTGTGCAAGAGGCAAAACCCTACCTCCTTAAAGTCCTAAATGGCCCTAGCTACAGTAACGACTCGCTGGATCTCAGACTGCTTTGCCAGGTTCTGGATGTGCTACTCTTCCCCCTTACTAACCTCCTTAATCATTCCCTCTGTCTTGGCCAGTTCTCCTCCATATGGAAAATTGCAGTCATTATCCCTATACACAAGAGTGGTGACCATACCTCTCCTGGAACTATCGCCCTATCTCCATCCTCCCCTCCTCTCCAAAGCCTTAGAAAAAATAGTCTTGGACCAGCTCTCTGAATACCTCACAACATACAACTTCCTTTGCAGGAAGCAGCATGGGTTTCACCAAGGCCACAGCACTACCACAGCCTTCCTGGAATTCTCCAGCTTCTTACACTCTGACCTTGACAACAGGCAACTGGCCAGTGCTGTCTGCTTAGAGCTGTCTAAAGCATTTGACACAGTTAGCCACCCCCTCCTCCTGTCCACCCTCGCCCAACTTGGCTTCTCCCAGGGTGTCAACGAGTGGTTTGCTAACTACCTTTCCTCTCGCTCCCAGTGCATCAAAATAAATGACACCCTCTCTGGCTGCCACCCAGTTCTCTCTGGTGTATTCTAAGGCTTAATACTGGGTTCATTACTATTTAGTCTATACCTTGACACTCTTCCCAAAGTTTGATCTGGGCAAATTCTCCTTTATGCCGATGACATGGTCCTATTCTCGGCCCATCCTGACCCTAACTCCCTTCAAAATGCCCTCCAGAAATCCTTCAGCCAGGCAGAGACCTGGTTCATTGACCATAGGCTTGTGCTCAATCACAAAAAGATGAAGACCATGTTCTTCTCCCACAACCAGAGCAGGTACTATGGCTCCCCTCTTCATTTACTGACTAATAGACTCCTCCCCCTTGAACAGGTAAACAGCTTCAAGTATCTTGGCATAACCTTCAACCCGGCACTATCCTTCCATGACCATATCCACATCCTTTGCTCTAATGTCAACACACGTATCAGCCTACTCTACTGCCACAGGGACTGCCTCCCCACCAAAGCCCTTGGGCTCGCTATTACTTCCTCAGTCCTACTTCTCATCAATTATGCACTCTTAGTCCATGGGCAGCTGACAACACTACCCTCCATAGATCAAAATATCCCTCAGCAAAGCCTGTTGCCTTCTCACGGGCAGTGCCAAGCTCACCCACACGTGCACTCTCTACACTCTAGCTAACCTGCTCAGTTTTGAAGAAAGACTTTTGTACCAGACCTGCCTCTTCGCTAAAAGAAAATGGCTGCTCTGGCCCCCCGGCCTCTCAATGTTGATTCAACCTGCTCCCATTACTCTCCCCACCCGCAGCTCCACCAAACTTATGCTCCATGTACCCAGAGTCAGGACTGCCCTGGCCCAGAGGTCCTTTGCCTATAGAGCCCCTACCTGAATTAACTTCCTCCAAGCCTCCATCGCCAATGAAAACAGACTCAGGCTCTTCAGGTCAACACTCCAGAGCCACCTCCTCACCTCCTGCAGCTGTAAATGTCCCTAATTTCTGCTCACCAGATCATCTCGTATTAGGTTGTCTTCACCCACCCTCAACAATGGACTTCTGTCCGGCCTTTGTTATACCTCTCGGTCACTGCTTATAGATAAGCTGCACTGTTCCTTGCCTGTTTTGTAGTTCACTCCCTTAGCAAAATTTTTGTATAGGTAATGTCAAGTCTCACTGTATGTTGAATCTCAATCTATTGTATCCTACCCTGCCGTGGAGCCTTTGTAAAAGAGTCTCTGACTCAAAGGTTTGTAATTCCGATTCTATTAATAAATAAAAATAAATAAACGATGTATCTCTCCATTATTGCTTATTGCCAATACAGGCCTTACTTTAACAGTACTCGTATGTTGTTCCTACTTCCTGTTAACATACTTCAGCATCTCCTGCTACCTCTTCACACTCCTAACACATGCAGAGCTCCATGTGTCTCTGCACATCTCCAAGTGTGACACTGCACGCTCGAGCTAGCGGTGCTTGCTCCTGCTGCCAAATTTCAATTCCGCAATCCAGAAGTATTGGTGGGTCATGTTTACCAGGACTCCTCAAGCGTCCATACTTAAAACACTATTTTAGTGCCACAAGCCCTAGAAACACCCCCCAGGGATGCAGTAGTTCCTACCAGGACCTTAAAACATAAAATATTTGGCTCTCTCCACCTTTGTAGTTTCCCATCTCTGACTCTGGAACTACAGGCTAGGGAGCACTTCCTGGTTCAATTTCAGACTCTTTGCCTGGTCTAGCTTGCAGAAATCAAGTTTTCACCAGCAGCAACAAGAAAGCACTAGCACACGTAGACACCTACCCCCTGTCACTCCACTTTTGGCAGACAAACAGGGTCGTAGGCATCCAAATTATCGCATCCAGCATTATGCTGGCGTTCACTCCAGCTACCAAATTTCAGTCCCGTGTCCCGGAAGTGTTGGTGGGTCACGTTTACCAGGACTCCCCAAGTGTCCCTATTTAAAACACTAAAATATTCAGCTCACTCTGCTTTTGTAGTTCTCCAACTCTGACTCTGGAACTACAGGCTAGGGAGCATTTCCTGGTTCAATTTCAGACTCTCTGCCCAGTCTAGCTTGCAGAAATAAAGTTTTCATGAGCAGCAGCAAGAAAGCATTAGCACACGCAGACACAACAAATAAAATAGATTCCTTAAGGGAGTAGGTGTTGACTATAAGCCAGACATTTTAATACTTTCAGAAACTTGGCTGAACCATAAGATTGTGGAAAGCCAGATACAGTGTGTTTAATTTCTCCCTGTGTGGATACCTGCTGTTGTTGCTCTGTCAATGCCTGACTTGCAATTTCTTGCATTGTTTGTTATCTTTGTATTTTGTACCCTCCTGGGTTGTGCCTGAAAATAGGCAAACATTATGCCTAGTGTGCTTACCTGGTAAACAAAAGCTAATAAATAAATAAATGTATATCTAGTTGTCAGACACAGAGGAAAGACATGAACAAAAAGGGAGGTGGTTTGCTTATCTCTGGAAAGCGACAACTGGAGCCTAACAAGACTGTTTTAAAATTAGGAACAGAGGCCACTGAAATCCTAGCACTTGAACTTAAACTACCCTACGCACAGACAATTCTTCTGCTAGGGATATATCAACACCCCAACATTAAACTGACCACTTTGATAATTTACAGCAGTTGTTAGTAAAGTAAAGGTCAACACATGAATTGATGCTTGTGGGACATTTTGATGTTAATTGGAAACAGACTGATACAGTACATCACACAGTTTATATGATTTAAGTGTCAGTTTGGGACTAACCCAACTAATTGAAGACTGCACAAGAATAAATCCAAGGGCAACCTTAACATCTACATTAGATTTAATATTTACTTTAAAGAGTGAAAATTACAAAGTTAGTGGGGTTTTGGCTGACAAAGTTAGTGGGGTTTTGGCTGACAGTTTCAATGACCACCAGGGCATTGTATGCCACAGGAGAAAAGATAAAAGTCTGGGGATTGGTAGAGCAGTATACAAGAGGTTAAGATTTTGATTATATATTTTTTATGTAGGACATAGTGGCAATTAATTGGAATAGGTTTAATCTTATCCCTACTATAAATGAAGCATAAAGCTATTTTAAAATGGAGTTCCTAAAGGTGTGTGACAGGCATGCCCACTGAAAAAACAGCATATACAATATATTATAAAATGGGCACCAAAATCCCTGCATCCTAATTGGCCAGGACACATGCATGGTGACAGTAGTACCACCAGGCAAAAAAAAGTGATGGCAGTGTGGAGGCTTGCCAGAAAATGAAATCCTTGAGCAAGTAGAATCTTATCATTTTACTCTGGCAGCCATCATTTTTGATAAACCATTAAAGAAACAATATTGAGATGTAAGCCCCTATTCTTGTTAGTGCTCAGAAATATTGTCAAACTACCACAGACTCAGTCCCTCACTCAGACACAACAGAATTGTAAAACTAAAAAGCAAGCATTTGTCAATGCTGAATGTTTGCTTGCTGGTATTAGCAATGGACAGGGCCCCATGTTTTCTGTGATTCTGCGGTTGCAGCAGTGGCCTCAGAAATCAGGGCTGACCGCAGACATCAGGAAAACCAGCCACACAGCCTCAGAAATGCTAGCTATGCTATGCAATCACACAAGGCAAATGCACAGCTATTTATAGGTTAAGTGTGTCATGGCATACATGCTCATTAGAAGGGGCAGCAAACAGATGCCACCCACTAGAAAGCCGAAAAGCTAGTGACCGCATGGAATCAGAAAAAACTGTCTTTCAAGTTGGAATCTCTCTTTATATCTGCTAACTGTAAATATAAACCAGAAGAAATCCAAGCAGGTTTTGCCTTCTGTGTAGTTTTAGCTAAGTGTGTATGTCCTCCTCAGATTATAACCTAGGAGAACAACAAAGGCCACCAATTTCCAGAAGAACAGAGGAGCCTTCAAATTTGGGGTGGAAGGGAAAATTCATTAAAAGAGAACACTGATGCCCATGGCTGTGCCAGGTTTGGGTTATTGCTATTTAAAATTTGTAATAAGAATACATACTGTTAAATGGCATGCTGTTCCACTTTCAGTGTAGCGAAGTGGTTGCACAAAGGCAGTCAAAGGGTTAACTAAGACTTAATCCCTTTGAAGGTGTGCTGTTTAGCCACAATTCAGCTGCCTCAGAATGGCTGCAGAATCAGCAGTTGTTCTGCCGCAGAAAGTATGAGGCCCTGCTGCAGAATGTAGGTCCACTTTGCCGCAGTAAACATGGGACCCTGGCAATGGAAGTGCAGGAGTTAGACAGATGCAGAACAGGAATGTCAGTGAAGTATTGAACTTCATGCCAACCCCACCTCCACCCTGCAGAGATGGACAGGCATTGGGGTATGCCTTTGGGTCATCGCCCATAATGCTCATGCCATTTCACCTCACCCTATCCTGCAGACACTGACAAGTGTTGAGGTATGCCTTGGGGTATTCATCTGTACAGTCACCCCATTCCATAAGGACCTACGCTGAAATGGGAGCAGTATAGGAGAGTGGGGTGAACTCTGGGGCTGAACAGTCTAAGGCACACCTCAATGCCTGTCACTGGCTGCAAGGTGGGGGTGGAATGGCATGAGCATTACAGTCGGCAATCCAAAGGCACACCCCTGACACCTGTCAGTCTGTACAGGGTGGGACGTTATGGTTAGAAACTTCTAACGCCCCATGCGTTTGTTGGTATTTGCACTACAAATTTTCAACATGGCCTTTTTGTGACCCCCACCTCATGAAAGCATTTGGGACCTCTGCTCATGAACAGTGGCACTGTGATTTTGTTAATCTGTCCCGAACATTGATTTCCCACAGTGACCGTGCCATTCTCTGCCAGATGTGTGAAACCACAGTTCAGGCAGGATATAAAAAATAACAGCTGTACTGTTCATAAGGAGGTGTGCAAAAATGAAAATGTTGCAGATCTGGAGTGAAGCTATTACAAATTTTCGAAGTTATGAGTGTGCATGGAAATTGCGCAAGGTGCGCTCATAACATAGTAATTTTGTGGAATTTTGTCACCAAATTTTCATCATAGGTATTTTGGGACCTCTGCTCATGAACAGTGTCACTGTGATTTTGTTAATTTGTCCTGAACATTGATTTCCCACAGCGACCGCTCCATTGTATGACGGATGTGTGAAAACACATTTTGGCTAAGATGTGACAAATGACAGCTGTACTGTTCATAAGGAGGTGTGAAAAAATATGCCAATGTTGAAAATCTGGAGTGAAATATTAAAAATTCTCGAAGTTACGAGCACGCGTGGAAACTGCGCAATGCATGCTCGTAACACAGTCATTTTTTGAAATTTTCTCACCAAATTTTCAACATAGGCATTTTGGGACCTCCAGTCATGAACAGTGTCATTGTGATTTTCTTAATCTGTCCCAAACATTAATTTCCCACAGCGACCACGCCATTGTGCACCACATGGTTGAAAACACATTTTGGGCAGGATATGAAAAATGATGGCTGTACTGTTCATAAGGAGGTGTGCAAAAATGGCAGTGCTGAAAATCTGGAGTGAAAATATTAAAAATTCTTGAAGTTATGAGCGTGCGTAGAAACTGCACAATGCATGCTTGTAACACATCATTTTTTGGAATCTTTTCACCAAACTTGCAGCATAGGCTTTTTGGGAGCCCACCTCATGAACAGTGGCACTGTCACTTCATTACTTGGTCCTGGAAGGTAATTCCACACAGTGACCACAAAATAACCTTTCAGGACAGAATAACAAAATGACAGTGACTGAATTCATGAGGTGGGGTCCCAAGAACCCCATGTTGAAAATTTGGAACCAAAAGTCGCAACAATGGCCGAGATATCCACCTAAGTTGAACCCCCCCCCATTTATGCCATTATACAGCTTACCGGGATTTCTTCAGTTTGCAGTTGGCTTTGAAGAGTGCAGACTTGTTCCTGGTCCAATGAAGATCATTGCGCCAGGCTCTGGAGGTAAATATGGGGTGAGGGGGGTGTGGGGAGGTCAGGTGCACAGAAGGTGGGTGCGGGTTGGTGGTGGGGGCACTGGAGACAACGAGGGACCATTTTTTTCTTTCACAGGGTTAAAAAAAGAAAAAAACATTGCAGGAAGGTTTTTCCTTCACAGGTTTGTTTTTGGCACACTGGGGTGGGCTCCCAGTGGCCACCTGTGTTGTTTGAGGAGGGCAACTGAAGCTGACGGGGACTGGGCCCCCCGTCAGCACAGAAAACGTGTCTGTTTGGGGGGGACGCATGACGCTGAGGGGAATTGGGCACTCCCTCGGCATACATGACTATTACATGGGGGGACATTATGCTGACAGGGATTGGGCTTCCCGTCGGCAAATGAACTGGGGAGGTGGCATGCCAACAGGGGGATTGGGCACCCCAGTCGGCTTTCATGGGGACTGTGAGCAGAGGACGGCGATAGCCGCCATGTTTTTTTGAAATGTTACACCAGGCAAGGCACCACCCTGCAATGACAGGTCACTCCCTCATTGCAGTGGCTAATTCCTTTCAAGTTGGTGGCACGCTTGCTAAACTAGTGTCAGCAGCAGTGTGCTACTGCATTGGGAAACAAGGGCCAAGTCTAAGAATGCAGTGGTGGCATTGGCTGCCACAGTGCCGCACCTCTGAAACCCGCTTTTCTCCTAAGCTGCCACATAATGTTTCTTGTGCATGCATGCACACAAACATAAGAAAAGTCAGCGTCTGAAGCAGTGTTCCAGTGCTAGAAATGACAGTACTCACTGAGTCTCCTATTGCAAATGATCTTATCCTACAGCATAAAACACATTTTCAAAGCACACAAGTCACTGTGACATATGAGTTCCAGCACTTGTATCAGTTGCAGTGTAATAAAAGAATGTGGTAAACACACTGGTTTGTCCCCAGGTGGTTAATCCAACCACTGCTGTCCTACATGCACTATTGACTGAAAGGCACTCCAGGCTGCCCACTGACTCCCAGTAGCTCGCACACTTGTCCTCCAGGCTGCACCCCATCTCCATTGATCTTTCACTGTTTTGGACCCTCAGAACACATATTCATGGCCTTTAAACAAAAACAGTTTCCCACTCATTTTCATGGCGCTGATCAGTGCCGAATGGAGGCTACTATATAAATATCCTTCCTGACACAGAATGATGCAAATACACCTGGAGGATATATGTAACATCCTTGTCAGCCACAGGATTACAAATGATCACTGCCTTCAGCCTACAAATTGTGTGAGCACTCTGACTGGCCTGCCATCTGCCTCTCTGGCAGCTCAACTGCCTGGCTGCCCACTAGACTGCCTGACTGCCTTCCCGACTGCTTGTCCGCCCACACACAACTGTCTGCCTATTATATGATACTGACTGCCTAATAAAAAATAAAAGAAATAATACAGTTTCTTGACTGCATTAATTATGTGCATGGAGCATGATGAGATCTGTGTGTGTGTGTGTGTTGGGGGGCGGAATAGCAGCCATCAATGTCCATTGCAGCATGTAGGCAATAATGTTAAAATAAAATGCTCTTTTACATATTTCACTCTGTTCTCTTACTTTGGGGAAATGTGCAATTGAATGTGTGTGTGTGTGTGTGTGTGTGTGTGGGGAGGATAAAATGCTGATTGCGTTCTCATAGCTCATAGCATTCTAAACTTCTTCTAAAAAGCCACTATTGATTAAACCTCCTGCAGCATCTATGGATAAAAAAAAGGAAACATGCCAGATGTTCAACCTGTATATTTTGATCTTCTGGGAAAACATTAAATATTTCAGCTGGGTTTTCCAGATATAAACTTACCTCTCTTGACGCAGTCTCCACTTCATCCTGCAACAGGGAAAAGGCATTCATTAGTGAGCACAGCTGACAACAACCAGTCATCAGCAGATCAGTGGCATTCAAGTGGGAGGTAATTTTCAGAGGAAAGGGTGCTACAGAACAAGGGGCCACAATATGAAGCGGAGGGGGTAGGCTTAGGAGAGATGTGAGGAAATGCTTCTTCACAGAAAGAGTGGTGCATGCTACCAGTTCATTAGCAGAGGATGTGGAGGCAAAAATAGTGGTGGGATTCTAAAAAGCCTGGGATAAGCAGAGTGGAGTCATAAGGGATAGGTGAGGGGATGGCAGAGAAAGTAACGTAGACATGGAAGCGTCTACAGTGTAAGCAATGCAACAAAAAACAACAGACTGGATGGGCCATGCGGCCCTTATTTGCCATCAGCGTCTATGTTTCTGTGTTCTATGTCTATGTAGTAAACAGTGTAATCAAGACTGCACAGTCAGCATTACCTACCGGAGATGTAACTGTAATGGCTGAATATTACCATCAGCCTGCAAGAGACGGAACCCCTTCAGAGAACGCAAATGAGAGTCAGTAGTCAACATCAGTGGAGGAAAGTAGTAGAACCAAAGTTGCAGAGTTGTCTGCACGTACCACAACTGCATCAGCTGTGAGTGAGCCTCCACATGTTGAGAGAATGAAGACAACATCTGTGGCTGTGAAGGAGGATTCAGTATCAGCAGCATCTGATACACATCCAGTGCATTCATCCGAGGGAAACCCCAAAACAATTACTGTAAGTAACAAACCATGACCCCTTTCACTAACAACCAAAGAAATTGAAAAGATAGAAAGGGACAAAGATGAGGTCGAACACGGAAAAGCACAGCATGGGCACTTTCCATTTTTAGTGATTGGCAGACATCCAAAAGTGTACAGATTTACTTGAAAAATGACAGCATCAGTGGCATTAATAAAGTATTGAACTGATTTTGTTCCAAGGTATGAACATGAAAAGGGGGGCAATATGCACTTTCAAGCATTAATAATCTATGTGTTGGCTTAAACCATTATATAAATAGTCAAGGAGTTGGGTGTAATTTAAATATCATCAAAGACTGCATTTAAAAGCTGCAATAATGTCTTTGTGAGTATAGCCAAGACATTCCATAAACAACAAAAAGACTTGCCTGAACACCATCTGCCAATGAGCCCATCTTATTTGAATACTCCTAAACTCACCTCAGTGGTGCCACCTCAGAGGCCATATTTGTTAGGGCACAAGGTATGGCTGGACATCCAACTGAAGTAGCCAGACATGGAAAAGAGGGTCTGCATGACCAAGAAAATTAGTCCTTTTTGGTTGAAAAAGATGAGCGTGGGTTGGAATATGCCACTCTAAAATTCAGTGAACAAACAGAAAATTATAGGAATCTAAAAGAGACAACCGGACAAGAAACAAGAGTGGTTCATGCATGCTGTGCCTGGTGACCAGATATGGCCAATGCTTAGTTGTAAAAAAACATCTATCTAAACTGCCTGCTGGCACCACCACATTCTAGCTCCGTTCAAAGAAACAGCCTAAATCTATGTTGGACACAGCTGATATGTGATATAGCCAAGAACTGATGGGTGTGAATTTTCTGTCATCGATGATGCCATGACTGTCCAAGGAAGCCCAGTTGAGCCAAAGGTAAGATAATTTTTTTTATTTTCAGCCTTTTTTCCAAAAATGCTTTTTTTTGTGTGCAAATGCAATCCATCCTAATGCTAATGTCCGATCACACGAGACAAGTACAGTACAATCTCAATTATCCAGCCTGCTTGGGAGACAAGAAATTAGTTTGGATAATAGGAGTCGGTAAAACTGGGATTAAAACATTCAGGGAGTATTCACTTGGGAGACATGCTACCAGTCCATTAGATAGGGATGTTCGGATAATGGGGGGTTGTTAGACTGAGATTGCACTGTACCATCTTTATGTGGTTAAACCTGAGGGAAAAAAAAACTCACTACATAACATCCCATCTACACCATGATTGGTTTTGTGTGCATGTAACGCTAACACCCACTGACTCCCCCAACGCAACACAGATTTGATCTGCAGTCTTGACATAAGTAGGGTGCCTGTGTAGACAGTCAAATTATTCCACAATTCTTGTATTTTTTACAAGTCAAGCCCATTTTAGAAGTGCAAAAAGACATGGAAGGGTGTAGATAGCACTGAGATACCTGCACATCCAAGGGCTGAAGGCACTCAGTCTGCAGCCTCATGCCTCACTTCACCCCTAGCTGTGTGGGTATCGCAGTACTACCAACACCCAACCATGTCTTATTGCTTATGTAATGCCCTGTGGTATGACAGCAGGCTATACAAATTTAAAAACAAGGGGAATAAAGTATGTGGAAAAAGGCAAGGAAATCAAATATATAGAGGAACTGAGATGCCATTAGGGAGAGTAGAAAAAGATATTTGGGAGAAATTAGAAAGCAAAATAATGCTGTTATAGAGAAGAATTTGAAAATAAAAACAGTTTAAACCTGAAGGATTTTTGGAAGTTAATGCATATATTACAGAACCCAGGATCCAATGGACAACCCAAAACATTTAAAATTAAGGGGGAAACTTTAGAAATTGGCAATGAAGTGACAAATTGTTTCCATGACTTCTTTGGTAATATGTGTACCAAAAATACAAAGCATATAAATTTAACAAAAGCATTTACATTTAGGGAAATAGAGGTAGGAGAGGTGATAACTGAATTATTAAAAATAGATGAAACTAAATCAACAGGCCTGGATAATATCTGTAGCAAGCTTTAAAATGTGTTGCATCTATTATTGCATACCCAATCATAGCTCTCCTCAACATGTCCCTAAAAGCTTTTGAATATCCTGTAGAGTGGAAAACTGCAAAAGTCATTCTGATATTCAAATCTGGATCAAAAAATGAAACATCTAACTACAGACTAATCTCTTTGTTTCCGATCATCTCCAAATTACTAGAACAATTAGTGGCAATTCATTTGAAACCTTTTTAAATGAGAATGATTTAATCAGTTCAAATCAATCAGGTTTCAGAGAGAAACACAGTAATCAGATTTCATTTTTAGAGCTGTGGGCAGAGCCTACAGCAGTTCTGGGATTGCTCAGTAGCTCTAAAAATGGCTGATCATGAAACCTTCCATTGGACTTTTGGAAGTATCTTTCCAAAAGCCCAATGGAGCATAAAACCCTCTGCCACGATCAGCCAGTACGGAATAACAACTGCACTATTTCAACTGTTATTTCTGCATTCCGTGGCATGCATGTGCAGTTCTGCTGGTGCCATCATATTGTGAATGGCAAAATGCTATTCACAGCAACTATACATGAGCGAGTGCCATGCATGCACAGTTGCGTCACTGCCACCACCAGCTCCTCGGCATTCTGTCGCTCCCAACTCATGTGATACACTGGGAGCCCACCCCAGTGTGCCCAAAGAAAAATGATTTTACCTGCTGCCACTTCTGTGGCATTCTGTGTCCCCCCATCTCATGTGGCACACTGGGAACTCACCCCAGTGTGCCCAAAGCAAAATCATTTTACCTGCCGACATTGGGGTGCCCAGTCCCCATGTCAGCATTATATGCACCCCTCCTCCACTCATGTGGCACACTGGGAGCCCACCCCAGTGTGCCTATTTTTTTCCCCTTCTTTTTCTTTCCCTCAGCTGACATCTGGGTGCCCAATCACCATGTCGGCATCATGTACAACCCCCCCAGGTCCTGTGACACACTGGGATCCCACCCCAGTGTGCCCAAATGTTTAAAAGAAAACTGTCCCTTGTCATCACTGCAGTCCCCTTCCCCCATCCCAACCCTCCCACTGAGCACCCACCTCCTCACTCTCCTCGCCTTACCCCATACTTACCTCTGGGGGTTGACACTGTCTTCTTCTCTGGACCGGGACACGTCTGCACTCTTCAAAGCCAAACCGCAAACTGAAGACTCAAAAGTAAGCATGCTATAATGCCATTCAATGGGGGTTTCAACTTATGCTGATAAATCAGCCATTTTTGGGAAT
Organism: Neoceratodus forsteri; assembly: GCA_016271365.2. Taxonomy (NCBI): domain Eukaryota; kingdom Metazoa; phylum Chordata; order Ceratodontiformes; family Ceratodontidae; genus Neoceratodus; species Neoceratodus forsteri. The sequence continues at coordinate 1,545,529,620 of CM057452.1, read as the reverse complement.
TTTTGCCCCAAATTTTCAACATGGGGTTCTTGGGACCCCACCTCATGAAAACTGTCATTGTCATTTTGTTACTCTATCCCAAAAGGTGATTTTGCAGTCCCTGCATGGAATCACCTTTTTGGACCAATTCATGAAATGACAGTGCCACTGTTCATGAGGTGGAGTCCCAAAAAGCCCTTGTTGCAAATTTGTTGAAAAATGTCCAAAAAATGACTGTGTTATGAGCATGCATTGCGCAGTTTCTACGCATGCTCCTAACTTCACTAATTTTGAATATTTTCACTCCACATTTTCAACATTGCCATTTTTGTACACCTCCTTCAAAACAGTACAGCTGTCATTTTTCACAACCTGCCCAAAATGTGTTTTCATACCTGTGGCACAGAATAGTGAGTTCACTTGGCGAAACCATCTTTCAGGACAAGTGAACAAAATGACACTGGCACTCTTCATGAGGAAGGGTCCCAAAAAGGCCATGTTGAAAATTTGGTGCAACACCTCCAAAAAATGGCAATGTTACATCCGGCCGTTGAATAATTCCTACGCACATGTGTAACTTTGGTCATTTGATAGCTCTTCACAACCCTATCAGCTCTGGCTAGAGGTTGTTAAAAATAATCGGGGATATCCAGCAAGCATTAGAAGACAGACTCCTGGTGGGTGCTATATTCATAGATTTGTTGAAGGCCTTTGATACACTGGACCATAGAATATTATTGGGTAAGCTACTCACCATGGGACTATCAACTGAAGTCATAAACTGGTTACAAGACTATTTAGTGGGGCATACGCAAAATGTATTCCTCCTAGAACAGTTTCAATTGAAACAGAGAGAAACAATATCAGAAGTGCCACAGGGATCAATGCTGGGTCCTCTGTTATTTAACATATATGTGTGAACAGTCTCTCATTCAAAGACCCCAAAGTATTTTTCCTTCTATACACAGATGGCACAGTCATCTATGCAAAAGAAACAGGTGTAAAACAAATACAGAACATATTATAAAAGGCTTTTGTAACATTGCACATCTTTTTTTGCAGAAAACAAATTGGTACTACATGCTAATAAATCAAAAGTAATGCTTTTTAAACAGAGAAACAAGGGACCAAGTAGTGGGGACATGCTGAGCATAGCCACAGGGGATGGCATCAGCTTGCAACAGACTGAAGCATATAACTACCTAGGAATATAGGTTAATAATCAGTGTAAATAGAGTCTGATAGATTTCTTTGACTGGGAGACCAGGGAAGTAGATCAGGGTGTAGCAGCAGTTGTGGCCTACCTAGATTTCAGAAAGGCTTTTGACACTGTTCCACATTGGAGACTCATAAACAAGCTGGGCTGGCTGGGAGTGGCTCCAAAAGTGGTAAGCTGGGTAAGGAATTGATTGGGGGATAGGCGACAAAGGGTGGTAGTACAAAGAGTTCACTCTGAGGAAGAAAGGGTGACCAGCGGGGTGCCACAGGATCATTATGGGGACTGGTCCTCTTTAATGTCTTTATTAGCAACATTGGAGAGGGGCTGGAAGAGAAGGTATGCCTTTTTGCAGATGACACTAAAATCTACAATGGGGTAGACACTCCAGGATGGGGGGTGTGTGTGGAAAAAATGAATAGGGATCAAGGAAAGCTTGAAGAGTGGTCAAGAGTGTGGCAACGAAGTTTCAATGCAAAGAAGTGCAAAATCATGCACTTGGGGGACATAAACCCAGGCCAGAGTACAAGATGACCTGGGGTAATCATATCTGATGACCTAAAGATGGCCAAACAGTGTGACAAGGCAGTGGGAAAAGCCAGTGGGTTGCTAGGGTGCATAGAGAGGGGCATCACCAGCAGAAAAAGGGGGGTGGTGATACCGCTGTATAAATGATTGGTGAAACCTCATCTAGAGTATTGTGTTTGGTTCTGGAGACCACATCTCTGGAAGGACATAGACAGGGAAGAGGAGGTCCAGAGTAATGCAACTAAAATGGTGCAGGGTCTGCACCAGACACTATGAGGAGAGACTAAAGGACCTCAATATGTGCATGCTGGAAAAAAGGAGGGAAAGAGGGGATATGATACAGACTTTCAAATACCTCACGGACATAGATAAGCACAGGAGGGAAGCATTTTTCAGAAAAAAAGATGCTCAAGAACAAGGGGGCATGTGATGAAGCAGGAGGAGGGTAGACTCAGGGGAAACGTGAGGAAGTACTTCTTCACAGAAAGAGTATTGGATTCCTAGAACAGCCTCCCAGTGGAGGTGGTGGGGGCAAAAACTGTATCAGGATTCAAGAATGCATGGCATAGGCATAAGGGAACCTTAGAGGTTAGGAAAGGCTAAGCTGGAGATCATATAGAATCTGTGAGTATTACAGTAGGTAGGAAAAATGGGAAGACTTGGTGGGCCAAGTGGTCCTTATCTGCCATCAGTTTCTATGCTTCTGTGTTTTCTATGTTTCTACACTTATTAACAGTATGGTAAAAGGGTTTTGGCAAAAACTGGGTATGTTATACAAAGTAAAGATTTTCTAGTTCAGTTAAGGTTGAAAGCGTTCAGTACAATGATCATTCCAATCTTTGGCTGTGGGGATATCGTGCATGGGCGGTCCTCAAGGACTGACCTTGCTAAAGTGGATATAATGTACAACCATGTTGTCTGGTTTGTCCTCAACACCCCACAGCATACTCATCATTGCTTTCTGTACAAAGAGCTGAGTTGGCTTCACCTGGAGCTGAGAAGACAGCTGCACATAACAGGACTAATGACTAAATGCCATAAAAAGAAAGTTCCAGATTTTGTATGTAACAACGTTTTCATAAAGATCCCAAAGGCTGGACTGAAATCAACAAACTGTATTGAATTTGATATCCATCTAAAAAGAACAATTGTAGGATAATCTTCCTTTTACCATTTGGACCCCTGCATTTGGAACAAGATAACCCAAGATCTGAGACTACAGAATAACATAATATAATGGAGAAAAATAAAAGAGTGGTTTGTTCAACAAGTCACATTAACGTAAGCTTGCTGTCCCAGTCTTGGGGTTGGTTGATTTTTATAAACCAATGTGAATGTCTGTATCTTGCTGGCCTTTATAAAGTATGAATGCATCAGTTGAGAAATTTAATATGTAATGTGCATAATTATTTGATAATAACTGGGGTTGCATTTTTCCCATAGGAAAAGGCATTCATAATTTGCTGTTATAAAGGAGTGTTTATAACAGCAAACACACAACACTTTCTTATGTGAAAACCCACGAGCCGCACACTGCCTTACAACCTCTCAAAGTTTGTCAGCCTGCCACAGTAAACCCTTACAGAAACACTCAGTTCCCTATGATAACAGCGATTGTGGAAAGGCGATCACCGTTAGGGTGAGTGTACTGTACATCGACGAAAATCAGTTTCGGGGATGTACACTCCTGGTGCACAGCAAAAAAGTGCCGGAGACTTGTATTTTTTTAATTATGTGGGGGCTGCACCTCCTGCACCCCCCTAGTAAAGGATTCTCAACTCCAGGGGGTGCATGTTGTGGGGGGGTGCAAGACATGGAAAAAAAAAATTCCCTGACCGGCGCCAAAAACAAGCATGTGCCCAGAACCAACCTGGCACCCTCCCAACTCTAGCCTGCCGCCAACCCACCACACCACATGGCCAGCTCAGCATCCCACTGCCGCACTACACCCCACAAACCTTCCCTCCCCTTCCTCCCGTCACACGGCATGGCCCCCCCACATGCGTATACATCCTGTTGCTATATTCGCTGACCCACCCATCCGGTCACCTTCCCTGCCTGGTAGGTCTGTGCACAGGTGCCGTGATTGAGTCACCCTTTTTGAAAGCGCTCAGTCGCAGTCACCATCACCACAGGCTACCAAACACTCACCTCAGACATGGAGTGCAGTCACAGCTTTATCACAGAAACACCACTTTATCACCTAAACAAAGAAAAATAGAGAAAACAATGTCAGCCCAATTTAGTTTAGACAGCATCACAGAAAGGCAATCTTTCATTGAAGAGCAGGAGAATTGCAACACCGCTTGCAAAACAGAGAGCGACCTCAGACTATTCAAAACATTTTTATCTGAGGTAGGAGCTAACATTCAATTTGAGGAGCTAGAAACAGAAGAGCTTGACGCAAAAATTGTTGACTTTATGTGTTTACTTCAGAGGCAAGATGGCAGCAAGTACGAACCTGGCACCAGGGCATAGTCACCAGTATATTTATTTTATTTATTGAAATGTTTCACCAGGAGGGCACACTGAACAACAAGTTGCACGTCTCATGGTGTGTCCTGGGGGGTAACAGGGGGGAAGAACACAGAGATAATACAATAATGGATGGAAGAATGTTACACATTATGTAGGAGAAGGTAGACAAAATAGTGTAGCAGTTAGGCTGAGGTACATGCAACTACAGCTACTAAAATAAAACATCAAATAGGAGTCCAGAGATACAATATAACAGGCAGTACAGTACTACAAGCAGTACAATCACAGTGCGATGATATACCTAGAGCAGGCTCAAGGCAGTACACAAGTGCTGTAAGGAGGAGTTGGGAGGGGAGTAGCTAGTAATCACTGAGGAGACAAAGTGGAAAAGGAGGAGGAGAGGGGGAAGGGAGGAGAAGCAGCCAGAGCCAAGTTAACACCTTCAGGAATGATGAGAACCCTGCAAGGGTAGATGGGGGCTGGAGGGGGGGACGCTAAAACCTGTTACCCCTTCAGGATGCTGAGAACACTGCAAAGGGGAAGGAGTTGGTGGGCAGGAACTAGGAATAAAGGTAATTTAAGGAGGATTAAAGCTGGAACAGCTGGAAGAGAGGAAATTGTGAAGGGCAGTGTTAAGAGAGTAGGAGGAGAAGAGTGAGGTATTTGGGGGGGAGGGAGTTCCAGATTTTAGGGAAGTGGTGGGCAAAATCAGCCTGGTCAATGAGGGTAGAACGGCGTGGGACCACCAAGGTGTGTGTGTGTCACTAGATCTGATGGAATGGGAGGGTGTGGGAGGGGTGGAGAGGGAGGATGAGAGGTAGGGTAGGAGTATGCCAAGTTAGAATTTGGAGGTTATTATGTAAAATAGGAAGAACAACCAGTCCTTTCTGTAATAGATGCCATCAGGAGGAGGGAGCTCTCCACCATATATTTTGGGACTGCCCTCCAGTAAGAGCGTTATGGGATACTATCAAAGCCAAAGCTGACCCGTTGTTGGGTTTAGAAAATTGCTTCACTCCAGAGTTTGTTTAATGGGGGTCTATGTTAATGTGGCAGTGAAAGCTAGAAGACATTACATGGCCATTATTTCCTCCTCCCTTAAGAAGCTATTATTAAGACACTGGCTGGATGATCTCCCTCTAACTTACATGGAGTGGCTAAGAGAGCTTTTATCCAATGTGAATGTAGAAAAATTAGGGGCTAGTATGAGGAGTTGCCTTACCAGATACACCAGAATCTGGGAGAAAATACATATCCTATATTTGCTTCAAACTGGAACACGTCCTCCTGATGGGACTGAATAGGGATAAGAAGTTCTGTGAGCTGAGATGACCACTGGTATCCAAAGATATCCCATGGATTGATGTATTTCTTATGTGTGATAGCAAGGCTGGGAAATGAGATTGGGGAAGGGGATGGGGTGGGGAGGGGTGGATGGAGGGAGAGTGAGAGGGGTATGTCATCATTTCAATGTGTATGTACCTGTTAATTGCACGTATCACCTCTTGCTCTGTATGGTGAAAAATTAATAAACTTGAATAAAAAAAAAAGAATTTGGAGGTTAGTTTGATGCAGTGGGAGAGGCACCTATTTGACAGTGGAGGGAAGGCAAGGGCACAATAGTATAGACAGGTCTTTAGCAGGCAAAAAATACTCTCATTCCTTTTTCAAAGGTAATGACACTGTATTCACTGAGACAAAAAAAAAACTCACAGCCAAACAAAAGCAACTTAAAAAAGCAGGGAAAGTCAACAGACCACACAAGGCACAGCCCCTGTCTGAAGGAGATCTGGAATTCCTGTATGAATTGGGCACCATGAACATGTCTACTCCAAGTGGTTTGCTAAATTTTCTGTTCTTTAACTTTGGGCTTCAATTAGCTCTAAGAACCAAAAAACATTATGACCTTCAGTGGGGGGACATAAAGCAAAGCATTGACACTAATGGAAATGTTGTTTTGGAGCACTGTGAGCGACAAACTAAAACTCAAACAGGGGGAAAAGCCCCGGGACATAAGACCCATAAACCCAAGAATTTATGCCAACATACAGAACCCAGCAAGAGACATAATAAAGGCCTGTGAACTGTATAAATCACAAAGCCCACCAGAGATGCTCCATGCAGATGTGCCCTTCTATATTACCCCAAACACAAACTGAAAAGAGAACTTATTGGCATCATAATTTTACATAGGAATCAAGCAAACTATGAAAAATTATGTGCAAAATGAAACTAGAATCTGGACTACCTGAATCCAAAAGAATAATCACTTGACTCATAAGACCAGTATCCAGCAGCTGATAGATTGTAATGTTTCCCTAATGGACGTTCAACAAATCTCTGGTCACAAGAACATCCAATCTATCAATAACTGCTCAGTCCTCACTGAGAAAAAACAACAACAAATCAGCGAAACTCTCACTTACTCTAGCCCTTAGGACATGCCCAACACATCCTCCTTAGCCTCGGCTACAGGAGGGCACACCCTGCCATGGAACACTCTCTCTATGACAAGGAACAAAGACTCCTACCCTAAAGGTAAATCACCAGTCCTAGCAACACCTCTTGGCTTTTGCCTTCTTTGTCTGGATTTTTGAATTTAGGCACCGTTTTCTCCTGGATCTTGACCCTGTTAAAACTGCCGAAAATAACTTCATAAACCAACCGGACTTGCACCAGCTACTGTACTAGTTAAAACCATATTAAATGACTACAAGTTAAAACCTTATTAAATGAATGCTCAGTAGGTGGGACCTTGAAATTAATTAAGTTCTATAGCTCAGCTCCCGGTCTCTGACTTGAACTTGGCACCAAAAGTAGGAGTTTGAATTTAGTCTGTGGATAATACTGTAATTGCACCAGATTTAACTTGTAAAAATCAACATCTAAGATGCTGCATTTTAAAGTCACTTTGCCAGCAGCTTAGGAGGGAGACTGTGCAGCTAGTCGCGCTTTGAGCACTTCATTTAGTGCCCTTTCTAAAATCAATAGAAGAAGCTGCTCTCCTTGCTCTGCTCTTTAAATTACATGCCTGCAGCTGCGTAACAAAGTATTTGCACTGTTCTCCTCACTCTAAAATTAACGGCTGAATTAAACACACATCGGGAGACCAAAGTAAATGCTTGAATTACTCTCCTCGGTCTAATATTACATGCCTGCATCTGCTGAATTAAACTCACATCAGGAGGCTGAAAGTAAGTCTTAAACTGCTCTGCTCGCTCCCAGCAGCTGAAGTTATACCACAGAAAGTGCTCAGAGCTTGTCGGGTGCTCTTCCCCACAGTCGCTCCACGACTACTCCCCCCCTCCTACCCACTACCCTTAGCCAGCTCCGTTATAGCTGGGAGGCTGAGCCGAAACCACTCCTAGAAGAAAATTAACTATCTCCTCACTTTACCATTAGCAGAATATATTTTTGACAGCTAGAGGGCACCTGGTATTGCTTCCATCTCTCTTGCTCCTTTTATCATAACTCTGCTATCAAATTACCTGTTATTTATCATGCTTTCCTCCCACACACTTCACCTTATGACCCAGTCTCCTAAAATTAACATGGCTGGAATTTTCTGTTCAATATTCCTGCTAGTATCTTTTTTCTCTACCCTCATATGGTTCCCCCTATCTTACTATCCACCAACTGGGAACCAGCAAAACACCTGCCATTATGTCTCTAGGCTCTCTATTATGCGTATGCCTCTTCACACCACCAGAGACACCTCCCCACTTCTTGTCCATTACAAGTTCATCTACCACCTAGCCTTTACTCTACACAAATCCTCGCTGCGTAACCTCACCCTATCTACCCCTTTCTTCCATTACAAGCTTTGGTATTTGTTACTCCTGGCCATTATGTTAGCTAGGGATATTGAGCTTAACTCATGGCCCGTAAGTAACTTATCACACATTGATACAACCTGGAATGACACAAAGGGCCTCTGCATTGTACATCTGAATATCAGGAGCCTTCTTCATAGCAAAACAGACCTTGAGGCCTGGGTTGCTCAATACCACCCTGACATCCTTTGCCTATCCAAAACATGGCTAAAACCTCCAACCCCCAATCCCCTTTGCTCACTACCTAATTACAACTTAATCAGACAAGACAGGCCCTCAACAAAACATGGAGGCGGTGTTGCAATTTTTTATAGACCACATTTGCTACTATCTCACAACACCCTGCCTACCCTAACTCACTGTGAAACAATCCATGCAACCCTACAGTTTGGCTCTAAGAAACTACACATAGTCTGTGCCTATAACCTGCCAACTGCTAGTACAACTGGTCTTAAAGAACTCCTCTCCCAAGTGGACAGCACCATTGGTCGTAATGAAGTCCTTATATTGGGGGACCTAAACTTAAACTGGACTAGCAATTCTAACCAGTCCTCTCATACCATGGTACAAAGCCATAACCTTCACCAATTAATCACAGACCCAACCAGAGTCGTGGCTCCTCCTCGGACCAGTACACTTATTGACTGGGTCCTTACAAATCGGCCTGACAGCATAGTCTGAGCTGGCACCCTTGCAGATGCACTAAGTGATCACACCCCAATCTACTGCATCTGGAGATCAACCAGTAAACCGTCCCCTCCTCCTAAACTCATCACCTTTTGCAACTTGGCCAACTTAAACTTAACACAGTTTACACATGATCTCTCATTGATTGACTGGGCACCCATCTACACCTCTACCAATGCACAGTCGACATTAGATTACTTCCTTGCACAGTTTATTTGGCTACAAGACATCCACGCTCCATGTGTCACTTGTCGTATTCGGGGGACTCAAACTAAATGGTTAAACAAGGACCTACTCACACAAATAAGGGCCAGGGACAAAATGTGGCAGCACTTCAAAGCCTCTGGGTCCCTGACTGACTATAACAACTACCGATCTGTAAGAAACACCGGTTATCGAAAAGCCTCTTCTGCAAAAACCTACTTACAAAAGCAGCAGGGGACTCAAAGAAGTTCTGGTCTACCATGAAAACCCTGCTTGGAACTAATAATACGGCCCACTCAAGTGATATGTTGATAAATAACATACACTGCAATAATTCACTGACTATAGCCAACGCTTTCAATCGCCTCTTTTCAGACCTAATCAGCTACCTGGCCTCCTTCCCACTTGTACACATCACTTCCCCCTCCAGTGATACTGAACTTCTTCACACACATCCTCATTTCAGGTTCCAGAGTATAACAAGAGCAGAAGTTCTAAAACTTCTCCTCTCCATCCCTGATAATACCAGCTCAGGCTCAGATGGTCTGGAACCAAGGCTCCTAAAAGCTGCTGCCCCACTCATAGCCTCTCCCCTAACCAAAATCTTTAACCTATCTCTATGCCATGGTCTAGTGCCTAATATCTCGAAAATAGCTAGAGTCACACCCATCCCCAAGAAGGGTGATCTGAAAGAAATTAAGAACTACTGTCCCATAGCAATTCTCTCTGCGCTTAGCAAAATCTTGGAAAAACTAGGTCTACCCAATCCATTGAATATCTTCAGGAAGTATAACTTCTCTCCTGTTCCCAGCATGGCTTCTGCAAAGGCCACAGTACTTCCACTGCCCTACTTAAACTCACGAACAACATCTATGGTTCCATGGACTCTGGACTTATGACAGGTGCAGTTTTCATCGATTTAACAAAGGCTTTTGACCTGGTTAACCACTCCCTTCTTCTTTCCAAACAACGCTCCTTAGGTTTCTCCACCGATGTAGAGGCCTGGTTAAACAGTTATCTGTCTGACAGAAAGCAAGCAGTAGTCTTTAACTCAGCCATGTCAGACCTTTCATCTATACATGTTGGCGTGCCTCAGGGCTCTATACTTGGCCCCTTGCTCTTCTCAATCTTTATTAATGACATTCCGTTGCTTGCACCCTCCTGTTCAACCCTGTTATGTGCAGATGACCTTGTTATCTACCATAGTGCAAGACACATTTCCGACATAAACCTCCCTCTTGCCTCTGACTTTGCAAGCATTCAATCCTGGCTAGCTGAGAACAAACTTGTTCTCAATACTAGCAAGACCTACTCCATGCTCTTTGGCTCACCTGCCAGACTTAAAGCGAACCAACATGCCCTCAAAATCTCATGTGCAGATGCCTCTCCACTGGACAGTGCCAGTTCCTTTAAATATCTGGACATTACTCTTGATTCATCTTTTGATTTTGACCTACACATTTCCACCACCTGCAAAGCTGTCAATGCTAAGATAGGAGGTGCATACCGCACTAGTTATGCCCTCACTCCATTGGCTAGACTAGCCGTGGCTCAAGGCTTTCTGCTCCCAGCCCTGGTCAATGGCTCAGCCACTTACATATCTGCCTCTAAATACTCCCTGCTAAAATGGGACCCACCTATAATAGCATCTGCCGCTATGCCTCTGCATCCCCATGCTTCAAACATCACTGTCAGCTCTATGCTGACCTAAACTGGCCTTGCCCCTTTGCCCATCGACTTCAGTCTTATGGCTCACTGATTGACTGCATTACTAGATCAGGCCTCCCCCTATCCCTTGCCTCCCTTCTACACTCACAACCTCTCAACTATGGGCTCCGATCTGCTGACCAAACCCCTCTTTACATACCTAGGTGCAAAACCAATATGGGTACTCGTGCTTTCTCTTACACGGCACCAATGTACTGGAATGCCATATCTCAAACTATACGTCAAGCTTTCACCCATGCTAGTTTTAAGAAACTTCACCGAAATCACCTGCGTGCTGCTAACCCCTGCACTTGCTTTCATCCACCTTAGATCATCTGTTCTCCCTGCCCTCTGTTTACTCTAGGAAATCTACTTCTTATCACCTTGTTCTATTTCTCCTAAATCCTCCTACATATTCCTCTCTTATCCTTTACCCTCCTCTTCTATTTCCCACCTCCCCCCCCTTTTGTTCTCTCCTCCTCTTTTACCACAAATGGCACTTATTATTCTTGACTGAGTATAGTATTTTCTCTCACATTGTTTCTGATTGTACTGTTACAGTATTTTTGTCTAAAATGTATTTGATGGTATTATACCGAACAATGTTGTTCTACACCTAAGTTTGAATGTTTGTGAAATCCCTCCTAACTGTGTCACTTTTTCCATGTACTGCGTCATATGTATACTCATGTATTTCAAACTGTTTTTCTCCTGGGTCGTGCCTGAAAATATGCATGCCTATGCCTAGTGCACCCACCCGGTTACCAAAAGCAAATAAATACATAAATAAATAAGAGCAATGGATTTCCGCAAAGAAGCCACAACAAGCAGCAACCAAGTCACCGAGCAGGGATCCAGCAACACACTGCAATCTATCTTTGGGTCCAGCTGCATTTTCCATCAGCCTGTCAAAGTCAATATTTACAACTGTCTACGTCCTCAGAAATAAAAACGCATCCAAATGCTATATCCTATATACTCCTTTCCTGCTTCACATCTCCACTGGTACAAGACATTTTCCACCACCATCGGACAGTGGCCCATTAGCCTGTCAACTTCCTCTCCCGATCGCATGCCTGCAATACTAACTGCCTATGGTGCCCTCTATCTCTTATTGTTACTGCAGCCAGCTGCCTACTCAAGCTGCTCGTTTTATGAATATTATCTCAAAGTATGTTATAACTGAGTATCTTTATTTTTTCTATTAGTTGTTTTAGTTGTTTATTGTGCATTCTTTTACTACCTCTGTATGTATGTTGACCCTCATCCTTTGACGTAGAACCTTTGTAAACGAGCAGTTTCTGCTCAAAGGTATTTGTAATCCGAGAATTTAATAAATAAAAAAAAATAAAAATATGAGTCAGACACCTCCGACTAAGGTTAATTTTGTCTCCACAATATAAAATTCTCACTCAATTTTCTCATTCCTGTCTTTAAAAACAAAATAGGTATTAACATAGCACCATTATTGCAATTTTTACACATGCCCGAACTCTTCCTGATCTCCATTTTTTCTTTTTCCCTTCCTCTACAAGTCACATGTTCCATGTTGCCAGAGTAACAGACATCTCCTAGCAACTGCCAAAGGGCTGCACAGCAACAGACAGTTCTATGTGATAATAGTGACTGCACAAAGGCGATCGCTATTATTGTGACCTGCATTATAACCGAAAATATTTTCAGCGATATGCAGAAAAAGGCTACTGGAAATTGAGCATGCGGGGGGGGGAGGTTGCCCCACCCTAAATAAAGATTCTCAGCACCAGGGGTGCATGTCAGGAAGAGGCACATCCGGTTCAAAAAATCTAAGTCCCGCGCTGCCATGGAAGCAAAAGGAACAACTGCCCCCTGTTCCGAACCCAGGACCTGCTTCATCAGAGCCAACCACCCTACCCACCACACCACATGGTTTGCTCAGCGGGAAGCAGACTCACTACAGAGTCACATCCCTGTTCCCCATCCCTCCATGTCCTGTCATCCACCCTCCCTTCCTGTTGCCTACCCTAACCTCACGGTGCAATGTTCGCCATCCCCCTACAGTCACCCACGATGATAACGCCATCATATGGGCCACCATTATGACAGTTGCCCATATGTGGTCACTATCATCATGGTATACCCAACAGATTTTCTTTTTTTCTGATTTAAACTCCATTCTCAGTAAAGTTAAAGCTAGTTTTTCATGTTTTCAACCTCTACTTGTTTTGACTGTTCTCTTTACAGTTTCTTCTTCGCTCTTGGGGTTTATGTAGCATCTAACACCTTGGGTGTGTGAACTTCTCGTTACACACACCACCCCATACTTTATTCTATATGTATTGTTTAACTCTCTCCTTATAGTTACATAACAGTTTACTTGTTTCTGGGAAATATTACTACTTTTTTTTTCTTTCTGTTTTAACCCCCGCTCCAGCCTTGCACTGTCACCTGACTACCTTACCTTCTGCTGCTACTTCCCATCGTGGATCTCCCATGGAGCCCTGGCTAACCCCCCAGGTGGGAACATGGTGGAGGGGTGTTCCCCCAGACCCCCACCCCAGAGGCATTATGTCATCATCGGGATCCAGGCAGTATTCCAGCTGAGGGAAGGTGAGAGCCCACTATCAGACCCCCATGTCAGTGTCACACTGGGAGAGGCATTTTTCATAGTCACCCTCCCGGAGTGTGACTTGCCATGCACCACGGCTTACGCCGGCACTCATCGCACTCTGGTGTGGGCATCGGGGCTGTGGTACCTCTGGTTGTCACCAGAGGTCAGGCCACCCCCAAGCCAATGTACCCCCTGCCCCAGAGGAGCTGAGCGGTCCATCGGATGCTCAGACATCCTCCCCCTGGCTGGCCTTCTGGCTCCCGCATCCGGTCCCGAACCTGGGTCACCAGCGTAGTGAGCAGAAATCCAACTGCTGCGCTGGTGGGCAATATTACTAGTTTTGTATGTAACTGCTGAATTTTTCTTCTGTAACCAGGACTATGCAATGTTGGTATCCCTTATAAATGAGCTTTTGTTCAAAGAGAATTGCCTTGCTCATATTGCAGAATAAAAGTTTACTACTACTACTACTGCTTATCTTTGCTTGCTTTGTGGTTCTGAAACCCTAAGAATGCACAAGATCACACTTTTGGCAAGACAAGAAACATTTCAAAATCTCCATTTACATATATCAGTCATAATACAGTACCATTATTTTGACATCAGATCAATGCTATATTGAGATGGAATGTTAAGAGATTTCCATATATTACAAAAGCTAGATAGGAAACCATCAGTAACAATGCTTGTTATGTGATCTTGGGACTCTGGTGGCACAAAGAAATTCAAGCATGGCTCTCGTAGTATATGAGGCCACCAGAATCCCTTGATGGAATTATAGTCTTGCTACTGATGACTGCATGTCCATTATTCTATTTTTAGTTTTATATAGTGCCTGTAATGCAAGCTGTATCCTAAATTACTTTACAAAGCAAGAACACTTGCATCAGCCTTCAGGTAAGCCCATGGAGGCTAAGGGAGAGGGATGAAAGTCAAGAAAGCTCAGGAAGGTTAATGAAATGTAATTTTATTTTTTATATAGTGCACCATTCCAGAAGCTCAGGGAACTTTCCAAAGACATACAGATAGAAATTGGGTATACCAAACACATTACAAAAATGTAGGTCATCAATAATAAAAACCATAAAACAGCATTAAAGAGCTAGTGGAACCAAAACAGACAGGCAGGAAAATGATGCAAATTTTAAGAAGTAGTCAGCTGTAAATTTTTATTTCTGAAGTATTTTCCTTTTTCCTTTTGCTCATTAGAAAGTCTTTTATGCGATAATATTCTTTTGGATGTGTGGAATAGCTCCCAGCCTGGCAGCTGACATATTTAGCATTGGTCCCCCCCACTAAATCATCAGCACTGTGAGCTCATTGACAATGACTTCATAGGCGAATGATCTGGCAGCTACTCAGTGGCTGTTCCTAAGCAGCAGTGATGTCACAGTCAGTGAGGTCACAATGCTGAAGATGTAATGGGTGGAACTGACCTAGATATGTCAGCTGCTAGGCACAGTACTATTCCACACAGCACACCAACTAACATCAGGTAAACCGTCTTTTAATTAACCAAAGGGAAAAAAAAGTACCTCAGATATAAAAGATAATAGTTGGCTGCTTTTAACAACTAATATTAGTTTTAGGTAGTACCCTAGCTCTTTAATCTGGCAGTGCAATGAAAAAAAGTTTTTCTGAAAAAGCTAGTTTCAGCTATTGTTATGAAAATATTAGCATTCCTGTCAAACTTACTTGTTTCAGTACCTCCTATGCTGTGTACCAGTTCTAATGCTTGCCTAGTCTGCAGTGCTATTTCTATGCAAAATGTGGTGGCCATCTTTTTTTCTTGAGAAAAAAAAATCAATTAAAACATTTATACAATGCTCAAATTTTGGTCGAATTGGAAAACTGTACCACCAAATAAAACTGGAAGATTCCTGGAATCTTTTATAGTGAAAAAAAGGTAAGGTCAATTTTTTGCCCAGTTTCGTTGCACTTTAAGATCAGTAAAAGTCAGGATAAACAGATATGTCTTTAAGACCTTTTTAAAACCCTCTGCTGAGGAGCTGCTGGAGTTAATGTACAGTATATATGGGGCGAGGGGTGCAGCACCCAATACATCGAATGGGAAGAACACCCCTCTCCCCTCAGCTAGTGATCAAACAGGAGTTCAGCATGTTTGTAGTTCATTTGCATCCCCGGGTAAGGAAAAAAGGTCTAGCTCCCCATATAACATGCAGGGGAAATGTCGAACCTCGGCCAACAACTAACGCACCAAAATCTGGCCAATGGAAAATCATGTACACGAATGCCCGCAGTCTGGAAAACAAGATCCCAGACCTGGAGAAAACAATGGCAGAGGTTAAACTGGACATAGTAGCCATTAGCGAGACATGGTTCACCAGTAACCACACTTGGGAGACTTCAGTACCTGGCTATATACTGTTCAGAAGAGACTGAGGTGCAAAAAGGGAGGGAAGGGGAGTGGCCCTTTATGTCAATGAAAATATCAAAGCCACAGAAATTCAGAATACACATAAGGAGCTATAAGAACTGTGGGTCACCCTGGAAACAGGAAATGGGACAGCCATACAAACTGAGGTTGCCTACAGGCCTCCAGACCAGGGGAGGACATAGACACATTACTGTTAGAAAATATGCAAAACATGACAGCTAAAGGGGAGGTTCTGATAATGGGAGACTTCAACATGTCAGATACAGATTGGTCAATACCAGCAGGAACATCCGCCAGAACTAGACACATAGTGGATTCCCTGCAGGGGGAGGGCCTCAAACAACTAGTACAACAACCCACAAGAGACAAGGCTATCCTGGATCTAGTACTGACTAACAGGGAAAGGATCATAGATGTCTAGGTAGAAGGTCACCTGGGGGCCAGTCACTATGACATGGTATGGTTCAATTACAAGAACTAAATCATCCTATTCCAAGGCAAAAATATTGGACTTCAGAGGAGCTGACTTTGATAAGATGGCCAACAGAGTTAAGCTGGCCCTGGCAAGAAGATATACAGGTGAGGGGGTGCAGGCAAAGTGGGCAAGCATTAAGGATGCAATACTAGAAGCAACATCCCATTGTGTTAGGGAGAAAAGCAAGAGCAAAAGAAGGAGGAAACCACTTGGGGTCTCAAAAACAGTAGTAGAAAAGATCAGAGCCAAAAGGTTGGCCTTCAGGAAATATAAGGGAATGCAGCAGAATGAAGATAGGAAGGCATACCAAACTTCCCTAAGGGAAGCAGGGAAGGCAGTAAGGCAGGCAAAGGCCCAAACAGAGGAAACACTAGCACAAACAGTAAAAGAAGGGGACAAGACTTTCTATAGATACATTAGTGAAAGAAGAAAGTCTAGAGGGGGTAATCCTAAAATCAAAGGGGATAAGTGGGAGTGTGTGTGGAGGAGGACCAAGGAAAAGCATCTATCCTAAATAGGTACTTCTGCTCAGTATTTACTGAGGAGAAGGTAGGGCAGGGCCCACAGCTCAGCATCATGGATACAGGGGGGAGGGAGGAAGGTGTGCTCAAGTCCCTTCACAAAAGAAAGGGTCCTACAAGAGATCGCTAAGCTCAGGGTGGACAAGGCAATAGGACCTGATGGCATACATCCCAGGGTACTAAAGGAGCTAAGGGTGGAACTAGCAGAGCCATTATCAGAACTGTTTAGTGAGTCTCTGAGTACAGGAGAGGTCCCAGAAGACTGGAGAAGGGCTCATGTGCTCCTGCTCCACAAGAGTGGCAGCAGGGAGGAGACAGGGAACTACAGACCAGTCAGTCTTACCTCAGTAGTAGGCAAGATTATGGAGGCACTCCTTAAGGAAAGGATAGTGCAACACATGGAATCCATAGGAGCACAGGATCCAAGACAGCATGGGTTTACAACAGGAAGGTCCCATCAAACTAATCTCATACATTTCTTTGACTGGGTAACCAGAGTGGTGAACCAAGTGGGTGCATTCGATGTTGCCTACCTTAACTTCAGCAAAACTTTCGATACTGTTCCACACAGACGATTGATTAATAAGCTGGGTGGGCTCATGGTGGGTCAGAGGTTGGTCAACTGGGTGGCAAACTGGTTGGAGTGCAGAAAACAGAGAGTGTTGATAAATGGTATTCAGTCAGAAGAGATGCAAGTCACAAGTGGGGTACCTCAGGGATCAGTCCTGGGGCCAGTCCTCTTCAATATCTTCATCAGTGACATTGCAGATGGACTGGAGGGTAAGGTTTGTCTGTTTGCAGATGACACCAAGATCTGCAACAGAGTAGATGATCCAGATGGGGTGGGAAGAATGAGAAGAGATCTGGATAAATTTGCAAATTGGTTGGAAGAGTGTCAACTGGGGTTTAATGCAAAGAAGTGCAAGATCATGCACATAGGGAAAAGAAACCCTGAAGCTACCTATAGTTTGGGAGGGGAGTTGCTGGCAATCACAAGGGAAGAGACTTGGGCATCATCATCACAGATTACCTGAAATCATCCAAGTAGGCCACTAAAGCAGTAGTTAAGGCTAGAGGGATGTTGGGGTAAATTAGTAGGGGTATCTCAAGTCGGAAGAGGGAGGTAATAATCCCTCTTTACAAGACACTGGTTAGGCCCCATCTGGAGTACTGTGTGCAGTACTGGTGGCCTTTCCTGCACGAGGACATTAACAAAATGGAGGCAGTCCGGAGAAAGGAAACCAAAATGGTGCAGGGACTGCATCAGAAAACATATGAGGACAGATTAACAGAGTGCAATATGTATACCCTAGAGCAAAGGAGGGAGAGAGGTGATATGATTGAAACATTCAAACATCTTAAGGGCATTAACAAGGTGAAAGAGTCTAACATGTTTCAATATAAGAAAAATAGCAGGACAAGAGGACACAGCATGAGATTAGAGGGAGGCCAATTGGGGTAATGTGAGGAAGTTCTTTTTCACAGAAAGGGTGGTAGATGCATGGAACGGCCTGCCTCAGGAAGTGGTGGACACAAATACAATGCAGGGCTTCAAACAGGCATGGGATAGGCATAAGGGAGCAATATAGATGAGTATGAATAGATAGGCCATTGACAGAGTAAAGGCCTATGGCACATTCATAAGGCAGAAAAAATGGGCAGACTGGATGGGCCTTGCGATCCTTATCTGCCATCAACTTCTATGTTTCTATGTTTCTATATGGTAGCAAGGAACTCCACAACTGACAGAAAAAGCCCTGTCTCTAGGTGATTTCAGATGGACACGTGGAAATTTCAGCAAGTTCTCCCTGAGTGAGCAGAGGAGGTGACATGGAGTGTATGGGCAAAGGAGATCTTTAAGAAGGAAGAGTAACAGGACAATAACCACAGATGACAGAATTTTCAAAGGAGGCAGATACAGACATATGTGCAAGTTCTGCTCACTTCTACAACTGCCCAATTAAGCCAAAATGTGGATCCTCATTTCCAAAGGATTCCAAGTTTTTCCAACGGTTTTCACAATTGTCATCAGCTTGCTTCAAAAAAAAAAAAATCACACAAGCCTCATTTCTAGAATACAAGCTCTATTCCTATAACTGTAGGTGGTCTACCAGCATCAAGACTTCTGATGCAGTCACAGCCACTACTGGACATGGAGGTTTGAAATCTTGCCTAGTGAGGTTAAGTGACTTGTTCAGGATCACACAGTAAGTAAGTGGTTCTAGTGGGATTCAAATCCAGGTCTCTATAGTCTGGATTGGATGGCAGCAGGGGTTTAAGGGATGGGGTACCGGCGGGGGGGGGGGGATACAGCATACCAGGACAGTAAGTTGGTGTGTTGAGGTAGTATAGTAAGAACATACTTGATAGACCTTTGGTCTCCTTCTGCTGTCAAATTATATGTTTCTAAAAGCACTGAAAACATGAAACAGGGGAATACAACTTTGACTCCTACTGCAGTACAGCAATTGACTCACCTGAACGCCTAGAAACTGCCATGGCAAAAACTCCATGTAATAGATAAATCAATAACACACACTGGTGTACAACTCCACTGAAAGAGGATGCTTTACCTCAGTTGGGCTTTTCTGAGTAAATGGATTGTATTTAAAAAAGTACTGTACATTTCAGGAATTGTTTCTGTATCTAAGCAGAGGATGGGGATCGCATTGTTAAAGCTAAAGATGCTGCGTTGCTGTGCAGCATTCTTTTTTGATGTTTGCTGACAGGTCTCCCTCTACTAATATGATTCTGTGTCAATATTAAATGAGCTTCTGATGCTAAATTTGATGTTTTGAGTGTACTGAATTGATTTTAAATTGAATATATTCTTTGCATAAAGTATTGTGCATTAAATGGGCTTATTTACAGTAAGGTATGCCTTTTGCTTCTATTAACTGTTCCACAAAATATTGATTTTTACAATGTCTGTGGATGGCATACAAAACAAGAATGCATTAGGTTCTCAGTACACAGCAAAGGCACTGTAAGGCAAAAATCAAGTCAAAGGCACACAACAAGTCAATAAATATCTAGGTTACTCTGTCCATAAGTTGTCAAGTTTTTAAGCAAAATGTGAATTAAATGTCTCAAGCAAATGACCTATTGGCATATAATGGCTCCTTCTCAGGTAGCTGCAGGGATAAAAACTGTTTTCTTCATCAGTACTGAGGAGCGTATCACAAAAATAAAGTAGACGGTGACTAAAGCCAGGGAAAAAGGAACAGACCTCCTTATAGGAGGTAGTGTATCCTAGGAGTTAGAGCACAGATCTGTAAACTTGGATACCAAGGTTTCAGTTCCACCTCTGCCACTTACCATGCCACTGCAAGCACGTCACTTAACTTCCCTGATCTTAGCTTCCTGTCTTTCTCTCTCAGTAGTGGATCCAGGGGTTGTGATGGGTGCAGCTGCACCATTGTAACATACTTGGTTGCTGCTGCTGCTGCATTTCACTTTGTTGAAGAAGTCTGATTTATTGATTATACAAAAGTTTATATTCAAAACTATAGATTATAGTTGTATTCTCTGTCAAAAATGTAATGAAAAGGACAACTGCAGACAATATAAAGGATTAAAGAAAATTACAAAAACTGCACGTCACGTATGCACACCACTTCAGCACCCCCATTGTAAAATCCTTGATCTGCCACTGGTCTCTCTCCCTCTCCCCCTCTCTGTTTACCTTAGCCTCCTGTACTTTCACTTTCTCTCTGTGCATACCTAATTGCTGCTGCTACTCTTTAGGGTTCTGAAAGTGTTTTGAGAAACAGTGCATATGAAGGGAAAACATATTACTAATTATCTGTTTCCTTCCTTATCTGGATGTTATTCCCACGGACTGATTTTGGAGCAGGGTTGAATGGAGATGTAAATACAGTGTGCACCTGCATCTACATCTACCTTATTGCATCTGACAGCCTGGATGCTATTTTCACACACATCCATTCCATTTGTTTTCAACAAAAAGTCACCATTTGTGCCACTCTGCATCCAAAACGTGGTGCAGACTGGGTTTTGGGTAAAGTTTAGATGCTTATGGGGCTTTATCTAGATGTGAATACATCCAAGTTAGGCTATATGTAAACCATCATCAGTTTGAACAGATGTCTGACTTTGAAAACATTTGAGAAAGATCAGAGATAGAGCCATTTGAAAATCCTGCCAATTATATCTTCCTTGGAGTATAAAGAGGCACCAGGAATTACCTATTATTTATTTATGTAGTGCTTTTAAAGCAACATTATCTTAGCAAGCTTAGTAAAAAAAAAATATTTAAACAAGAATAATGTGCCCAGTATGTGTGAGTAAAACAAAGCAGTGTATCCAATGTGTTTGAGAACGGTATGACAAGTATCCAGTATGTCTGACAGTAGCAGAGTAATGTATCCAATATGTATCCACTATTCGTGAGTATAACAAAGTAATGTATACAATATGTGTGAATATGACAACATAGTGGGCTGGATATTCAATAGGGTTGCGCCATGTGCAATAGGGTTGCACCTGTGCAAGTCGGAAATTGCGCCATTCTGCCATATTCAGCAGGAGGCAGTTGCGCCCCCCAAGTCAAGCTGAGCAACAGCGCAATGCTAATGAATGCATGCTCAACTGGAGGGGGAGGAACCATGCATAAACTGCACAGCCCGATATTCAGCGGGCTGTGCAGAGTTGTGCTGGCGCAACCCCAACCTCGCCTGCACAACTTTGAGCCAAAAAAGGAGTAGTCAGGGCCACCCACGGGTGAGCTGCCACATTGCAGGCGCAACAGCAGCTGCCACCTGTGGGTGGCCCTCGACTCTTCCTGGCCCTGCAGCCCAATAGCAGGCATAATAGTAAGCCCCTCCTCGACTGGCCCGATTGCAGGCATAGTGGAAAACCACCCCCACCAGCCGCTTTTTCTTTCACTTATGCCCGTGATCGGGCTAGCTTGGGGTGGTTTTTTTTCACTTATGCCCGCTATCGGGCCAGTCGGGGTGGGGGATGTTTTCACCTATGCTTGTGATCGGGCCAGTCGGGGTGGGGGATTTCAACAGTTATGCCACGATCAGGCTGCAGGGGGCGTCGGTCCCCAATGGCTGATGCCTGGCAGAGCGCCAGGCGCAAGTCCTCGGGGATCAGCGCACCTGCATGCTAATGGCATGCAAATGGGGCCATAAATAGATGCAAATGGCCCCCCCATGCCTTGCATGAATTATGGCCCCATTTGCATGTCACCTTTTGAATATCGGAAATTTGCCCATGGCGCAATGGAACTTGCGCCACCGCATCTTGAATGCTCCACTCTGACCACTTGCGGTGGCACAAGTTCCACTGCACCATGCACAGTGGCTGTGGCCGGGGGTTGATATTCAATGGAGTTGCTCAATAGCGCAACTCCATTGAATATCGCCCAGGCCACACCCCTGCACAACTATTTTGTGCAGCGCAAGGGCTTGCGCCACAGAATGACGCAGTTTGAATATCCAGCCCGATGTTTCCAATATGTGTATTACAAAATAATGTGTCCAATATGTGTAAATATTACAAAGTGATGTATAGTTATGTATGTGTGAAAATGACAAAGTAAAATATAAAATATGTGTGAGTATAACAATGTAATATATCCAATATGTGTGAGTATAACAATGTAATGTACTGTATCTAATACTGTATGTGTGAGAATAACAAAGTAATGTATATGATACGTCTGAGTACAGCAAAGTAATGTATTCAATATGTCTGAGTATAACAAAGTTATGTATCTATTATGTCTGCATATAACAAAGTCATGTATCCACTATGTGTGAATATAACAATGTATCTAATATGAGTGAGTACAAGAAAGACAATAACAATATAATACCTACATTTAGGGTACCTCTGGGGTAATATTAGATTCATAAAATCCAAAATGTGTGGTATTAACAAGCATGTTTATTTAAGATTAGACTAACTTGAGAAAGAAAAGAAAATGCACTGTCAGGAGGTGCCAAATTCATATACATATTTAACCACCAATGGTGCATTTGGGGTTTTAATGTGATAGTCGCCTAATTACACCTTGATTTATTACTTCTCTCAAATCCTGAAATATTAAGCAGTTAAAATTAAAGTTCAATAAAAACGGTGCTGGTAGAACAGCCTGTGAAACAAATTAGTATCTGATGGACCAAATGTACATGTCTCCAAGTAAAGAACATTAAAATAAGTTTGTATTGATGTATCAGATCTAGACACTGTCTAAAATTCCACAAGGTCAAAGAAGAAGGGGCCAATAGAACTCCTTAATATTCATCAGAGAAGATGTCTCTTTTATGCATAAACTGTGCAAAAATAGACTCTAAAACAAAAGCATAGCCTGAGGAAAAAATATATATGAGTGAAGGATGGTCAGAGAGATACTGCTGTCAGCTAAACGAATGTGAGAAGACAGAAATATATCAAACCTGACTAGAAGGTTATAACCCATACAAAAACAACATAACAGAACATAAATCAATAAAATCCACAAATATCCTATGACATTATGGAGGCATGATATAGTACATCTGCATTTTAAAAGGTATAAAATACATTCTGGGGCAGATATTTTATGTCTGCATTGGTGGACATTTAAACTGATTGCAGTAGAGGCCAAAGCCCGGGGTAGGGGACCATTAAGAAAGGAGAGCAATTGGGGAACCAAGCTGGGGTGCCCGGGAAATGGGGGCTAGGGACATAGGAAAGGGAAGCAGCAAGGCAAGAGTTCATAATAGGTTAAGAAATGTAGCCAGCAAAGGAGGGCTTGCTAAGATAGAAAAAAAACAAACAAACAAAAAAAACAGGAAAAGCAGGAAATTAAGTCGTTTGAGAGAGGATGAAGGGGGAGATTCTATAAAAAGATGGAAGGGACTTTGGTACAAGATGGAAATCAGTCTGCTGTATTACCAAGAGCTTGGGAAACAAAACTAGTGAGTTCCAGGTGATGGTGGAAGATGCCGGGTTGGACTTTATAACCATTACAGAAACTTGGTCCAGAGGGCATAATGACTGGTACCTGGTGGTCCCAGGCTACATCATATTTAGGCAGGATAGGGGAATAGGGAAAAAGAAGAGGGGGTAGCCCTCTATGTCAGAGAAGGCACTGAGGCAGTAGAGGAAGGGTTCTTTGTGGGGAGGGGAAATAGAATCATTGTGGACTCACCTAAAGATAGAAACAGGTATGCAGCTGCACATGGGGGTGGTCTGTAGACCAGTAGATCAGGGGTGCAAGAGTGTTAGTGAACTAGGGTCAGTAATAAAGAAGGGGGCTGCAAAGGGGGAGGTAGTGGTAGTGGGAGATCTCAACCTGCTAGGCAATGATTGGGACATTCCAGCAGCTAGAAGCACCAGAGATCAGGTCTTGCTGGATATGTTGCAGGACTACCTACTAGTGCAGCCGTTCAAGAAACCCACAAGTTGGGCAACCATTTTTGATGTGGTGCTCACCAACTTGAAATGACAGGCAGAGTGCAGGTTGGGGAACCACTAGAGTCCACAGTCCATAACACCATAGTATTCAAACTGGCCCTCCATACCTGTACACCCCTGGTAAAGGCTGAAGTTCTGGATTTCAGAAGAGCAGACATTAACCAGATGAAGAAATTAGTCTGGGATAGGTTGGCTTGGTTGGACAGAATCAGGGGTGTGGAGGTAAGGTGGGGAGAAATTAATGGAGCCATTCTTGAGGCAACAAGGTCCTACTTGAGGATAATCACCAGGAGAAACAGATAACAGAGACCAGCCAGGTTTCCTGAGAAGGTCAGGAGGGCCAAGAAAAAGGTCATCATCAGATACAAGGAGAAGCAAGGGGAGGAAAGAATGGAGTGGGTACCAAGTAAAATCAAGGGAGACTAAGAGGGCAGTCAAGAATACAAATACAGACACAGAGCTGTGGGGGGGGGGGAGTCAAGGGCAGTAAAAACACATTTCCAGATACTGTATATTATGGAAAAAAAGAAAGACAGGAGTAGGAACTGTTAGACTGACAGATGAAGGCAGGGTAATGGGGAAGGATGTGCAGAAGGTAGCTATTCTTAATGACAACTTCTGCTCAGTTTTCACAGTGGAGGATAGTGGGCCTCTTCTGGAAAGTGGCATCAAGGATGATGAAAGAGGGATCCCAGAAATGAGACAGAAGGAGGGGGTGTGGATCCCTGGATGCTAGTTCCCTAATGGTCAGAGGAGTCTCTTATAGCAAGCACTATGACTGAGAAAGACCAACTAAAGACGACTACTCCTAAGTAGTTTCCAGTTTCAGTATTTTAT
This sequence comes from Neoceratodus forsteri, assembly GCA_016271365.2. Classification (NCBI taxonomy): domain Eukaryota; kingdom Metazoa; phylum Chordata; order Ceratodontiformes; family Ceratodontidae; genus Neoceratodus; species Neoceratodus forsteri. Next base: position 1,545,504,736 of record CM057452.1, on the reverse strand, counting down.
TTCTTATTATAATGAGCCACCATTAAACTACTTCAATAACCAACGTTTCATGGAATAATTCCTTCTTTATCAAGGTATAGTGATCACCTATTTAATTTAAATAACATAAATCAGTGCACTAAGAACATTCACACAGTTTATATTTGTTCCCGCTGTAAGGCTAAGCTATATTGATGTGGCTTAAAACACCTGAGCAGTGACATAATTGTTCCTTTTAGAAAACAAACTATTATTTCACTAATTTAATATTTTATTATATATGCTCATATTTACAAATGTTCATATTAAACAAGAAGAGTATGATATCTCCTTATTATTAGTAAAAAGCAGCACCATATTTTTGTTTATCTTAAGTTACTAATAACCCCAGGCACTTATTATACTGTAACTGTGCTTCCTATGTGCAGGCTGTGTCATTACAAGACATTTATACTGCATATGTGGGCAAACATAAATAATGATACATATTAAGGTAAATGATCCACTTGAGTCCAGTGACCACTCTGTAATCTTATCTCTAAATAGAAAGTTTTCAACAAAGAAAAGGAAGGACATATTTTATAATTTCAAAAGAGCAGATTTTACAGGTATAATGGCAGAAATTTTTCAACTGGACTACAAAACTGAGTTTAAAAGGCAGACACCAGTACATGCTGGGAAATATTTAAAAACAAACTATTTAAAATGACAAGATAAATTTGTCCCCCATAATTCTTGTTACAACAGAAGAGAGAAAATCTCACTGTAGTACAAAAACAAATGGTCACGCATTTCGTCTGGAAGAAGTAAAGCTTATAACATGATGATGCCTTATCCTAGTGAAGGCAATATTAGTAAATACAAAAATATAATGAAATTACTTAAAAAGGAAACCAGGAAAATTAAAAAAGAATTACAAAATTAAACTGGTAGGAAATAAGCAGAATATAAAGGTTTTTTTATGGGTACCTCAATTCCAAAAAGAAAACTAAACATGTAGGCCCCATATGCTTAAACAAGTTATGATTTCTAAAGAGGAGGAGATTACATAAATTCTAAATAGTTATTTTTGTTTGGTTTCTCAAACAAAAACAAAAGTTAATAACATCAAGACCACAAGTTCAGAAAGAGTATTTATATAAGATAAGAGGGTTCTGGAATCCATTCACTCCCTCCTCTCCCAAATACGGCAGCCAGACTTCCAGTCCCTGAGTCCCTCCCTCCCAGCAGTCACTCCCTCCCTGTGTCCTCTGCACCTCTCGCCACCAGCCACTCGCCTGCCAGTCTGCTCTGTGGCACCAGCCCAGGGCCATTATGCCACCCTACTACCACTGTTAGTCCCTCCCTCCTGGCAGCCAGGACATCCATCCCAAGCCCCTCCTCGGCCTGCAGAGCCAGTAATGGCGTTGTGGGGCAAGGCAAGCAATGTTTAAAAGACACAGAATTTGAACCCTTTTGTAAACCTTCTAGTGTTCAAGTTCTAAATTAGAACTCAAACACTAGGATTTGCAGAGGGTTGAATTTTCGAACTAGTTCTGACAACCCTACACCCAGATCAGCAAACATTCCTTAAGTCTCTTAGTTCGGCAAGCATCCCTTGAGCCTCCTAGCTCAGCAAGACTAACAGTTCAACTTCCCAGATATACACATTTAAATAAATGCAGTTAAGGACACCTGACTGACCCCCCCACCCTACCTAATTCTCCAAATATGCTGTTGCTACACTCTTTTGGGGGGGTTAATCCTGCAGAGTAAAAATAGCTTAGGCACATACTTTTTCTGCACAAAACTTTACTTTCCTGATGGAGAGCAGTTGCATCAGCTGATCAAAGGGTTGTTAAACTTTAAACCTGACACCCCCGCCCTGCTGCCCCACCCGATTCCCTGAAAGGGCTGATACTTAGCTTTTTCTGTTGTTGTTTGAAATCAACTAGTGTGAAAAAGGTATATACTTTTGCTACACAAAAACATTACTTTCAGGATGGTGAGCAGTCCCATCAGCTGATCACAGGAAGGATTAGATGCAGGAGCAGTCAAACTTTAAACCTGACTCCCCCACCCAACTGCCTAGTCTGATTCTCTGAGTGTGCTGATGCTTAGCTTTTTTTTTTTTAAATTGTTTTATATCATCCAGTATAATGCAAATAACAGAAGAAACGTAGGCATATATTACATGAAAAGTGCTTTCAGGATGGACAGCAGTCCAACTGATTGAAAGGTGGAAGGAAGAATGGGTAGTTAAAGTGAAGCATGGGTGATTACAATGAAGCAGCATGGTTTTTTCCTTACATTTTAGGGCTGTGGTCGGAGCTTACAGCCCTTCTGTCTTTGATCAGAATATAGCTCTAAAGACGGTTGATCTCAGAACTTCCATTTTAGACTTTTGCATGTATTCCTCCACCTCCACAGCTGCAAAATAGTGCAGTCCCCTCTGATTTTTGCTATTTGTTGCTCTATGTTAAAGGCATCTGAAGGGAGGGGGGATGCTTCTGTACTGTACCTTAGAACTTCTCAGGATATTAACAAAAAAACCTTTTTAAACTACTGTTTCTATCATCTGTCCAGCTCAGTCTAATAGAGTTATACTATTTCTTTTAGCAACCTAGGGGTTAACTCATTATCTTGTAGAATGTCCTCATAGCAAAAATTAGACTACAGTGTCAGAATACAGACTTCACATCTGGAACTGTAAGCTGTCCTGTTCCTACAGGCAGGACAGATTGCATGCAAGTGCACACACACATACACACACACAAGCAAATAACTGGTCATTTGATAGCTCTTCACAGCCCTGTCAGTTCATTGATTCAAGTTCATTTGTAATGGAGTCCCTTCTAAAAGTCCTGCATTTCTCAGGGTGGGTTTCTTTTTGGGTTTGTTGCTTAAAGCAGCAGTATTTATGTCTGTTCCTGATTTGAGGCTGTAAGCAGTGTACACCAACCTTTAATATTTAAACTGTGTCCTTTTAAAGACTAAAGAATATAAGCATTTAATTTTTTTTTTTTATTATTCTTTGGTAACCAGGTATGGCTCATTAGGCACAGGTGCCTGTTTTCTGGGGCTACCCGGCAACACTGATGAGGCTAAGTGACTTGCTCAGAGTAACACTGTATACAAGTGGAGGTTGTGGGAATCAAACCCATATCCGAATGCTGGATATACAAAGCTCATTTACAACTCATTACTCTAATCGCTAGGATGTACTGCCAACCACACAAATAATGAACAATTTAGACCGGGCTGCTAATGTCTCAAAGGAGAACTGCCTTGAATCAGCAGACATGCATTTTTGAAGAAGTAGATGTTATTTTTTAAAATACCAATTCTCACTTTTTACTGCTTAATCTTAACTGGCCTTTCGGTAAATTAGTGACTGTTTCTGATTCACACTCTGCTGGCATTGGCCATTTTAGAACAGTATGATCTTGTCAAGAACTTACATTGTTGGTACAATTCATCTGTGATCTAAGTCAGAATTCTTAGGTTCATGGAGACATAAACAACATCATACAATTTTATTTCTGTCTAATAAGATAATGTATCTTTGTGGCTCACTTTTTTAACTTTGAAGAACAAGTTGGAACGGTTATACATAAGCTGAACATTACATATTAAATATTCTGTTATGGTATAAAGGTATTTTTAAAATTACTATTGTTGTCATAAATGTGCATTTACTGTATATAAAAACCTGGTTTGGAAAAAGTGCCCTTTATAAGGAACAAGTGCCCTTCTTATCTTGGGCATCCTCACTTTTTACAATCTTCCAGTGCCCCTGTGACCACATGTGCACACACGCATGCACACACACACTCAGTAAAGCACACACTCATGCACGCACACACACACCACCACCACCATGTACCCTGACTAAATAAATTTAGGAGGATAGAGTTGCCAGCATGCCAGTTTTTGATGACTGTGACTAAACAGTACTATATGGAACCAACAAGAAAACACCTTTGGTCATTTGGAAGCTCTTCACAGCCCCTTTGGCTCTGGCAAGAACTTGTTCTATAAGCAACAGAGCAGAAAGATTGCACAGCAGAGCAGCAACCATTTTAACATGTTAAAATCTTTGGGATTCCATGCAGTGACATGCAATTTCTGTGTGGTACCAGTTGAAGAATTAAAAATCTGCAAACCAATCAGGATTCTGTGATTTTTGCCCGTTTTTCCATGAAAAAACAAAAAAACAGGGTGCTTGAAATTAGCCAAAAAGCAGAAATCTTGACAGTTTTTGTTCCCTTTCTAAATCCCAGGCTGAGAGGTTTGATTTGTTGACACTTGTAGTGTGAAAATTAGACTTTGTTGAGGAGAACTGCGAGAGTGTGAGCAAAGTGACATTAAGCTAGGGCTGTTAGGTGAGAGAGACAGGCAGGGCCCAGTGACCAGACACAGCCTGTGTGTGTACTAAAACCAAACCAGATTTAAAGCTGTCATGTTTTAAACAGCTTTTATCAGCTTAACGGAGTAAGGGAGATTTTGAAGTGGTTTATTTAGCAAATAGAATTGTAAGGTTCTTTTGTAACTTACTTGGACTTGCCTGAAACAAAGATTAGTGCAGTCTAAGGATTTAGATTCATGGTAGTTGAGCTGAAGTGCAGTGATGTGCACAACTGTGCTGAGTAATTACATTTATTATTTTTTTTGTGGAGGCCAGAGTCAGTGACTCCCACCACCACTTCTTCTGGGCAGCTGCTGTTTTGTCCTGCACTTGTGTGCAGTAATGTGTACTGTGCATGCCAGCTTGTTTGTGGCTCCTTTCCGAAGTAGAAATTTAAAAAAGAAATTGTTTTAGTCAGGCTTGGCTGTTAGTAAGGGAGACTTGATAGCTCACTGGCACTGTCCCAGTAAGTGTCCATGTACATAATAATGTAATTTAAATTTAATGTCAGACACCTTTCTGTGAGTAACCCAGGCTTGGGTCCCTCTATGGCCACTTGTGCAACTGCAAGTGCACCGTTGTATATAGTCATTAACTGGTAGGGTGAGACTAGTCGTCTGACTCCCACCATTTCTGGGCAGCTAGCTGCCATTTGGTTTTGTGTGTGCCCATAGTGTGCACTCAAGAAAGACATTGATCAAAGTGTGTGCCTTCATGCCAAAGAAGAAATGTAAAAAATAAAAAGTTTTTCTTCCAAGAATTTATTTACTAGTCAGGCTAGGCTAATGAGTGAGACTAAGTTGTCAGCTCACTGACTGCTGCAGTGAGTGACTACTATATTTCATAATAATATAATTTAAATGTAATATCAGACATCTTCATGTGAGGAATACAACTATGGCAGACAGAGTATGTACTATCAAATGAAATTGGTCTGGCAGCCCCAGCAAAGCTGCAGTAGGTAAGCAGCAGGTAAGGGTGAGTGTAGTGCAGAGCAACACTCAGGGCGCATTCGCTGCACAAAATTATATCTTACCCCATCAAAGCCTACAGTCTTCAGCATTAGTATGGGGTGGATTGACACCAGAGAAATAAAAAAGTACCATTCAAACTACTAGTACTGCTGCTAGGAGTACATTGTCATTAACTGCCACTCATATTATCTATGTAACTGTGTCCTCTTCTTACCTTGCCACTGTCACCAGTACCACCATCACATCATCCTTAATAACCAGCACTGCTCTGATCCACCAGCAATCCACTGTGACTATAATACTAGGATCCCAGCTTCTGCTTCAATATTGGTCCTTACAGCCGCTTCTGCCACTGTGACTGAGAATATTCTTGCCTCTGTGTCTGAGACCACTCCTATTATCGTGACTCAGACCACTCCTGCCACTTGTGGAAGACACTGTCTTTCACAGACCTCTGCAGCACTTGCAGCCATGGTACCAGCTCCCATTTCATTCCACATTTTCACGGACTGTGTTCCAAAGGTATATAAGGGCGTGGGAATAGCAATTGCCACACTACTCTTGGAGGCTGTGGTGGGAGTTTTTCCACTGCACCTCAGACAACTGGAGAAGTACAAACTCCTTGCATACATATCTCTCCTTGACAGCACACTGGTGTGTGCAAAAAAAGATGTTTCTTGTGGCAGATTTCTCCTTCTCTCCCTGTGTCACTGACTCTCCCTTCATCCCTTCACAATCTAACAGTCATGCCATGTCTGCTTTTCTAAATGAGAGACTAATGGAGAACGATTCAATGTTACCAAACATCCTGGCATTCATTGAAGACATGGCATAGTCATGGACAGTTGGCATCAATCTATATGTTGGTTTTTTCATCACGAATAACAGAGCATATATGGTAAAAGCAGTCAGTGATGGGAGTTTTATCAGTATTCATTGCTTTTCCCACACTTTGAATCTAGTGGTCACATTTTTGACTTTCTCGGCTTTCCTAGCCGAAACTGTATTACTCTCTTCTCTCCTGCTGCTTACTCTTGAGGATATTTTGTGTCTGGGGCTTGAATCAGTCAAAAAGCATTACTGTGATTTGTGTACTTTCCTACATTGCTTAGCCTTATGGAATTGCTTGAACTGTAACAAAAAACTTTGCCTGTGTTTTCTTGCTTCTTTTCACCTATGCCTAGCTCCATGCTCTAAACTCATCCTTTTTCTCTCTCTTTGTTCTCACTCTCCCAGTACCAGGCTCCTTGCATTAAAGTCCTTCTCCTTGCCCTCACTTTTCCCTGTGCCTGGCTCCCTATGCCAAGTTATTTTCTTCATGCAATGCCCCTGCTCCCCCCCCCCCGGCTCCTTATTTTTTGTATTCTGTAACTTTGCTCTCTGGTAGTGTGGCGCTAGCTGTAAATGGCTCCATATCACTGTCTAGATGCCCACTCCTCCCTCCTTGCAACTAATAATTTCTTTTGTGCTCTCTGTTCCTTTCCAGCCTCGCCCTCTCTCCCGATTTAACCCTATGACTGTTTTTCTACTCAACTAACCCCAGGGCTCTGTTCTCTCAGGCTAGCCCTTGATCGGGTGCTACGGTCCTGCAAGCGGCAGTGGCTGGAACCGTCAGCTGGCTGCTCCACCCTCCCAGCCCACTGGCAAGCTCTCCTGCCTGGGTAAGAGTGCAAGATATCACCGGGAATTCACTCTGAGGCTCCGACTGGCCACGGCTTGTCCAGGCTGCCTTTCTATTGGCTAAAGTCCTTACGCTTTTGCCCTGATTGTCTGTGGCTTATTTTTGACTTTCTCAGCTTTCCTAGCCAACATTGTATTACTCTTTGCTCTGCTACTTACTGTTGGGGATATTTTTGCCTGCCCCCACCCCCACCCCTGGCCTTTATTAAATATGCCTTGGCCCCTCCTCTTTCCCCTTAAAAATCTCTCTATTGGATGCCAGTAGTAAAACACACCCTGAGTCTTAAAGCTGCAGATAGCTAATTCCTTCAGCTAATCTCTTACTACCTTCCCTCTCCCTGCTCATTTGACCTGTTCTTTTTTTCTTTGCCACATCTTTAGTCTTGCCAATTCCTGCTACTTGATTACTATATCTTCTCGGTCTTCATTCCTGTTCTCTTGCATTATTATACTCTTTTGCCACTTGGTAGCTAATTACTTTAGGCTGCTTCACAATGGGTAGCTCTGGCTGGCTACTTAATCTATCCTGCCTTATCCTTCTTTGCTGTGCTGACCAGTTTATTGCCTTATCCTTAAATGACCCTCCCCTGGACTGTAAACCTCCCCCGCCATGTTACACCTGGCCTGGGTGCAATTATACATCCCATGTCTTCCAAAGCCTGACACTGCACTCCTAGGGCTCTGGCTCTGCAGGCAATTGCACTTTCCCTCTGCATCAGTTGTCCTTGCAATTGTACCACCCAATGTCTCATTCTGGGTATGTATGTCTGTCCCTCCTCCTCCTGCTAGTTTGTGCAGGGGACAGTGAGCGCAATCCTGGACCTCCCTGCCCTGCCCTACCCCTAATCAAATTCTAATGCCCATGACCCAGTCTTACCCCAAAAGCCTGAAGATTGCACATATGAACATTCATAGCCTTTGCCAAAAAATGGCTGAGTTGGAAGCATGGATTGTCCAAAAGATCCCAGATATACTATGATCTCTGAATCCTGGCTGAAGCCCACTATCAAACAACATGAGGTGGCACTACTAGGCTATAACTACTTTAGGAAGGATAGGCTGGGCAAAAGGGGTGGTAGAATTCTTAGCTACACTCGGTCTGATCTCGATGTTATTTAACTCCCTGAACCTGACTCTGGATCTCCAGTCGTGGAGTCTCTATTCCTCTCCCTGACTCTGGGTAATGTCAAGAAGCTTATCATTGGATGTGCCTATCTTCCATCCAACAATGCTCCGTAGGCCTCCCATCCTTCATTGCTTCCCTTACCAATCTCCCTCATCATGACCTTGTGCTTTGTGGTGACTTCAATATTGATTGACTCAGCCCCGCTGCTGACAAATTGCATTCATCGCTAGCTGACTCTAAACTAGCTCAACTTATCCAAGACCCAACTCACATCAGTACCAAAACTGGCAAACATTCTTTGCTTGACTGGGTGATCACTAACTGCCACCTGAAGGTTAAAGCTGTAGGCGTACTTTCCCATTGTATAAGCGATCATTCTCCCACTCTCTGCATCTGGAGGAATAATTGCCCCAACCCCCACCCCCCAAGATCTCCCATGTCCATGACATGTCGAGACTTGATACTGACAGCTTTATTACTGCTATTTCCTACACTGACTGGAGACCTATTAAGACCCTCCCTGACATCTGCCAAGCTCTGGATTTCTTTATTTCCACCTTTACTCAACTTGTAGATAAGCATGCTCCTCTGAAAACATACAGGTCTAAGGGTGTCAAGGCCCCGTGGCTCAATAAGGACCTCAGGATGCTTATGTCCTCCAGTGACCATGCTTGGTGGACCTACAAAAAAAAAGTGGTCTGCCTTCTGACTGTCAACTTTACAGGCAACTCAGAAATAAATGCAAAAACTCCTTACATAAAGCAAAACGCCACCACTACAAGTCACTGCAAATGGAACACCATTGCAGTCCTAAAGCATTCTGGAGACAGATCAATTCCTTTGTCAAAGGGAAAGCTGCTGAGCTCCCGTGTTCCCTCATTGCCCAGGGCATCACCCATACTGACCCCCCATCGATCGCTACTGGCTTTAATGAACTCTTCACTGACCTTGACAGATACACCTCAATCTTTAATAACTCCCCTTTGCCCCCCTCTGCCTCAACCACCCCCAGTTACCTAGAGGCTTGTCCCTCTTTCCATCTGAAGCTGTCCTCCACTAAGGAGGTCCAGAGGCTTCTAGCTAATTTGAAGACTGAGAGCTTGCCTGGTCATGACACCCTTAAACCTAAGTTCCTCAAATGAGGTGCACCTGCTCTTGCTCACCCTGTACATGACCTTTTTAACCACTCCTTCCTTTCAAGTACTGTCCCTGACAAGTGGAAGGTAGCAGTAGTTGTACCTATGCATAAATGGGGACCCAACTCGGTAGCTGAAAACTCCAGACCAATATGTATCCTGTGCCCACTGGCTAAAATACAGGAACTTATAGTTTATAATCATCTGCAGAGTTATCTGGAACACCACAATCTACTCTCTTCCTATGAGCATGGATTCAAAAAGAATCATAGCACCCTCGTAGCCTTGATTAAAGTAACCAAGGACATACTCCAAGCCATGGACCAAGGTTCTGCCATGAGTGCTATCTTTGTTGACCTGACAAAAGTGTTTAACCTGGTGAATCATGGTCTTCTGCTACAATGGCTTCTCGAGCTTGGTCTTGATAATAGTGCCCTGGGTTGGGTCCACAACTATCTGTCCTGCCGATCACAAAGGGTTAAGTGGGCTGGTGCCCTCTCTTGCCTTAGACCCATAACACATGGGGTGCCACAAAGCTCTATTCTTGGGCCAATGTTATTCTCCCTCTTTATTAATGACTTACCCAGTAACTGTGGTGATGCATCTGTGCACCTCTATGCAGACAATGCTATCATATACTGCTCCTCTCCTGATGTTAATCAAATAATCAAGTGACATTGCCTCTGACTTCCCCAATCTAGAAGGTTGGTTCAGGTGTAATCATCTCGTCCTTAACACAAAAAAAAAAACTAAAAGTATGTTACTCTCACACCCTTCCTACTCTCCTAGTACCCTCTCCCCGCTTAGTATTACATCTCTAATTGGGGATGCCCTTGAATCTGTCCACACCTTTAAATACTTAGGCATCACCCTCAATTCCTCACTTTCCTTTAATATCCATGCCTCCACTATAGTTAAATCCCTGAACCAAAAGCTAGGTCTCCTTTATTGTATCTGTCCCTTCCTCACCTCGGACTCTTGCTTTAAAATTGCTTCCTCATCCCTTCTCCCTCTCCTAACCTATGGTGCTCCTTTATTACTATCTACCAATGTCACTACCCTGTCTCTCCTGGCTCAGGCATATCATAGAGTAGGTAGGTTCGCATTGGGGTCAACGCCCACCACCATCACTGTGACATCCTTTCTGCTTTAGGTTGGCTACAATATGAATCTGAACTGAGGTATACCACCCTGAATCTCATGCATAAGCTGGTCCATAAATTTACCCTTCCCTGCCTCAGTGAGATTGTCTGCCATAGACAAGCCCCTCAAGCTCTCAGATCTGCCTCCTTCCCCCTTCTCAAACAGCCTAATTTGTGACTAGCTACTGCCCATAAGTCCTTGCAGCAGTGTCTGATAGGAACTCTCTTCCTCCTTCTGTCCTATCTTGCCTCTCTCTTCCCACATTACAGTCCAATTAGCTTACCACTCTCTGCTGCTGCTACATGCTCCTGCTTCCAGTGATGCCTAACTTACTCCTACCCAGCAGTTTTCCCTCCATCTCTTCCTGCCTGACTCCCTACCAATGCTTCACTCCCTGCCCTCTACCCTGACTCACCTTTTGTACCTTTCTGCACTTGTTCTCATGGTTTGACTTTGACATGATAATGTATAACTATAATATTTTAGATGCCAAGCCTGTTATTTGTTATTTTATGTTGCTATCATTACTGTATTTTGCTGTGCTTGATGACCATTGTTCGTTTTACAATTATTTGTTTTTGCTGCTGTAATTATTTTTCTGTGAAATTGCACTGTGTTGGAATTATCTTTCTGTGAAATTGTTCTGTACTGTACTTCTCTTGTTGCTCTTCCAGGTCGCCCCTGAAAAAGGGACTGCTATTGTCTCAGTGGACTTACCCAGTTACCAAAATTCAAATAAATAAATAAATAAATAATATGCGCTACCTCACAGTTCTGAGGCTAGCAAGACTGTCTTCACAGCATGCTCCGTCTGTGCTCATTTTCATTGCTGTGTAAAGGCAACTAACAAACTAAGAGAAGTACAACAGGGACTTCCAGTGACATCATCACCTTGATGGCTGCACTTCTTTAGGACTCCCTAACTCCTGTTTAATAATCCCTACCAGAACAGCATTGAATAATTCCAAAAGTACCTACAATGATATCCGGAACACCTAAAGGGACCAGATCTGGCAGATCCTGGGTGAAAGGTGTTCAAAATAAGAAAGATGGAGGAGATTAATGGACCAAGAGGCCCCCAGCAGGAGCTCCTCACTGACAAGCAATGTTGGCCTGGACATGGATACCGACACGGAGACGGAGCACCTGTCTTAATCAAGATTTGAAATGCTGCTTGCAAAGATAAAGGCGTTTCGAGCTGAAAATAAACAAGAATTTCAGGCACTACATACCAGAATGCAAGTAGCAGAAGAGAGAGTGGAAATATCTGAGAAGTGAATGGTGGCAGTGGAGGGCGAGACAGAGCAGCTATACGTAGCGGTCGATTTCCTGGAAGATCATCAGGAGACCATGCAGCATAAATTACTGGACCTTGAAGCCTGCTCTCGGAGAGATAACCTGCGCATTTACAGTCTCCCAGAGGGAGTAGAGACTGGTAAGATGGAAGAATTTTTAGAAGACCTTCTCTGAGATGTTTTAAATTTGCCTCAAACTTTCCATTTCCACATCAAGTGGGTGCACTGGGCCTTAATAGCTAAACTTGCTGGCCCAGCTGCCAGTCCTCACTAAGTAGTGATGACATTCTCCAGTTTTAAAGACAAGGAAGCAATACTGAGAACTATCTGGGCTCAAAAGACTGTAAAATACAATGCAGCCCATCGTATATTTGACCATGATTATCCAACGTAAGTTCTTAAACAACGGACTGCATACTCGTCTATCCTCAGAATGCTTAAGATGCACAAAATTCATTTCCAGACTCCATACCCAGCAAAACTTGAAGTGTTCTGGGACTCAGGCACAGTTACTTATGACACACCGAGCAGAGGAAGCTCACCATGTACTGCAGGAGAAGGGCTGGAAAGTGACCTGAACCCCCCGAAGGAGCAGCGACCTCGCCCAGCACCATCCAAAATGCAATCAAGAGGCCAACACTAGCACAGAAATAAAAATAAACCAGCTGGACTCTGGACAGCTCAGGATATTAGAGACTTACTTGGGAAGATAAGATCTAGGAGCACAGGGAGCACACCAGTCCAGGAGATGATGAACACTTGAACATTGCCTGGTATGAATTTCTTTCTTTACTCGCCCTTTAAGGCGAACACTTGAAGCCTATTTATGGGGACTGTCAGCCTAGGTACCTCTCTGAGTTGTGATTGGGGGTTTCTTCTCCTGAACCAATGGACCCTCCAGGCATGCATCGTAGCAGAGCCTGATCCAGTGACTCTCTTATACAGTGGGACATTTTGGAATAGAATCCCTGGAAACACGGAACATTCTGCCTAAATTTAAAACAGCAATCCATTATGAAGATTCTGTTGACTGGCATAATACCAAGATGGGAATTACCTTGCAGCAATAAATGACTTTTCACTATGAAATGGGGATCAGAAGGGGACACAAACTCAAAGCATGTGATGGGGACATCAGTGACGTACTGAGGAAGGGGGGACATAACATAACTTTCTCCCTACAGGTTGGTCATTTTTGTGTCTCCTCTCATTTGCCCAGCATCTGGGAAATGGTAGTAAACTTATTATGGCAATAACTTGCAGGGCTTGTGGAGGAGGTGTTGTGGGGGGAAATGGGTAAATGCTGGTCAGTGCAATTATGGTATCATATACCTAGAGGGAATGAGCATGGGTCTCTGCCAATCTTACTAAACAGTTATGACACAATGCAAGTTTCTATTGTTCTCTTCTCCTTTAAAGTACTTCCTTTCTTAGTGATTTTTCTTTACATATAACATCAAGACCTCAGAGTGGGGTAAGACAATGTTTTTAGCATCAGGATCTCAAAATAATCCTTGGAACAACATGTAATGGGAGTTAATAGGTTAACAGCCACTTACCATGCTAAGTCACCAGGGATATGAAGGTTTCCCAGGAGCCTACAGGGAGATGATCTTTTTGTGCCTGCCCATCTTGTTAGGGTTCAGTATTTTTGTAGACCAGGGAGGCCTGGCGATTCCTTCGACCACTCTAACTCCCTATTGGGGGAGATCCCTATGGGGATCCATTCTCCAATTGTGTAGAGGGTATAACAAACAACCCTCCTGCCTTGGAAGCATCTATGTACATAGGTTGTGTTTGCATGTTTGTTGTTCTCTACTTGTTATTTGTTATACTCAGCTTGACGGTCAAAGGTACTTTTGTGTTCTGAAACACCCAAAACAAAAGGTGCAGTGGATCTCTGGGGAGGGGATGATTGTGGGTATGACAGAGGGGGCCCTTATATGGGTCTCAAGGAAGAGGGAAGAAAATAAGATGGCCACCAAATTCTAAGTCACTATCAATTCACAAAATGTGAACAGGTTGAACAACCTAGTTAAGAGGTATAAGGTGTTTGCTTCAGTTAAAAAACAGAAACCCACTTTCATTATGCTTCAGGAAACTCACTTGCGCAGAGAAGAGCAACAAAAGCTATCTAAATTTGGGTTCAGTCATGTAATAGCATCCCCATGTAAAGGGGGAAATGTAGAGGGGCCACCATTTTAATTCCCCAGGCTATTCCATTTCAGGTGACTGCATCCTATTCGACCCGAAGATCGACTAGCAGTAGTTAATGGACCTTAGAGGGCTGCATGATTATCTTAGCAACATCTATATATATATATATATATATATATATATATATATATATATATATATATATATATATATATATATATATTTATAAAATGGGTAGGAAATTTATTGAATTTATTGGCTGCAGAGCATCACATGACCCGTGCGTATATCAGAGTAGCGACCGCACACCTACACTTTACCCTCCAAAACAATTTTGACATTTTATAAAGATAGATATACACATATGAGGTGTGTGGTCGGCGCTCTGATATACATGCGCCTTGAGCGGTTGGCGCACTCGGCCTTGCGACTGCCGTCGTACAACACACACCAAGTCGAGTATGATATCAGAGCTTCAATCAAGACACCTCAGAGTGTGGTATATCTATTACATATATCTATATATATATATACCCCTGGGTCAAAGCCGAGTTTTATGGGAATTACTACAGAAAATCACAGGACAACATCAGGGAGTTTTAGTAGTGGGGGGAAATCATAATCAGATTTATGAACACATTGACACTGCTAACCCCAGAGTACCCAAAAGATCTGCTGCCCAGCGAGTTGCTCCAACATATTTTAAGGAATTACAGTGGGTAGATGTGTGGAGGTCCCTTCACACAGGACGAAAGGCATACACCCATTATTCTGCACCACACGGAATATAAACCAGGATAGACTATTTTCTCACCTTGGCCGAGCATCAGCACAAGTTTTGGGAATGCTGGCTGCTGCCCTCCCCTCCATCTGATTACTCTGCCCTGCTTCTCAAGGTGGACTGGGACTCGGAGAGGAGGGAGACATTGTGGAAAGTTAACAATTATTTGCTGGACCTGCAGGCCTTTAAAGCTTTAGTGGAGGAGCATAACCCCCAAATTTTACAGGAAAACAAAGCCCCTGATATTGACTCAAAGACCCTGTGGGACACTATTAAGGTGGTACTACAGGGTGATATAATAAAATTTGTTTCCCACAACAAAAACAGCAAGCAGCCCAACTAGATAAATTGCAACAACAGTTGAAAGACTTTCAGGAACAGCATGCAGCCAGGGACTCGGCAGTTCATCCTCTGCTGCAGATTACTAGGCAACAAATACAGTGACTCTTGGACATTCAAATGGAACAGGCCCTTCATTATTTAAAACAGAAGTATTATGAGGGGGGGCCCCAAAAGCCACCTGCCTCTTAGCCCATAGACTTGGAGGAAAAAGTCACCCATTCCACTGTCATGCAGGTTAGAGATCCTGGATCAGGCAGAATAGTAAACTTGCCCTCACATATTATTGCAAGTCTTTAGAGGTTACTATCAGTCCCTCTATATCCCTGATCATGGAACAGACCCACAGAGAATTCAATCTTTTCTAGCTGACCTCCAATTGCCCACTCTCTCCCAGGAACAACAAAAAGTTCTGGACAGGCCTATTACTCTGGGAAAACTAGACAGAGTTATTACCAGTTTAAAAACAGACAAAAGCCCGGGCCCAGATGGATATACAGGGGAGTTCTGTAAGATGTTTAAGGAGAAACTGCTTCCAACCATGCTAAAGGTATGCCAAGGAGTTCAAGAGGGGTAGGGAGCCCTGAGAACTTGGGGATATGCTACAATTACTAGTATCCCTAAACCTGGAAAGGATCATACATATTGCTCATTCTGTCACCCAATCTCAGTGCTTAATATGCTGTAGACTGTAAAAGTTTTGCATCAGTGATGGTCAGGCACATATGGAACTCGCAGAGGCCTAGGATCTGGTATACTACCCTACAACTTCCAAAAAAGTTGAGAGGAGTGGCCTTACCAGACCTATAACTGTATTATTATGCAGATCAACTCAGAACTATATTTTATTGGTTGCATCTCCAGCACCAGGCCTGGTAGAAGGCTCTGGAGGCCCAAAAGGAGAATCTTATCAACCTGAACCAAGTGTTGTTGGTGTTCCCCTATGAGCCAATCCAAGAAATAACAGATAACCCCTATACTGTAACAAACAAAAAATGTTCATGCACCATTTTGAATTTCAGAGGCATGTCTGGGTGTAGGCCTTTGTTATACTCCCTTTCATACTTGGACTTTTTTATACCTACTAAACTTGATCTCGGATACTGTGGCTGGGAAAGGTTGGGTCTACACTTGGTATCTCATTTTATAAAAGATGGGATTTTCCTCACAATGGAGGATCATGGGGCACAGTCTGGCATATCTCTAAGAGACAGGTTTAGATACCTACAAGTATGGGCTTTTATCAGAACTCTGTCCCTGAATCTGTGGGTGGGTGGACCAATACCCCAACTATGTGGGCTTCTTAATGGGGCATTGGAGGGAAGAACACCTTTGAAGCATATGATATCTTATTTATATACAGCTCTGGCTCAGGTGAAGGGGAATTCTATTGAAACAGTGAAATCTGCATGGGAGGTGGACTTGGACATCCAGATTTCTGCTGACATCTGGGACAAGCACTTGCAAGGTTTACAAAGGGGTACCTCATCCATTGGATGGAGGGAGTTTTCATGGAAGGTTATCCTCAGATATTTTAGAACCTCAGCTATACAGACAATGTATTCACAGGATGGGTATGCGAGGTGTTGAAGATGGTGTGGCCATACACCTGACACACATGGCCATGTGTTTTGGCAGTACTCAGTGCTTCAACCTTTCACACAAGCACTCCAGGGCGCTCTTGTGGAGCTGTTCTCGCCCTCACTCAACCTTACTACCATCATGTTCTTCTTCTCAGATTACCCAAGGGAATGCAGGGACTCCCATCCCCCAAAATTAATTATGATATGCTTATTGGCTGCCATAAAATCAGTCACTAAGAAATGGTTGACACAACAGGTCCCTACGTTGGATCAATGGCATGAGCTAACGATAAGAATTTATGAAATGGAATGACTGACTGCAATTTTAAATGAAAAACAAGCCCATTTTGAATTTATTTGGAGGCATTGGGTACTCCATATATTCCTCATCAGACCAGATTTCATCCCTTGATTTAACTCTATTGACTTAGCTACATGTATAGAAATGTATTAACCTATATCCTATACGACAGATCTATGCATCCAATTTCAGATTATATAGTTACCAGATGCACAAAGACACATGTATTTATGTTTATACCTGATGAAATGTCAAGCTGTAAACTGTTAATATGTATTGTTTGTTGATTGTTTAAAACAAGTCTTAAAAATAAAGAAAGTTTAAAAAAAAGAGAGAGAGAAGTACAACAACACTTTGGTCTGTCTCAGCATCACTTGATACAGGATGTGAGTACCAGACTGAATTTGTCATACCTGATGTTGTCTAGACAGGTCAAACAGAAGCACACACTTCTTGACATGTCAATGGAATGTGACATCGGGGGAGTATTAGGCCACCATGAGTGTTCTCTGATTGATGTGATGACGAGAGCATTTGGGCCATTTGAGAGAAGCACCTATGATCTAAGTGCATCCACTGCCAGTCTGAGTCAGGTGATCCAGGCAGTGCATATCCTGAAAACATCCATGGAAAGATCCCCGGCAGTTTAAACTGTCCATATATGCAGAGATATGGGAGAACAGAAATGGGAATTTATTCACTGATAGTGGCAGGACCATAATGGCCCTAGCAGCTATTGGACCTGATACCCAAATCTATGAACTTATAAGATGACATTCTTCTGCACCTGCTATATACCAAGACATTGTTGCTGGCTGTATTGGAAATTAGGAGCTGGATATTCAAAAGGGTTGCGCCATGCATAGAGTCCGAAATTGCGCCATTCTGCCATATTCAGCAGGAGGCAGTTGGGCCCCCCCAAGTCAAGCTGAGCAACAGCGCAATGCAAATGCATGCTGAACCGGAGGGGGAGGAACCATGCATAAACTGCACTGCCTGATATTCAGTGGGCTGTGCAGAGTTGTGCAGGCGCAACCCCCAACCTGCGCCTGCACAACTTTGAGCCAAAAAAAGGAGTGAGTCGAGGTCACCCACAGGTGAGCTGCCGCATTGCAGGGTGCAACAGCAGCTGCCACCTGTGGGTGGCCCTCAACCTACTCCTGTGCCCACCCTGCAGCCCAATCGCTGGCATATAGTAACCCCTCCCCGACTGGCCTGATCAGCAGGTATATGTGTAAAACAGCCCCCACCCCTGACCGGCCCGATCGCGGCAAAAGTGAAAATAAACCCACTCACCAGCCCGGACACGGGCACCAGTAATCAATCTCACATATCTGCAGGTCCAGTGACGTGAGTCGGACGCAGGCAGTGGCAGGTTTCACTGTGCCTAATGACGGCAAACATGTACAGTACAACCCCATCAGCGGTCGCTGGTTGCAAGGCCTCCCCGTTAGTCATGCTCGGGTCCAGTGACCGTTTTGCTCGCCAGTGCCCAGTTCTCCTCAGCATATCCTGGCCCACCTCACTCATTTCATGAGCCCCACCACCTTCTGGGGGTAGCCCACCCGCGTCGCCACCGCCGGCTGATCGCCTGTCAGACAGACATAAGAGCCACGGGCATGCAGTTTATATCAGATAGCAGCAGTTCAGATATGTGAATGAATTCATTCATTCACATATCTGGTCTGCTCTTGTACGTATGGGCTGCATGCCCATTGGCTTTGCTCTGCACCAATGGGCATGCAGCCCTACTGGGCAGTCAGTCGGCGGCGGGCGGGTGGCAGGCAGGTGGGTGCTGCTGCCCACCGCTGCCGGGGACCGGTGGTGGGGCTTTGTGGGTGGGTGGGGTGGGGGACACTAGATCACCAGGGATATGGTCTTGGGGAGGTTTACACTTTGGTGCCGCTGATTAGTTTAGTGGTCCACTGGACCACCAGGGATATGTTCTTGGGGGTGTTGAACATTTTGCAGCCGCGATGAGCTTAGCGTCCACTGGACCACCAGGGATATGTTCTTGGGGGTGTTGAACACTTTGCAGCCCGCGATTGGGCTGGTGGGGGGTTGTACTGTACATGTTTGCCCGCATTGGGCTGGTGGGGGGCATTTTACACTTTAGCTCGCGATCGGGCTTCATGGTCCACTGGACCACCAGGGATATGTCCTTGGGGGTTGACACTTTGCTGCCCGCGATCGGGCCAGTCGGGGCGGGGGGTTAATCCAATGCCTGCGATCGGGCCAGTCAGGGGTGGGGGATTTTACACTTTTGCCCACGATCGGGATGCAGGGCATCGGTCCCGACGGCTGTTGCCTGGCAGGGCGCCAGGCGCAAGTCCTCGGGGATCAGCGCACCTGCATGCTAATGGCATGCAAATGAGGCTATAAATAGATGCAAATGGCCCCCCGCGCCTGCATGAATTATGGCCTCATTTGCATGTCACCTTTTGAGTATGGGAATTTGCACATGGGTGCAATGGTACTTACACCACCGCAACCTTGAGATGCTCCACTCTGACCACTTGCGGTGGCGCAAGTTCCACTCATCATGCACAGTGGCTGTGGCCAGGGTGATATTCAAAGGAGTTGCTCAACAGCGCAACTCCTTTGAATATCGCCTGGCCACACTCCTGCGAACTATTTTGTGCAGCGCAAGGGCTTTTGCGCCACAAAATAGCGCAGTTTGAATATCCAGCCTCTATATGTCATTTTGCAATGTTTCTAATTATAAACTGAATATAGACAAAACAGAAGGCATGCCACTAAATGTTTGGGCTAACAAGGCTGATGTTGTTGATCATGGGCTGGTGTGGATGCCTAATAAACTTAACTATCTGGGCATTTATTTGAGTGCTTCCCCAAAGAAAATGAAACAATATAATTTGGACCCTTTATTAGGACATATAAAGCAAGATTTGGCTTGATGGGCTCATCTCCAAGTTACTTCCTGGGGTAGGGTTAATATTGTAAAGATGAACCTGTTGCCAAGGGTTTTAATTTTTTCATTTTATTTTTATTTTCACCAGGAGGTAGACCGGCACGGCCCTTTTCCAGCCACACCTGACATTTAAAACATCAGTACAAACATATAAATACATGTAATAACATACACAATTAGTTACAACTACACACATTTTCACAGTGTACAAGTTTGGATAACATTTGTTTAAAGTGCAGTGTACTGTGTGCTCCTCTTATCTAGTTGCCATATTCATTCAGTGTGGTAGGTGCGCACCAAGAAAAAGCTCTTTTGCTGATTTGTAATTTAAAAACAGGAACAGAGTTGGAGAGTAACCCACTGTTTCTAGTGTGCTGCTCACATTTTTGGGTACTAGTGTATTTGATAAAACTAGGATTCAGCAGATCTTGCTACTCAGTAGACAAAATTCTCAATGAGGCATTTGTAACTGCCTCTCCAGAGATAGTACTCCCAGTTTTCATATAACAAGCAGTGGTGTGTTCTTAATGGGGCTCTGAGGGCAAATCTGCATTTATTGTTATATAAGATCTTATACTTTGACTCAAATATCCCATTACACTGGACAAATATTATGGTACCATAATCTAATGTAGGCATTAGAACTTGTTCAGCTATAACATGATGTGCTTCTATGATCAGGGAATTTACACTTCTATATAAAAATCCTAATTTCTGATTAATCCTTTTACCCAGTCTATCGATATGCAGGATCATGCTTAAGCTGGGATCCAGGAGTATTCCCAAATATTTAAAAGTGGGAATCAAGGGTAGACAAGAGCCATTTTGACCCAAGATTTGAAGCATACCATGCTTTATCAATTTTTGTGGTGTTCTGAACAGCATTATCTTTGTTTTAGTTTCATTTAGAAGCATCCTGTTTGTCCTAATCCAGTTGGCCAGTGTGTTATATTTATTTTGAAGGGATACCTCTATTTCACTGCTATTCGGGCCAGAGTCCCAAATTACCATATCATCTGTGAGACTATACTATTTGCAGTAGAAAAGGGGAAGGTTGGTAAGTCAATCATGAAATTCAAAATAGCAGGGGACCCAACACTGATCCTTGCCTTAATTTCCATAGGTTGTGATAGGTACTATCAATGTTACTTTTTATATACAACTACCCAAGTAACTGCTGAACTAATCAATTTCAATCCCTTTTACCCCATACAGTACATCCCAGTTTGCTCAGGAGTTAGTTCATGGTCCACTGTGTCAAGGCACTGGCCAGGTCCATGAACACTGCACCAGTAAGTCTTCTCCTCACTGGCCAGCAGCACAGAGTACCAGAACCTGGCCAGCACCATCGTTTTATATCCTAGTAGTATGCTAAATTTGCTCATTCCTCAGGAATGGTTCACCAGGCTACATACAGACATCTCCCATTTTTTCTGGCAAGATAAAGCAGTTTGGAGAGCATTTCATAAACTTACAGCCCCAAAAGTGGATGGAGGACTTCGACTCCCTCATTTGTTTGTATTATTTAGCTATTCATGGCAGTAAATATTTCCAATGGCATAGGGAATCTTAAGGAGAAGATTTTGGGCCCCATTTTCAGAGGGTATCCAGTGATTATAGTGACTGCAAATGAGAGACTCTCAATAGAGCGAGTCATTTGCAGTACCCTGTTGAACTACCCTGTAAGGGTAGCGACAGAATGTGAAGGTGAGGGTAGGAATGAGCGAGGAGAGTTACTGGGTGACCAGAAGGGGCGCTAGGGAGGAGGGTTTTGTGTGGTAGTGTGGCCGCTGCAGCTAAGCTAGCCATGTGGTGTGGTGGTGAGGGTGGCTAGCTTCAGTGCAGCAGGTGCTGGTTTGGGCTGGGGAACCAGGAATATTTTGTTGCTGGTACTGTGAATTTTTTTTTCTGGACTGTCTCCCCCTCCTTGACATGCACCCCCCTGGAGTTGGTTATATTAAATCAGGGGGGTGCTTATCGATGGCCTTTTACTGGCAGCATGCAGCTGACCTATCTTATGAACCCAATACATGGAAATCAATATGGTCAGATATTTACAGATATATAAAACAAGGCAAGCTATAACTTATTAAATTTAATATCCTCCATAATCTGTACTATACCCCACTTACGCTCTATCATAAGGGTAAGTGACAATATTCTAAATGCTAAAAGTGTCAACAGGAGGAAGGTTCATTACGGCAACAAATTTGGACTTGTCCTAAAGTACGATTATTCTGGCAGCAAATTAAGAAATATCTTGACCCATTTTTTGTAGGTGTTAACTATTTTACACTAGAAATATGTGTGCTTGGTAATTTCTCAGTAGTGGCACCTAAGATTCACAAGTTTTATATGGCCTCTCAGCTGTCCCCTTGCTTATTGTTATGAGATATTGGATTAAGGACTCTCTACCGACAACCAGAGAATGGCTCCAAGAAATGTATACAGTGCTTAACACGGAAAAGCTATTGCTGTACACAGTATCACACTCTCTTCATTTAAAAAAGATGGGAGTCATTTTTTCCAATTTTAGCTGGGAAGTGAACAGAACATATATGCCTTTGTCTCATTAGCCCTCCATTAGTAAGATGCAAGATCCAATTGTTGATGTATTCATGATTTTTATTAATGAGTGTCCTGATGGAATGTATAAAACAGGTCTAATAACATGCCCATATTGTATTGGAAGGGTGGTAGGAGGGTCATTTGGGTGGGAGAGGAGACGGTAATTTGAAAGTTTGCACTGGATGGTCGACTTATTGGGGAGGGAGGGTGGGTTGTTATTTTATTTGGTAGACAAACTCATTGTAACAGGTCATGGTTTTATTGTGTATATGTGTTTGGTAAATTTTTTAATAAAGTTTATTAAATTGCAAAAATAAATAAATCAGGGGTGCAGGGGCGGGGCCCCAATTAGGAGTACAGCACACCTGGCATGCATCCTATTTTCAGTTGCCCACAAGTATACATTGTCATTGTGCTTTTCGGTGATGTACACTCGCTCTAATGGTGATCGTTCTTTTGCGATTGCCATTATGACATGGAATCTTTTCAGAGTCAGCTGGCTGCACACACAAACAGGTGAGCCAAGTGAAAAAATAGGGCCAGCCAGCTCTGGCACCATATTCAAACAGGTAGTGCAATCCAAACTGATCACACTATCTGATTGAATATTGGACCCTGGCAGAACAATGCACAGTAAGCGGTTGCCATATTTGGCACAGTGCTACCAGAGGGTGGGTCTGAAGACTGCATATAGGGGTACAGTGTGGTGCACACTGGTTAGCACTGCAGCCCCCATGGGTGATATTCAGCCCAAACATGCAAATGAGCCCATTGGGCATGCACAGAGCTAAGAGTCATTTGCGTGCTTATTATGGGTTCATCTGCATGTGAGCGCCATCTGAGTGCTCCAGGCCTGCCCCCCCCCAGCCCCAATCTCCATTCACATAGATAAAGAAAAAATACATTGGTAGTTCAGTTTCCCTCCCTGCCCGATCCCTGTTCACATAGATAAAGAAAAAAACATTGGTAGTTCAGTGTCCCTCCCCTGCCCTGATCCCGTTCACATAGATAAAGAAAATATCACTGGTAGTTCAGTGTCCTCTCCTGCCTCAGTCCCCATTCACATAGATAAATAATCATTGGCAATTCAGTGTCCCTCCTGCCTGATCCCTGCTCATATAGATAAAGAAACAATTATTGGTAGTTCACAATGTCCCTCCTGCCCGATCCCCATTCACATAGATAAGTAATCATTGGTAGTTCAGTGTACCTGCTCTGCCCTGATCCCTGTTCACATGGATAAAGAAAAATCAATTGTAGTTCAGTGTCCTCCCCTGCTCCAATACCCATTCATATAGATAAAGAAAAAATCATTGGTAGTTCAGTGTCCCTCCCTGCCCCAATCATGGTCCCCTATAAATATATATTCACATCAATGGTCCAGCTGTCCCTCCCCGTCCCCATTCACCAATAGCCACTCTGTCTCCCATGTATAAATCCCAGGTGGTCCAGTGGTCCCTCCCCATTAACCAATCACCATCCAGACCTACAGAAATACATTAGATAGATAGATAGATAGATATAGATAGATAGATAGATAGATAGATAGATATTTTATTTATGAAGCGCCAAATTCCTGAGACTCTGGGTGCTGTACAATAAAACCATGATACAAGACACAATTTTTAAAAACAACAAAAACACACATAATAAAATCATTATAATTACAGACTCCCATTAATCTCTTCAGAGCGACCTCAATTAATAAAAGCTAGTTGGAACAGGTATGTTTTTAGTCACCTTTTAAAGGCTTCCACCGAGGGGGCCCCCCCTTAAATAATCAGGTAAGGAGTTCCACAAGGTTGGCGCAGCCACCGCAAATGCTCTGTCTCCTGAATGCCGCGACCTAGCCCTGGGAACCCCAAGGAGCCCCCCTCATTGGAACGGAGCATCTGGGCTGGAGAGTAAGGGACAAGGAGATCTTGCAGATAGGCAGGACCCCATCATGCAGCTGGTATTCTAGTGGCCCCCATCCCTCCACCCTGGCAGGTAGTGACCCACCACCCGGCTCCCCCAACCCAACCCATGCCGCTGACTGGCACAGCCCTCCTCACACCGTCATAGCCAGCTGCCAACTGAAGTGTCAATGAGTGTGTACAGTACATAGTAAGTGTTCATTGGTTGACTGGTCAACCAGTTAGTGCGTACTAAGTACTGTACATGCTTATTGACAGTTCAGTCAGTGGCTGACCGTGGTGGTGTGAGGAGGGCTGTGCCAGTCACTGGCATGGGTCGGGTTTGGGGAAGCGTGGTGGTGGGTCACTACCTCCTAGGGTGGGGGGGGCCACTAGACTACCAGGGAATTTATTTCTTTGGGTCAGGATAGCAATTGGTGAATGGGGTAGGGGTGGGACCACTGGACCACTGGGGATTTATATATGGGAGATGGGGCTGTGATTGGTGAATGGGGGGGACCACTGGGCCACTGATGTGAATATATATTTATATAGGGACAGGGATCGGGGCAGGAGAGAGGCACTGAACTACCACTGTTTTTTCTTTATCTATGTAAATGGGGAGCAGGGCAGGGGAGGGACACTGAACTACTACTGTTTTTCTTTATCTATGTAAATGGGGAGCAGGGCAGGGGAGGAGACTGAACTACCAATGATTTCTTTCTTTATCTATGAGAATGGGGATCAGGGCTGGGAGGGAAACTGAAATACCAATGATTTTTCTTTATATATGTGAACAGGATCGGGGCAGGGAGGGCCACTGAACTACCACTGTGTTTTCTTTATCTATGTGTATGGGGATCAGGGCAAGGGAGGGACACTGAACTACCAATGATATTTTCTTTATCTATGTGAACACAGATCGGGGCAGGGGAGGACACTGAACTACCACTGTTTTTTCTTTATCTATGTGAACAGGGATTGTGTCAGGGGAGGGACACTGAACTACCAAAGATTTTTTCTTTATCTATGTGAACAAGGATTGGGGTACAGGAGGGCCACTGAACTACCAATGATTTTTTTTTATCTATATGAACAGGAATTGGGGCAGGGGAGGGATGCTGAACCTCTACGGTACCCAGCCCTTGACAGTGGGCAGATGGGTCGGTACACTGTTAAGGGCTAGGTTTCAGAAGTGTTAAACTGCACCACTGCTGGCGGCTGTTTAGCACATCTGAACACTTTCAATATTGTGCTGTGCTGCATATGCATGAGGGAACCCTCATTTGAATAGGCACAGCACAATATTATGCATGACGGCACTGTGAAGGGTGCATTGACATCTGTGTCCTTTGAATATGGGCACTCCTCCGAAGGCTGGCACTACTCCAGGTTAGCACGGCACAAACCCAGTTTGAATCTTTTGAAAATGGGGCCCATTAATATTTGCATTCCTCAATGGTTAGATATTGAAACTATTTTGTGTAGACAGCTGAAAAAAAAATATTACTCCTTTGTTGCACATGCTGTCTAAAATCTTTCCCTGTGTACATCAGGATACACCCATAGCAACTGTGGTGCAAGCCCATAGAAAATTATGCAAGCTACCCCACTTGGATCCTGTAAAGGACACTTCCCAGCCTGTTGTGGGTTATCTTAATTTTAAAGTGGACGGGCAAATAATTCTCCCCTCTTTTTGGCCCTATAATGATATTAAATTGGTTGAACAAATCACATCGAATGGTATACTTTCCAAGTTTGTTGAATTTCAGCACACTTATAATGCACCCAAAAAGGACAGGTTTTAAATATTTACAGCTCACCTATTTATTGCTTAAGCATTTTGGTTCCTTTTAATGGTCTAATGCACATGGGCTGAAGCTTCTGTCTTTGGCTAAAGGGCAATTTCTTCTCATGCCATCTCATTTTATATTCTCAGTTGTATTTATTACTCAACAAAGTAATGGATACAGCCATATATTGGGATTGGGCTCTTCCTAATCCAAATGGGACAAATCATTGGCCCAATGTTTGAGCGGATGTGTATAAATCTCTCAAATTTGATAGATATCAGTTTATGCAATTAAAACTGTTATATAATAAAGGAATAATATATGACAGGGTGTGTGTCGTGCTGGGATAACGTCACACCTGGGGGCTTGGGCACCAGGCCACAGGCCGAGTGCATCTAATGCCCCAGGTGTGGCGTTATCCTAAATGACACACACCCTGGAGTGCATTATTCCTATTATACAATGGCTCGTTGTTATACAGAATAAAAGAAATCATTTTAAAGATGTTTTTGTGTGGAAAGATATTTTTGGTTTTTTAAGAGAAGATGAAACAATCAAGCTCAATGTGTGCAATGGCAATGAGCTGTGCAATGGCAATGTGTGCAATGGCAATGAGCTGTGGTGTCGTGCTGGATAATGCCATGGGTCCAGCCCCAAACTTGACCAATCACAGTCCAAGATTCTTTCTTGCCATTGTATAATATGTATTATACACCCACTAAATTATATAAAATGGGTAGGGTCCACTCCGAATGTTGTAGTAGATGTCAGAATAGTCCTGGGCCATTGATACACATCATGTCAGAATGCAGCAAGATTAAACATTTTGGGATATAATAAGAATGATGCTTGACCCTCTTTAGGGTTTGGATCATTCGTTTTCCCTAGATATTTATTTAATTAATTGGGGATTGCAAATATAAATTAATAGGGCAGCAGAAACATTATATGGCTTTCATCTTCACTTGTGCCAAAAAAGTAATTTTGAGGCATTAGTGTGACTAAGTGATTCCCACTTATGCTGAGGGGTATAAAGAAATTCTATTTGCCCTTCAAGTGGAGAAAATGATTGCTAATGTGATGGATCATTTGGCTGCTTATCAAAAGGAATGGGGCCCCTTGTACACTTTGTTGTTGCTCAGTGCCTGACTCATAGGACACCCTATCTTAATGTTTTTCTCGGAATGGGGTTGAAGGTACTCCCTCCCCTGAACATTAGTATGCTTGAGTTTACTTTCCAGTTCAGCCTACTTTCCTTCTGGGGTAACTCCTTTTTGCACACCAGAGTATAGGTGGGGGTGGGGGGGAAGGATGGTTTTGCTGTTTGAATGTTTTTTCTTTTTTTTTAGTTTATTGTTCTGTGTTGTTAATGTTCTTTGATGTTTGTAATTTGAGTATTTTTGTATTAGAAATGTTAATGAAGTGTATTAAATTAAAAAGAAAGAAAACATCCATGGAAAGATATGTAGAGCAACAAGGAGATTCTGGATGGGGCAGTTGTGCTCGTTGGGTACCTGCAAGCTGAACTGGATGCAATGTTTAAGAAAGTACTGGATAGTCACAGCCACATTTTTGCAACCATGTTGGATCCTCTGTTCAAATGTGTGATCCATTACATGGTTATGGATAGCCACAGAGAGACTCACTTTTACCACAAGCTTTGTGACGAGCTGGCTGGTTGCATACGGGGACTGATACAGAAAATGGCTGGTGAAAAAGAACATGATAGAAAAGGAATGCCATCTGACAGATCTGGTTCCAGTGGTGGAGATGGGAAAGAAATATCTGGTACTGACAGCAGCACTGATGGGAGTGAGTAGGCACTGCTCAGCACATCCTTAGGTCAAGAACAACACAAGAGGACACAGTCATAGCAGAACACAGTTACAGCCTTTTTTCTGGGGAAAATATCTTTAAGGGCTATTTTGCAGTCTCTTGAACTGTTTCAGGCTGACTCATTAGGCTACTGGGCAGAGAAGATGCATTCATCCCCTCACTTGGAGCAACTGGCTGTGAGATATGAGCTGCCCCCACATAAGTGTGCCATCCAAGAGGATGTATAGCACAGCTGGTGATGTTATTGAGCCTCATCATTCAATACTAGACCCTTGACATGTCCAGCAGCTTGTTTTCATCAAGCTTAACCTGCCATTACTTGTGTACAAATATGAGTTATCCCTATGAAATACAAATAGTCTTCTTTTGCTATTTTTCTCCATAAAGTTAAGCTGCGCATTTCCCCCTATGCTTCTTTCCTGCAGTGTTGCATGCACCTCCATTATAATATAAACACATTAACTTTTTATGAACCAGATATAACTTCTCTTCTTGCTGTTTTAATGCACACCATTATGTGTGTTACAAACAGCAAGGAAACTGAACAAAAACACAGCTGTAGTAGCCCCAAGGTAAAGTCAAAATCCAGCAGGCCCTTGCGTCTCAGGTTATGGTTTCCTAACAACGAGGCAGTGAAACTGGATACACCACACAATACACTTATCATTCTACTTTTGTATAAAGCCTACAAAACCAACATTGCCCAAATCTTTTTGTTTTATTTAAAGACCCACATATAGTAGTCCCAACGTTTCGCTGATAGGGCTTGTTAAGGGGAATCTGTTATTGTTTTCATCATTTTGCTATTCCTTTCTTACTTGAAATGATCTCACAAATAGAAAGGCTGTCTGCTTTTATTGCTCTTTTAAAATCCTTTCATTTTTTTTTTGTCTCACATCCACTTTGCTGCCACCCAGCTTATGCTAGGCTGGTGCTGTGGTATCCCACAGGGGACACTGTCTGTGCCCACACTTCTTGAGAGGAGAGCCATTAATGGATGCTAAATCCTCCCTCCCTTGCTGACCCATGGATACATTTATAAATGAGATTGTAATCTCAAATTGCTATCCAATAAATCTGAATCAGACCCCTTAGAGATCA
Source organism: Neoceratodus forsteri (assembly GCA_016271365.2). Lineage (NCBI taxonomy): Eukaryota > Metazoa > Chordata > Ceratodontiformes > Ceratodontidae > Neoceratodus > Neoceratodus forsteri. The sequence goes on along the minus strand of CM057452.1, from coordinate 1,545,475,730 downwards.
GTGTCCACTAGGAAACTCTATTCTTTGAGTATTTAGCAGTACTGATGGTACTGTAGCACTGTGAGGCTGGCTCTTTCTTTTCATTTTAAGAAACTAAAACTAGAGGTGTGCTGAACCTCTGGTAGTGAAACAGAGTCATCCAAACACATACATCTCGGTTTTCATGAGACCTGAGCCAAACCTTGCTGTCTCGGCTCAGATCTCCAACATTTTCTTTTTCCTTGTTGAGCTCCTGCCTGGCATGTGACAGGTGAGAGATTGGCAGTTGGCAGTTCAAGTGAAGATGCTCTGGTTTGCACATGCACAAACCGGAGTATAGCTGGAAGAGCCCTCCTCCTCAGCACCATTTGAGTTGAGCCACTGAGGAGAGAGGAGCTCTTTCAGTCAAGCGAATGAGCGAGTAGTCAGGTAGGAAGGGAAAGGTCTCTGACCGTGGACCTCCCCACTTTGATGCATGCCTTAGTTACATCAAGGATTGACTACTGTAATGCGCTCTACCTTGGGGTCATGGGTGGATCTCTCTGCAGGCTGCAGCTAGTGCAGAATGCAGCTGCCCAGTTACTTACTGGACAGTCAAAATTTTGCCACATTACACTGGTGTTGCGTGAGCTGCACTGGCTGGCAGTCAGGTGGAGGATCCTCTTTAAGGTGGGTGTTCTCATCTATAAGGCCCTACATGGTCAGGGCCCTGGTTATCTGTTAGGCCTTCTTGCACCTGCTCTCTTGGTTCACCTCCTCTGTTCCTCCTGTGAAGGCTCCCCTGGCGATTCCTAGGATGAAGTTGAAATCAGCTGGCAACAGGGCCTTTAGTGTTGCCGCCCCTGTCCTGTGGAATTCGTGGCCCCTTGGGGTTAAGGGGACCCCTACTCTGGAGGTATTCAAGGCCCGCCTTAAGGCCTTCCAATTCACTCAGGCCTTTTTGGATTAAGCTGTTAATTTACAGATTTGATTTGATTATAGCTGTTGGTAATCTGATGTTTAGTTTATTATCTATGGATAATGTTTATATGAGGCGTTATTATTTATATGCTTTTATTTATCTCTGTATTTTTATTGATTTGTTCCTGAATATGTGTCTATTTGTTTGTACAGTGCCCAGAACCTCTGGGATTAGGTGTCTTCTAAATAAATTTTGCCTTGCTTTGCCTAGAATTTAGGATTGGTGAGGGAATCAAATCCAGAAATAAACATTTCTTCTGATACATCAGGGAAAAAAGGGAGAAGGGAGGGGGCTAGTCAGACTTATAGATGGTGGTAGGAGCATAGAGGATGACGGACAAAAAGCCACCATTCTGAACAGCTATTTCTGCTTGGTGTTCACAAATGAACACATGGGTCCTCTGCCTGAGAGCAGCATTAAAGCTGCAGATGGAAGGAAACCGCATACGATAGCTCCATCAATCATCAAGGACAGAGTTAGAGATGCACTGCTGAATCTAAAAACAGGTGAGGCCCGTGACCTGATGGGATGCACCAGGTACTGAGCTGGTGGTCCTCTTGATGCATCTGTTCAATCGTTCACTTCAAATAGGAGATGTGCAGAGGAACTGGCGAAGAGCATATGTGGTCCCCTTGCACAAAGGGGGAAATACAGAGGAGGCTGGAAACTACAGACCGGTCAGCCTCATGTCAGTGGTAGGGAAACTTATGGAGAACTTAATTAAACAAGATCTAGTAGAATATCTTGAAAGGAATGGACTCCAAGACATTAGGCAGCATGGGTTTGTGGCAGGCAGGTCATGCCAGATAAGCCTCATTGTGTTCTTCAATTAGGTGGCCAAGGAATTGATAAGGGATGCCCAGTAGACCTCCTATATTTCAACTTCAGCAAAGCATCTGACTCTGTGCCACACAACTGTCTGTTGAAAAGTTAAAGGACCTTGGTACTGCTGAGACCATAGTCAGGTGGGTGGGAAATTGGCTCAGAGATAGGAGTCAAAGAGTGGTATGCAATGGGGTGAGGTCAGATGAGGGGGAAGTCACTAGTGTACTGCCCAGAGCTCAGTCTTGGACTCAGTCCTGTTTAATATGTTTATCAGCAACACTGGGGTAGGTATAAAGGGCAAGGTTGAACTCTTTGCAAACAACACAAAACTAGGTGGTAGAGTTGACAGTGGGGAGGCAGTCAGGGACCTGCAGGAAGACCTACAGAGATGATCCAATATTTGACAGCTCAGGTTCAGTGCGAAGAAGTGCAAGGTGTTGCACCTAGGTAAAGGAAATCCCAGAACAGAATACTGGCTAAATTTTATTTATTTATTTAGATTTTGGTAACCAGGTAGGCCTGCTGAGACAATACAGTTCCTTTTTTCAGGGGCAACCCAGGACAAGGGTACAATAAGGGTACAGTACAATAGAAGCATGGGCAAAGAGTCACAGAAACATAATATATACAGCAGATTAAAATACATCAATACAAAGTAAGCAAGTACAATATACACAGCAAGTGTACATCAGTGCAAGTGAGTATAACTTCTGAATACAAAGTAAGCAAGTACAATACACACAGCAAGTGTACATCAGTGCAATTGAGTATAACTTCTGAATACAAAGTAAGCAAGTACAATATACACAGCAAGTGTACATCAGTGCAATTGAGTATAACTTCAGAATACAAAGAATGCAAGTAAAATATACATAGCAAATTTATGTAAGTGCAAGAAAATATAACCAGAGTTTCTTACAGCCTGTCAAGACTTGAACTCTGTAATCCTGTAGCTGGAGATGAAGTCTGTAATTCTATAGCTGGAGAACCAGTACTTGAACACAAACTGTTCCAATGTCAAATTGACAATAGAGGGTACCGGGTTTTAATGAGATAGTACAGAGGGTACAAGCAGCAGCGAGGTAAAATAAACTACAGATGCAGATACCCAAAGTTCAGCTATGAGGATTAGCCAAAGCAGGTGCAAGGCCAAGACCATAATAGATGTGCAGAGAGGGAGCGCTTGAACAAAGCAAGAGAGGAGAGGGAGAGTGAGGTTAAGGGAAGTGCATTCCAAGTTGTGGGTACAAAGTAGGCAAAATACTGCTTGTCAATTGCCAGGTGGGGGAAAAGGAGTATTCAGCAGAGGGGCCATAGATGATATGAGTAAATGTGGGGAGGATTTACGTGTCAGTAGGTCACACAGGCATGGTGGGGGAGAGGAAGGTAAGTTTGTAGATAAAGCAGAGGGGGAGAACTACAGTCTTTGATCTAGTCAGGCCAGCCAAGTGATGCTAATACCTTGCAGTGATGATGGCATGAGTTGGCTCCGAGAGCAAATCGTCCCACCCTATAGTATAGCATTCTCAGGCAGGAGAGTATGGTGGTCTTAGCAAAGAGCAGTATGGGGCACCATAGAAAAGTATGGGTAGGAGAGAGGTGGTAGCAATTTTATGGCAGGAGGCATGAGAGAAGAGAGGACGAATACTACAGAGCAAACCTAGTTTTTGATTGAGTTATTTTAGTAGTTTGTATCACATGCTGCTTGAAAGTGAGGAGTGGTCTAACAGAATCCCCAGGTATTTGAAGGATTGTACTGACTCAAGGGTATCCTCTGATAAGGACAAAATCTGAAGTGTTCGGGGGTCACTTTTGTGGAGGGGTTAAAAACAGCTTTGATTTTTTTTTTGTGTTAAGGACTAAATGATTCTTAAGAACCATTTCTTGAGTGCATGGAGGTCAGATTTCAAGTTATGTTTAAGTCATTGGGTATCGCATGAAGACCAGTATAAAACAGTATCGTCAGCATAAAGTTGTACCTGTGACCCACCACAATTTAGGGGTAAGTTATTTATGAATAGAGAGAACAAAAGGGGCCCAGGCTTTGAACTCTGAGGTAGACCATGGGTTATAATACTAAAAGAAGAGAGGGCCTGTGACCATTTTACTCCTTGGGAGCGGCCGGATAAGTAACTCTTAAACCAGGACAGTGATAGTTGGTCCATGCCTGTGGAGCATAATTTGTGTAATAGGAGGTTATAATTTACCAAACCGAAGCCTTAGTTAGAGCAACACATATGGCCCTCATATAAAGCCCATTATCGAGTGAGCCAGGGATATCTGAGGTTAGTGGCTCTGTGTGAGGCTGACCTTTACATAGGGATTTTTTTTATTTTTATTGTTATAGTTGTTATTTGGCCGAAACCCCAGAGGCCTGTTAGACATTATCAAGGAGAATTGGGAAGAGGAAGAGGTACATAAGATCCCTTTAACAGCCCTGGAATATATTAATACATTACGACAGCAGTTAAAAAACTACATTATAAAAGCACAACAATATAATGCAGACTAGAAAAACTACCAAAAGAAATATTATGACAGAGGGGTGGGTACAAAATCCTTCCAGCCTGAGGATAAAGTCCTTCTTCTATTACCTTGCTCAGATAACAAATTATTAACGAAGTGGCAAGGGCCATTCACCATCATAAGACAGACAGTACCTGCCAATTATGAGGTTAAATGTCCTGACAAAAGGAATAAAGCATTTGCTTGACCTGGAAGGACACTACTCTTTATTCAGCTGTGAGCTGTGTGAGAAATTCTATATATCTGCAACAAACGTGCACTTTGCTTAATTCTGTGGGAGGTGAAACTAATTACCCTTGGTAATTGCTTTTATTCACATATTTATTTAGTGTTTAACCAAGACGGGCTTGCAAACTCTGTTTATCTTGTTAGTAAACAGAAGGATTTAAATACTGCATTTGGGTAGATCCTTGAGGTAGCTAGATTGTCTACTAGGATTTTCTGACAGTTAAACTATTTTTAAATAAATTACAGGTGGCTGAGGAGTTGGAAAAGGAGCTTGCAAACTCTGTTTATCTTGGAAGTAACTTCACAAGTGTTTGAATACTGCATTTTGGTTGTCCCTTTGGGGTAGCTGGATTGACTACTAGGATTTTGGGACAGAAACTATTTTAAATAATTTACTGGTGCGGAGGAGTTTGTGATAGTTAAACTATTTTAAATAAGTTACTGTGGTTAAGGAGTTGTCATAGAAAACCTGCAGTGTGAAACAGGAAAAGACAGCTTTCAAGCAACAGAGGGAGGTGGATCTAGGTTTACATTTGTTTGTTACAATTCTTAACATTTTCAGTGCAGGAAGAGTTTAAAGCACAGCTGACTTATTTTGGGGCTGACAGCTTTCAGAGCACAAACCACCAGGCCTGTTTTGGGGCTGGGGAGGTTTACCTGTATCTGACTTGGATGTGGATTTTTCTGTTTGATTAGCAGGGTATTTTCTCTGTCAAATTGTTGTAGGGCATCTTGCTGACAGGAAGGCACTCCATCTGCAGCGTGGGTCAGAGCTTTTAGCTGATTGTTTTGTGAGGGCACAGTTTCAGCCCAACCCCTTCCCACTTCTTCACCCCACCCACCCCTGGAAATAGTTCCTTTATACTTGGGGTTCTGACATCATTTCCTGAAGAGTGCAAGGTGCATATCACTGTCATATCCTCTCTAGCACGCTGCACTGACAATATAAGCATACACATTATATAATATATATATATATATATATATATATATATATATATTTCTATATTACAAACCAATCACACACACACAAAAAAAAAATAAAAACAAATGTGGGGAATAGTGCAATGTAATGGCTGTGGGGCAGCAGTCTTCCGGGAGTCTTTCTGAGGCTGAGATGTTGCCCTATTTGCAGACAACTCTCTGCTCTGAGGGAGGAAGTTGCCTGTCTTCAGAGCCACACTGGACAGTAGTAAGGGGACCTTCCCAAGCCACACTGGATGGTAGGAAGGAACCTCCCCATACAGGGAGCACCAGAGCCACCACCACTACCTCAGAGGTTGTGAAGGAAGCACAGCAGTTGGACCACAGTGGGCTCAGGAGGGTGAGGATGGTGGAACAGAGGCACACCCAGTCCAGTTGTTCCACACCACAATCCATACACCATTCTGGGGAGCATAGTCCCCCATGGATGCACCTGCAGAGGAGACTAAGGAGGCTGAGGACAACTGTCACAAGGGAGGCCCACAGGAAGGAGGCAGAGGACACCACAAGGAAAGGAAGCAGCTCCTGGTGGGGGACTCAATTATTAGGGATAGAACTGGGGGAGCAGGAAAACTGAAGTAAGGTGCCTGCCTGGTGCCATGGCTTGAGAGACAGGAAGCATCCTCAGGATCACGAGAACAGCTGCACGGAGTCTGAGCTGGATGTCATTGTCCACCTAGGGACAAATGACTTGGCTAATCATGAGATTAGAGCAGTGCAGAAGGACTTTGTAGAAGTGGGGAGGGGCTCAAGACAAGCAGCACACACAGTATTCTTCTCTGAGGTGCTGCCTGTCAATGGCATGAGTGAGGCGAGGATACTTTGCACCATGCAGTTTAATGAATGGTTGAAAAATGGTGTGGAGCACAGGGTTTGGCTTCATTGGGGACTGGGTTCCACCTGAGGGACACCAGCCTATACTTGGCAGGATGGTCTGCATCTGTCTGGGAAGGGAACAAGTCTTTTGAGCAATCGGTTTAAATGCTTCATTGGCAAGCTTTTAAACTAGTCAAGGGGAGGCACTGATAAGCAGCAGGAAAATCCCAGCCTCTCCCTACAAAGCAGGGTACTAAATGAGAAAAAGACCAAGGTAGACAGGTCAGTGGGGGATGCTGCAAAAGAAGGTAAAGCCATCAAAAAATGGAGATCAATGAGTACCAATGCCCATAGTTTGATTAACAAGCTTCCTGAATTAGTGGCCTTGATGGAGGAGGAACATCTGGATATCATGGCAGTCACAGAAACATGGTACACACAAAACCATGACTGGGACATAAACATACCAGGATACACTATCTACAGGAGGGACAGGGAGGGTAAAAGAGGAGGAGGAGTAGCTCTTTACATAAGGGGAGGAATCAAAGCAACAGAACAAAAGGGAAAACAGGGAGGAGAAGAAGCACTGTGGGTAAATTTGGAGACCGGCAATGGCACCACAATCCGCACAGGGGTTGTATACAGACCCCCTTCTCAGGGGGAGGAAATGGACAAGGAAATGATAGAAAGAATACTTAGAATGGCAGAGAAAGGGGAGATATTGCTGATGGGTGATCTGAATATGCCAGATGTTAACTGGAGTGCAGTTGCAGCAGCCACTTCGAAGAGTGGAGTTATTCTAGATGCCCTACAGGGCACATGCCTTAGACAACTAGTATTGGAGCCCACTCGAGAGGGAGCAATCTTAGACCTGGTTCTTTCAAATGGAGATGAAGAGAGGATCACAGATGTAGAAGTGGGTAGCCATCTGGGAACTAGCGACCATCGAACAGTATGGTTCACAATAAACACAGCAATAGAGTCAAGCCATTCAAAGGCAAAGTAATGACTTTAGGAGGGCTGATTTGTAAAATGGGTGAGTGCCTAAGGAATGCACTAGCAAATGGGAAGGAAGGAGGGTGGAAGAACAATGGGGAATAGTAAAACTGCCATCACAGAGGTAACAAGCCTTGTGTGAAGCAAATAAACAAAATGAAACGATGTAAGAAACCACTATGGTTCTCAAAGGAAGTGGCAGTGAAGGTTCAAGAGAAAAAGAAAGCATTCAGGAAGTACAAGGAATCACAGAAGGAGCAGGACGGAGAACTGTATCAGTTAAAGCAAAAGGAAGCTGGGAAGGTAGTCAGAACAGCAAAGGCCCAAACCGAGGAAAAGATAGCCAACTCAGTTAAGAAGGGGGATAAAACCTTTTATAGGTACATCAGGGAGCGAAGGAAGACCAAGGAGGTTAGTGAGGCTTAATAAAGAGGCAGGAGGGTGGGCAGAGGGTGACTGTGAAAGGCAGAGATACTAAACAAATATTTTTGCTCAGTATTTACAAAGGAAGTGGGGAGGTACCTAAAACAAACAGTAGAAACACTCTGGATACAGAAGTTGATACCAGCCATTTATAGAAGAAAGGGTTCTGAAAGAACTCTTAAAACTGAAGGTGGACAAAGCATCGGGGCTGATGGGATTCATCCCAGAATTCTAAAAGAACTATGGAAACTAGTGACACCACTGACTACCCTCTTTAACAAATCATGGGAGGATGGGGTGGTACCGAGGACTGGAGAAGGCAGATGTGATTCCCCTTCACAAAAGTGGGAGCAAGGCAGAAGCAGAAAACTACAGACCTGTTAGTTTAACCTCAGTGGTAGGGAAAATGATGGAATCACTTCTGAAGGAAAGAACTGTTGAGTATCTAGAGGCCAGAGGGCTCAGAACCCAAGGCAGCATGGATTCACAGCGGAAGGTCATGCCAGACAAATCTGATAGATTTCTTTGACTGGGTGACCAAGTAGTAGATCAGGGAGGGGCTGTGGACATGACCTACCTAGACTTTAGCAAGGCATTTGACACAGTCCCACACAAAGATTAATATACAAGTTGGCAGCCTGGGAGTGGGTACCAAGATGACAGCCTGGGTAAAGAATTGGCTGGAGAATAGGACACAGAGAGTAATAGTAAATGGAGTCCACTCTGAAGAAAGGGGGGTTACTAGTGGGGTACCGCAGAGTTCAGTATTAGGACCAGTTCTCTTCAATGTCTTTATAAGCGACATTGCAGAGGGACTGGAAGGAAAAGTATGTCTCTTTGCAGATGACACAAAGATCTGCAACAGAGTTGATGCACAAGGTGGGGTGGAAAGGATGAGAAGGGACTTGGCAAGGTTAGAGGAATGGTCAAATGTATGGCAGCTTAGATTCAATGCTAAGAAGTGCAAGGTAATGCACCTGGGAAACAAAAACCCAGGGGAAGAGTACACAATGGGGGGTGAGATACTAACAACAACAAAAATGGAAAGGGACCTGGGGGTAGTCATATCAGATGACCTAAAGGTGGGCAAGCAATGTGAGAGGGCTGCAAGGAGGGCTGGGGGATACTGGGATGCATAGGAAGAGGCATCACCAGTAGAAAACAGGAAGTTATTATCCCTCTGTACAGACAGTTGGTGAGACCCCATCTGGAGTACTGCGCGAGTTCTGGAGACCCAATCTCCGCAGACATAGACAGGATGGAGGCTGTCCAGGTGCAGGGTCTGCACCGGAAGACATATGAAGAGAGACTTAAGGAGCTGAATATGTATAGCCTCGAGGAAAGGAGGGAGAGGGGGGACATGATAGAAACTTTCAATACCTCAAGGAAATCAACAAAGCCCAAGAGGGTAGCATCTTTCAAAAAGAGGTGTGCAAGAACAAGGGGCACAATTTGAAGATAGAAGAGGCGGCTCAGAGGTAATTTAAGGAAGTATTTTTCACAGAGGGTTGTGGATGCATGGAACAGCCTTCTGGAGGAGGTTGTGGAGTCAAAACAGTGGTGGAATTCAAGCATGCATGGGACAGTCATAAGGCAATTCTAGGGGTGGGGGTAGGAAGAAGTAGGCTGCTGGTTAACTAGGATCTGCAGCTTATCCATTAGGTAGGGAAATGGGCAGACTGGGTGGTCCAAGCAGTCCTTATCTGTCAAAATCTATGTTTCTATGTTTCTAAATATGTATCTACAGTGCTAACCTGTTAAAAGCATGGAATGAAAGAGTAAATCCTTCCCTGTATGTAGTCTCAGATGTGGACCAAAGTGAAATGGATCTCGCCTATGATAGATTGGATGGTATGGGAGAGTTATCAGATGTAAAGATTAACAATGGGTGAATGGTGGAACAATGTACAGAATTAAATAGATTGTCATCTTTGTTTACATTATCCTTTACCACTGTGCCCGGGCGGGTTGAAGGTATTTCACATCACATAGACGTATAGCAAAATATCCCCATTAGAACCAAACCATATAGTCTACCAGAAAGCTTGAGAGAAGGGGTGATTGAGGAAATAAAGAAGATGCAACAGTTAGTGTCATACAGCCTTCTATGAGTCCATGGAGTTTCCCAATGGTGGTGGTTAATAAAAAGAAGGAGGTATTAGAGTGTGTTTAGATTTTCAAAACTAAATGCCATATCAAATTAGATGGGTCTCCTATGCCCAGTAGGCTGAAGGCTGGTCCGCATCCAGAAAACTCTTAGTAAATGGGAAAAAGGCTAAAGCCATGCTCTTTGGATCTAAGCCTTTCCTAAATAAAAGCTGCCAAATCAAACTCCATACTCACTGTATGTCCACCTGCAGGCCCCCACTAGAACAGGTCACCTCTTTCAAATATCTTGGTGTTACTCTCGACCCATCACTCACTTTCTGTGATCACACAACCCAGACCATAAGTAAGATTAATCAGAAGCTAGGCGCAGCATACCATGCAAACCACTTGTTATCCCATGAAGTCTTGCCATTGCACAAGGCAACCTCCTCCCCTCCTAGATTACTGCTCCCCATCTACTCCCACCTGTCCAGAAAGCAACTTTCCCATCTCACCATGACTTATAATGCCATCTGTCGCTTTGTTCTCAAAGCCCCCTCATTAACTCATCACTGCTCACTCTACCAGCCCCTTGGATGGCTCCCTCTCCAGGCACACTTTGACTATGCCATAGGCTGTCTGGTGGACAGTCCTCTCAAAAATTACAAACTTCCCCCTATGCTCCCCTTCTCATATACAAAACGGCCACCAGACCTACCAGGCTGTCCTCCATTCAAACCCTTGATGTTCCCCGCGTCTCCACAGTCATGGGAAGTAAAGTTTTCTTTGTCTCTGCCCCTTCCCTCTGGAACAGTTTTCCGGCACCCGTTCGTACATCGCCATCCCATGAGTCTTTCAAATCAAACCTGAAGGCCTGGCTAATGGAAGCATCCTCCTTTAAATGCTTACTGGGCAGGTAGGAACCCAAAAGCCACTATAATTCTCAACCATTTTGGCTTAGGACAGCATGACCACCCTCCTCTCTTTCCCCACCCCTGTCCCTCCCTCCCTACAGCCAAATCCCATATGCTGACCTCTCATAATACCTTGCACTGCCTACCTGTAATACCCCTTGATGAATCCCTTGCTACTGGACTGGCAGGGCTCAGCACATCTGTCTTGTCTTCCACATACTCAGCAGGTTGCTACCCCTCTGTTTCTGAGCCATGCACACTGTCTGGGTGTCATGTCCTGCTTGCCACTAACTCTCTCAGGTCAACTGGAGTGGCACTTGACTAGATGTTACACTGTCCGTTAGGCTTAAAAAAGCTCCTTGTCAATTTGTATAATGTAAATTACCTCTCCTATTGCACTACTGGCTGTATTTCTCACGGTACTTTATTTTGCTATGCTTGTATACCATATGTAAACAATGGCTGTTTCATCATCCATTGGTGTTGTACAGTATAATCGAATGTATATATTGTTTGTACAGTTTAATCAAAAATGTATATTATGTCTACTACTTTGTTACTATGTTGTGGCCTGGATCATGACTGAAAATAGTCCTCTGGATCAGTGCACCTACCTGGTTACCAAAAACTTAAATAAATAAATAAAAATAAGGGAAGAGTTCTGATCTTCTGAATAAATATTCAGGATACAACCCTTTGATCTCTGTTCTTTAAGAATCAGAACTAGATTTGTTAAATGGATATGTTTAACTCTTGTTTTTCTTAGGCAGGAGGAATGTGAGGCTGACCTTTATACAGGGATTTTTTATTTTTATTATTTAAGTCTGTTGCAACAGCCTGTTTTTTTTATGCCTTACTGTACTTTTTACCTGTCTTCTGTCCTTCTCTACAGGATGGCCACGTGTAAGGATTTTATGTTTCTATCAGTTTATTTCCAAAACAGTTTTCCTCTCCTGTTCAGCTTTGCATAGTACAACTTCCTCCTTTTCTAGCTTTAGAAAAAACAGTGAATTTAAACATAGAAATGCTGGCTTAAAGTTATTCAAGCATGTCCCTAAAAGAACACCAAAACCCAGGTGTAGAGTAACCATGGTTTGTTATGGTGAAGCATGATTCTGAATACATTTCTTGGCTCTACAATTCAAGAACAGGGACTTGTGTTTTGTAGGGTAGAACGCTCACCCACCCGTTTGCTAGAACAGCACCCGGCGGGTGAAGTGTGCGACGTGGTACGAGACGTCCTGTACACTCGCTTAAACCGCGTAAGGGTGATGCTCGTTTATTTTAAAATTAGTAACAAACCCTGAACAATCCTCCACTTTGTGTAATGTTAGCGTAATGTGGAAAGGCCAGCATTTATTTCTGGATAAAATCATATTATTTCGAGAGGTTTTATTTTTTAATGCTTGTCGGTCTATCAGCTTGCGCTTGCAAGTTTAACTTTACAGTTCCGTCCGTCCTGTATTAGTTAAAGAGTTTCCATCTGAACATTAATAGTTTTTCTTTAGAAAATTTCAGTATATCCTGTAAATGCTTAAAGGACTTGGTTGTTCATATTAATTGGTATACAATTGAAAGTACCTGTTTAAGGGAGGCTCTAAAAAGAAAACGTTTGGAACAGAACTCTTGTTGTGGGAGGTCAGTTGTACTATAGAGCTAGCCGGTCTTTCCATGCCCTTTTGTAGGACTAAAAGATGTAGGCCAGCTTCCATTATATTTTTCTTCAATGTTTCTGTTTGGGGGCATTATTTTACTTAAAGTTCCTAAGGAAAAATACTTAGTAGACTTATGCTTACTTATGAAGTAATAAATGTTATTTTTAAACCTGTTATGAGAAGATAAATCTTAGGGACATCAAAGAAGGTGGAGTTTATGGCTCCTCCCCTTTTCCCTGTATATATATATAGAGAGAGAGAGAGAGAGAGCTGAGACTCATTTGAAGTGTTGGAGCTGTGAGGTGCAGACGTATGCTGTGCCCAACAGCATGGATGAAAGCCCATGCTAGTATCTGAATGTAACAAACCTTATTTTCTTTCTGTTATTTTTGTTTGTCGTACAGTCGTTATTGAGCTATACCAGAATAAATGGTTTTCTTTGATTTGCAAATACTGACTCTAATCCTCTTTTATCCCACACGTCACAGTCTGGTGAGAGAGGAGCCATTTGAAAAGGGATTCTTAGAAGATCTTGATTCTGGATTGCAGTTATCGAACTGAGAACTGTGTCGAACTGTTGATCCCTAGTATATCAATAATTGTATGGTGCTGTATCTGCTATGTTACAGCTCACACTCTTTAGGTGCACTCTCCTATTAGTATTAAATTTTATTGGAGGAGGGGGTTGGTTAGTGTATGTGTGTGTGTGTATGGTTAAGGGAAGATCTGTTTAGTGTATAAGTGATTGAGTGTGGTGGGATAATATTTTCTTTTGTTTTGGTTTTAGGACTGATAAATATGTGTCGGGGGGTGTCTGGCAATTTAGGGCGGGCTAGGATTGTGTACGGAGCGTCCCAGCTCCATGACTTACAGCCCTTTCACCACCCTCCTGCTATCTAATATCACAGCTCATCATTGCCAGGAGGTCAGGATTGGGAGAAGACGTTTGGGTAGGAGCTGGCGGGATGCCCCATGCACGGTCGAGGAGAGCAGGATAGAGATGGTTAGATACAGAAGGCGTCCTGGGATTCAAAGGGGCTTGGAGAGATGCCAGACGTGTTTAGTTCCTGTTCCCAGTGTTCCCATGAGACCGAGTGGGCAGGTAGCTAAAAGAGCTGCACTGTCCACCAATCCCTGAGGGTGGGCTGTGCAATGCCAGGTCGATCAGGAATAAGACTGCAATTATTGCGGATCTGATGTCCTTGGTTGATCTGGCTTGCATTACGGACACTTGGTTGGGGGACAATGCTGGCCCAGTGTTAGAGGCCTCTTCCCCCACCGGTACTCAGTTGTGCACTGCCCCAGAGTGGAACACAGGGGCGGGAGTGCTATCTGTTTTAGAGCTGAGCTAGGCTTCACCATGCACCCAGTGAGAATGCTTGGTTCTTTTGAATGTATGGCCATCCATGGGAGTCCAGGTGCAGGTTGCAGGATTCTCCTGATTTACCACCCACCGGGGATGGCAGGAGCATTCCTGCAGGAAGTAGGTGACTTTGTCGCCGGTGAAACATTGGAGTTTTCCAGGTGTTTGGTCCTGGAAGACTTCAATGTTTGGGCTGATGATGAGTCATCTAGGTTGGGTTATCACTTCCTCCAGATGATGACATCTCTGGGCCTGTCACAAGTAGTTACTCCCGCGACCCATCAGGGTGGCCACATGTTGGGCCTGGTCTTCTCGCTGGGGCTTGAGATTGAAAATCTCAGGACTGATCAGATTGTTTGGTCTGAATCGCATGCGTGTGGAGTTCTTGCTCAGGGCCCCCATCCCTGAGTTCCCTCCCCTGCAGAAATGGTAAGCTACCACCCTTTAAGGGTTTTCTGGTGAAGTAGACCTATCTACTGTGGACAGTGCATGCACGGGAGGTGTGGGTGAAGCAGTTGCCACCTATAATAGGTTGATGACTGAGGCGCTTGACTCCCTTGAACTGGTTCGTACAACCCAGATCTTCTCACTTGAGGTCCCCGTGGTTTGATGGGGAGCTCAAGGCATTGAAAATCAAGGGTCAGAGGTTGGAGAGCTGCTGGTGGAGGACCATGCTGAGGCAGACAACTGGCTTCTGCACACACTATAGTGCGTACTCAGGTAGCAATCAACTATAAGAAGGCATCGTTCTATCCAGGGAGATTGCTGACAGGAGGAACTGACCAGCTATGCTTTTTCGGATGGTGGACAGGCTTTTGCATCCAGCCTGTCTACAATAAAAAGCAGTTTCTGAGACTTGTGTAATGAGTTTGCTCGGTTCTTCTCAGACAGGGTGTCTGCTATCAGGCAGGAAATTCTGCCAGTGAGCCATGTTATGGTCGACAGTGGTCATCTGGATTGTCAACGAGGCACTCCATCTGGTTGGGGGGAGTTTAAACCAGTGGAGATGGCTGATGTCACTGAGTTGGCCTTGAAGCTGAAGCACACATACTGTGAGCTGGACCTGGTGCCGATGCATTTATTAATGGGAGCTGTCGACACTGTTGGCCCTGTGCGCCTTGATCGTCCGGTGCTCCTTGTCAGAGGGGGTCTTCCCAGATGCCTTGAAGGAGGCGCTGGTGAGACCCCTTCTGTAAAAGCCATCATTGGACCCTGACATCAAAGTGAATTACCGACCTGTCTCCAACCTGCCATTTCTGGGAAAGGTTGTGGAGAAGATTGTGGCGCAACAGCTGGGAGAACACCTTGTGGCATTTGAGATCTATGAGCCGCTCCAGTTGGGTTTTTGTGCAGGACATTCTATAGAAACTGCATTAGTTCAGGTGCAGAATGATCTCTTCAGGCTGAGGGACCGAGGAGAGGGGACAATTCTCGTTCTCCTTGATCTCTCCTCAGCGTTTGACATGGTGGATCATCGTGTGTTACTTGACCACCTGTGGGACTTATGTGGACTCACTGGCACTGTCATCAGCTGGTTTGAGTCCTTTTTGACAAACAGAAGGCAAAGGGTGGTGATGGGGAATTTCTCCTCCTCCCCTAGCCTTCTGTCTTGTGGAGTACTCCAGGGTTCGGTCTTGTCGCCGATGTTGTTTGCCGTGCATATGCTACCTGTTGGTGAGATCATTAGGAAGTACAGCTTGATGTTTCATTGTTATGCCAATGATACTCATCTGTACTTATCCTTTGGCCCTGGGACATCAAATGCAGTGTAAGTATTAAACAACTGTCTTGCCGAGATCAATGACTGGATGGCCCCTAGCTGGTTGCAACTGAACCCCGATAAGATGGAGGTACTGGTGGTGGAGTTGAACAGAAGGCATGATAGGATGGCCTCGGGTGCAGATACTGGACTAGTTCTAGACTCTGTCCCATTGATGGCCTCCTCCAGGGTGCGCGATCTTGACGTGGTTCTCAACAGCAGTCTGACAATGGAACATCAAGTGCTGTCCATTGTCAGGGTGAGGTTTTTCCATCTAAGAAACATTGCCAGGATCTAACACCTGATTCCGCCCTGGACCTCCCCACCTTGGTGCATGCTTTAGTAACATCTAGGCTTGACTACTGTAATGCGCTCTAATTCAGGGTCTCTGGAGGCACCCTCTGTTGACTGCAGCTGGTGCAGAATGCAGCTGCCAGGCTGTTGACTGGACAGTTGAAAAACTGTCACGTCACCCCAGTGCTGCGTGAACTGCACTGACTGCTGGTTCGGTGGAGGGTGCTCTTCAAGGTGGGCTTGCTCACCTTTAAGCCCCTACATGGACTGGGCCCTTGCTACATGGTGGACCTTCTTACACTCGCTGCCCTGGTCCGCTCCCTTCGATCCTCCACGAGGGGCCTCCTGGCGATTCCCGGGACGAGGTTGAAAACTGCCGGTGACAGAGCCTTTAGTGTCATCGGCCCCGTCCTGTGGAATTCACTTCCATTATTGGTAAGGGAGGCCCCCTCTTTGGAAGTATTCAAAGCCCACCTAAAATACCATCTGTTCAGCCAGGCATTCCCTTATACTGGATGAAAACTCAGATTATCAGCCCTTTTTTTAGTAAATAGGGTTATTATGTACTTGCTGATTATAGCCCATATGGTTTGTGTAATTATTTATTATATCAGTAAGTGATGTTTTTAAACTTTTGTATTGTTTGTACAGCACCCAGAGCCTCTGGGATCGGGTGCCAGAAAAATAAAATTTGCCTTGCCTTACCTTGGTAATGGCCATGAGGGTGCTGTAGTCCTTTCTAAAACAGTGTTGATCATCAGATTGGAAGTGATGGCATTCCAAGTAGGATACCTTTCAAGAATTTGAACGTCTCTGTCTTATCCCCCCTCTCTCTTCTAGTCTCCAGTAAGTATATGTTTAGTGCTTGCAGGTGGATCCAACTTTCTACCTCACAGGAGGAGAGAGATCTGGGGTGATCATAAATGACACCCTGAAGTGGTTGAGCCAATACAATAAGGCTTACAGCAAGACAAGCAGAATGATGGGGTGCATAGGGAGAGGAATTGACAGTAGGAACAAGGAGGTGATCCTTCCACTCTACAGGTCCTTAGTGAGGCCCCACCTGAAATACTGTGTCCAGGTCTAGTGACCACACCTTAGGAAGGACAGGGACAGGCTGGAGGCCAAGCAAAGAAGAGCAACAAAGATGGTACAGGGCCTCCAAGGATTCTCATATGAGGAACGCCTGCAAGCACTAAACATGTCCTCACTGGAGACTAGAAGAGAGGGGGATATGATAGAGATGTTCAAATTCATGAAAGTTAGCAATAAAGTTCCCTACTCAGAATTATTCAACAGGGTAGATGGCTCAACCACTAGGGGCATGAGGGAAGCTGGGGGAGCTCAGGAGGATATAGAAATACTACTTTACAGAGGTAGCTCGGGTCCATGGAATATCCTGCTGTTCAAGTGGTGGGGACACAGGCCATGGGAGCATTTAAAAAGGAAAGGATAGGATAGAGCAAGGGCTCAAATAGTAATGAACCGGACAGGAACTGGCAAACAAGGTTGGGATACATCCTGAGATCAGTAGTGGGTCTCAAAGGTTCCATGTCATAAGGGTGAGTTCAGAATAATGACTGTAGGAAGGGCGTGTAGAACATGGAAGGAAGGAAGGGCCGACATGCCACCACAGTGAGTGTCAAAGTCACGAATGCCTCAGGTTTAAAAAAAAAAAAACTCCACCACCACCACCACAACAAAAACACAGGCACAACAGGATGACAGCAACACAAAGCACTGCATGTGTAAGAAGGGAAACAGCACCACAAAAGCAGAACAATGTGACTGATGGACCAGCGAGCACCGGTATCAGAACCGTGAGAACGGCCAACACAGCACAGGGGAGAGAGACCATGCAGGAGCCAGGGTGCACAGTGATGCATGGTAAACATATGTTGGGGGAGGAGAGCCACAGCAGTGGGCACCAGGGCAGGGGGAGCCAGTGGAGAGCAGCTGCACAACCCAAGGGGGAGGAACCACTGCAGCGGGATGCCTGAGGGGTATCAGCAGCACCAGGTGAACAAGACATGGATGGCCATCCCACAACAGCGAGCCACCAGCACAGCTGGTGGGGCACCGTTACACCTGCAGCTGGAAATTGTATGCCAGCCCTCACAGGTAGTTGGTGTGCTGCACTTCCATATTCGCCACAATGGCCTCGAGGTGCCGGATTAGGTCACGGTATCATTTCTTCTGGCAGTTCCACCTGATTCAGATAGCAGCTGCTCCATACAGATGTCACTGAGCTGCTGTTTTCCCGGAGGCAGTCAAGAAACTGCCAGATGCTGGGATGGCTGGCACCGAGCCTGGTGCTGAATCCCTGGTGCCAGCCCTCCACAGCATTGTTAGTCCTTGCCAGGCCTGCATGGGTGGGCTCAAACATGTTCCACAAGGACACCTGGAACAGTGGTCTTCTCCTTGCCATCCTCCTGATGGGGCCCCTGACCCATGTTTCCTCAACATATTCGAGGATGGGTCATAGGATGTCCTCAAGTTCCTTGTAAAATGGCTGGTTGAAGAACTCACCATACATGGCCTCAACAGAGCCCACCAGCACAAATGCCAGGGTGAGAAACATGTGGAGCTGGAGTGCAAACTCCTTGTCACTGCAATACCTTGCATGCACCTCTGGTGTATGCTAGACCCACCACCAGACAGCCTGACAAAAATGAAAGAAGCAGCCTCTGATGGCTGACCCCTCAACCATGACTGAGAATGCATTCCAGGCAGCCCACTCAAAGTCAAGGAGAGCGATCTTGGGCTGCCTGCCCCCCACCAGCTGCTGCACATCTGTAAATACCTGGGCATATGCCTTCTCTGTGTGGGAACAGATTAAGATGTAGACAGCCAGCACGATGACCCTGGAGCGCATCCCATGAACCATTTATAGCTGCCTGAAGAGTGGTGATGTGCAGTGAAAGGAGCCATTGAGGAACCTGTCCCCACAGCCCGCAAGGTACAGCAGGGATCAGTGGGTGGCAAATATCAGCACACGATCCCCTGCTGGCCCACTGTCATACTGCAGGAATGCCTCCCCCCCCGGTGATGGTGTACTCGGGGGGGGGCATGCGCAGCTTGGCCACAGTGGCCGGTGTGGCAAGACAGACCCTGTCTGCCTGCCACACATGCTACATGGTTCTCTTGAGTAGTGGCAACCTGCTGGACACCACGTCAGGCACACCTGTGGTGCACTGCATGAGCACTTGTGAGGTGCTCTCCATGCTGGTGCATTCCTATTCCCTTAATTGTGCCAGCACTCCCCGTACACTGACCTGCCCACATCCAGCACATGGCTGTGCGGGTGGCCAGTGTACAATACATGAT
Organism: Neoceratodus forsteri; assembly: GCA_016271365.2. Classification (NCBI taxonomy): domain Eukaryota; kingdom Metazoa; phylum Chordata; order Ceratodontiformes; family Ceratodontidae; genus Neoceratodus; species Neoceratodus forsteri. The sequence goes on along the minus strand of CM057452.1, from coordinate 1,545,456,592 downwards.
CTGCCTCTGTGTGGACCCATGCAGGATAACCATACTTATGATCCTGCACACAGCACCAATACACTTTGGCCTTTAACTCCTTGGCCTTGGTATATATTTCCGTGATGGGCGAGGAGCAATCTCCTTTCTGGCTTTGCAAAAAATTAACCTCATCCATCTTACACCATTGCCATCCTGTGGGACGAGTTACTTCCATGATCCATCTCTTTAATGTGCCCGGGGGTCAGGTGATCCCACACTGTGTGGCATGCATGCAGGATGCCTACCCACCCTGGGCTACAGTGGCAGATAAATGAGTGAGCACTGTGGGCCAAGTCCCATACTGTGTGGATATGCTGCTGGATGTGTGTGCCCTGCATGACCTGCATGCTGTCTCTGCCACTGGACAGCTTGGAGTGATGGCGGGTGCTGTTGCACTATACCTGCCATGGAGTGGACATTGCTGGCAGTGAGTAGAGTGTTCTATGTTATTGTCTGTCCTTCAGTCACTTGTTCACCTGTACTGACCCCTGATTGTTACTGCAGAGCTGTGTGATGATGGGGGCAAGTGCAGCAGTGATTGGGATTTGATCCCACAGCATGTGGATCCCAAGCCCCTACAATTTCTGTGGCTGTTCTTCTGTGAACCATGCTGTGACAAAGGTATGCTGGGCTGTGGATTTCTGACAATTTTGAGCTCTGGTGGGATTGCGACTCATCACAGGGATGGGGCTGTAAGGTGCTGCAGGTAGGTGATGGTACTATTGTCGTGTGTGCACACTCACCGATTTGGCTGTCACCCTTGTGCTACTCACCATTTTGACCATTTGCCCTGTTTGCTGATTGCTGTGTTCACCAGTCATAATTTTGATGTTGCGCCCTTATTGCTCCACACTGAACATTTCTTTCTCGCTGTCCTACCAGTCGCTATCTTCAAGTGGCTCTTTTTAAATGAGCCCTACCTCATTAGCCCACATCACTGGATACTGATCTCAAAAACCTGGGTAGACTAGATTGACCATTGGTCTCCTTCTGCTGTTTCCTTCTATGTTTGTATGTCACTAAAAATACCACAGACAGCTTAACCTGGTTCAAGGTCAATTGGTATTCATCAGGTCGTGCCTGAAAATAGGCAGGATTTGTCTAGTGCACTTACCTGGTCAACAAAAACTAAATAAATAAATGTTTGCACAGTGTTATCAGCCATTTCCCACAAAAGCAGTAGTTGGGATAGGAGGACCATATTTTTTTGTGTAGTTCTGTCAAATAAAGTCTTGCGTCACGTCCGAAACATTTTTGAGGGAGGGGGCAGCCCAGCAGTTGATTAGCCTCTGTCTTCACAATGTCACCAGTCATTTCCCGGAGGAAAGGTCATTAGGGGCCAGTGAAACTGAAAAGGGAAAAGAGAAATTGTTTAACCAGGAAAGGCTCACTAAGCCAAAGCTTGATTCCAGGTGCAACCTGGAAGCACAAGGAAGTTAAGTGACTTGCTCAGGGTTACACAGTAAGCAAGTGGGGGCTATGGGTTACAAACTCAGGTATCCTGGTTTGCAGTTCAGTGCCTCTTAACCCCTTCACTATACTGCTTCCTAAAAAAGAAAAGGAACTTATGCCTGGCATGACTGTCTCCTCTGCTGAGTGCAGGCCTCACACCCAATCATCCAGCGAGGATGTCGAGAAAAATAATCAAAAATACAGAAATTAACATAGACATGCTGGATGATGATTCAGAAGTTGCAATGCAAGGGACAAAAGTAAAAAAGACATCCTCTTCCATTTGGAGTTTTTTCACCTTTACCCAAAGAACAGTATGCGTGCAATATGCTGCTTATATAAGACCTCTTTCAGCAGAGGAAGACAGGCAAGCAGCCTTGGCACAGCAGCCTACAGCAGATACATCCCCTTCAGTGGGCCAGGTATTAGTCACAAGGTGACATGGCAGAGGATGTGTAGGTTAATATTGGTACTCACACTGCTGGTAAAGCTAAAGTTTTCTATATACAATGAACCCCTCAGACACCAAGCAGGACTTTAACTGCATCACCCCCTTTAACTCCTAGGTCTTTATCAGAATTAGAAAGCTCCCCAACTGACAACATAATGAGTTCTTCTCTGTCTCCTCCAGCCCATTTTACTGTGCCAGTTGCACCTCAGAAACAGTTAATGATGCAGCATGCTTTTGAAGGGAGAACGAAGTATGACCAAAGCCATCCAGCTGCTCAGCAGCTACATTAAGCAGCATCTGCAATGACTGCACTGGGCATGCACCCATTTTCTATCGCTCACACTGCTGGGTTTCAGGAGGTGATAAAACTTGCTGCTCCTCAATATCAGCTACCATCATGGACATATTTCTCCAGAAAGGCTGCACCAGCTCTTTACAGGGAGCTGTGCCAGAAGATAAACAGTGCATTGCAGACATCTGCTATTGGAGTACACATTTATTTATTTAAAATTTGATAACCGGGAAAAGCACCATGAGCCGAGGCTCGTTTCCAGGTGAGACTCGGGGTAATAGGGGAACAAAATGACAGAGGATAAAATAAAATAAATACAATTTTTGTACAAGATTAACAGCAGATGATAAAAAAAAAACATTTCACGCAAACAAAAATGGGTATATGTACTGAGCAATGGATGTTTACTTGGTTTACATAGTATTAATATAACAATAAATATGTGGATGAGTGGTCAAACAGTAGACTAAATGACTGTCACCTCCCACTGGGTATCATTTTCCTCATCCTCTGGCACAATCAACGGCCAAAAAAATTCCTTACAAACAGGATGCCTTCTGTACTGCAAGCTTTGAAAAAGAAAATCACACTGGTGTGAGCATCTTACAGGAGCTAAAGGAATGGGTCTCAGAATGGATATGACCTTTCCTCAGGATTTGGGGTTGCAGACAATGGAGCTAACATTGTGAAAGCATTAAAGGATGGTGGGTTTCTGCATTTACCATGTTTTGCACATACACTCAATCTAGTGGTACAGGACTTCTTCAATGAAGACAGGAGTGTGCAGAATATGCTGGTGCTGCACATAAGCTATGTGATCACTTTAGGCACGCTGCAGAAGTTTGTACAATTTTGCAGGAACTGCTAAAACAGAATAACTTACCAATTCACCAGCTAAAGCAAGGAGTTGCCACTAGGTGGAACTCCACCTTTTACATGTTACAGAGGCTCCAAGAACAATGCAAAGTAGTGTACCAGAACACCACAAACCATGCCATAGGGAAAGGAGATGTCACAATCACCTTTGGTCAGTGGAATTTTATATCATATTTATGTCAGTTGTTACAGCTATTTGAGGAAGCCACACGTGAAGCAAGTGTGGACAGCGCAACCGTAAGTCAAGTCGTTCACTAAAAATACAACCAGCTGCTTAATCTGGTTCAATGTTAGTTGGCATCCATCTGTATCTCCCTCCCGTGGGACCAGGCTGATAATAGGCAGAATTGTCTAGCCCTCCTTTCTCAGTCAACAAAAACTAAATAAATAAATAAAAGTCATTCCATTGATGATCTTCTCGTGCAGAGACTGGAAAGATTCTGAGAAACATTTGAAGAGCAAGGTGCAAGCACGGGTGTCACTATTGCTGAAAAGCTGCCTTTGTCTTTTGAAACAGACTGCAAGATTGCTACGATTTTGGAATAAGAACATTATGTGATAGCAACAATGTTGGAATCAAGTTTCAAAACCATTTTGCCAGGTCTTCTCCAGTCTGGTAGCGTAGACCTCAACCATTATTAAGAGCTGCTCAATAATAAAGTTGCTCTAAAAATGATGATGACAGAAACTCCAACTAGAAGTGCTGCAGCTGCTGATCACCAAGATATCATGCTTCCTTCCAAGAAACAGATCCCAGTGAAGGTAGAAGAATAAGAAAAGCCTTGTATTATGAATCGAAACCCAGGGCCAATTTTTATGGTGCCTCCACAGACAGCATTTCGGCAGGACCGGATGACATAAGGGAAAACAGTGCTGTTACTTCTCCCATCAGATATTGAGAGGCAGTATAGCATGGTGGTTTAAGGCTCTGAGCTGCAAACCTGGAGACCTGGGTTAGAATCCCACAGCCCCCACTTGCATACTGTGTGACCCTGAGCAAGTCACTTAACTTCCTTTTGCTCCCAGGTTGCACCTGGAAACAAGCTTTGGCTTAGTGTGCTGCTCCTGGTTAAACAATTTCCCCTTCCTTCCTTCTATCACAAGCTACTCAGCAAGCAGTATGGGGGATGACTTCTTAAAGGATCCCAGAAAGATAAATATTTGCAATGACCCACTTCAGTATTGGCATGAAAAGGATTGTAGTCTGACCAGCATTACAGAAAGTGCCATTTACTATTTAAGTTGCCCAGAAACAACTGTCTATTTAAAAAGAATATTTAGCACTGCTGGCTATGTTGCTAGTACTAGGAGGAGAAAAATCCTTCCAGAAAACATTGAAATTATAACTTTTATTAAACTAAACTATGGTGTATTTGCAGGATACTTAGGGGCACTTCCAAAACACTGCTCAGACAGTAGAGATGCTGAGTCTCTTGGCAGTGATGTTAAAGAAGAATAGTAGTACTTCTGGCTCAGTACTGGGGGGAAAGGGATGCTGCATCAGCCTGTCTCTCATGTTATTCATGTCCTGTCGCATGCCAGTCACCATTTTATTATTTCCACTGAACTGCTGTCTAAGAAGACTAAGAAGCTAGCAGCTACTCTTTGACTCTGTGGAACATATGAAAGAATTTCACACTCACACATTTTTCTTCAATCTTTTATTTATTTTAAATTTGTAAATGACTGTATTTATGTCTGGTCGATGCCTTCCAGTTATGTACCTCTATGCACCAAGTCTCTGTCTTGGATAACATCTAACTCCATTCTGACTTCTGACTGATCCGCTGCTCTTGAATTGCTAGTCACCTATGGAAGAAAAAGAAATTCAAACTCGACATAAAAGTGGATATTCTCTTCCACAAATCACAATGCTACCTCAGTCTGACTTTTCATGGCATTGTACTACAAAAAAAATTGTAATGTGCATGTGCATCCTAATTGAGTAAAAAAAAATTGTAGTGTGCATGTGCATCCTAATTGAGTAAAAAAAAAAATTGTAGAAACTGTGGAAGCCCATTGCTGGTAACACGAATAACAAAGTTGGCAGTTCAAAAGGGTGGGTGAGAGGGTCAAATTCTGTGTGTTCATGCTGCCAACTTTAAAAAAAATTTATATATCTCCTCTCAGACCATCACCTGTCATTTACTGTGTCATGTCCTGTTACACTCCTTCAGTCACCAAGACACTTTTGTTAGCAGTGGACACCTTGTTTAACAGACTAAACAAGATAGCCAGGGGTTACTTTTGTGTGTGAGTGTGTGTGTGTGTGTGTGTGTGTGTGTGTGTGTGTGTTATTCTTTGATAACCAGGTAAGGCCCACTAGGTACAAGTGCCCGTCTTCAGGTGTGACCCGGGAGCACTGGGGTGGTTAAGTAGTGACTTGCTCAGAGTCACACAGTATGTAAGTGGATGTTGTGGGAAATCAAGCTCAGGTCTGCTGGACCAAGCTCAGTCACAGCTTGTTACTCTAACCTCTAGGGTATTCTGCCAGGCTATGCTGCTATACTCAACTGTTACATTGCCTCAGCCTATGTCCCTTTATTCAACATGTCTTGTCTCCTGTAATTTATTGCTAGGAATTTAGACTGCAAGCAAATGAAACTATGTGCCTCTTCAACTTTGGCACAGGCTCAAAATAATATGAAGGGAAGTAATTAGCCAGAAGTCATCACAAGGGACACTTTGGAGATGGCATTAATTTAGCAATAATGCCATCCTCAAAGTGAAGTACCATACTGTTCCACACAGGTTAAAATGCAGTGTGGCAGACAGAGTAATAGGATCGGACAGCAGCAGTACTTGTCTTTCCCACCCACACACCCAAATGCCCATGACTGTCCTTGAGAAATAGAAATGGCAGGAAAAGAAAAGATAGTACTAGCGGAGTAGTCGGAGAAGCAATCGTATGTGCAGAACAATGCAGAGAAATAATATTACCTTTAGTGTCACAGGAGGGATGGGACGAGAGCAGTGGGCAGATATGAAATTTGGGACAGCGACTGTAGAAGTAGGTGGAAGCACCAGGTCATAGGAGCACTGCTGATAGACAGAGAGAGCGAGGGTGGAACTAATGGAGTCTGCAGAAAAAGACAGAGAAACAGAAACATGTAAATTCCAGAGGACAGAAAGGTGTAGGAGCAGTCAGCAAAGGTCAGAGTAGTAACGGAATCAGAGGCATGCACAGCTGTCAGGAGAAGAGCTCAATGAGCTGGAGCATAATAAAGTTGAGATAAACATGCACAAAAATACATCGTGGGCATGTAATCTTTTCAGATTGGCTGACAGCCAATGGAATGCCAGTAGATATAGTGACAATCCCAATGGGAGCACTTGCAGATGTCCTACGCAAATTCTATGCTTGTGTTAGAGCAGAAGAGGTAAAGTAGATAGCATTAGCCGCTCTACAGGGAACACGAAGGGCTAAATAGATATTTTATGTGGAAGCCGGCTGAACATCAACATAATGTCAGATCCTGACTCCAGGCAAATAATGTTTGTAGCTGTCCTGGAAGAAGTATCAGAGAGCTGGAAAGGACATAGCTAGCCACCATCCCCACATTAGTAAACAGGACCTGGAGACCATCAGAACATGCCCCAAGTTAAACCTAGAGACTGCGATGGGTTAGTGAGGTGGCTCTGGTTAAATGCAACTAGGGCTAGTGGAGAGAGGATGGGAGGCTCAGACAGTTGAAGCAGGAGTCCTTTACAGTGCAGAGAGATGCAAGAGAGTGTGGCATAGCGTGTCTCATTTAATGAGGCTACCAAAATCGTGCCAATGTGAGTGAAACAAATAAAGAATCCCTGAGAGGTGTACTGTATGCACAGCCAGATTCTGCCCACTGCCATCGCTTGCACTCTTCAAAGAGTAGGTTAGTAGATGCCCAGATAAGTCACCAGCCTTCTACCTGCACCCTCTGAGACTACCACAGCATGTTCTTGACAAAAGAGATATCTGATATTCCAAGCAGCCAATGGGTCGCAACTACTTAGGCAACATGATGTCACAGATCTGAAGATGCATCACTAACCAAGCAGTACACTAATCTTAGTGTCAGGAGTACAGCAGTTCAATGCTGTCAGAGGCTGGTCCTCAAACTCGAGAAATTATGTCAGACACAGGGCACCGATGCGAGACCAGCCTGAAAAATTATTGGGCACCAAGTCCTGAAGACAGAAAGAAGTGGTCCACTATACTGTCAAATACCAATGACGGTAGTAGCATGCCATCAAGAAGCAGATGTGAGGAGAGAGGACCGCCACTGAGCAGAACCAGCCAGAAACGCAACCAGCAGAAGGCATAACAAAGCACAAGTGAAGTACCTAAGGCAATGTTCAGTGATGCAGTCACAGCCAATGTGGAGAAATGTGGAGCTCGACGAACCAGTGATGTGTAACAGACCAGGGCACTACCAGAGGAGTCACTTTCGGAACAGAAGACACCGTGTCATGGACCGCAAGCTGAGATCTCTTCTCCATTTAATTTTCAGTCATTCACGGTACATGGGACCGTCAGTTTTAATTACTGTTGTGGCAAACCAACCGAGGACACCGGAAAGAGCTCCAAGTGAGTAAGAGAGCAAAGTAAGGTAGAAAGCAGCAGCATGGATGTAGCCACACATGGAAGGATGCTGGTGAGACACAAGGAAGGTCAGATAATATGCAAAATAGAATCGGTGGCAGATAGTATAACGGAGAAACAGCGAGATAGTAGACCTCCTGCAGCAGCTATGAAAATAATAGCCGTGCAGATGTGGCAAATTTTGACACAGAATTGTTTAAACATAGTTTGTTGATATTAATGGTTGGTATTGGTTTCACTGCATAACTATGTAAATCGCTCTCTCTGTCATGTTCCAAAAGTACAGTAAACAAATTGAACCAGTGGAAAATGTGTTGGTATTATTTTATATCCTGTATCAAAATTAGTGTCCTAGGAAAGACATTTTCCTCAAACCCATGTTACAAGAGCATTAAGCAACTTAGGAGGTGGCATCTAATGATGAATTAATGCATGGTTGGGCCGTTGTAGGCACTCAATTAATTCTCCATTAGATGCCATGTTTGTCGTGGCTTAATGCTGTACATAATTTCCTGTGAACTTACTAACAGCTGGGCCTTGCTACTGTAGCTGCCATGCTAGTAAACTGTTTTCTACAGAATTTAACTTGTATCTCTTTATACAGGAACTGAAGGGGGACAGGATCAGATCTTACAGTACGGTAGCTTCTAGTTTTACATTGTTTTTCATGGATTCTACTTGGTAGAATGTTATTTCTTTTCTTTCTTACTACTAAGGGGCTAGCAGGGTATTGTTTGGGGCTGTTGGAATTTTGAAACCTGTTTTGGTAGCTATAAGTGGGCTCATTTGTTTGGTTCGCTGTGTGGCAGGCTGCATTTGTAGAGACCTATTTCTTCTGTTTTAAAACATAATTGGTGTAATTTAACTGGATCTGTTTCTTTGATTTGGAGACCTACATCTCCTAATTCCAAGCCTATTTTGATGTGTTGTTGGTGAAGCTGTTTGAATTGGAGTCTTGTTTCTTTGGGTAGCAAAACCATTTTGGGGGCTTTGAGTGAATTGAGATTCATTGTTGCTGGTTTCACTAGCTGCAAAGTTTGATTGCACAGTGGGGAAGGGTGCTAATGGTCTGACCAGAGGCCTCAGCTACCTGATTGTTTCTGGAAGACTTGGGCTGGTCCCACCCTTGGTCCATTATTTCCTTTATACTAGGGGTTCTGACATCACTTCCTCAAACAGGCAAAGGATATGCACCTGTCATAGCAGAAGCAGACATCCAGGAAAGTAACAGCAGCAAGTGAAGAGGTGACTGCTCTCTCAGTGGAAGAGAAGTAAATGCAAATCTAGGAGCTTTCATTATTACTTCGTCGCACTGATATTGCATTGGGAAAAGGAGGAATTGGAGTTTGAAGAAGGTTGTGCAATGGCTACTTAAAGTCTCTTTTTGAGTATGGATAGGAAGGATAGGAATATAAAAAGCAGTTGCTCAATATATCTAAATGTGTGCAACAAAGGAGGTAAGGGAAATAAAGAAAATGTTTTGCACTGATAGAGGGGGGAGAGGGGAGACTGGGGGGGTGTTTGGTATCCTGCATCTGGAAGGGTGGGGGGTCGCTGGTGGGCAGCGACAGCAATGGGTAGGGTGGTAGGCTGCAACAACTGCGGTGCACCAATCTTTCTAAACATTGCCTGGAGTGTGGGAGGATGTTTAGTGTGCAACCACATAGAAAAACTTAGAAAGGAGATTGAGGGTCTGCAGGAGGAACTAAGACAGGCAAGGCAGATTGGGGGTGGGTTTAGCCCAATACTGGAGGGAGGAAGAAGGAGAGATGAGGGAGGGCGATTTAAGCCAACAGTGGTGAGGAAAGGGTCAGAAGAAGGGAAGCAGAGACAAAGGGGCCCAGGCCAAGAAGAACGATTGCCGGGAAACCAGGTCAGGAGACAAAAGACAAATGGAAGGAGGAGATAGGGACTTGTGAGGGGAGGCGAAGAAGTGGCAAAACTCATGGAGTGGAAAGGAGAGAACAGGTTACTGTGAAGAGAGAGGGAGCGAGCATTTTTATTTTTTATTTAGTTGTTTAACCAGGTATAGCATACTAAGCTGAAAGCTTTTTTACAGGAGCAACATGGTTAAGTGACTTGCTCAGAGTCACACAGTATGCAAGTGGAAGCTGTGGGATTCAAACCCAGGTCTGGCCTGCTAGATGTCACCAGATTTGCAGCTCAGAGCCTTAGACCACTGCGCCTATACTACCTCTTTGTGAAGGGTCTTCAGAAAACAGCTGTGCACTGCTAGAGAGGAAGAAGGTGGAGGAGGGAAATTATGAAATTAGAGGAGTAATTGATAAATGCCTGGACCAAACCGAGCGGGGAACTTCTGCTGGAAGAATTGCAACAGGGGTAAAAGGGGGAAATAATGTGCAGGAGGAAGAAGAGGAGCTGGAAATGAGAGAGGGAGATGAATGGAAGCAAGCAGGGAGTAAGAGTGGTGGAATCTTAGTGCTGGGGGACTCAATACTAAGAGGAGTTAGGTGGGGTAGCAAGGGGAGAGGCATAGTCGCATTTGGGTGGAGGCCATGCCAGGAATGACAGTGGAAAGGGTGGGACAATCTGTTCTGAAATATGCTAGAAGGGGTAGGGACAAGCCTCATTTAATTACACATCTTGGGACAAATGACCTGGCTGACAAGACAGTAGATATAGTCCAGAGGAGGTTTGAGGAACTAGCACAATTATGTGAGGGGGCAGGAAGATCAGTAACTTTTTCAGAGATACTTCCAGTGCCAAAGGCAAGCACAACAAGAAAGCTGAGAATAGAGGAATTTAACGGATGGCTAAGAACCTGGTGTTGTGCTAAAGGGTATGGGCTGTTGGGGGTAGGGAGGGACCTGGGAGGACAGTAGTCTCTATGCCAAGGATAGACTACACTTGAGTGAGGAGGGAAAGAAAGTGTTGAAACAGAGGATAGAAGAGTATATAGAGGAAGTTGGGAATTTAAACTAGGAGTAGGGGTGGCAGTTGGGAAGAGATATGCAGAGACCACAGGTTGGGAAACCATATGAGCTACCCCATAACAGTGACAAAGGACAAATGGCAAGTACTGTTGGCGATAGGGAAAGGAGGGCAGGATGGGGAGGGAGGTGGAAGGTGGCTACCTTAATGCTAGGATCTTTGGGAGGAAAACTGCAGAGTTACAGGTTCTCATGGCAGAGGGAGAGGTGGACATTGCAGCCATCACGGAAACATGGGCCACCCAATATAATGACTGGGACCTGTCTGTACCAGGGTACAGGTTATTCGTAGGGACAGGGTGATTGGGAAAGGAGGGGTGGCACTATATGTGAAGGAAGGACTGAAGTGTAAGGGAGGAAAGGAGGAGGGTAGTAGAGTCATTTTGGGTGCAAATCCAGGATTCCAAGAATAGGATTCTTAGAATGGGAGTGGTGTACAGGCCACCATCTCAGACGGAGGAGCTAGACAGGGAACTAGCGGGACAGATCAGGAGGACCTGCAAGAAGGGTAGTGTGGTGATTGTAGGGGACTTCAACATGCCAGGAGTGGACTGGAGCACCCCAACAACCAGGAACAGAAGGGAGCAGGTACTGCTGGATGCCTTCCAGGACAGCTTCCTGCTGCAAATGGTCAGTGAACCAACCAGGTTAGGGAATACCCTTGACCTTGTGCTGGCAAATGGGGACTTTGTGAGAGAACTTACAGTGGAGGAACCGCTGACAGGGAGTGACCACCACTCAGTATGGCTCACATTGGATACGGGCAAGGAAGGAGTGGAATCTGGCACAAGAGTGATGGACTTCAGGAGGGCCGACTTTGGGAGGATGGGGGAAGTGGTAAAAGGGTACCTGGCCAGAATTCAATCTAATATGGATACTAACCAGAGGTGGGAGCTCATAAAGCTGGGGATAGTGGAGGCAACCAAAACCTGCTGCAAAGCCCATAGCAAGAAGGCTAGGGCTAAGAAACCAAGCTGGTTGAGCAATGAGGTCATGGAAAAGGTAAGGAGGAAAAGAGCTGCCTTTAGGAAGTACAAGAAAACAGGAAGGGGGGAGGACAGAGAGGAGTACTTGACAGAAGCGAAGGAGGTGACAAGGGCAGTAAGGGGAGCCAAAGCATCTACAGAACTCAGGCTGGCACAAGGCATTAAGAAGGGGGAGAAGGAATTCTTTAAGTACATCAGGGAGAAAAGGAGCTGTAAGGACCACATAGTAAGGATTAAGAAGGAGGGGGGTTGGGTGGAAGCAGGGTATGATAAGGCGGAAGCACTAAACGGATTAACTAAAGAGAAGAGGGGGTGACACCCAAGGTGGGAGAAATGGCAGAAGCAGGTGGAAGTGGTGACAGATGGGGAAATCATGGAGGGCAGAGTTCGAGAGGGTTTAAAGGCACTGAGGGTGGACAAGGCGCCAGGCCCAGATGGCATCCACCCCAGGGTACTGAAGGAGCTGGCAGAGGTCCTTGCAGGACCTTTGGCAGACCTATTTAATGCCTCACTACATTCAGGGTGTGTACCTCAGGACTGGAGGATGGCTCATGGAGTGCCCCTCCACAAGAGTGGCCCCAAGGATGAACCGGGAAACTACAGACCAGTGAGCCTCACATCCATCATGGGTAAGCTAATGGAGACTATCCTGAAGGAGAGACTGTGGCCCTCCTAGAGGCCAAAGGACTACAGGACAGCAGACAGCATGGCTTCATGCGTGGCAGATCCTGCCAAACCAACCTGGTCGAGTTCTATGACTGGGTAACTAGGCAACTGGACAGGGGCCATGCAGTGGATGTCCTGTATCTGGACTTCAGTAAGGCATTCACTCGTGCCACATGGAAGGCTGGGAAGGAAGTTAGTAGGCACAGGGGCGGTGCAAAGCTGGTGAGATGGTAGGAAACTGGCTGCAGGGAAGGCAACAGAGGGTGGGGAGCTCCACACCCAAGGGCAGTGTGACAGCTGTGTCCCACAGGGCTCGGTGTTGGGACCAGTGTTGTTTGGGATATTCATTGCAGACATATCATGGGACATCAAGAGCAAGATCAGTCTGTTTGCTGATGATACCCAGGTTGGCGCTGTGGTGGATGACCTAGGGGGATGGCAGAGGTTGCAGGATGATCTGGCAAAGCTTGAAACCTGGTCAGACACCTGGTAACTGGGCTTTAATGCCAAAAAGTGCAAGGTGCTACATTTTGGGATGAAGAACCCAAGGAGGAGTTACCACCTAGGGGGAGTGCAGCTAGCCCAGACAGAGGAGGAGAAGGATCTGGGTGTGCTCATTACAGGGTCAATGAACAACTCGGCACAATATAGGAAGTCAGCTGCAAAGGCCAACAAAATGCTGGGTTGTATTGCGAGGGGTATATCCTCGAGGAGGGAGGAGGTGATTCTGCCACTGTATAGGTCATTAGTTAGACCACACCTGAGTACTGCATGAGTACTGGCGTCCGTGATTCTGAAGAGGACATTAAGTTACTGGAGGGGTGCAGCAGGGCGACAAAGATGATCAAGGGCTGGGGACTTATCATACGAGAGGAGGTTGAAGGAGTTGAACATGTACTCACTGGAGGACAGGAGAGACAGGGTGACATGACTGAAACCTTTAAATACATGAAAGGAATAAACAAGACGGGTACAGAGGGGCTGTTCAAAGTAAGGAGGGAGGGCCACCAGGGACATGATATGAGACTGGAGCGAGGAAGGTTCAGGAGGGAGATGAGGAGACACTTTTTACAGAGAGGATGGTGGCTGGGTGGAATGCTGCACCTGCAGAAGTGGTATGCAGTAGAACAGTGGACTGCTTCAAGCGAGGATGGGACAGGACAAGGGGGAGGGTTAATGAAGGGGAAGGGTGGAAGGGACGGGCAGCTGCAGAATAAGGGGTGCTAGCTGCACATTCGAGCAGACTTGATAGACCTCTAGGCCTTTATCTGCTGGCAAATTTCATATATTCGTATATTATACTTCTAAATGAAGGTACAGGCTATGTTTTATGTTGAATGAATACTGACTGTGAATCCAAAACCAAAACCAGAACCTAAACCAGAACCAATACCAGGGGTGATTTGGAAAAACCAAAACCAAAACCAAAACATCCCCAGTTTTGAACACCTCTAACAAAACATTTATTTTTATCTATTATTTTGCCCTCCATGTTGTCCACCAGGGATATAACCTGCAGTCAGGTAGGGATGTACTCTCAGATCAGACAGGGAGATACCCTGCTCTGTAATAAGACAGGAATGGGATATACCTTGTTCAGACTTTATGAACCATCACTGAGACAGCAGGGAGTTTTTTTCGGTCGGCTCTGTTCCCCAACTCGGCACTCATCCAACTTTATCCTGAATATGACCCATTGGGGCAGCCACACAACCAAAACATTTTGACAGCACCATGTTGGTCTCCTTGTGGGTTGGGGATCCCTGCAAGGAGACCGACATAACATCATAAAATATGTTTTGTGAGGCCTTGCCTTTGGGCCCTTGTTGAAAATGAAATGAAAGAATGTAAAAAGAGTCATACAAGCAGGCAGCCTTTTTATTTGTGTGATAAATAATTACAAGTAAGAAATGAATAGCAAAATGATGACAACAGTAAAAACATTTCCCTAAACAAGTAAGGAATAACATGCGCTGGGGAGGAGGTGCGTGATGGCTGCCTGAGCAGACATGGACAAGTGAAGCTCCTGCTCTACCACCCATTTTTAGCTCCTTTCTCTACTAACCTGCAATTTTGGGCAGCAGTCCTGGCAAGTTCTGTTCTCTGCAAGCTGCAAGAAAATCGACAGTAAAAATCCACCAGCATGGATGCCAAATGCAGACTCCTTGCCTCACCATACCCCGCCTCCAACACCGACCCAGGACAAAAATGCCAAGCACTCTTAGGCGCAACCTATTTGCTTGCCTGGCAATGCGACTCCCCAGTCTGCCGTCATGGAGGAGAAGTTTTTGGAAGGCCTGTCTCCCCTGAAGGCTACGCTGAAAGCACTAGTTGCAGATATCCAAAACATGCGCTCTTCCCTGGACCTCTTCACTCATCACACTGGAGACAATGAAGTTTGGATTTCTTCACTGGATGACTGGAGGGCTAGAGTGGAGCCAGAGATGAGTACTATTGCACCAGAGGGTGAAAACTACAGAAGGAAACTGGAGGACCTCGAAGGTGCTCACCAGAAAAACTTGGTTATCTTTGGGTTACCAGAGGGAGAGGAGGGCTCAGCATCAGTCACCTTTGTTCAGACTTTTAGTAGAAGGTGGCTGGCCCTTTCTGAATGGCCCTTCATATGTTGTGGAGAGGGCCCATGGGTCGCTCCGCCAGCTCCTCCCTCAGATCTCCCCTAGGCTTCTAATCTTCCATCTGCTAAATATATAGATAAGCAGCACATCTTAGAGAATTTGGGAAGTGCAGGAGGTACAATGGGAAGGCCAGCATGTCCGTATAGTGCAGAATGTCCCATTTTTGGTAAGGCAGAAGAGATCCGCATTGCATCTGACAGTGACCAAGCTTATAGCGGCTGGAATCAAATATTGACTCAAATACCCAGCCATGCTGCAGGCTTATCATCGGGATCAATGGCATAGTTTTGACTCAGTGGAGCAGGCTGTAACTACACTGAAATCTTTCTATCCTGATCTACTGTATTCAAGTGATTGGTTCCCTGTTTGGAGTGTCATCTGCAGCAGCAGTATATTTCATTCATTGGGACTGTTTTTGCAGGACTTAATGTTACCCGTTTGTTTGGATTGTCAGGGGAATTACTCTCTGGAACTGCCCTCAACCTTTCTGTTCCCTCTATTGTACTTGGAGTGTTACCTAACTGCTTGCCACACTGTTTGCCGCAAGGAGTAACAAGTATCTTGCCCTCATATCCCCTGCCTTGCGGTTTTTACTTTCCTTCTTTCAGACTCCATCTAGTGGCGAACTGGTGAAATTACTAATCCTTTGTTATATTGGAGATGATTCTGGAGATTTGGATGCTGTATTTCTGCTATCCAGATCCTTGAATGATTGGGCAAGGTGGTCAGAACCTGGATGGACCTTTGCATAGTTAGTCCTCTTCACTGTCTGTGAAGAGAGCCGGGATGGACAACCTCCCCTTTTCTTCATCTCCCTTTGTTTTGCCAGGATCTCCCTTCAGTGTTGGATTTTTGAACTATTTGAAGGATTGCTTTGTGGGGTCACTCCTTCTATAATTTTCTAGATTACCTTTAAAGTGGGTTGCTGTGTATGAGATACTTTCATTTATTATGGCAACGGTTAATCATGTTAGAGTTGGATTCCTGTTTCCCCTGTGCTGCCTTCCTAGCTGGACCTTTTTGTCTGGTAATTCCTTAGTTCTGTATTTTATCAGGTTCCAGTTGGTATGTTACGATAATCGCAGACAGTTAGGGGAACAGGGTGTTGGTATCACAGCCCCATTTGGATCTTTTGTTTTGGGGTTAGTAGATGATGATATAATGTATTACTAATTTGTGGGGGGCTGAGGTGTGCCTGCTCTGGGTGGAATATCGTCATGGCCTGAGAAGACTTAGAGGTCAGTCATTTGGACTGGGATGTTGTGGTTTTGTTATTTTTTTGGGAGGTATTTCTGTGGGGGTAGTTGTGTGGGTTGATCTGGGGTTTTTGCTTCTTTGGCTTAGTGGGTGGGGGTTGTTTGGGATGTTTTATGGCAGTAGACATGCAGACTTGGTCCGCTCTGCATGCATTATTCTGTTTAACATCTGGACTCTGCACCTACATAATTGCTGTCTGGTAAACTTCTCTTGGTTTTTCCTGGTTTATGCTCTTCTTGTAGGGATTGAGGCAATGTTTTTTGAATTGTTGGGGGGGGGGTCAGGGTTATGGAGATACTGGTTTTGTTCTCCTGGGTACACTCTGTTTTGTATAGGGGACCTACCATTCATATGCTCACCAAACTCCACTAGTGTATTATGAAGTATGTCACCTGGAATGTTAAAGGAACTCGCTCTTGGGTGAAGTGTATCTGATTTTAAAACATCTCCAACTACTTCACTGCCATATTTTTTTCTTCAAGAGACCCACCTTCTATCTACAGAAGGCTTACTCTTTCGTAGCTTGATGGTCGGACAAGTGTTTGCCGCTGGGAACTCCATGACCCAGATGGGGGTGGCAATATTAATTTTTAAGGGGACTAATTTTCAGATGTTGCAGTGTGTGGAAGACCCTCTGGGCTGTTATTTGATCTTAAAGGGATCACTCCGAGGTTGTTCTTGGTGCATTTATGGCCCTAATACTGACTCCTCTGAATTTGTCTCAGAACCGCTTACTTTGTTGGCCCCTTATGTACTGTACATATCCCCATTATTCTGGCTGGGGACTGAATGTGACTTTCACGTCTGACCTGGATAGATCCAGTCATCACCGCCTGTGCTTTCCCTGCTCAATGCTCACTACATGACCTGATGGAGATGGGAGGCCTCAGTGATCCCTGAAGGGTGTTACACCTGTGGTAAAACCCCTTTCTTTGCCACAATAGTACTGGTAGTGTACATAAGTGTGGGTTCTTTCCTAGACTCTGTTTCTATAAAGACTGTTGCACAACAGCATTTCTTTCACCCTGGCATGACATGGCAGGTTGGCCACCCGCTATGCTTATGTTGTAAAAAAAAAAGAACTCTTCCTTTCTTTCTGTCTTCTGTTTTCCTACCCATACTTAGTTGTATACACTGTACTGTGAGGCTAAATAAATAATTACTTTACTTCCTGGTAGTCTTAAATAAAAGTACTGTGGATTGTCTTGTCCCTGTTTAAGAGAGCCTGTGTTACTGCTATTTTGTAATGGTGAAAAGCCAGAGAAGCTGTCTTTCAGCTGCACTCACTCTCTTGTATCTTTAAAAAGATTCTGGATTTGGTTTGGGTCAAATACACTGTGCACTCCTGTTGAGCAATGTATAATGTGCTGAATCCTGCTATAATTTATGTAAAAAGCACATATCTGTAAGAGAGACCCTGTTTAAGTTCACCTGTGTGAAAGAAAAGCCAAGAAGATAGTTTAGGTAGAGCAAGGACTCTGTGTGGTTCTGTGTGACCCACCCTACCCCACCAAGAGTTATGCAGACAAGAAAGAGGATGTACTTATAGGCATGAAAATAAAGGCACAAAGGTAGCAAACCTCAGTACAAAGAAAGCTGTGTCTGCCTGTATTTTATTGCTACTCAGTGTAACACTCAGAACAATGTTTAAACTGTTTAAAATGTTTAAATGTGTAAACATTCATGTACAAAGCTGCAAATGCATTTCTCTGCTTTACGCTTGTTTTGTATAGAAAAACCTGCAGAAAAAACAGTAGCTTGGCAAGTTCTGTTTTCCTTTTCTCCCTCTCCCGTGCACTCACCAATCACTCGCTGCCTTCTAGCTGGGTACTATGGGTGTCCTATAGGGAGCCAGCGGCTCCTGTGCTGCCTGTTTTATAGTATCCCTATCTGTCTGTCACTCTTGTGAGGGAGGAGTTACACCTCATTTAACACCCTTCTACCTTATTAAGGAGTTTTAGATAAAATACCATGTCATTTATTAATCAGAATATAAATAGTATTTTGTATATTTTGATTATTGAAGTGTCCATCTTCTTAGGGAGAAGCTGGCTGGATATTTAAGAGCTGCCTAGAGACCTTGTAGTCAGATCAAGTTAGGGATTGAACCTGGTGAGGTCTCCTTGAAACTGGATCTCTGAGTCTGAGATCAAGCACAGACCCATGTCAGGAGTCAGTTCCTTAACTCCTGAGCTGTGCCTTTTATTTAATGTTCTAGTTAGGACAAGTAAGTGAGCTGAAATGCTGAATTACTGAATTTGCTGAAACTGTAGTCTGAAAAAACAGCTGAATTGTTGGACTGATATACACTGCTGTATCTCTGCCTGTTCTGAACTGAAGAACTGTACTGCAAGAAAATTATAAGCTTGAGTTATTTTTATTTTATTTTATTATTTTATTCACAATAAATCTAGACATACCTTTGGTGTGTCCAACCACAGTTCTTTTTGTCTGAGTGGTCGTTACTACTGCACCCGCGACACACCCTTCCAACCAAGTGTATACCTTTTACTCCCCTGTTCATAAATCCGTCTCTCGATTGGATTATTTTCTGGTTAGTACAACCATTTTGCCAGGGGTGGACAATGGAGGGGTTAATCCTTGGGTCTTCTCTGATCACTCACAAACCTGGCTGGAATGCGCCCTTTTACCTAAAACCTAACCTTGATAGGGACAAGATATGGAAACTTAACACCCACTTATTAAAAGACGGCACGGTCTGGTACAGAATTAATGCCCTTATTGCCCAATTTTTGGAGCAAAATGTAGGATCCATCTCTGATGTGGACAAGGTTCGATATTCCCTTAAATGTGTGTTGTGTGGGGAATTTATCAGATTGGCATCCATGAGGAAAAGGAAGTGTGAAGCCTCCCTGCTTCTTCTTCTGGAGCAGATCAAAACTCGTGAGAGTAGCCCATTATTGGGGTTGTCTGAGGAAGAGCAGGTGGCTTTGA
The DNA here is from genome assembly GCA_016271365.2 of Neoceratodus forsteri. Classification (NCBI taxonomy): domain Eukaryota; kingdom Metazoa; phylum Chordata; order Ceratodontiformes; family Ceratodontidae; genus Neoceratodus; species Neoceratodus forsteri. Next base: position 1,545,437,467 of record CM057452.1, on the reverse strand, counting down.
CACTCCTTAGAAACCGATATGCGGACAGCCTGAGGGAGTGAGCTGAATACACCCTTTTAAAAACCACTTGGTTTATGTTGATCAAGGCGATAAAGCGGGCCGTTTATTAGCCTTATGTTTAAAGATACAGGAGGCCTCTCACCTGGTTTTGTCCATCACCTCCCTAGCCAATTATTCCCCCAAAACATACCGTAGGGAAATTGCTCAGGAATTCAATCTCTTTTACCGTCAGTTGTATAGTTCCCCAGCCAATCCGCCTTCTCTTGCCGCTATTCAAAGTTATCTAGATCTTGTTCAGCTCCCCAAGTTAACCCCAGAGAAACAATCTTTTCTTAACAGTCCCATTTCCCTTCAGGAAATCCTCACTGCTATCCAATCCCTTTCTTCCAATAAAGTCCCTGGGCCAGACGGTTTCCCTTCTAATTTTTATAAACCATTTGCTACTGAGCTAGCCCCAGTCCTCCAACAACTCTTCTCATTCCTTTGTAATAGAGGTCTTTCTGATTTTTCCGTTAGAAGTCTTAGTAATAGTTTTACCTAAACCTGACAACCCCCCCCGGATAAAGTTTTTAATTATCGTCCCATCTCCCTTGTGAATTATGATGTGAACATTTTGCTAAAGATTTTAGCCAATAGAATTATGTAGATTTGGGAAGGGTTGATTGGACCAGAACAGGTGGGTTTTAAAGAGGTGCAATCCTCGGTTGATCATTTACAGAAGTTATCTATATCTTTTCAGCATCCAGGAAGGTCAATCAACCTATGGCTTTGGTCTCACTGGATGTGGAAAAGTGTTTGACAGAGTCCACTGGGCTTTTTTTGTTCTCAGTTTTGGAGAAATTTTGGTCTCCCCTCTTTTATAAAATGGATATGAGTGCTGTATTCCAGTCCTAGTGCTCGAGTTTATTGTAATGGAATGTTATCACCAGGTTTTGTTTTTCACTCAGGTACTCATCAGGGGTGTCCTTATCTCCCTTGCTATTTAATCTTTACTTGGAGCCCCTGTTGTACCTTCTCAGGTCCTCGCCCCTTATTCAAGAGATTCCTGTAGGCCTGCTAGATCTCAAGCTCTCCGCATATGCAGATGATATTTTATTGCATCTGTCAAATCCCACCACTTCTGTACCTGCTGTCCTGAGCATTATTTCTGAGTTTGGTAAATTCTCCAATTATAAGTTCAGTCTTGGTAAGTGGTTATAATGCTCCAGAATCCCAGAGTTTTCTTATCAGACTTTGCGCATTTGGGGTTGGTATGGAAGTCTAAGCTCAAATACCTAGGTATTATCCTTTCCCTGAGGCTTACTTTAAATGAAAAAATTAAATTTAGATGATTTGGTTAATATCCTTCAACAAGACTTCTGCAGGTGGCGATCCCTCCCCCTGTCCCTTCAGGCTCGAATCAGTATCATCAAAATGGATGTTCTTCCCCATGCGTTTTATCCTTTAAACATGTTAAATCTCTCACTGCCTGTTAGTTGGTTTAAGAAACACCATGGTATCATTTCACATTTTCTATGGAAAGGCAAAACCCCTTGTAAAGCTTACACCTGCCTAAGAGCACCGAAGCATCTTGGTGGACTTTGATTGCCTAATTTCTTTATATATTATCTGGTGAGTCACATTTCTAAATATGCTAGGTGGCCCAGGTCCCTTTGCTGCACAGTACAACACAATATGTTCCGTTATGGCTTCAAATAGCGCAGCATCAGATTGCAGAGGCTGGTCGTTCCCAGAAAGTTTGTTTGTTTCCATAAATGTCTACCTTCTCAAAGCAAGAGCTTGGTTATTTTTACTTCATTGAAAGCCTACTCCCAATTGTGTAGAGCTATGCACTGTGATAAACTTATCAACATTTCTCAGCCACTATGTCAAAATCTTAATTTTAAACTAGGAGGCCAGGTGCCATCCCCCCAGAGGGATGCCTTGGGTTAGAAACAAGAAAGCATCTGACATCCTTTCTGGTGGTCAGATCCTTAATAGCCAAGAACTGCTAGCCCATTTCAACTTGCCGGCTATGCAGGTGTTTAAAATTTACCAACTCTGACATATGTCGATACGGTGGTTTGGTATGGCATCTCAGACTACTGATCAGGGGGATTTTATTTCTCTACTCCAAACTCATTCTTGGCAACCTCACTCGGTATCCCAGCTAGTCTCCCTTTTGTTTTCCATACTTTTTCCCAGGGCTTTGGGCCATTCTGGCTATTGGTCTTCCTCACTTCCCACCTCTACTTTTAATTGGGGAGCACATTTGGACAGATGTACAGTATATACAGTCAGACCTGGTTAATCCATACAGATTTGTGTTTGCCAATTTTGTTCACGTAATACAAATCTACATAGTAACCAGACAGTGATAATAAAGAGGTCAATAGCCCAACAAAAAATCTGTATGCAGTGTTTTTCATTCAGATAATCAGACATATGGATTAACAGGGCATGGATTAATCAGGTCTGACTGTACCTACCTGACCAACCATAAGTTAAGTCTTACTCAATTTTATATACTACATAATATCTATCTCACCCCTGTCCATCTGGCAAAGATGGGGAAGCTTCCTTCCTTCCTTCACGTGCTCCAGGTATAGTCAAGCAGAAAGCTCACTATTACAGGTGTTGTGGGAATGCCCGAAAGTGGCCCCACTCTGGGAAAAGATTGAAGTATGGGTTGACCCCCTACTGGGACTGGAAGACTATTTTTCCCCCTGAAATGTGTCTGGTGGGAAACATTTTGGGAGTTTGAGTTAAAGAACTGAGATATTTCTTGTCTCTAATCTCTTTTTCAGTGAAGTGGGTGGAACTTTGTCACTGAAAGGATCAGAGCAAGATTCCCTACTCTGAATGACTTAATGAATTATTATTTAATCTGTGGACCAAAAGATGATAGCCAGCCCCTGTGACCACATGACAACATTTAATAGAAAGTGGGTAAGTTGTATGCTCTCTTTTCATTACTGTTCTTCCCTTGAGCGAGCCTCGAGCTTTGGTGAACTTTTCTAGACTCATGGAGCATTATCTTTTTTCAGTATGAAGTTAAGCTGCAGAATTTTAAGATTTGGATCCCAATGCTCTGTATTTATTTGGAAGGTTTGTCTGCATGGACATTTTATTTGATTTTGTATCTCCGTGGTGGGGAGGGCTTGTGTACTGTTTGATTGTTGGCGGTGTGTTGTTTGTACTTTGTTATTTTGGAACTTTAATAAAGTATATTAAATAAAAAAAAAGGAATAACACCTGCTAAGGTGTTTGGGCATGCTGTGATATACGGACACCTCAGGTGTGTTGTGAGGCATGAGGCATATGCTGAGTGCCTTCATTCTCTTGAGAAGTCTCTATATCTGCATGCCCCAACACCTCAAAGGGTATTATTCCTGTTATAAAATAGGCTCTGTCTGTCCAGTTGTGTTCTGCCGTTTTTAAATTTATTTTACAATTTTTGACTGGGAAAGGCACACTGAGCTGAAGCTAACTTCAGGTCTGTCCCAGGATCTCAGGGTGGTTAAGTGACTTGAACTGCTCAGGGTCACACAGTATGCAAGTTGTTACTGTAGTACACCATTATGCTGCCAGACCAACACCTTACTGGAGCCACTGCCTTGCTCGTCTTGTCCACATCTCCTGCCCCCCATGCTGGTGTAGCTGCTCATCCTTGTATACCGTACCACACCAAGGAAAGAAAAAACAGGACTCTGAAGGAAAATTTGCCACCCCCACAGGTACCTGTACAACTGATATGTCTGGCCAGTGGTCACCCACCACATAGTGGTTCTAGATAACTGTGGTGGAAAGCCTGTAAGGCTGTGAGATGGGTGGTGGGGTGAAATGCCACCAAATGTTATTGAGGGGATAAAAAAATCTCTATAGAAATAAAGCATTCCTTTAAGCTGCTGAGTGTATCACACAAAAGTCTGATGAAAAGCAGCTTGTTTTATTTATTTCTAAACTCTAGCTTACCACGTAATAGGAAAGTGACAAAAAGTTATATTTTATGTGCACCTGTGACAAATTGCTTGCAGAGAAAGTGCTAAGGAAAACTGTCAAAATCTGTGTTCTTTAATGTGCACCTGTGACTGCTTGCAGAGCAAACATAGCCTGGTAGTACTAGTTTTCACTTTTAGGAAAAAAACACACTTCTAGCAGTTCTCCTGAGAAACATTGAAAATGACAACACAAATGTGTAAAAAGAATTACCCTCTCTAGCTCTGGATTTATGAAAGAAACAGATGCTGTCAAGATTGTTGCTTATTGACCAGTTTTAACAAGTGGATGGAAGCTCTGACATCTGTCTCTCTTGCCTGTAGCTTCAGCAAGTGTTGGATCATGTAACCTGCCTTCAGTGAGCTTCCAAATTGTCCTCTGATTGGACTGGAAGTCTCAGGACATCTTGAAGTCTAACAAACTGTTCCAGCAGCCAAATAACCAATGACAAAGCACAAATAATAAATAATTGGGCCCCGAAAACAAATACTCAGCAGAATGTACAAAATAAGGTATTCACACACCCCTACACCCTAATATATGCCTCGCAGCATCCCAGACTATTTTGCTACAGTAGATACAGCCCCTTGTGCATTCATTTCAAAATAGGTTTGAGTTTCTTTAACCACCAGGGGCCCTATATTCAACAGATCAGTGGCGAACAATAAACCACCTAAAATCTAATTCAGTAAGGTATGGGGGGCACTTAAGGGTGTCACTGCAGTCAGTACCATAGTATATTATGTAAAACCGATACAATGGGTACCCCCTTATACAGAACAGATCAGCTCACACTGAAGTGTCCATTAGAAGCTGCTTCCTCTACTTAAATTATTGAGTGCTTAGCTTCTGAATGCTCAATTACAACTGCTTGAAGTAGTGGAGGTGTTTCATCCTCAGTCCATTTGTTCTCACAGCTCAGGCACGCCGGAGTATGCACACACTGCTGGTTCATGCCTTTTCCAGCTAATCATCAGCTATACAACAGTCACACTGGCAAGTGACAAAACTGGAAAACATCCATAAGCTATGGGGAGCGGCAAGATGGCCATGCTGCTGCTCCGCTTCACAAGTCGCCTCGCTGTTCAAGCGTTTTAAAATATACATTTGTAGCTTCATTAAGCTTTTTTGGGGAGTCTATGAACTAAACTCCCATTCTTTCGAGGTGGGAATTGTAGTACTGAGCACGATACTTGGATTTTGCCAGGAGATACTGTCCCAATGAAGATTTGTTAGCATTGGGAGTGTGCAAACTGAGCAGCGCACCTACGAGGTTTAACTCTGAATTTTAAGAGATATTTTTAGAGTCAAGACGGGCTTGTGAATGACTCTCATCTTGAATTCAGCTACCCTGGCAGATGCAGTATTGTATTCTGTCTACCGACGCTTTATTTTAGAAGTATATTGTTGGTAATAGGCGTTTTTATGGCATACCAAAGTTTTGAAATTTGAAGTAAGAGTTGGTATGATTTCAGTCAGTTGTAAAATTGTTCATTTGAATCTGCTACTGGTGTGGGATTAGAGAAGAACCAGAGACCATGGTGGAGGCTTTTAAGGAAAGATTCTTGGCTGTCAAGGAGTCTGGGGAATGTCAGTAGTACAGGATGTACTGAAATGTCTGAATTTATTATGAAAAGGTATGCTGCCCTTGTCTAGGGCTTGGGGGTCCAGCATTATACCTGATATTTAAGCGTACTACATTCAGAGGGGTGTTTCTCCTTTCTTTCTTTTAGGTCTCCATATTCAATTATTTTGAGAAGGGAATGGCCCCACCGGCCTCTCACCAGGGGACAAGTTGCCAATGGCCCCCAAGAGGGTAGGGTAAGGAAGATCACCCACCAGTATGGGAACAGGTGGCCCCCCAGCAAGCGGCCCTATCGGAGGGGCTCCACAGAGAGGGCTGCCCTGTCATCTCCTGCAGGGAGGTGCCTGGCATGGTTTTTAAGGAGCAGTCCTAGGGGATTTCACCCTCTTGGAACCGCTCCTCAACACGCTGTTTTTTTTTTCCCAGTTGTTGATCTCCTGGCGGGTAAGTGCTTCTTTTTCTCTCCATTGCATTTTGTGCATTGCCTTGGGTTTTCCCTCCCCAGCCACCGTGTAGCATTGGCTGCCTTTCTCCCATAGTCTTCCCCCCTGTTTCGGTCCCCTGCTCCTCGGCACCTGCCTTTGGCTAGGGTGTTTTGGGCCCCCGGGCTCAGCCTGCACCTCCCCACCTTGCATCTGCCACCTGTCTGGTTTCCTTCCATATCTCGTATTATCCGTGCAGGTGTAGCCCTCTGATGTTGGCCTCCTGGCTCCTTTTCCTGGCCCCGTGCATTTTTCCCCTCGCATTCCCAGCCCCTGCTTGCTTCCCCCTCCTGCTGCATCTAGCCCTTGCCCAGCTGTTCAAAAAATTTCCTCCACCCCTTCCTTTCAGTCCTCTGTTCTACCCCTGGCCTGCGCTAGCTTTTTCCCTCTTGGGCTCGGGGGGGGGGCTTTGCACCATTGCAGTGATTGTGCCTGCTGGGCCGTGGGACCGCTGGTACCCTCTTGGTCACGTGGCGGGCCCATGCCTGCTTCGCAAATGGCCCACCCACCTTCTCCTGCTCCTTGGCTCTTTCCTTCTTGCCACCCTGCTCCTCTGGGTCTAGCTCACTTCTTTGCAGCTCGGCAGCATTAGCACCGTCCTGGGCCCCTCCCCTGTGTTTTCTTCCATTTTTCCGGCCCCCACCACTAGTCCTTCAGTTGCCTCCCTCCCCCCCCTCAGCCTGGCTCATGTAAATCTGTCTCTAGTTCCTGGCCTTTGAGGGCTTCCTGGTGCGGGCTTTCCTCGTGCCCAGCACGTGAGGGCCAGCCAGGCCCGGCCGCTTTTATTTCTGCCGCTCTGGCTGTTTCACCAACATAATCCTGTTCTAGTTGCCCCCTTGCTTTCATCTGCCAGAATGTCAGCCCTGTTTCAGGGATTTGGGGCTGCTTTTTGTTTTGTGCTTGTGTCTTGTATTTTTGCTTGTTTTGTTTGTCTTCTGCTTCTGGATGTTTTGGGCATTCTGCCTGGCCACGCGGACTGGGGAGGTCTCCTTGCATGGGCTGGCTGCCCGGCCAGGCTCGGCTAAGCTGTGGTTCAGATATTGTTTTCTCTAGTTTCTACCCCTCAGGCCTTTACTGTTTTAGAGCCCCTCATATTCAGAAGTCTCCCAGTTGGTGTGGGACATGGTTTACCCCCCCAGGCTTGTTTCGGTTTCAGAGCCCTTCAGATTTAGAAGACCCCCAGTTGGTGTGGGGCCTGGTTTCTGTACCTGGTAGCTGGCCCGCTAATTTTCAATTGAATCTCTGTTTCTGCCATGCCTTTCCTTCTGTAATTTTCTCTGGCAGAAGCCTGTGCCCCGCTGGGGGTATTCTTTTGAGGCCACCCCCAGGCTCAGGTTTGGTGTTCATTTCCCCAGGCTTCCTGCCTCCCAGCTGTGCTTTTCCCTCCTCCCTGTTCCCCCCTGGCCCCGGCCAGGTGTTCTCCCCTCGGTTCCCTCTGCTCAAGCCCGCTTATCAAAAGGCATATTATTAGAATAACAATTATCACTAAATAACTGATTTATTATTTGGTTGTTCTGCAAGGGGAGAGTAAGTAAGTAAGTAAAGTTTATTTAAAAGTGCTTTTCCGAGGATCAAAGTGCTTTACAAAAACAATAAGCAAACAATACAATATTAACAATATAAAATCATAAGCCATAAGCTTTAGTGAATAAAAAAGTTTCAACTCTATTTTAAAACTCTCGACGGTCAGGCAGCTTTGATCCGACGAGGTAGAGAATTCCACATGGCTGAGCTGCATATGAAAATGCACGAGCTCCAGATGTTTCCAAACGAACCCTGGGAATCTCTAGCAATCCCTCTTCGGCAGATCGGAGTGAGCGAGAGGGGCAGTAGGGAGTAAGGAGATCTTTCAGATACTGTGGTCCCTGTTCATGTAAGGCTTTATAGGTCAGTAACCCGACCTTGAAGGTGATTCGCCATTGTACCGGCAGCCAGTGCAACCCGCGCAAAACAGGCATAACATGACTATACCTAGATGTTCCCATAAAAAGCCTGGCTGCTGCGTTCTGCACTAGCTGCAGGCGATGAATTTCAACCCCCGGTAGCCCCAGGTAAAGGGAATTGCAGTAGTCAAGGTGAGTGATCACAAAGGTGAAACCAGAGTAGGAAGGTCAGCGGAGGAACCAGGTGTTTTACTCGAGCGATATTCCTCAGATGGAAAAAGAGGACTTAACAAACAGCTGACACCTGTGATTTCAGGGTCAAACCGCTGTCAAAATAACGCCCAGGTTCCGCACCTGGCCTGAGGTTAAGAGCTGGGCATCACCAAGCCAAAGGCCTGATGGTACTTCAGCCCTATGACCACTCTCAAGGTGACCTGTGTCCACAACCAACACCTCGGTCTTATCCGGTTTAACCTGAGCCTGCTGGCACTCATCCAGTCATTGATTTTGGCTAGACAGCTGTTACAGAGAGACTGCATCATCCTGACCATGAGTAAAGGACAGATACAACTAGGTATCATCTGCATAGCAGTGAAAACCCAGACTATAATACCCTAATAATATCTCCTAATGGTAACATACAGACTAAGAATAACATGGGTGCCAAGATGGAGCCCTGCAGTACCCCACAGGACAGAGAGATGGTATCAGAGGAATAAATCCCCATAGTAATCCTCTGAGTCCACTCCGTGAGGAAAGATTGAAACCAATGTAAGACTGTACCAGACAGTTCACAAAGAAATTGCAGGTGCTCTAACAGCACTCCATGATCCACAGTATCAAATGCTGCAGAGAGCGAGATCAAGAAGGACTAGAACAGTACAAGCCTTTCGATCTCGCAATTAGGAGATCATTTAAAACCTGGACAAGGGCAGTCTCAATGTAGTGTCTTTTTCTAAACCCCGACTGGAGCGCTTCATAGATGTTATGATTCATAAGATGGTCATCCAACTGTATCGCAACCACCTTTTCAATAACCTTACCCACAAAGGGCAGGTTAGAGATAGGTCTGTAGTTAGCTGGGACATCTGGATTCAATTAAGGTTTTTTAAGGAGTGGTCAAACGACTGCCTCCTTTAAGGGAGTGAGGAAAGCACCTTGCTTCAAAGATTTCCAGACAATTTCAGCAAGGATCAGGCAGATAGTATCTACACAACTTAATAACAGTGGTGTAGGGCCCGGATCCAAACAACAACTGGTTGGTCGTACAGTCTGGATAATCCTCACAACATCCGTGAATGCCAGCCTACTAAAGTCAGACCAGGAGACACAAGGGATTACTTCCTCTTGATGACCATCACAACTCCCTATAGAGAGGACAGGACAGATGCCCGATCTGATGCTGGCAATCTTATCTGTGAAGAATCGAACAAGTTCATCACACTTCATCTGTGAAAAAATCTCTTCCAGACTGCAGACAGAGTGGATTGCACAATCTGTCTACAGTCTGAAAGAGTTTAGTTGGTCGATTCAGCAGCAATCTCCCTGGACAGGAATTCTGCCTTCTTATGGTGATTGCTGATTGATAGACCATAAAATGGTCCATCAATCTAAGTCTGTCAGCAACCAGGCCGGACTTTCGCCAAGCTCTCTCTAACCTTCGTCCTACTCTCCTCAGCTCCTTCAAAGAATCATCAAACCATGAAGATCTTGAACACTGAGTGAGTGGATGAACATGAACAGGTGCAATTTGATCCAGGGCATCACCCACAGCCTTATTATAGGCATGTACAAGATCCCTTGGATCCATGCACTCACTCGAAATACCCGATAGGTCCAAAACAGCTGAAAGGCCTTCTGGGGTAACTCCCCTTAAAGGGTGATATTGTACCATCTCCATAGGATCAGGCCTCTTTAGGGGTGCCTCAAAGCTAAATCTTATGGTGTGATGGTCTGTCCACACATTTGGTTACACCCCCAAATGTGTGACCTTCAACTCTAGTAGGAACACTAGGTCCAATGAGTGACCCCCTACATGGGTAGCAGAGGTAACCACCTGTGTAAGGCCCAACATTGTCATCAGTTGGAGGAGATTTTTCCCAAAAGACGAGAGTTCATTGCCGACTCAGCACTGAAGTCACCCAGTATTAACCATCTGGGTAACTCCAGCGCTACTTGACAATGAAGTCCGCAAACTCCTTCAGGAATTCTCCACCATCACCAGGTGGTAGGTAGATTAGGAGAACCCTGAACCCTGCTCCCAGGATACACTCAAAGGATCTAGTGACACCCACTGGCACATCCACAAGACCCAGCTTCATTCTAAAAAATATGGCTACACCCCGGCCCCTACGATCCAACTTTGGGTGGTGTATCACCGAGAACCCGGATGGAGCAGCAGAGGCCAATATAGGGCCTGCATTCTCATCCAACCAGGTCTCGATGATGCATGCCAGATCAGATGTTACAACTAGATCTGCTATAATAGCAGTCTTGTTTTTAATTGACCTGGATTTATATAACACTGCCGGGTTGGATGGGTTATCGAGGAGGAGCGCAGTACCAGTCTGCAATCTGCGGAACCCTTGGGTATGGGAATCAGGCAGGGAAAACCCCTCTCCTGAACCCATTTCACCCCAGGGTGTCTCCTAGTCCCCACTACCTCAATCGATCGGCCCCTTTCCATTCTCCCACTTTGCCCAGATCATACAACCCTCGAACGCTTTCTCACTATCCCCAATGAACAACATTTGTTGTAAACTTCAGGTGCCAATGGGGAACAGTGAAAAGGATGAAGGTCACGGAGCAAAGTGAGAGAATAGCTCCTGACTGCCTTAATGCCTTCTCAGCAGAAGGGGATCACTCGCCAGTGGACCCCACTAGCAAGCCTGGGAAGCACACTTCCCCCAGCCCACCCTACAATAGGCCGGGACCAATACCACCCATCCTAAACCCAGCAAGGACAGCAAACAAACAACAGCACCCCAACAGCTTACCCTGTAATAAACCCCATAATTTCATTAAAATGCTCTAAATATATCTAATTATATCAATTAAGCAATTCAGTTCAACAAGTTAACAGACTAAGCACAAGTCCCATTCAAATCTTCATTCCAATATAAATCAGCTGGAGTAGTTCCAGTGCCGACAGAAGGCATAGGCAGTAAACGTTAGAGATCGGGGTCAAAAGCCTACAGGGGCTATCCATGGGTGGACATTATTGTGTCAGGTGTTCGTGAGTCAGGGTTTAGAGCCTACATTTTGACAGTAGTGGTGGAACAGTCGGTTAGATGGCTAACTGGTAGAGGGCATGGGGAATGTGGGTAGGACCGATGAATATGTTTTGTTTCAATAGGTATTGCCATGCTTAGCACCGCTTTACCCCTTACGATCTATAGTTGAAATGTCGGAAACACAGACGTCTCAGGTTCTGGACAGCCAGGCTCCAAAAATTTCCACACCAGCACATGGTCAAGGCCAAGACCTGTCAGGTCTGTCAAGCCAGATGCAACCTGAGGACCAGGCTAACCTAGCGCAGGGGCAGTACCAAGCATTACGTGAGGCCCTGTAACGCCTTAAGGATATTGGGGGTCGGATTGTCTCTGGCCATATCCAGGCTGGAACCAAAATTACTAGTTGCCCGTCCAGGTGGGCAACAGCTGCCAGAGGCAGACCCTCCCACCCTAGCTGAACACAGGCCACAGGGACCGGCTGAGGTGGAGGGCAAAGCCCAGGTGGAGCCAGCCATCGCCCAGTTATTGGAACTGGTGGCTCAAACAAAATCTGGTAATAAAAAGGGCAAAGTGGGCAGAAAAGTATAAGGCTCAACTGGTGACAGAGGCTGGCAGAAAACGCATAGAGAAGAAAATGGAGCGGAGTCGAGGAGAGCATGTCAGACATAGTCTAGCTCAGGTCAACAAATGAAAAAGTGGAGAAGCCCTCTGTGGCACCTGTGGTCCAGCCACAAATTGGTGAGTATGAGGGGGATCAGGACAGTGATGTTTCAGTAGATTTGGTGTGGTCTGATTCGGATAGCAAGGATGAGCAATCCATGGAGGGCGTCTGCCAATGGAATCTGCAGCAGCAGAGTTAAAGTATGCAAAATGGAGGCAAAACTTGGAAGATATGGCTAAGGCAACAAAGGTAAGGGAACGGGAATGGAAAAGGGCCATGCACACGGGAGGCAGGATGGGGGGCTTTCACCAGCAGATAGATTTTGAAAAAACACTGAGTGAACAGCGGGGAAACAAGGCAAGTAGCCATGTAGGGTGGCCTGGGGTGTCAGGGGACAATTCGTTACTGGTGATGCCATGGCTCCAAATATGGCAGCATAACCTTTCATGTGGTCATTTATGTATGGGGGGGCAGGTAATATGCCCACCACTTGGGTTGCAATGAATCCATGGGACCCCTTCACCCTTAGTCTCCCAACACCCCTGCATGGGGGTATGACAGCTACTAATGAAGGGTCTCAGAAATTTACGGCCAACAAGCCAGGTGAGGGTACCTCACAGGGTCAAGCGGGATACAAGGCACAGGGGCCAATAGACTATCATGGGTTTATGACACTCAGGGGGTGGAGCCCTCCAAGGTAGGATACCAGGTACAGGGCACAATAGATGGGCAAGGCTGGATGGCACAAAGGGGTACAGAGCCCACTGGGGGGGACAGAAAAAGTCCTGTCAGGTCACCAGGGCGGGGTGCAACCGATCAGCCCAGGGGCTGAGGCAGTGCCTGTGCAGCCACCCCAGTGCATTGGTGTCCATGGTGCTGTGGCGGGGGGAGGAAGCATGCAAGGAGCTGTAGTTCAAGTATGGACAGGAATGCTGCCTTCTACAATCCAGTCTCATCAAGGGAACAAAGAAAGTTTGGTGGCAGGCGCAGAAGGGCGGGAAACAGTTGTTGCATTGATGGGTACCATTCCCACTGCTCCAGCAGGTGACAGTGCAACCAGCACCAAAGCAGCAGGACTGGACCGCTGGGCCTATGCCGGGTAGAAGAACCCATGGGGGCACTTATCGGACATGGTCAGGGAAACAATTTTGAAGGGAGAATTTATAGACATGTTCTCGTTATTGCACAGGGAGATTCCGGAGGTGAATAATGAGAAAAAGAATAAACAAGAGAGGCCATGGCGGCCAAAGGTGCCTTTCACATTTGAGAATTGGGCCACAGCATTTGACATATTTATGTCAGTTTACAGGATGAAGCACCCCGATAAGCTGATTGCCCTGCTTAAATACAGGGATACCATAAAATCTGCACATTTATCTTTTGATGGATATGCGAGCTAAAACATGAGGAACAATTTAGTTTAAAACTATCTAGGCAGCCTAATCCAAATGGGAAAATAATTACATAGACCTCTGGGTTCGCTATGTGATATGTGGATGTCCCAATGTGGCTACCTACATAGATAGTGGTCATGTTATTGCCAGACAAGCAGAGAGCGATTACAAGAAAGACAAAGAAAAGGCTGCAGGGAGGAAGGCCTGTCACGATTACAATAAAGGGAAATGTTTCTTCCTGTTATAAATACAGCCATATCTACAAACAATGTGGAGGGGAGCACAGGGTGGCAGAATGCACCCGACACTTCTCCAAAAAAACAGGCAACGAAGGAGGGGGGGAAGGAAAGGGGACTGGGAAGACTGGCTACTTCACCAGTATGATTAGACCTGATGGACCCCTGGCTCGCCTGCTACCAGGACAAAACAACAGCAAAATATTTACACAACGGTTTCAAACATGGCTTTAGGATATCATACAAGGGGCCAAGGGTGGAAACCATAGCTTGCAACCTTAATCTGTGAACTTACTTCCCAATATCATAGAGAAGAATATTGTCAAGGAAGTGGAGGCAGGCAGGGTGGCGGGATCAGTTCACAACCTCAGGGTATCCCCATTGGGGCTGGTCCTCAAGAAGGCAGATGGGGAATTCAGGCTGATTCATCACCTGTCCTACCCGAAGGGTACCTCAGTGAATGACTTTATCGACCCAGAAAATTGCACGGTACATTACACAACTTTTGATGTGGCACTCTGCCAGATACAAGAGCTGGGTCATGGGGCAATGATGGCAAAAAGTGACATCAAGTCAGCTTTCCGCCTGTTGCCAGTACACCCAAGTGATCATGAATGATCTATTGGGTTTCAAATTCAGAGGTCAATGGTACATGGGCAAGGCAATGCCCATGGGCTGGTCTGTAAGCTGTTCAGTCTTCAAAGCATTTTCAACCTTCTTGGAGTGGGCCACCAGAAGGCACATGCAGAACCCACACATAGTACATTATCTAGCGACTTCCTATTTGCGGGTCCCAGGGGAAGAACCACATGTGCGGATACGCTGCAGGGTTTCACCTTGCTCGTGGGGTATTTCGGTGCTCCTCTAGCACAGGAAAAAATGGAGGGCCCCGCCACCTGCCTCTCCTACCTGGGCATAGAAATAGACTCTGAGGCCATGGTTTCTCGACTACCACAAGGCAAAGTGTCCCTTTTGAGCAAACTGTTTGGTGAGATGGGAAGAGCAAAGAAGGTGACCCTACAACAGCTATGATCTGTTACAGGCCACTTGAATTTTGCATGCTGTGCAATTCACCCAGGCAGGCCATTCCTCAGGCGAATGGCCTCAGCCACAGTGGGGGCTCTAAAACCATATCACCACATTAGACTGATGCATGGCATAAAAGCTGACCTGCAGGTACGTGAACTCTTTCTGCAAGATTTCAATGGTATCACCATCTGGTAGACACCAGCAGACCAGCTATTGGATCTGCACATGGTTACAGATGCATCAGGTGATATTGGCTTTGGGGCTTTCAGGCAAAGGGCATGGTTTGCAGAACGCTGGCCACAGGAGTGGGTAACAAAGGGGCTCACAAAAAACATCACCTTGCTCAAATTTTTCGCTATCATGGTAGCTGTAAGGGTGTGGGGGCACAAATTGAGAATAAAAAAAAAGTGCTGTTTCACACAGACAACAGGGCGGTAGTGGACATATTGAACTTGCAGATGACTCGTTCTGAAGAAGTGATGCAGGTTCTGCAGGTCTTTTTGTTTTGCTGCCTGCGGTACAACATTTCTTTCAGGGCATGTCATTTGCAGGAAAAGAAAATGTTATTGCTGATGCCCTGTCTCGATTTCAGCTCAAGCACTTCAGGTAGCTAGCCCTGGGGGAAGATCCTTTCCCCACACAGATACCAGAAGTGGTCTGGAGGTTTGGGAACCAAGATTGCAGCAACTGGTACAGCTCGCTATGGCCCCCCCTCAGCATGGAGGAAGTACATAGGTAGCTATGAGTCTTTTCAGGAATTCTGCGGTCACGAGGTAAGCGTGGTACTGCCCAATACCCAAAGACAAGTCCAAAGCTACGTCCTCCATTTAGAAAGCCTGGGAAGATCTCCAGTGACCATACACCTCCAACTAGCAGGCATTACATTCCTTCACAAGACCAAGGGTTTTCCTGACCCAACTAACAGTTTCATCACAAAGAAAATGGTACAAGGTTTGGCGAGACTTACGGGGAAAAAGGCGGATACAAGGAAGCCCATAGGCTTAGCTGAACTGTCCAGCCTCCTGAAAGTCTCTTGCACTTCAGACTATGAAACAAAGCTTTTTAGGACCCTCCGGGTGTCGGAGTTGGTACCGCAGTCTAACTCAATGGGCCAGGACACTAATCTCCAGTTCAAGGGTTTTGCCATCCTGCAAGACAGACTATGTCTTCAGCTGCACAAATCAAAGACAAACCAATGTGGTCCCCTCACCAAAATAACACTGTTTATGGCTCCCCCAGGTAACATTTGCCCATGGTTATCAATGAAAGAGTACGTAGCGGGTCATCCAGCAGGCTCTGGGCATTTATTCATACATGGGGATGGTAAACTGGTCACAAGGTGGCAGTTCACAGCCGTCCTACGAAAGGGTTTGTGGATGACGGGTTTAAATTCTACATCGTATAACACACATTCATTTAGAATTGGAGCGGCCACTGAGGCAGCCAGGTATGAGTTAAAAGAGGCACAGATCAAAGGGGTCGGCAGATGGACATCAAAAGCATGTATGGGGTATATTAGGCACAAGCACAACCCATCGGGGAGTGACGCTGGGGAACCCATTACAAGTGGAAAATAAATGCCAAAAAGGTGGCAACATTCTCACAATTTTCTGGTTTGTCTTACAGGTATTGCTATGACAACCCCTCGGATATGGATCGTGGGTCATTCATATGTGAGGGAGGCCTACATGATGGCGAAAAAACTACCTTACACAAGGCAGCTGGGCATTCTGAGAAGTCAGACAGTTATACTATGGGCAGGGAAAGGGGGAAGAAGTAGGGGGCATTGTGTGAAACAAGTTTCAGATTGGATCTGCATCGCCAACCACCAGTCACACTGGTTATCCACTTGGGAGGGAATGACCTAGTCACCCTGGGGGCCCCCAGTTTAATTGGGGAAATTAAGAGGGGATGGCCTGGCTAAAACAAATGTTGTCTTGCACCATTCTAGTATGGACCAGAATCATACCACATCAGCAGTGGCATGGGGAGCAAAAGGCGGAAGCCATGGACAAAGCACCCAGGTCAGAGAATAGGGAGGTGTCCTATTTCATGGCCTCGCTGGGCATGGAGGTCATCAGGCATTTCCTTATCACCAAGATGGATAAGGGCTTATATAGCCATGATGGGGTGCATCTGTTGGATATCGGGAATTACACTTTTAACAACACACTGTGAAACAGTATTATTTGGGAAAAGTAAGATCCCTTGGGCATTAGTGGGAGATACTTGTTGGCACTGTATGTAAGTGGCTGTAATTCATGGCTGACCCTGGGTAAGCGAGGCTCCGGACATAAAAAGAGAAGTGGCAATTGGATGTCACCGGGGAGATGCACAGTCCTAGGATGGGTATGCTTCAGGGACGTGGGGAGGAAGGCACCCAGGTGAGGCATGCAACGAAATGCTGGGAGCCAAGATTCTGAGATGGGGTGTGCTGCTCCGGATGGGCATGCTCCTCGTCAAGGGTCTAGGAGGCCCTAAATTCTGGGAATATGGGAAGGGGAACTGTCCTGAGGGAAGGCACAGCCCTCAATGGGTCTGTTGGACTAAAGGGCCATAGTTTCTCTCAAATAATTGGATGAAGGAGCTGCGATTTCAGCAGAACATGACTTGGCTGCCCAAGGGGTCTTACTGGAGGGTGATACTTGATATATATACTGAAATGAGATTTGATGTATGTTTATAGATATATGGTAATGTGCATATCTGTGGCATGTAATGTACATATTCTTCTATACTGAATGACAAGTATTACCTGTAATGCATAATTTTTGATTAAGTGAAAAGAGCTGCGGCCTGTTTAATCACCAAAAATGTTATGGTGTGTTATTAAATTGGGGGTCCGCTAAGGGCAAATACTTGTGGTTTTAAGGATCTGTGGTTTTCAGCTGATAAGACACCTGGATAAGAAAGGAGTCCCAGAACACATCCTGATTTAAGGAAACCCCCTTCCTGATTATTACAGACACACTGCTTCATCAACATGTGATCACTGGATAAAAGTGATCCTACCAGAGGTATGTCCAGTTGTTTAAGAGTCCCTTATGTGCTTGGTAAGCATGGTGCCAGTGACATTCACGACTTGGGGTCATGTTCATATGCGCTGGCAACTGTTATTGTTTATCCACAACTATGATGGCTGTTGACTGTCAGGCTAGCAAAGCACATGTCAGAATTGGGACTCCTATTTAAGGAGCTGAACTGTTGAGTGGACTAATCCCTCTAGGATATAAACTGGTGTTGCTACATGAACAGGGTTTGCCTTAATATTTGCCACATCTATGGTGCTAACAACAGAAGATGTAAGACTTGGCAAAGTGGCTCTCTGCTTGGATAAATGAGGACCATGTGTATTTGAAAGTGCTATAGGTTTTTTTTACATTTAGATTTTTTAACAATCCTAAGTAGGATAAACAAGTGTCAGCTTAATATGAATTAGGCGTGTGGACAATTGATACACACATTGCCACTTGGAGAGCAGAAGAGCCACTTATTTTATTTTCTCTCAGACTCCAAGGCAAAGGAGCCTCTTAAATATGTTATCTCTTCAAACTTTATCATTAATTATAGGGACTTTAGCTACATACATAGACAGTTTTAATGATATGGTCAACATTCTGGATTGCTAATTAGGTTACCAAGTTTTTAAGTTGACTACTAAAATTAACTTGGGACTTTATGTAACGGAAAGTCACAATGTCCTTTTATCATTTACACTGCTAGGGAGCTTTTTACAGGGATCTGTTATTTAAAATTCATTAGTTCTACTATATGTAGAATTTAAAATCTAAACTAGCTCACAATCTGCCATCATCAGGATATGTATTAATTAATACCTTCATTAAAGAGCAGCTGACATCATTAGGAGAACTTTAACAAAACATAATATTTTGACACAGTTCTTCTTGTATTTCACATTAGTTCTGTATTTCTCCTCCCCCATTATTCATTTTTGAGGTAATTTGCATGAAAACAGGGTCTTTGCTCCTGAAGAGTTCCTGTTGCTTTTTCCCTACCTGAGTTCATAATGCTGTGCTTGTGACATCACAGTTACTCCCATTGCAACAGATAGTGATGTCACAACAGAGGATTATGACATGAAGTAGGGAGTAAACTAAAGTGGCAGATGAACCCTTATGGATACAGAGCATATTTTCATGTAAATTTCCTCAGTAATAAATAATGGAGAGGAGAAATCTATATAATACAGATAGAATGCAAGTTAAATTGTACCTAAATATTTTGTTTTTCAAAGTTTTATTTGAGGCGTCAGCAGCTCTTTAAGTCCTTAGTCAATCATTTAATGAGCTGCTATTTATGATTCAAATATTTATGCAATCATCGGATGGGTGCTATTTGTACTGTGGTGGGAGGTTTGGAAACCTTGAAGTATGAGGTGTCTGTGGTTTAACACTATAGGTGCCACTACACTTTTTGGTAAGGCATGTATGGGAGAAAGAACCCATTAAAAGTTGGACATGTGGGATGGGACAGAACTGGCCATTATCCAGCACTTTGCCATTAAGTGAGTTTCCGTGGGGGTTCTTAATTCCCAAATAATGGTCATAAAGTTATGGCACATAGTGGTAAAATGAACCTAATTATGATTACTCAGGGTTAATTAGTGGGATACAGGGTTGGTGGAGTCCTATGGAAAGTACATGGAAAAACTAATGGATGGATTCTCTCCATAAATACCTGAAATAAGTGTTTTTAGTAACGATTAATGTAGTCTATGGTTCCTCCCTTAAGTATGAATATTCTTTTCCGGAGACACCCCTCTTGTTGTGATTATTTAATCGGTATGGCAATTACATGGGCTATTTGAATGAATATAAGGTCCTGGTAAAGAAGAAAATCTATTTAAGCTTATGGTACTGTTTTATAGAACCAACTGGCATTCTGTATGCATACATAGAGGATAATGTATGGTCATTGATGGTTAACCGGTTTGTTAACCGTCGAGAGGTTGCCAGGGCGACCATGTAAACCTCAAGAGCGGCTTCGAGGGTTTACGCTACATGGCAACCTTGAGATTGGTAAAAAAAATGGTTAATCATCTATGTACCATACATTATATTTTATAGTGTATGATACCATTTAGGTTTTTAAGAAAAGAAAAACAGTTCCTTACTCCAGTTTTGTTTCAGTCACCTCCACTCTGCCCTCACTGCCGCTGCCGTTTCAAGGCCCTCCGATCCAGTTGCACGCATGACCATACTGTTCCCAGTTGCTAACCCATCGATGTAACATACCATCGATGGGTTAACAAGATTGTGACGTCACATCGATGGTAAAATGTTATAAAAAGGTAGATTTCTACTTATAACAGCGTTCTACCGTACATTATAGTGTATTTTTATTGTATAATATATGCTGTTTTGATTTGTTCTGTAGGTTTCATAGTGACTTTGTGTTGAACTAATAAAAATCAAGGCCACTGTTTTTCGGTTTTTACCGGAAAATCCGGTAAAATTCCGGAATTAGGGCTGCCTGAAAACCGTTAAAAATGAAGATTTCATGGAATCTGGCATTTTCTATCAGATAAGTAAATCTATAAAAAAGTGTGTTTTTCTTATAATTCCTTCCTGTACTATTTTCAGTTTGCTTCATTTAATGCTCTGTATATTAAGCCTTCTTTAATTCTGATTATTTATGCTCATACTGAAAAATGATAAAAGAATCCCGGTAAAATCCGGAAATTAAAGTTACAATCACCGGTGAAATTCCGGAATCTTAAGTCTTGAAAACGGAATTTAATTGTTTTAATCACCGTAAATCAGTGGCCTTGATAAAAATTAATTGAAAAAAAAATCCATAAGCTATGGTCCAATCCCCTCACCTAAACTGACTTAAAACTTCATAGAATACTAGGGGATCTAACCCTGCTACACCATTCTCCGCTAGGAAAGGGGGTAGTACACACCTTATCAGTTACTGTTGCTGCTCCCCACAGAATTCTTCCTGTTCTACTCTTCAACCTTTTTTGTGCTCTATTGTTTCTGCTGTAGCCCAGGTGCCATGTGCCAGTGGGCTACTACTCCTCCTTGTTGGCTACCACACAGGTTAAGAGGCCTGGGTCCTGCTACAATGGTGATTGGGGGTTAGATTCCAAAGTAAAAGAAAAAAATGCATGGTGCCTCCACCCAGAGTAAGTTGACAGTGAGCCAGGTGTCTGCTTGATGCAACCCCCTGGGATGCTGTACCTTCCCACCTCCTCTTCTTCCAACTATCCCACACACTGGATATCAAGTTGTTCCCCAATACCATACACTACATATACTTGACAGTAAGTTTTTATAAAATGCTCTCCACACAGGAATTTCAACAAACAAAACACAGCTCTATTTTGGGGAAGGGCTAGGGGAGGGGGTACCTGGAGCAGGAATAGCTGTGAAAGGAAGAAAAAGGTTAGAGCAGTCAGCAACAACAGGGCCCGTAGGCCAAAACACCACAGTGCCCACTCCCACTGGTACCAGTGTAACCCCAGTTTAGTCAATAAGGGCACCCTGTAAAGATGCAGGCCTGGTCAGTGCCATGGGTCAGCCGGCATTGGGGCCCTTGAAAAGTATTTAAAGGATGGAGTTTTAAAGTTAATTTTAAACCTTGGTTTGCAAACAATCTTTCCCCAGTTCCCTTGATTAGGGCAAGTCCCGAGATGCTCATGGTTCTGGAGAGCTGAGCAGTCTATGAAGCAGGGGGTTCCTGCAGTTCAAAAACTAGTTTTAATTCAGAGAGGGCAGAAACAGCTGGGCAGTCGTAGATGATGTGTAGACACAAACTTGCTTGAAGGTCTGGCCACTTGTCACCTTGATTGGAGATCTTGCAGCTTGTCCCCTTCAGCGTGTTCAGGCTCATTGCAGAGCTCACACGCAAGGCATACCAAACTATGAAGTGCCCAGACCTAGGAGTGGTTCCACAGCCCAGCTTCCTCACAGGTCAAGAGTGCCCTAGCACTCTATCACATGCCAGTGGCCCCTGCAGCCAGAAGATCTCACTCAGTAGAGGTTAGCAGGTTCCCTACATGGCTCTGACTTGCAGCTGGTAATTCTCTGATTCCACTTTCCTCTCAGACAGGAAACCGGCTCCAGTGTGCAGCCAGACAGTTTATCAAACTTTCCCACTTTCCAATGTTGTTTGGCAACAGATTCCAAAGTCCAGATTGACCTTTCCACTCCACAACTGGATTTTAGCAGCAGACAGATTCGTGAAGTGTAGGACACCTGTTCATCTTGTTCATCTCACAGTTTCTCCAGTTTAGAACAGCATCCACTTTTCCTCTGGCTCACACACACAGTTTCAAACATGTCTCTTCCTCCACTCAGGGTTTTCTCTCAGTCCCAACTGGTGAAGGATCACTGCAGGACATAGGTTTCCTCAAGACCAGCAATTTCCACCAGATGCCTGGAATGCTCAGGGCAGATGCATAGTCCCTTTAACCAGTGAGAACCCGTCACCTTTAATCCACAGACAAACTCCACTTTAAGTCCTGTCAAAGGCCTTTAGATATGCATTTCCACAGCACTGAGCCACTCTTGACTCGATCAGAGCCCAGCACAGACTGCTCAGACTGCCCAAGTCCCTGGAATTTCTCCAAAAATTCCTGCCCTCTGATTGGTCGCTGACAATTATCAATCACAAATATCCATGGCTATTAGCCCCCTCTGATTATTGATTCACAAAGGTCTCTTGGCAACTGAAATTAGTTCACACCTCCTCCCATGAGTACTTTAAAACAGTTTTTGGGCACCTAGGTAGCTGATTGACTGTCCATCGGGGGTCAAAGGATCATAACATGGCTACTATCGTTCAGTTCCCCAGCAGTCCACATATTGTCCCAATGTTTTAGTCCCATGCAGCCAAAAGACATGCTTTTATTTATCCATAGCCCCACCATTCTGTAGCTGCCCCTCTTCTCTGTTAACCTCCTGCTCCATTTAAACATTTTATTTGTTGTCCTGCGTGTCGCTAGTGCAGTTATACACAACCCCCAGGTGCTAGTCAGGCTTCTTATTAATATGTATGACCCGCATCATTAATATGCATTCGGTGGACTAGGTGGGCTAAGTGGTCCTTATCTGCCATTCAAGTCTACGTTTCTATATTTCTATTCACCAAACACTGAATTCTATTGTATTCTGTTCTGTTCCGTTCCGTTCTATTCTATTCTATTCTATTTTCCCTGCCTTACCAGTATGTAACTTCTGTGCCTTGTAAAACACTTTGGGATACAGTTTATATGAAAGTCATTGTATAAAACCAAATTCTATTATATTGTACAGCTCCTACACTGCCAGACTCTAACTCCTGTGCTTTGTAAAGAACACTGAGAGAAGGACATGGCAAGAGAGAGAGTCATGCCATGGATCCAGGATCTGTTGCACTTGGGGTTGTAGCCTCGGTAGTGTGTGTCATCGGTCCCCCTCTGTTCAGTCTCCCATGCTAGTGTGCTGTGGGCTGGATGAGATGGAGATACTTGAACAGGCTGGTAGCAGCAGCCTCAAGCCTTCTGTGCAGTGTCTGAGCCCCTCTCTGTGTCCTGAGTGGATGGGAATGGTGAGAGCAGTGTTTTACTATCCTACCTATTCCACCTTCTGCTCACTGCTTTGCTACTGCTCTTCCGTATTGTTTGACCTTATACATAGATCAGGTTTGGCACAGAATCCATCTGGCAATTGGATGGGGGGGGAGCAGATTTTTTTTGTTCCCTGATTGGCCAGACCGGGCACTGGACTCCTCAGATAGTTTGGGGAGATGGGCAGATGTTATTTTATTCCTTGACAGGTGGAGTTTAACTGTCAGGTTATCGGGGGAAAGGGTTATATATTTTTTAAATTCA
Organism: Neoceratodus forsteri; assembly: GCA_016271365.2. Taxonomy (NCBI): domain Eukaryota; kingdom Metazoa; phylum Chordata; order Ceratodontiformes; family Ceratodontidae; genus Neoceratodus; species Neoceratodus forsteri. Next base: position 1,545,414,147 of record CM057452.1, on the reverse strand, counting down.
TGATGGACTAGGTTGAAAACTGGACCTGTTAGGTTGTTGGGGGAGGGGGGAGAATTTTTGTTATTCCCCGATGGGCCACATTGAGCACTGGATCCATCATGTTGTTGGGGGAGAGGGGGACATATTTTTTCCCCGACAGGCTGGACTGCATATGGACCCAGGCACATTGGGAGAGTGGGACATTTTTTATTTCTTGACAGGTCACACTGGGAACTGGATCTGTCAGGTGGTTTGGAAAAGAGGGACATATGTATTTTATTCCCTGATGGACTGGGTTGAGTAGTCAGGTAGTCGGGGGGAGGGGGCCAGATTTTTTTTAATTTCCTGATGGGCCGGGCACTGGATCCATCAGGTTGTTGGGTTTATTTCCTGATGGACCCAGCTGGTGACTGGGCTTGTCAGATAGTTGGGTAGGTGCCATATTTTTTTTTTTATTCCTTGATGGGCCAGATTGGGCTCCAGACATATCAGGTAGTAGGGGTAGGGCAGCATTTTTTAGTTCTCTGATGGGCCAGATTGGGCACCAGAAATTCTATTCCATTCTACAGTCCCTGTGCTACCAGTATGCAACTCCTGTGCCTTTTAAAACACTTTAGGATACAGCAGGTATGAAAGCCAGTATTTAAAACTAAACTGTTGTATTCTACAGTTCATGCACAGCCAGAATTGAACTCATGTGCTTTGACAAGCACCGGGTCTGTCAGGTAGTTAGGGGGAGAAGGATACATTTTATGCATCCACTGAAAGGCTGGGTTGGGCACCAGATCATCAGGTTGCTGGAGGGAGGGTGACAGATTTTTTTTTTATTCCCTGAAGGTCCAGTTTGTGCACTGGATCCATCAAGTTGTTGAGGGGAGAGGGACAGTTTTTTTTAAATCCTTGGCAGGTTGGGTTGGGTGCCAGACTCATCAGATAGTTGGGGGGGGACCATTTTTTTTAATTCCCAGATAGGGGAGGATGGTAAATCGATTATGCCCACACCCCCTGTTTTTTCCAAAAGACCTAATCTCTGATGACCACTGTCAGTCAGTGACAGCGACCAATGGGCGGGTGCTCTACTACTCAACATGATGGGTTGGAACATGCATGGCAGTGTTAAACCCATATGTGAGTATGTGTGTGTGTTAGGGAGATTGCAGAACTGAGAATGCATACCAAAAAGAAGAAAGACAGTGACAGAGGGAGAGTTGGGTGGCGGAGCCTGGATCATGAACACTCGTGATTACAGCCTTGGAAGTGTTTGCTCTAGGTTGCCCCTAGTCCAGTCTCTAACTGCGGGCGGGAAGTAGTGGTGAGGTTCAAACTCTCTGGTGGCAGCAACAGTGCAGCAGTAGAGGGGGACATTATTGTTATTCCCTGACAGACTGTGTTGGGTACCTGACCTGTCAAGTTGTTGGGGGAGAGGCCAGATATTTTTCCATCCCCTGATGGGTCAGGGACTGGAGCCATCAGGTTGTTTGGGGTAGGGTGACAGAGGTTTCTTTTTATTCCCTGACAGTCTGGGTTGTTCCTTAGACTTGTCAGGTAGTTGGGGGGAGGAGGGGGACACATTTTTTCTTGAATCCCTGACAGGTTGGGTTGGGCACTGGAGTTAACAGATTGTTGGGTAAGGGGGCCAGAATTTTTGCTTATTTTCTGGAAGGAAATGATGGTAAATCTATGATGCTGACACCCACCATTTTGTAAAAACACATCACTTCTGATGGGTGCTATCAGCTAATGGTGCTGGCTCAGGGCAAGTGGTCTACCACTCTACATGCTGGACTGGAGTGACATAGCAGTGTGAACCGTGTGTGTGTGTGTGTGTGTGTCAGAGAGAGTACAGAGCTGAATACTGAGTACTGAGAGAAGGAAAGACAGTGAGAGAGGGAGAGCTGGGTGGTAGAGTCAGGATCATGGCCACTTAAGATTGCAGTCTTGGAAGTGCATGCTGTTTGTCCTCCTTGGTCTGGTCTCTCACACGTGTGCAGAGAAGTCCAAACATACTGGTAGAAACAAATAAGCGGGGGGAGGGGCACATATTTTAAACTGTCTGACCAGCAAGGTTGGGCGCTGGACCCATCAGTTAGTTTGGGGGACAGGCCAGATATTTTATTCCCTGATGGGTTGTGGACTAGGTGTTTTTTCATTATACAGAGAGGCTTAAAAAGATACTTCCTAGTTCCTGCAAGCATCAAATAGTGCCACAGCTATTCTATTTTTTGTTCTTTTACATTGCAATAATTTAGTGACATGAAGATGCTCAGTTTTATATCGGTGATTTCATTTTTTTTAAAGAAAAAAGTAAAGGTTAGCTTTAAACTCAAGAAGTTGTGCCAACTGAGAGTTTATTAGTACTTGTTCTGAGTGCATACATTGTCATTCTTTTCATCACAGTGGGGGGAGAGGCTAGGCTAAAAAAATACAAAGACTTTTTCAGTGTATCACAAAAAAAGAAACGCAGAAACACAGAATTTGATGGCAGATAAGGACTGCTTGGTCCATCCAGTCTGCCCATTTCTCTTATCTACAATATTACCGCAGACCATGCCCGATCTACAGCACTTTCTCCCTCCCCCTTCCTTTCCACCATGAATCGTTTGTGCTTATTTACAGTATTTATTTATTGAATTTTGTTGACCAGGTAGGCCCACTGAGACTAGAAGTCCCTTTTTCAGGGATAACCCTGGGGGGGAGGGTGCATATGGTAACCAACTGACATTGAACCAGATTAAGCTGTTGGTGCTATTTTTAGTAAATAGGGGACATTTGGCCAGGACACCGAGGAAATTCCCTTACTCTTTTTGAGAAGTGCCATGGGATCTTTAACGTTCACCTGAACAACCACCAGAACAGGCTGTGGCATGTGATGTGGGCGAGTCAAATTGAGCCACTCAATTTGACTGCCCATAGGAATAGCAAGTCAGAAAGTGTAGCGAAAAGTCATGTATAGCGAGTGTAGCAGTGAGCTACACCTGCTGTAGCAGGCTATGGGGCTGTCTTCAGCCAAGTACTTCTGAGCTGGCTGTTTGGTGTAGTGGCTTGAGTCACTGTCACTGGAGCTGGTGGACCCTGGTTCAGGCCTGGCTGTGGTAGAATTTTGTTGTCGTTTTTCTTCTTTCCCCTATGTCTGCCCCCCCCCGGAGTTGATTATTATTAAATTGGTGTGCGTGGGGGGCTTGACCCTCAAAAGGGGGAGAAGGGGATATAGCCCCCCCAGCATAAACATGTTTTTTTTTTGCTGCAGTTAATAACGTAAGTGACTGTCACTATAACTCTGGTTGCCCTTTTGACATCGAGTGATGTTTTGTTTGCGCTCTTATTTAGTCACCATTATGGCATAAAACTGAGCAGGCAGATGGGATCTTGTATTAATGTCTCATCTGAAAGACAGCACCTCAGAGTGTGGCATACCCCTCATAATACATTACTATATCAGTACTGGGATTTACACCAAGGGTCTGGTGTGGGGCTAGAACCCATAACCTTTCAATCTTCCGGCCTTAGAAGCGAGTGTGCAACCTGCTGAGCCACTGACACTGATGCCTGCTTATACCATGCATTCTTTTTTATATAGCACATTTTTGTCTCCCACTGCTGGTGGGGCTCAGTGGCGGTATTGCCAACCATCCATGCTCTGTCCCCCCTCCAACTTGTTGGCAGGGATCATGCTGCACAGCGACAGGGGCTTAAGTTTTATGTATTTTTCTTTTGTTACTTTTTGGTGCCCGAAATCCCACCCCCTGAGGACACTGGCATGAAGGATAGAGAGTACAAGCAGTAGATGTGCTGGTGCAGGTCTCAGCCAAGTGCCTAACAGTGTCCTCCCTTCCCCACACTGCAAGTGTCATGCCACTGTCCATGCATTCACAAGCGGCAGTAGTGGGACAGTATGTCATCCCTGCCCCCCCCTCAGAGAAGGACAGCACTCTCTGGGATGCTTAAACCTCCTCCTCCTGGCCAGCCCCTGACAACCCAGGCTCATTCCCAAACTTGTGTTGCCAGCATCGCGGGCAGTAGTGCTACTGCTGCACCAATGGGATGGCTTATCCAATGTATTTTTTTATTTAGTATACGTTATTGTAAATTTTCACACTGGAATCATACAAGTACAAACAATCATTTATACAACACAATAAGACAAAAAACAACAAGCCCAACAATCCAGCCTTTCCACCCCTCCAATCCTTGGCAGAGTGGCAAGACCCAGATCACCTGATGGGGAATAGGAACTCGCAGACCCTTAACCCAGGTAAGTGCTTTTTGAAAATATCTAGGTACCAAAGAGAGCCAAACCAGGTAAATTACACTGTATATAAAGTGTGCAACTTACTCCATATCTTATGAAAAAACTGCAAATGATTATGTAAACTAGCGATCATCCATTTCACCCTAATGTTAAATAAGGCACTTGTAGCTCATCTGCCATTATATTTAAGGGATACTGGTGACATCCTTGATAAATTAAGGCAAATTGAGCTAAGTGGAGGTGAGCTGCTAGTCACCCTGGATATAGAATCTTTGTGTTTAAATATTTCGCACGATGGGGGCCTGAGGGCAGTCAGTACTATCTGGAAAAAACAGCATCTGGTTCTAGGCCAGACACAGAGTTATTGGTGGACATGACAGGGTTTGTGCTGGAGGGTAACTATTTTCATTTTGGGAAAAAGTTTTTTCATCAACAAAAAGGGACAGCCATGGGGGCATGCCTGGCATCGAACTATGCCAATTTATATCTTAGGCATTGGGAGGAAGGTGCAATTTGGGACAAACAGTGCAATCATTTTTGGAAAAATATTATGATGTGGCAGCGCTTTATTGATGATATCTTCATGGTGTGGCGGGGTAGGAGGAGGAACTACTGCTATTCATGGACTACCTGCACAAAACAAACAATAACTTATGGTTCACCAGTACAGTCAGTAAAAAGAGGTAGCATTTCTTGATCTGATGGTAAGGGCAGAAGAATATGGTATTTTAAGTACAAAAATATACAGGAAGCCCACAGATCAAAATACTGTGTTATTGGCTAGCAGGTGCCCCCTACACTGCGGAGAATATCCTGAAGAGTCAGTTCCTAAGGGTGAAACGTAACCACAGTAACCCCAATGAAATGAAGTTAGAATGCAGAGTCCACAATATACAGTGCCTGACTTATGGTAGAAGGCATTGAGAGGGATTCACATTTGACAAAAAAGGCCAGTGAGTCAGAGGAAAAGGATGCATGGAACACAATGAATTTTGTTAGTACCTATTGTATTATGTCTAATAAAGTTAAGGACATAATATAAAAACACTGGTATGTTCTAGGGACTGACCCCTGTCTGGCTGAGACAGCCAAGAAACCACCTAGGATGGCCTACAGAAGGACAGACAATCTAAAGGTTGTTTTGGTCCATTCAGTCTATACTGAGAAAAAACTAGGCACCTAAATGGGTTACCCCAACCCCAAAAGGCTGTAAAAAATGTGGCCACTGTAAGTACTGTCCAGTGGTAAGAGAGTGTGGGATGTTTAAATGTCCTGATGACAATAAAATGTATAACATCTTAAGTTTAATTACCTGCAACACCACTTATGCAGTTTTTTTGTCAGTTTGTAAGTGTGGGCTGTCCTATGTAGGTAAAACAAAAAGAAAATGTAAAGAGAGCGTGGGGGAACACATTAGGGTAGTAGCCACAGACATTGCCAGCTATTTCTCGAAATTTCTGTGATATTTCTAGAGAAATCTCCTGCTTTCTATATTACCACAGTAGGGGCAGCAGACAGAAACTCGTTAGAAATGTTGTGAAATAGCTGGAAATAGCTGCCAATGTCTGTGGCTACTACTTTGGACAGAACACATGGTAAATGCTGAAAGGCAGAGGAACATGAAATTATGTTCATAGGAACTGAACATGTAACATTGGGCCCTAGAGGAGGTGGTGATAGGGATGGTTTATTTGGGAAAAGAGAACTATATTGGATTTATACTTTGGATGCATACAAAGGTAAAGGTCTAAATGAGCAAACTGAAATAAAGTCATTTTTAAAGGATATGCATTAACGTACCAATTTTTATGTTCTCTTACAGATTGAGAAGGCAAGAGAATGAGCATTCCCGGCTGAGGTAGCTTGTTTTTCCATCTTCTTGATTGCACACTTTCCTTTACTCCCTTACCTAAGCTGGTTGGTGTGAATTCTTTAAAAATGTTGGTATATTTTGTTAAGAACCCGAGTAACGAAAAATGTTGTCATTTAAGCTTCATCAACCAAAGCTAAAGTAGTTTTCCAAGTTCCAACATTGTAATTGTAAAAATATTTTTTGGTCCCTCTAGGGTGTTTGTAGAGTCCAAAACATGAATGTATAAAATGTTTGCCCCCTTTCCTCCCTCCCTACCAGCTTTTGCACCACACTTTACTCTTTCTTTTCCCTCCTGTTCCCCTCCCTTCCCTTTTTGACTGGCTTGACTCAGCTGCAGAGTCAAGCCATACAAAAGTGAGGGTACTGGAGTTCAGGAGGGCTGACTTTGCCAAAATGGGAGAGTGCCTTAGAAAAGCACTAGCAAACAGGCAAGAAAGAGGGGTGGAGCAACAATGGGGAAACATCAAAACTGCCATCACAAAGGCAACAAGCCTTTGTGTGAAGCAAATAAACAAATCAAAATGAAAAAAAAAAGCCACTATGGTTCTCAGAGGTGGTGGGGAAGGTTAGGGAGCAGAAGATAGCATTTAGGAAGTATAAGGAAACACAGAAGGAGCAAGACAGAGAACTGTACCAATTAAGGCAGAAGGAAGCAGGAAAGGCAGTAAGAATAGCAAAGGCCCAAACTGAGGAAAAGATAGCCAATTCAGTTAAGAAGGGGAATAAAACCTTTTATAGGTATATTAGGAAGCATAGAAAGACAAAGAGAAGGATAGTGAGACTGAATAGAATGAACGGTGGGTGGGCAGAGGGGGACAGTGAAAAAGCAGGGATACTGAATGAATACTTCTGCTCAGTATTCACAAAAGAGGAGGAGGGGGAGGTACCTAATCCAATTAACAGAAGCACTCTGGATAGGGGGGTCAATCCCAGTCCTTTCACAGAAGAAAGGGTTCTGAAAGAACTCCTAAAACTGAAGGTGGACAAAACAATGGGGCCTGATGGGATTCACCCCAGAATTCTAAAAGAATTAAGGGGAGAACCAGTGACACCACTGACTACCCTTATTAACAAATAAGGGAGGATGGTGTGGTACCTGAGGAATGGAGGAGGACAGATGTGATTCCCCTTCACAAAAGTGGGAGCAAGACAGAGGCAGGAAACTACAGACCTGTCAGTTTGACCACTGTGAAAGTTAAAATGATGGAATCACTTCTGAAGGAAATAATTTTTGAGTACCTAGAGGCCATTGGGGCACAGGACCCAAGGCAGCAAGGATTCACAGTGGGAAGGTCATGTCAGATGAATCTAATAGATTTCTTTGACTGGGTGACCAAAGTAGTAGACCAGGGAGGGGCTGTGGGCATGGCCTATCTAGACTTTAGCAAAGCATTTGACCCAGTCCCACACAAATGATTAATAAACAAATTAGCCAGCCTGGGAGTGGGTCCCAGGGTGGTAGCCTGCGTAAAACATTGGCTGGACAATAGGACACAAAGGTAATAGTAAATGGAGTCCACTCTGAAGAAAGAGGGGTTACTAGTGGGGTACAGCAGGGATCAGTACTGGGTCAAGTCCTTTTTAATGTCTTTATAAGTGACATTGCAGATGGACTGGAGGAAAAGTATGCCTCTTTGCAGATGACACAAAGATCTGCAACTGGGTTGATACACAAGGGGGCATGAAAAGAATGAGAAGGGATTTGGAAAGATTGGAGGAATGGTCAGAGGTATGGCAGCTTGGATTCAATGCAAGGAAGTGCAAAATAATGCACCTGGGAAACAAACACCCTGGGGAAGAGTACACAACGGGGGAAGGTAGTAACAACAGCAAAAATGGAAAGGGACCTGGGGTAATCATATCAGATGACCTTAAGTTTGGCAAGCAATGTGAGAAGACAGTAGGGAGGGCTGGAGGGATACTGGGATGTACAGGGAGAGGCATCACCAGCAGAAAACAGGAAGTTGTTATCCCTCTGTACAGACAGTTGGTGAGACTCCACCTGGAGTACTGTGTCCAGTTCTGGAGACCACATCTCCACAAGAACATAGGATAGAGGCAGTCCAGAGGAGGGCAACTAAAATGGTGCAGGGTCTGCAAGAGAAGCCATATGAGGAGAGACTAAATGAGCTTAATATGTATATCCTTGAGGAAAGGAGGGAGAGGGGGGACATGATAGAAACTTTTAAGTACCTCAGTGGAATCAACAAAGTCCAAGAGGGTAGCATCTTGCAGAAAAAGAGATGTGCAAGAACAAGAGGACACAATTTGAAGATAGAGGGGGGCGGCTCAGGGACAATGTGAGGAAGTATATTTTCACACAGAGGGTGGTGGATGCATGGAACCACCTTTCTTAGAAGGTTGTGGGGTCTAAAACTGTGGGAGAATTCAAGAATGCATAGGACAGACATAAGGCAGTTCTTGTGGGGGGTAGGAAGAAATAGGCTGTTGGTTAACTAGGATCTGCAGCTTATCCAGTAGAAAGGGAAATGAGCAGACTAGGTGGGCCAAGCGGTCCTTATCTGCCATCATAGTCTATGTTTCTATGTTGTTTTTTCATAAGGTTCCTTAGGTCATTATGACCAATGTTTGATTTGATTCTTATGTATAAAAGGGACCCTTTTTCTTCATAATTAACAATGTAAATATGATAAATACATTAAAAAAAGGTCATTTTAGTTACATCTTTTCTGAACTTTTTCTGAACTTGCTCTCCAGTTATGCTTTTTTCTGATTGGTTCAATTAACTATTGATATAAGGCATTACATAAGGAGTTTGAGACCCTATATGTTATGAAATATAGCTTATTTTGTGGACCAATAGCACTGAGCATCTTAAATACTGTTTTTGCTGGTTTTCTGTCATGTTGGTATTTATTTAACACATTTAAGCACTATTGCACTTTATACTGTTATGTTGCAATGTTTTACACTGTTTATATAGGCATTACAATATGATGTAACATTGGTATGTGTGTTAATCATGTGATCAAAAAATTGTGCTATAAAAATAGATGAATACTAGGAGGCAGGATCTTTGAAAAAGTCTCATATGTAGGTGAAACATTACAGTGTTTTGGTGTCCTCCAGGCCCTTTGGGTCTTTGTGAACTATGTGGTCTTTGGAAATAAAAGAAGGATATTGCCTTTTCTGAACTGCAAACCTGAACTCTTTGTTTTTATATCCACTGATTACCTGTAATGGTGAGTGCCATGACTGTGTTTTCATAGAGTCACTAGTTGCCATAGAACACCATTCATAGTAGGACAACACCGTGGTATCAAGTCAATGACAGAGAACCAACCTTTTTACGGAAAGAGCAATCAAGGTCATAAAATAGCTACACCCTTTAACATTTGTACTGGTGTAGTCTCCTACTAAACATACGTCGGGAGAAAAATAGCCATCAGTCCCAAGCAGGGGATCTGCTTTAATACAAGTTAATGTCCACAAGGGGACTACTTTTGGGCAGACCCAAAAAACATGAAGAGATGACCACTCAGCTTGCCCACACTTTGTACATAAGGAGGAATGAGTTCTTCCCATTCTCAGTAATTTAACAGGAGTGATGCGCAAATCATTCAGGACGTGGAACTGGGTAAGCTGTAACCTATCTTGCGTTATGTAGGTGTAGGTATCCTTATCCAACGTATTCTTGAAGTCAGCCATAGTTTTTGCCCCCACCACCCCCGTGGAAGGCTGTTCCAGGAATCCACTATTCTTTCTGTACTTCCTCACATCTCTCCGGAATCTGCCCCCTTCAGCTTCATGCATATCTCCTTGTTCTTGAACACTTTTACTTCTGAAAAATACTACCCTCCTGCATCTTATTTTCCCCGTGAGGTATTTAAAGGTTTCTATCTATCCCCCCTCTCCCTCCTCTGTTCCAGGGTGTAAATATTAAGGTTGTTTAGTCTCTCCTTGAAGGGCTTTTGATGCAGAACCTGCACCAATTTAGTTACCCTCCTCTGGATTGCCTCCACTCTGTCTATGTCCTTCTGGAGATGTGGTCTCCAGAACCAGACACAGTACTCTAGGTGGTGTCTTACCAGTGATGTATACAGAGGCAACACTACTGCCTTCTTCTTTCTGCTGGTGATACCCCTCCTTATGCATCCCAGCATCCAACTCGCCCACCTTACTGCCTTGTTGCACTGCCTGGCTACCTTTAGGATGTGCAAAATGATTACCTCAGGTCTCTTGGTCATGCTTGGTGGTCATCAGTACCACTCGACCCCTGGGTTTCTGTGCCCTAAGTGAATTATTGTGCACTTTTTCATATTGAAACAAAGCTGCCATGCCCTTGACCACTCCTCTAGTTGTCTCAGGTCTTTACTCATCCTTTCAACCCCCTCTGGAGTGTCCACCCTATTGCAGATGTTGGTGTCATCTGCAAAGAGGCAGATCTTCCCTTCTAGCATCTCTGCAATGTCACTTAAAAAGACATTAAAGAAGCATGAACTTAGCACTGATCCCTGAGGCACCCCACTGGTCACCCTCCCTATGTTGGAGTGAACTCCATTTACCAACACTCTCTGTTGCCTATCCCTTTATCCACTTTACCACCTTTGTACCAATTTGTAGACTACCCGACTTGCTTACTAGTCTCCTATGTGGAGCAGTAGCAAACACCTTACTGAAATCTAGGTAGGCCACACCCACTGCTCCACCCTGTTATAAATTCTTTGTCACCCAGTCAAAGAAATCTATCAGATTCGTATGACCTCCCCCTTGCTGCCTTGGGTCTTGTGACCCACTGGATTCAAGATATTCCACAATCCTTTATTTCAGCAGTGATTCCACTAACTTTCCCACCACTGATGTCAGGCTGACTGGCCTCTAATTGCCAGCCTCCTCCCTGCTGCCACTTTTGTGTAATTGGGCTTAATCCATCCTCCTCCGGTCCTCCAGAACCACTCCTGTTTTCAGTAAGCTGTTAAAATAGGACTGTCAGGGGTGCATCCATTGTCTCCCTGAGCTTCCTCAATACCCTTGGCTGCCCCCATCTAACCCCATTGCTTTTTTCCACCTTCAGATTAGCAAGTCTCTTCAGGATTCTCACCTCAAAAAGGGCTAGTGTCCTCCTTCCCTCCCAAGCTTCTTTTAATTTGTGGCCCCTTCCCTTCTCCTTCCTCTGTGAACACTGAATAAAACTATTTGTTCAGGATGTCTGCCTTTTCCTGGTTCTCTTCTGCACAGTTCTCCCTTTCCTTTCTTCTTTTTTTTTAATCTTCTAATTATCCTCTTCAGCTGCATCTGTCCCTCCTCCAGGCTCCTGGTCAGATCCCACCAGTACCCCTGAGTCCTTATTCCCTCATGGATTACCTCCCTGTGGCAGGGTAGAAGGAGAGAGGGCCATCCTCCCCTCCTCCCAAGACACATATCCAGAATGGCAATTTCAGGAGGTCCCAGGGTGGTGCCACTGGCATGCTGGAAGGGGGCTTCATATAGCCTGCAGTCATCCTTTTTCTTATTTTTCCTTGGTTCTCTCTTTGTAGCCATGAGTATGAGCATGTGGAGGTGCGCACGTCACAAAGCCACGCTTCTCGTCTCCCTGACTCTGGCACTGTCCATGGCCATCCACCGGAGGGTAGTCAAGGAGAGGGATGATGCACCCATCCATTCCTGGGACAGGAGAGCTGTCATTGGATGCATGATCCTCTCCCTCCCTTGCTGACCCCCACTGGCCAGAGCTTGCATCCAAATCTGAGTCACCGGCATGGCATGATGTGTGGCGTCCAGCGCCTCAACCCTCAGTGCCACCGGAGTGGGCTCCCCCTTCCCTTTTTAACCTTACAATCCCACCCTGATCTTCCTCTGCTGCACTTTCATGAAAGATTGCCCACTTGCTCATCAGGTTCACATGCACTTTCTTTCTTGCAGCCAATTGAAAGTTAGCAATGCGTTACAGACAACTGCAAGGAGCAATAGCAAGACCCGCCACTCATTCATTGACAGCAATAAAAGATCATGTCTTGGCCCATTAATACATTTTAATGGGACAGTTGTAAAATGCTTCCTTGCTTTGATTACAACAGGGACAGCTGTGCTATGCAGAGCAGCCATACTAAAAACTGAAAAAAAACATATTTTAATAGTTTAAGAAAAAGGCATAACCAGGGGTTAGAGTAACAGTCTGTTAATCACCCCCAAGGGGTGTAATGTGGCATGGGATGCAGCTGAGTGCCACATTGCCCCAGGGGGTGATTAACTTACTATTGATCTAACTCCTAAGAGTGCCTTATTGTTATTATAAAAAATTATTCCAAAAGGAAAGTCTCAAAAATTGAATTTTTGAATGGTTTCCTCATTGAGAGAGAGATTTTTTAATACAATAATTCTTCCAGCAACAGTTTCAGAATTCTGGTTCAGAATCAGAATGCATAATTCCCCACATTCAGCTGTGCTAGAAGATGGAATGCTGACACGAAGAATTCATGATTTATGTGATCATGCTGTACATGACATTGTAACAGGGATTAATGTAAGGCTGTTAGAATGCAAACACCCAATCAGATTGAAGCATTTCTGAGACCCTTTTTACATTCGCTTGCACGCATGCGCAAGGAATGTTTTGGGAGAGTAGCACACTTTGGAGGTGTGCCTCTCCCTTTCAATCCAGTGCTCCGTTGAGCAGGCATGGTGGTCCTGCACCAATGGGTGCGGGAGCTGTGTATGACAGTGGTGGTCTTCGTTTCAAAGAAAACCACCGCTGTCATACGGAGCACCACGTCACGCCGCCCCCCGCATCACGCCGCCCCCCCCAAATCTTTGGTGCCACGCTAGGAGCCCACCCCAGCATGGCAAACGTCCCACTTTGTTTGCCGACGGGTGCCCAATCTCCGTGAAGATCCACGGCCCCACTAAGCCATCCTTCTGCCATGCTGGGAGCCCACCCAGCGTGCAAACGCCCCATGTAGTCTTTTTTTTTTTTTGACCTGTAAACCAAAAACGGGTCCCACAGCTTCTCCCAGTCACCCCTCCCACAACCCGCACCCACCCACTGCGCACCCAGCCTCCCCACACCCCCCTCACCTCAAACTTACCTCCGGAGCTTGGCGCGACGATCTTCGGTGGACCGGGAACACGTCTGCACTCTTCAAAGCCAACCGCGAACTGTGGAAATGCCGGTAAGCTGTATAATGGGCTAGATAGGGGTTTTCAACTTTATTGCATATCTCAGGTATTTTTTGGAATTTTTGCACCCAATTTTCAACATGGGGTTTTTGGGACCCCTTCTCATGAATGATGTCACTGTCATGGCTGCTATTAGCCCGGGGTATTTTGCAGTCACTGCATGAAATCACCCTTCTGGCATGAATAATGCCATGACAGTGACATCATTCATGAGAAGGGGTCCCAAAAACCCCATGTTGAAAATTTGGTACAAAAATTCCAAAAAATTACTGTTTTACGAGCATGCGTTGCGCAGTTCCTACGCAGGCTCATAAATTCGTGAATTTTCAATATTTTCACTCCAGATTTTCAACATTTCCATTTTACCACACCTCCTTATGAGCAGTACAGCTGTCATTTTTCACATCCTGCCCAAAACTTGTTTCCACCCATGTAGCGCACAATGGCGCAGTCGGTGTGCGAAATCAATGTATGGGATGCATTAAGAAAATCACAGTGACACTGTTCATTAGCAGAGGTCTTAAAATGGCTATGTTGACAATTTGGTGAAAAAATTCCTAAAAATGACTGTTTTACGAGCTTGCAATGCGCAGTTCCTACGCACGCTCATAGGTTTGCGAATTTTCAATATTTGCACTCCAGATTTTCAACATTGCCATTTTACCACACCTCCTCATGAGCAGTACAGCTGTCATTTTTCACATCCTGCCCAAAACGTGTTTCTCCCCATGTAGCGCACAATGGCGCAGTCGGTGTGCGAACTCAATGTATGGGACACATTAAGAAAATCACAGTGACACTGATCATGAGCAGAGGTATTAAAATGGCTGTGTTGAAAATTTGGTGAAAAAATTCCTAAAAATGACTGTTTTACGAGTCTGCGTTGTGCAGTTCCTACGCATGCTCGTAAGTTTGCGAATTTTCAATATTTTCACTCCAGATTTTCAACATTGCCATTTTACCACACCTCCTCATGAGCAGTACAGCTGTCATTTTTCACATCCTGCCCAAAACATGTTTCTGCCCATGTAGTGCACAATGGCTCAGTCGGTGTGCAACTCAATGTATGGGACACATTAAGAAAATCACAGTGACACTGTTCATGAGCAGAGGTTTTAAAATGGCTGTGTTGAAAATTTGGTGAAAAAATTCCTAAAAATGACTGTTTTACGAGTGTTCATTGCGCAGCTCCTACGCACGCTCGTAAGTTTGCGAATTTTCTATATTTTCACTCTACATTTTCAACATTGCCATTTTACCACACCTCCTTATGAGCAGTGCAGCTGTAATTTTTCACATCTTGCCCAAAACGTGTTTCCGCCCATGTAGCGCACAATGGCACAGTCGCTGTGTGAACTCAATGTATGGGACACATTAAGAAAATCACAGTGTCACTGTTCATGAGCAGAGATCTTAAAATGGCTATGTTGAAAATTTGGTGAAAAAATTCCTACAAATAACTGTTTTATGAGCGTGCGTTGTGCAGTTCCTACGCACGCTCATAAGTTTGCGAATTTTCAATATTTTCACTCCAGATTTTCAACATTGCCATTTTACCATACCTCCTTATGAGCAGTATAGCTGTCATTTTTTACATCATGCCCAAAACGTGTTTCCGCCCATGCATTGCACAATGGCGCAGTCAGTGTGCGAAATCAATGTATGGGACACAGTAAGAAAATCATAGTGACACTGTTCATTAGCAGAGGTTTTAAAATGGCAATGTTGAAAATTTGGTGAAAAAATTCCTAAAAATGACTGTTTTTCGAGCGTGCGTTGCACAGTTCCCACGCAACTCGTAGGTTTGCGAATTTTCAATATTTTCACTCCAGATTTTCAACATTGCCATTTTACCACACCTCCTCATGAGCAGTACAGCTGTCATTTTTCACATTATGCCCAAAACGTGTTTCCGCCCATGTAGCGCACAATGGCGCAGTCGGTGTACGAACTCAATGTATGGGACACATTAAGAAAATCACAGTGACACTGTTCATGAGCAGAGGTCTTAAAATGGCTGTGTTGAAAATTTGGTGACAAAATTCCTAAAATGACTGTTTCTGAGTGTGCGTTGTGCGGTTACTTCCTTGCGCTCGTAAGTTGCGAATTTTCAATATTTTCACTCCAGATTTTCAACATTGCCATTTTACCACACTTCCTTATGAGCAGTACAGCTGTCATTTTTTACATCCTGCTCAAAACGTGTTTCTGCCTATGTAGCGCACAATGGGGGTAACAAAAAGGTCATGCTGAAAATTTATTGTGCAAATACCAGCAATCGCACAGGGCATTAGGGTAAAGCACCATACGTGCCAAACACCACTGCAAATACCTGCAAGCGAACGTTCGGCATTGACAAATGCTTGTTATAATAAAGATTTCCTAATGTGTACAAGGTGGATGCCGAAAACAGTTATTTTTCAGTGCCATAGATGCACTGTTTGAAAGCTAGGAAGTCCACAATCATTCTTCAGAAAACATAATGATGAAGGGCTGGGAAAAGTTCTTTAAATTGTTTCTCTTGGAAAAACTGTTAAAAACGTAGAGCATGTTAAATGGAGCTAGGACCGTGACTGGAGTACAACTGTGATCGGGAGAGGGAAGGTTTTAAAGTAGAATATTTGAAGATGTGTCCAAGCTCATTGTTTGAAACTCGTTCTCAATACCACCTATTGGTATAACCCCCTTTCCCAGACCAAGGGCACTCCATTCCAACCCTTCTCCCTCCAAGCCTCTGATAATTAAAATAAAAAAAGAGATGGTGACCAGTTTAGCCTTCCTCTCACCTCCTCGGCCAGCAGTTGTCAGAATGCATGAAAACACAATCATCAGTTTATAATCACACTTTCATTTATTCAGACAGCAGGTGACAAAGGAGGAGAGAGAAAGGCTGTGTTGGTTACTGTCTTTTTTATTTTAATTATGGGTGGCATGGGGATGAGAGTTGGAATGGGGTGTCAGTATTCTGGGGGAAGGAGGTTATATGGATGTGTGGTGGGGAAGGGGAAATAGGGCGGAAAGGGTGCTAGTTGGTGGGGGAGAAGGCAAATTACTTTTTTTGTATCTTAAATTTAATCAGTACATATAACACCATTGTTGAGCACCCGGTGTCAGACTTGGGTCCTTGTGACTGCAGATTGGTTATTTTTGTTTTATTTTATTAAATATTTTCACCACTTGTGATAGGCACTCAGTCTTAAAATGGAGAGGTCTCAAAATGGGGAGGGGGTCCTTCAGCAGTACCAAGATTAGGCCTCTGGTGGCCAGAAATTAATGTTTTTATTTGTTTCTGACACCAGGATTAGACAGCTGATATTTGAATGGGGGTCATTTGCAGCATCACCAGGACTGGGATCCTGGCGTCAGACTGAGAGGTCTACAGCGGCACTGGGATTGGACTCCCAGTGCTGGAATGGGTGGTCTACAGCAGCACTGGGACTGGGCTCCTGGTGTCAGAATGGCAGGTATAGAGCAGCACTGGGATTGGGCTTCTGGTGTAATGGGAGTCTACAGAGGCATTGGAATTGGCCCCTGGTGTAGGAACAGGAGATCAAAAATGGCACTAGGATTGAGCTTCTGGCTGGAATGGGGGTGGTCTACACTAGCACTGAGATTCAGTTCCTGGTGTCAGAATGAGGAGTCTACAGTGGCACTGGGATTGAGTTTTTGGTGTCAGAATGGGGGGTTTACAGCAGCATTGTGATGGGGCTCCTGGTGCTGGAATGGGGGTCTACAGTAACAGTGGGATTGGGCCCACAGTATTGGAATGGGTGGTCTACAGCAGCACTGGGCCTGAGGTACTGGTGTCAGAATGGGGGGTCTACTGTGGCCCATAGATTGGTCTCCTGTTGTCAGATTGGAAGGTCTACAGTGGCACTGAGATTGGACTCCTGGTGTCAGATGGGGAGGGTCTACAGCAGTATTGGGACTGGGCTCCCAGTGTCAGAATGGGGGGTCTACATTGGCACTGAGATTGGGCTCCTGGTGTCAGAATTGGGGTCTACATCAGCATGGGGATTGGGCTTCTGGTGTCAGAATGGGGGTCTACAGTGGCACTGGGTGTGGGTTCCCAGTGTCTGAACCGGAGTCTACAGCAGCACTGGGACTGGACTCTCAGTGTTGGAATGGGGATGTTTACAGCAGCACTGGAATTCGGCTCCCGCTTTCTGCATAATTTAATTATTTTTTATTTCTCCCCATTCCTGGTGTCACTGGTCACTGCAAAATGCAGTCTTGATGTGCACAAATCTTCACCACCAGGGAATGGCATGGCAGAAAAGGAGCCCCCTAAGCAAGTGGGGTGTTTAGACAGAACGCAGCTAGTGTACAGCCCATTTGTGCAGCAGCCCAGTTTGGGGACACAACCCACAGCGTTTTAGCACTTGTGCTTGCATTTTGGTACAAGCGTGCCTCTGGGGGGAGAGGTGGTAAGTTGCTGGCCATTCCCTAGCAACAGTGAAAACAGACACCTGGTGAGGGGAACGCCAGAGGGGATACTTAATGTTTTAGACTAGTGTGCTTTTTGAATATTAGTTGTAAGATCACTGCATGGGGTGACTATTATTCTATTTTAAGTTGCACACTATATATTTTTAATCAACTTGATGAAGCGGGACTGGAATTGATGACAGGTGCTTCCAGTAATTCCTACATTGAATAGGAGCCTGCTGAGTGAGCTGGGTGAGCTTGAGTGGGGCGAGCATGCAGCGTCAGGCATGGAGACATGTGCAGAGACATGCGTTTCTGTGTGCTAGTCTGCTGTGTCCGTGGAGAACAGGAGAAAAGACTCCTCCAAAACAGGAATATATGCACTACACTCTAAGGCCACACAGAAGGTAATCAGAACCTTCTTTAATAATATATCCCTGTAGTCTGGCGCAGGCTTGGTATCAGTTAAACTATGGAACCAAGTAGAAATAAATGTTTGTCTTGCCACATGTTTACACTGGATAATCAGGTCCAGGGTTTTGTCTGTGATAACTGTACCCTAACTAAAACCCTCTGGCAGAACTAGAATGTTTTTACAGGAGGGGTAATGTCCATGAGGAAATAAGTAATTTAGAGAACTTTACTGATACTGTGTCAGTAGAACTAGGTGTAGAGGCTTCATCGATCTTAGGTCCAACACAGGGAAGAGATATCCCTCCTAAGGAAGGGTCTTTACAGCTCACATCACCTTTATCTAGAGCACAGGAGGAAAACATTCCACTACCTTTATTAAGTGTAGTAAAAGATCCCGAGGTAGAGGACTGGGAACTAGTAACAAAAAGCACCAGAAGTCGCCATGGGGAGCAAATTTACAGTAGTGCCCCAGTTGAACTACAAAACCAGTTTAAAATTCTGGCAAAAACAACCTCTGAGGGAAAGGTTAAACAAAACAAACAGAGAAATAGAGCTGGCAAGGAAGGAGTTCACACCTTAGCTAACACAAGCATAGACTTAAAAGAGATTGAGGGAACTAACGCCATACTCACCCCCCCCAAATAATAAACCCTCATCCCAAACTAGAGACATAATAGTTTTGGGGGACTCTATTTTAAGAGGCACAGACACATTTATTTGTAGAGGTAGGAAAGAACATGCCACAGTAAGTATGCTACCAGAGGTTAAAATGTCAGATCTAATCCCTCTTTTAAATGGCTTATTGGAACACTCCTTTAGTCCCTTGATAGTAATTCATGTGGGGATAAATGACATTGGCACAAGATCGCTGCAGGCAATATACAATGTTTATATATACATAATCAGTAAATTGAAACAGCACATGAGGGATATTATAATTTCAGGTTTACAGCCCACACAAGGGAGATATAAATACAAGAACAAGGAGGTTTGTGTCCTGAACAGCTGGGTGAGCCTATTATGCATAAAGGAAAACATAGAATTCATGGATAACACTAGGATATTTAGAAATGAATCACTCTTTAAGGGAGATAGACTCCATTTAAATAGTTCTGGGGCTAGACTATTAGTGAAGGAGATAATGTTCGCCATTGTTCAACATTTAAACTTCTTACGCAGGAGGTGGGGAGAATAATATTGAATTACAAACTGATGGAACAACTCAACCAAAAGAAAACAATTAAAAATGATATTACACACAAAGGACATTCATATAGCTATTGTCATAGAAACATGATGGGATAGTACAGATGAATGGGACCGAAATGTGGATGGATATAATCAATTTAATATATCTAGGACCTTTAGAAAAGGGGGAGGGGTAGCCATATATAGTACATTAGTGAAGCTATCCCATGTGAAAAAATGGGATTAAACAAAGGCGATCTAGAAACAGAATGGGTAAAACTGCTTCCTAGAAACACAGCAAAAATTATTATATGTGCACTATACAGACCACCGTCCTCAAACACTGAAAGTGATATATTATTAAGACACCAATTAGCCAACTTAAACCCAGCTAATAAAATTATCTTAGCAGGTGGCTTTAACCACCCAGGTATTAATTAGAAAACATACATGGGATCTACAAAATCAGGGAGAGAAGACCTTGACTTGTTTGATCAATTAGGGTTGTCCCGAAAGGTGCAAGTAACAACCAGATGGGAGAACACATTGGACCTGATTCTTACTAATATGGGCGCCTCAGTTTGCAACATAAAAACATCAGAACCACTAAGGAGCAGTGATTATAAAACTGTATTGTTTAACATAATAGAAGAGTATACTGAAGATAAGGGAGTTACAACAGTCCTGAATCTAGGCAAAGCAGACTTTCATAGAATGAGGGATAATTTAACAAAATGGGACTGGACTACAGATTTTAACCATACAACTCTCAATGAAATTTGGAAACTGTTTATATCCAAACTTGAAAGTGAAATAGAAATAAATATACCCTCCCTCAAAAAAATACAATAAAAAAGGCAGAATTCCTAATTGGTTAAATTCAAACGTCATAAAATTAATAAACAAAAAGAAAAAACTTTTATAAAAAAATCAAAAGGGAAAAAACTACAGAGATCATAATCAAATATAGGGAGTTAGCTAAGCAGCTGAAGCTAGAAATAAAAAAAATAAAAAACAGCTTTTGATCTAAACTTAGCCAAAAAAACGAAGAATAACTACAAATCATTTTATTCTCATATAAACAGTTAAAAAAGCTCCAAAAAATATTGGTCAGTTTAAAGAGCTCAACCAGACAGTGACTGACCTAAAGCAAATAGTTAACATTCGAAATTCATATTTTCTGTCAGTTTTTAACGAAAGATCTGTTGGACAGTCCCTTAACCCTGTTGCAAATTCTATCAAAGGGAAAATTACAATATCAAATGTGGAAGCTGAGGACAGACTAAGTAAATTAAATATAAATAAATCATCATCAGGACCCGATGGACTGCATCCTAGAATATTATCTGAATTCACAATACAAATGGCACCACCACTAACAGCTATTTTTCAGTTGTCTTATGACAGTGGGGGAGTTGTGGATTGCTAGAAGGAAGCAATAGTTACTCCTCTGCATAAGAAAGGACCAAAGATAGACTTGGAACATTTTAAACCAATGAGCATAACCTCAATTGTATGCAAATTATTAGAAGGGATTCTTAAAGGGCATATCTTGGATCACCTTGAGTCTAATGATTTGCTAGACCAAACACAACACGGTTTTACAAAGACTAAATCCTGCCAAACCAATATGTTGGAATTTTATGAGGAAACCAGATGAACGTTAGATCAGGACAAGGCAGTGGATGTCATATTTTTAGATTTTGCAAAAGCATTCAGTAAATTACCACACTCCCTCATACTCTCAAATGGGGGCAGTGAGAGGATCTCAGATCTAGAAGTGGGTTGCCATCTGGGAACAAGTGACCATCAAACAGTGTGGTTCACATTAAACTTAGCTACAGATTCAAGCCATACAAAAGTGAGGGTGCTGGACTTCAGGAGGGCTGACTTTGGCAAGATGGGAGAGTGCCTCAGAAAAGCACTAACAAACGGGCTAGAAGGAGGGGTGGAGCAACAATGGGGAATCATAAAAACTGCCATCATAGAGGCAACAAGCCTTTGTGTGAAGCAAATAAACAAATCAAAACAAAAGAAAAAGCCACTATGGTTCTCAAAAGAGAAGACTGGGAAAGTCAGGAAGAAAAAGATAGTATTCAGGAAGTATAAGGAAACACAGAAGGAGCAGGACAGAGAGCTGTACCAGTTAAGGTAGAAAGAAGCAGGGAGGGAAGTCAGAATAGCAAAGGCCCAAACTGAGAAAAAGATAGCCAACTCAGTTAAGAAGGGGGATAAAACCTTTTATAGGTACATTAGAGAGCGTAGAAAGACACAGGGAGGGATAGTGAGGCTGAATAGAATGAATGGTGGGTGGGCAGAGGGGGACAGTGAAAAAGCAGGGATACTGAACAAATATTTCTGCTCAGTATTCACAAAAGTGGAGGGAGAAATGCCTAATCCAATTAACAGAAGCACTCTTGAGAGGGGAGTCGATCACAGCCCTTTCACGGAAGAAAGGGTTCTGCAAGAACTCCTAAAACTGAAGGTGGACAAAGCAATGGGGCCTGATGGAATTCACCCCAGAATTCTAAAAGAATTAAGGGGGGAACTAGTGAAACCACTGACTACTCTTTTTAATAAATCATGGGAGGATGGTGTGGTACCCAAGGACTGGAGGAAGGCAGATGTGATTCCCCTTCACAAAAGTGGGACCAAGACAGAGGCAGGAAACTACAGACCTGTCAGTTTGACCTCTGTGGTAGGGAAAGTGATGCAGTCACTTCTGAAGGAAAGAATAGTTGAGTACCTGCAGGTCAGTGGGGCACAGGACCCAAAGCAGCATGGGTTCACAGTGGGAAGGTCATGTCATACAAATCTAATAGATTTCTTTGACTAGGTGACCAAAGTAGTATACCAGGGAGGGGCTGTGGACATGGCCTACCTAGACTTTAGCAAGGCATTTGACACAGTCCCACACAAAAGATTAATAGTCAAATTAACTAGCCTGGGAGTGTGTCCCAGGGTGGTAGCCTGGGTAAAACATTGGCTGGACAGCAGGACACAAAAGGTAATTGTAAATGGAGTCCACACTGAAGAAGAGGGGTTACTAGTGGGGTATCGCAGGGTTCAGTACTGGGTCCAGTCCTTTTTAATGTCTTTATAAGTGACATTGCAGAGGGACTGGAAGGAAAAGTATGCCTCTTTGCAGATGACACAAAGATCTGCAACAGGGTTGATACACAAGGAGGCATGGAAAGGTTGAGAAGGGACTTTGCAAGGTTGGAGGAATGGTCAGAAGTATGGCAGCTAGGATTCAATGCAAAGAAGTGCAAAATAATGCACCTGGGAAACAAGAACCCAGGGTAAGATTACACAATGGGGGGGTAGTAACAACAACAAAAAAGGAAAGGGACCTGGGGGTAATCATATCAGATGACCTTAAGGTTAGCAAGCAATGTGAGAAGGCAGTAGGGAGGGCTGAGGGTATACTAGGATGCATAGGGAGAGGCATCACCAGCAGAAAACAGGAAGTTGTTATCCCTCTGTACAGACAGTTGGTGAGACCCCATCTGGAGTACTGCATCCAGTACTGGAGACACCATCTCCGCAAGGACATAGACAGGATAGAGGCAGTCCAGAGGAGGGCAACTAAAATGGTGCAGGGTCTGCAAGAGAAGCTGTACGAGGAGAGACTAAAGGAGCTTAATATGTATACCCTTGAGGAAAGAAGGGGGGGGGACATGATAGAAACTTTTAAGTACTTTAGTGAAATCAATAAAGTCCAAGAGGATAGCATCTTTCAGAAAAAGAGACGCGCAAGAACAAGGTGACACAATTTAAAGATGGGGGGGGGGGTGCGGTTCTGGGGCAATGTGAGGAAGTATTTTTTCATGGAGAGGGTAGTGGTTGCATGAAACAGCCTTCTTGAGGAGGTTGTGGGGTCTAAAACTGTGGGAGAATTCAAGAATGCATTGGGTAGACATAAGGCAATTAGAAACATAGAATTTGACGGCAGATAAGGACCGCTTGGCCCACTCAGTCTGCCCATTTCCCTGCCTACTGTATAAGCTGCAGATCCTAGTTAACCAGCAGCCTACTTCTTCTTACCCCAACCCCCTAGAATAGCCTTATGACTGTCCCATGCATGCTTGAATTCCACCACTGTTTTTGACTCCACAACCTCCTCCGGAAGGCCGCTCCATGCATGCACACCCTCTCTGTGAAAAATACTTCCTTAAATTACCTCTGAGCGCGCCTCTATCTTCAAATTGTGCCCCTTGTTCTTGCACACCTCTTTTTGAAAGATGCTACCTCTTGGACTTTGTTGATTCCCTTGAGATACTTGAAAGTTTCTATCATGTCCCCCTCTCCCTCCTTTCCTTGAGGCTATACATATTAAGCTCCTTTAGTCTCTCTTCATATGTCTTCCGGTGCAGACCCTGCACCATTTTAGTTACCCTCCTCTGGACAGCTTCCATCCTGTCTATGTCTTTGCGGAGATTGGGTCTCCAGAACTGCACGCAGTACTCCAGATGGGGTCTGACCAGCTGTCTGTACAGAGGGATAATAACTTTCTGTTTTCTACTGGTGATGCCTCTCCCTATGCATCCCAGTATCCCCCCAGCCCTCCTTGCTGCCCTCTCATATTGCTTGCCCACCTCTAGGCCATATGATATGACTACCCCCAGGTCCCTTTCCATTTTTGTTGTTGTTAGCATCTCACCCCCCATTGTGTACTCTTCCCCTGGGTTCTTGTTTCCCAGGTACATTATTTTGCACTTCTTTGCATTGAATCCTAGCTGCCATACTTCTGACCATTCCTCCAACCTTGCCATGTCCCTTCTCATCCTTTCCATGCCTCCTTGTGTATCAACCCTGTTGCAGATCTTTGTGTCATCTGCAAAGAGACATACTTTTCTTCTAGTCCCTCTGCAATGTTGCTTATAAAGACATTGAAGAGGACTGGTCCCTAATACTGAACCCTAGGTACCCCACTAGTAACCCCCTTTCTTCAGAGTGGACTCCATTTACTTATTACTCTGTGTCCTATTCTCCTGCCAATTCTTTACCCAGGCTGTCATCTTGGGACCCACTCCCAGGCTGGCTAACTTGTATATTAATCTTTGTGGGACTGAGTCAAATGCCTTGCTAAAGTCTAGGTAGGCCATGTCCACAGCCCTCCCTGATCTACTACTTTGGTCACCCAGTCAAAGAAATCTATCAGATTCATCTGGCATGACCTTCCCGCTGTGAATCCATGCTGCCTTGGGTCCTGTGCCCTCTGGCCTCTAAATACTGACAATTCTTTCCTTCAGAAGTGATTCCATCATTTTCTCTATCACTGAGGTTAAACTAACAGGTCTGTAGTTTCCTGCTTCTGCCTTGCTCCCACTTTTGTGAAGGAGAATCACATCTGCCCTCCTCCAGTCCTCAGGTACCACCTCATCAGTGGTGTCACTAGTTCTACCCTTAGTTCTTTTAGAATTCTGGGATGAATCCCATCAGGCCCCATTGCTTTGTACACCTTCAGTTTTAAGAGTTCTTTCAGAACCCTTTCTTCTGTAAATGGGCTGGTATCAACTTCTGTATCCAGAGTGTTTCTACTGTTTGTTTTAGGTACCTCCCCCTCTTCATCTGTAAATACTGAACAATATTTGTTTAGTATCTCTGCCTTTTCACAGTCTCCTCTGCCCACCCTCCCTCCCCTTTATTTAGCCTCACTATCCCTCTCTTGGTCTTCCTTCACTCCCTGATGTACCTATAAAAGGTTTTATCCCCCTTCTTAACTGAGTTGGCTATCTTTTCCTCGGTTTGGGCCTTTGCTGTTCTGACTGCCTTCCCAGCTTCCTTTTGCTTTAACTGATACAGTTCTCTGTCCTGCTCCTTCTGTGATTCCTTGTACTTCCTGAATGCTTTCTTTTTCTCTTTAACCTTCACTGCCACTTCCTTTGAGAACCATAGTGGTTTCTTACATCATTTTGTTTTGTTTATTTGCTTCACACAAAGGCTTGTTACCTCTGTGATGGCAGTTTTTATTATTCCCCATTGTTCTTCCACCCCTCCTTCCTGCCCATTGGCTAGTGCATTCCTTAGACACTCACCCATTTTGGCAAAGTCAGCCCTCTTGAAGTCCAGTACTTTTGCCTTTATATGGCTTGACTCTATTGCTGTGTTTATTGTGAACCATACTGTTCGATGGTCGCTAGTTCCCAGATGGCTACCCACTTCTACTTCTGTGATCCTCTCTCCATCTCCATTTGAGAGAACCAGGTCTAAGATTGCTGCCTCTCAAATGGGCTCCAATACTAGTTGTCTAAGGCATGCCCCCTGTAGGGCATCTAGAATAACCCCACTCTTCGAAGTGGCTGCTGCAACTGCACTCCAGTTAACATCTGGCATATTCAGATCACCCATCAGCAATATCTTCCCTTTTTCTGCTATTCTAAGTATACTTTCTATCATTTCCTTGTCCATTTCCTCCCCCTGAGAAGGGGGTCTGTATACAACCCCTGTGCGGATTGTGGTGCCATTGCCTGTCTCCAAATTTATCCACAGTGCTTCTTCTCCTCCTCCCTGTTTACCCTTTTGTTCTGTTGCTTTGATTCCTTCCCTTATGTAAAGAGCTACTCCTCCTCCTCCTTTACCCTCCCTATCCCTCCTGTTGATAGTGTATCCTGGTACGTTTATGTCCCAGTCATGGTTTTGTGCATACCATGTTTCTGTGACTGCCACAATATCCAGATATTCCTCCTTCATCAAGGCCACTAATTCAGGAAGCTTGTTACCCAGACTACGGGCATTGGTACTCATTGCTCTCCATTTTTTGATGGCTTTACCTTCTGTTGCAGCATCCCCCACTGACCTTTCTACCTCGGTCTTTTTCTCATTTAGTACCCTGTTTTGTAGGGAGAGGCTGGGATTTTCCTGCTGCTTATCAGTGCCTCCCCCTTTAACTAGTTTAAAAGCTTGCTAATGAAGTATTTTAACTGATTACTCAAAAGACTTGTTCCCTTCCTGGACAGATGCAGACCATTCTGCCAGTATAGGCTGGTGTCCCTCCAGGTGGAACCCCAGTCCCCAATGAAGCCAAACCCCTGTGCTCCACACCATCTTTTCAACCATTCATTAAACTGCATGGTGCAAAGTACTCTCACCTCCCCCATGCCATTGACAGGCAGCACCTCTGAGAAGGATACTGTGTGTGCTACTTGTCTTAGGCCCCTCCCCAGCTCTACAAAGTCCTCCTGCACTGCTCTAATCTCATGATGAGCCAAGTCATTTGTCCCTAGGTGGACAATGACGTCCAGCTCAGACTCCTGTGCAGCTGTTCTCGTGATCCTGAGGATGTGCTTCCTGTCCCTCCAAGCCATGGCACCAGGCAGGCACCTTACTTCAGTTTTCCCTGCTCCCCCCAGTTCTATCCCCCTAATAATTGAGTCCCCCACCACCCCCTTCCTACCCCCCAACAATTCTTGTGGGGGGTAGGAAGAAATAGGCTGTTGATCAACTAGGATCTGCGGCCTATCTTGTAGGTAGGGGAAATGGGCAGACTAGGTGGTCCAAGTGGTCCTTATCTGCCGTCAAAGTCTATGTTTCTATGTTCTGTATGTTTCTAAGGGACATAGGTTTAGAGACAAAGTTAGATAATTGGATTGGGGCATGGCTCACTGGGAGAAAACAGAGGGTCTCTGTTAATGGTGCTATGTCAGTTTGGGTGGAGATGACTAGTGGGGGTGCCTCAGGGGTTGGTGTTGGGTTCCTGTTTCTTTAATGAGTACGTGTCTTCCCTTCAGTATAATTGGGATGGCATTTGGATTACTAAATTTTCAGACGATTTTAGGCGGGGTGGGGGTTATAATTAGGTCTCAAGTAGACAAAGATAATATTCAAAATGCACTGAACCATATAGTAAAGTGGACCACAAGCCACAAGCTCCCTTATAACACTAATAAATGTGTAGTCATGCACATGGGGCACAAAAACCTTGAGTACAGTTATACCATAAACAATCAACTTCTTAGATGTGTTACAGAAAAGAGAAACCTTGGTATTATAGTATCACACGATCTTCAGTTTAAATCACATTACAATATAGTTACACAAAAAGCAAACAGAACTTTGAATTGCAATTTAAGACACATAGATAGTAGAAGAAGAGTGGTTTTTGTTGCCTCTGTATGGCTCACTGGTGAGGCCTTTGATGGAGTACTGTTCTCAGGTTTGGGCACCGTACAAGAAAAGAGAAGTAGACAGATTGGAGAGGGTTCAGAGAAGAGCAACTAAATCAATAGCCGGACTGTCAAACATGACTTATGAGGATAGATTATTGGAGCTGAACAAGTTTTCCCTGGAGTACAGTAGGTGTAGAGGAGATGTTTGCTTTATCGAGCATTCACAGATGATTCATTGTGGGAAAGCTTAGGTTTAGAACTAAAAATTCAGCATCATAACATGAGATTGCTTGGGCTTCAACTAAAAACCAGTAGACATAATTCAGTAAAAAGACAACATTGGTATACACAAAGGGTAGTACCGATTTGGAACTCCCTACCCTATAAGGTTGTAACTAGTTCCTCAATGATGACATTTAAGAACAATTTAGATAAATATTACAAATTTAAGGGGAGGTTATCTTGATAAAATTTGGTAGCATAATGGACACTAGTTTAAATAAGCTCAGTATTTCCTATGAATCCTATGACTCCTATGTGAATCAGTCTTGCCTGATTTTGAATTGATTTTTTTGTGCTGCAATTTTGAAAACTCTTTTTTGTTTTGTTTATAACTTTTTAAATAAACATTATGTCAGTTTCAGAACAATAAAAGTGCAATCACTGGGGCAGGATCTAACAAACCTACAAGTTTCAAGTTTCAAATCCCTAGTTCCAGCTGTAATTTAGTTATTGATCAACAAAAGAAAGGTACTGTTTCATATATTTTAGTGTTCTGGGCCTTTGTAACACAAAAACTACTGAACCAAATTCCCCTCAAATTGGCAAATCCTGAGACTGTGGCCCAGAATGAGTGCCTTCCATATTTCCTGCCATCTCTCAATAGGTGGCCAAGAAATAAGCTGCCAAAAAATCAAAATTTAACATAGAAGTGCCCTAAGAACTACCATGCATGCCATTACAATTGTAACTGTACACATTATTATCCACTGTGGGCTTGTTTTCTTGTCATTATGTGTGTGTGTACTGGTATACATGTATAAATAAATAGTTTTACAAACATTACTATGCTACTGTTCAATGCTGCTACTTTCTCCTTTATCTCTGCTTATATTGACTTACAGTATCTCTGCTCCCTGCCTGGTTAGTCTTAACAACTCTTCTGACATGGAAATGACTAAGCCATGCCAGGCTGCATTTCTGTTCTGCCCCCCTGATTGGTACTTAATTTAATTTCATTCCATTTCATTTAATTGTTTACCTTGGAAAAATACATTGAGCAAAATTGCCCTTTTTCAGGTGTGAAAAGCATTTACAAAATTACAATATAGAAAACAATGACACAAAGTAACAATAAAATGATTTACAACAGCAGTAAGATTAACCATCTAAAAGACTAGACAACTGCTTCTTAAAAAAAGGTAAAGTACTGATTTGCTTAACTTGACTGATTCTAGTAGTCAATAATAATAATCTTTATTTGTAGAGTGCAATTCATAAATATCAAAGCGCTTTAACAATAGTAAACAACAAAATCTAAAATCATAAATAGTTAATAATAATAACAACAGAATCAAACAGATCAGTTAATGGAGAAAGCAAGGTTAAATAAATATGTCTTCAATGCTGATTTGAAGCTCCCCATGGTGTGGCACTCATGAACCTGACGAGGTAGAGAATTCCACAGGAAGGGGGCCACAAATGTGAACACATGGGCCCAAGATGTCTGCAGCCAGACCCTGGAAATTTCCAGCAATCCCTCATTGGCAGAGTGGAGTGGTCAGGAAGGGCAGTGGGGGCGAAGAAGCTCTTGCAAGTATCCCAGTCCCAGTCCCTGTCTGTGTAGGGGTTTATAGGTCAGCAAGTCAACCTTGAAGGTGTTCCACCATTGAACTGGCAGCCAGTGCAGCTAGTAGAGCACAGGTGAGATATGGCTAATTTACGAAAGCCCAGTCAGTAACCTGGCTGCCGCATTCTGCATCAGCTGCAGACAGCAGATATCAACCCCCAGTAGCCCTAGGTACAGGGCATTATAATAATCCAGATGGGAGGTCTGGACACTTAGTGCAACAAATCCAAAAACTGACCAAAACATGTTCTACAAAAAGGAATTTCAAGCAAAACTGATTCCTGAGATCTTGTATAGTGGTTTTTATGTTGCACTCAAAACAGTTCTAGAATTGGATGGGGGACCCAACCTAGGATGACCTTATGGAAATAACAAATTAGTATTTTTGTTTTCACACAGTCATCAAATGATTGTAAATGTGTGACCTGGTACAACAAACAATGATGAGTATTAAATGGAAGTCCAGTAATAAAATGACATATTGAGTTACACACGACTTTGACACTGGATAACACCCCACTACCCGCACCTGAATAATTCAACAGTCCATAGTCCAGAACTGGTAACAATAAGCTCTTTGCCAAAAGCACACAAGTTTCAGGCAAAAGGTTGTTCTGGATCTTATAAAGGGAACCCAAACATTGGTGTATGTTTTTTTTTATAATATTTCCACATGAGATTCATATGACAGGGCATTATCCAATATAACTCCAAGTTACCTAAATTTGTTAACTGTTTCAATATGTCCACCATTAAGGGCTCTCAATAAGAACTCCTTATTTCCTAGTTGTTTTTTTTGTTTGGCTAAAAATCATAGTTTTAGATTTTGATATTGAGGACCATCCTCCGAGTGCTGAACCAAGATTGTAATTTGAAAAACTCTTTTTGGAAAATGTCATCCTCTCCCCTCCTAAAGTATTTGCATATGAGAGCATTTCAGAGCAAGGACAGACCAAACGCAAGTCATTCAAGAAGAAGGAGAAGAGTAGGGGTTGCAAAATGGAACCCTGTGAGACACCATGCTTGACTTTAAGAAAACTGGAGTAATGATTAGAAGTAATAGTTCTCTGTTCATGTCCAGAAGGATAGTACTCAAACTAGTTAATAGCATCATTGGAAAAATTAGTTTGACAATGACTGTAACAGTAAACCATGATCAACTAAGTTAAATGCCTTGGTGAGGTCCACAAATACAAAGGCCACAAGAGTCCCAGAATCCATGGCCTGATACACGTGGTTCACAAAACTCACCAAGGCATTGTGTAAAGCACACTTGTTCTCTCCATCTCTTCTTATTGGTTAGTGCCTGCACTTGCACAGCTGGATTTTCTCATTTGAATGTGCCTTCATCAGGTTGCCCTGGACTCCCCTGAATATGGCCAGACAGTGTCCTGATACAAAATGGCAACTTTGGCCAAAGATGGCCTCTGTACCCATCTAGAGCTCACAGTTCCTTTCTTTCTTAATAATTCACATTCTTGTTGTAGCAGCAGAGTACTAGATATGTGCTGTTGTAGTGTCACAGGATCTTCAGAACTGTAGAAAACATCATTTGTCAAGTATGTGAGTGTGTAAGATGAACTAGACTTCTGTGCCAGTCTTTGCATTTATCTTAGGCCATCCCTTTTATTCATAGTGTTGTTCTGCCATCTTGTCAATTCAAATGTTTATGAAACATGTATATAAATCAGATCAGAGTAAATGTCAGCTTTGCTCATAGACAGAATCAAAGGAAAGGTCAGGGCACAACTCAAAAAAGATCAGTTTTTCACCATTTATGATGGAAAGCAGTGTAGCCCACTGTTAAAGAACATCAGTAGGAAATTCCAGGTTCCAGTTATATTACTGCCACTAGCTCATTGTGTGACAATGAACAAATCACAGTTCTCACATGCTTCCATCTCACACTGACCAGCTGTAAAGCAGAGTAGAAGCAGGGCCCCACTGAAAATAAGTTAGCAGCAAACTAGAAATAGTACATTTTGGGAACAATAATGTAGATAAAAAATATAGAATAAAGTATGGGGTGGTGTGTGTAATGAGAAGTTTACACACCCACGAGGTGTTAGATGCTACATAAACCCCGAGAGCGAAGCTTGAGGGGTTTATTACAGCATCTAACACCTCATGGGTGTGTAAACTTCGAGTTTCCACACACCACCCCATTTTTTATTTTATATAATTGCTGGGTTTCCCTTTTTCCCACAGCAATTATATAAAATACTAGCCCTTCCAGTGCGCTCATGCTCCGGTTCTGTTTTCCGCTACTGTACACATCCGTCCAGTCTGAATTTAAAACAAAAGTCAGTTGAAGAAGTGCTTTTTTTTCCCCCTATTGACTTTAAAAGTAAAAAAAAAAAACATACCACTGAGCTCTGCTTGTCTGGCGGTTTCACTTGGAGCAAGAAGGTGAGCCGAGTGGTTACAGAGCGAGGAACTGCAGGCTGGACATGCGCAGAATGAGGGAAACCGTATGCGTGTTTGCCATGAAAAACACTCCTTAATTACGGCAAATTACGCCACGGTTTTCCTATGGGAAAAAGGGAAGCCCATTAAT
This sequence comes from Neoceratodus forsteri, assembly GCA_016271365.2. Classification (NCBI taxonomy): domain Eukaryota; kingdom Metazoa; phylum Chordata; order Ceratodontiformes; family Ceratodontidae; genus Neoceratodus; species Neoceratodus forsteri. The sequence goes on along the minus strand of CM057452.1, from coordinate 1,545,382,362 downwards.
TATTATATGATTATGGGTATACCAGCTGTTGTTTTTTAACTGTTTAACAAGTATCTCTTGTGTGGGTGTGTGAGAGGACCACAAAATGAAGCTGACAGGTTCTGTCTGCTCAACCTGTGTGAAACAATTGTTAAACAGGAACAAACAACAGTTAGCATACCCATAATCATGTAATATGGAAATGGATCACCGTGACATGATTTTGGGTTTACTTAGGTTCACAGGTTTGTATGAGTTCGAGGGACCAGCCCATAGTGAACTCGTCACCCTTAGCCTGGGTGGAAATTATATTTAGAATCACCCATATATAAGTCTAAGTTCATTCTGAACTGTTGTAAATTAACTCTTTGTACCACATCCAGGGGCAGTATGTTCCAAACTGGAACTACTCTCTGTATGAAAAATAAATTTTTTCTAACAGTCTTATTTACGCCTGATCTCAACATTAGTTTATGGGACCTAGTGTTATTTACAGAATGGTACTAGTCCATGCATATGGTCTCAAATTAGGCCGCATCCCTTGTTGCTTTATAAATCAAACACAAATCTCCTCTTAATGAGTGATATTTGAGGGAATAGAGGCCCAGTATTTTTAATCTATCATCATATGTACGTGCTTTCTAATTAATAATATGTTTGGTAAACCTTCGTTGGACTTTTTCTACCGACACCTTATCCTTGACCAATGTTGGAGCACAAAAAGATGAGCAATAATCAAAATGTGATCTTACTATACAACAGTATATAGGTATTAGCACTTCAGGCTGCCGACCTGTGATATTTTTCAAAATACAATTTATCAATCTGTGACATTTTTTAACAGTTTTATTTGTATGCTCAGAAAATGTCAAACTATTTGTAATATAAACTCCCAGATCCTTCTCAGAGGTAACCGTGCTTAGAGAAATGTTATCCATATGGTAATCAACTAGCCTGTTGTTTTTACCAAAATGCATACCTTTGCATTTGGAAATGTTAAAGGTTAATTTATTTTGATTTGCGCAGATTGATCAATTATTCAAATTAACCTGCAGCATATATGCTGAAGTATTGTCATTTACAATACACCCCAATTTGGCATCATCTGCATATTTGTTAAGCCACACTCCCTGTGTGGTATTCATACTAGAGATAAGAATATTAAACAAAATTGGGCCAAACACTGAGCCCTAAGGCACCCCACTAGTAGCAACCCTACTCCAGGTGGACTTATATCCCCTGACACTAACTTGTTGCTTTCTATCTGCCAGCCAGGACGAGATCCACATAATAATATTCCTATGAAGCCTTATATCAATAAGGCATTTGATCAAGATTTTGTGGGACACTGAGTCAAAAGCCTTTTCATAATCTAAAAAGATGACATCCACTGGAAGGGCTGCATCCAAGGCTTCACTAATAGGCTCACATAAGTTAATTAAGTTGTTCTGACATGGTGCACCTGGTGTAAAACCATATTGAGTTATATCTGTCAGACCATTGCTTGTTATATGCCTGCTTATTTTTTGTAATAAAAGTTTCTCCATTACTTTACCTATGCAGGAGGTCAAACTAATTGGTCTATAGTACTTGACATTCTGTTTTGCACCCCCTTATGAATGGGGATCACCAAAGCTTCCTTCCATTCCTTTAGAACTATTACTTTCGCAATACATTCATTAAACAGAAGAGTGACAGCACCAGTGAGCTCACAAGAGACTTCTTTCAAAAAGACGAAAGGGATATTGTCTGGTCCAGCTGAGGCTGTAGATTTAAAGGAATTAATGGCTGAATAAATTTCAGCACCAGTAAATTCCACACGAGTCCTGAGAGCCACAATCTATATTTCCTACTATTTCTTTAGCTTTAAAGATACTGGTGAAATACCTATTGAATTCATGAGCCGTAAGCTGTTCATCAGATACCAAATTATTATTAATTTGTAGGGGACCCATCTTGGAAACATTACATTTCAGGGATCCAATATAATTGAAGAACAGTTTGTTATTGTCTTTTTTTACTGTCGCTAATTTATATTCCAGATCTTTCTTGGCTTTTCTAATAGCAGATTTAGCTTTATTAGCTTTTTGTTTAAATCTGTGTCTGTTAGTCTCAGTCTTTTGTTTTCTATATTTATTATAGGCCTTTTTTTTGCCCTTACAAGTCTGCTAATCCCTGTGGAATACCAAAGGGGAAGGCTCCTTTGATTTTTGTATTTTATCTGCTCAGGAGCCCAGTTGTTAAAACAGAACTCAGTTATTTCTTTTATTTTACCCCATATCTGATCTACTTCAAGGTCCCTCTATTCTTGTTCCCAGTTCCCGTCTGCTAAGTAGGCCTTTATTGCCTCATAATTTGCTCTAGCAAAGTTCTGCATTTTTGTAACACCTTTGTTGGCCAATTTACAGTAAACCTCTTTTTGTTCAAGTTTTCTACCTTGCTTGTTTCTGTGCTCCCCGCTGTGCAGTGGTTTGGCCGACATTGAGCATGGCAGATGAGCAGCAAGAGGAGATGTCTGTGTGCAGAATAAGAAGTACGGCCATTGTCCTTGCTAATTTGCTTTAAATGGTAAGATTCCCAGTGCAATACAGGACAAATGTGATTTTGGTTTGCAGGTAAATACATCTTTAAAAGCAGGAAAACAGGAACACAAAAGCCACACAGAAGACAAAGGTATTAAATATAAAAGTGAGGTGGTTATGACAATGCTGTGCAAAACCTTTGTTAGGCTCATGTGGATTACTGTGTGCAGTTTTTGGCTTCTTATTATACAACGGTTATAGCAGCTCTGGAAAAAGTGCAGTGCAGATTTACATGGATGGTACCAGGACCGAGGGGTTTAATTCATGATGAAGGTCTGAAACAAAAGGTGTACTCACTTGAGCTAAGAGCATTAAGGGGTGACAGAGGTGTTCAAAACCATAAAATAATCAGAATGACTAAATGTAGCTAGATTATTCTCAGTGCTTATTGAATCACAACAAAGCATGCGTAATCTCAAAATAAGAACTAGACACATGAAAAGGGGAGATCAAAAGAAACATTTTCATGCAAAGGATAATTGGGGTATAGAATATTTTACCACAAGTGGCAATATACTGTATGCTGAATCAATTGCAATATTCACAACAGAACTGGATAATTATTTAAAATAGAAGAATATTAAAGGACAAAGGGGATGTGCAGGAAGATGGAATGACTATACAATAGACCTGAGCAGGGTTTGACAGTGGTACAGATAAAGAAGTCAGATTGTCTCCTCATCTGCTAAAAATGTTCATGATTTTCTAAGAGGTTATATACCTCACTTGGATTTTTCTGGTTAAGCATTGTATAGGTAAATTGTAAAATTAAATAATATCTCAAGATGTTTATAGGTTACAGTGATTTAATATTCGACATGCATTGTCTGGAAGAAGAGGACTCCTAGAAACTGCAAAATGTATAGGTGAACTTGCACAGCTGTTTCTTTTTTTTATTTTAGAATTTCCAAACACCAGGATATCCTCATTCAGGTAAATTACCTAATTTCCAAGGGGGACCTGGGAGAACCAGACAGCAGCAGAGTTGTTACAATTCAGAGGTAGCATTACAATGTTTCAGAATTACTATATGTACATATGCAATGATCACAAACGCAATCAACATAATAAAAAGTTATATACAGTCTACAGGTTTCATTATCTACACATCAGTCTGCATTTACATTTGCTCCCATTTTATCCTAGTTTGTGAGGTGTATTAAAAATACATAGACGAGGAAGTGTTACTGAGGAGGGATTGGCACTGGGACGTGGTTAGAGAGGGAGAAGGAAAAGTTGTGTTGGGCAGTGTAGGGTAGGTTAGAGGGATAAAGGAGTGTCAAGGAACCTCAGGAAATATAATGAAATCAGGATGGATTAGTGACAATAGCATTGTTTCCAAAGGGGGAGAACATGCCCCATTTGAAGCTCTGTAGATCTGTCGGTAACTTGATGTTATCATGGTATGGAATCCAGCTGGTTAGGGCAGCAGCAGTCAGGGCCCTTGAGAGGGTGGGGGAGCAGAATAATTCCTGGGGCCCAGGCCACCCAGCGTATTGTATGCAGGAAAGAGGCTGCGAGCTGGTAGGGGCCCCAGAGTCTGAACTTTCTCCTGGGCCCAGAATTCCTCTCAAAGGGCCTGGCAGCAGTGAATGATTTCTGGCCCATTGTTTTGAAAGTTCTAGGAAAATGCAGTATATCTCTCATCTGAGAACTTAGCTTGTAGGTCAGTACTGTTTTATTAAGAAGGTTATGAGGACGTCATTTTAAAAGCCTTTGCCTCATTTGTATGGTAGCAAGGCCCATTTAAGTTTCCAGTGAGTTTCCGCTATGTAGTCATCCAAGTTTAGAATATAGATGACTATGGTGAGCACTTTAGTCACAGAAATTGGAAAATCTGCACGTGCAACTGAAAGCCTTCGTGATTTTGTGTAGGGTCAGGTAACTGAGTAGTAGTTTCCTCATACTGAGATGCAGGCCACTGTGGGGCTGAAAAAGCAGGCCAAGTTTCTGATGTGAGCTCTGGACTGTTCTGGGGATGTGTTTAGTGAACAACAGTTTGGGGTGTAGCCAGAAACCAAGATATTCAAATGTCTGCACATTGGTCAGGACTTGGTCATTCAGTGGTGTAATTGGCAGTGATTTCTGGGGGTGCAATTTCCTGGAGAATACTTTGACTTTTGTCTTGGATCTATAATATTCAGCACTAGGACCATTTAAGGCCCCATACACAGGCATACTTTAGTGGCACAAAGTAGTTGTAAGAATCACTCTGCATCTCTGTTCTACCTTGCACCTCTTTGAGCTACAGTATGCACAAAGGGCACAGATGCCTTTTTATGTGCCAGTGCAGATGATCATTGAAATGGCACAGGGAAATGAGTGGAAGCCAGCATACTAATGAGTGCTGTGCTATTCATAGATGCTTCCTGGCCCCAAAACAGCCATCCAAATGCGACAGTACCTCATACCCCTGTGGAACTGTGTGAAGCAATTCCAAAAAAGTGTCACAGGTGTATAGTGGCTGTGGTAGGACCCAGTGTGGGACCAAGAGTGGTGACGAAACTAATAGCGGCAAAATACAGATATGGAGAAACAGGACTAGGGAGGGGGTTCCACAGGACACCGGGTATCATGGAACAACAGTGGTGTAGTCTGGGGCCACTAGACCAGCAGGGATGACTAATGAGGTATTTCAGAATTCAGAAGCTACTAAGCCCACAAGTGGGCAAAAATGTACAGGGTGTGGGGTGTGCAGACATTTGAGGTGGCAGTGAATCATGCCACATCCTCTGGCCATGGCATTGTGGCACAGAACTAGCGCACTGTCATGATCAAAAGTCTGTGGTAGTCATACTTAGGATGTTTGCAGCTGAAAATCCAATTTATGACCACAAAAATGTGGTGATCATAATTTGCGTTGTGACTTAGCCACTCCAGGGGGTGGGGCGGGGGGACTCTTCTCTAGCAGCTAAGTCAGGACTCAGTGTAGAGTAGATTTTTGGGGGTGGAATAATGGGAAAAATCTGTAAGCCCCGGAAGTTGATCACTCCGACTGTGAATGCATATTGGGCTTATGCTGTAATCTAGTTCACCTTGTTAAAGGAGTCTTGAAGTATTGCATTCAGTGGTGGTTTTTGCTTTTGTTTATAATGGGTATCATTGGCATGCAGTAGAAATCAATACTGGTAGTTTAATCAAGGTAGGGTGAGGAAAGGTCATTAATGAATAGGCTATAAGAGAGGGCTTTGTCTGTATCCTTGGGGTATTTTGACATGCAGTGGATTAGGAAATTAGATTGATTATTTGGCTTTTAACATTGTGTAAGGTAATCTTCATACCAGATGAGTACTGATGGGGATAGACCAAGGTGCTGGAGATTTTGGTTGAGAGTGTAGAAGTTAAGGTGTCAAAAGTCTTTGCCAGGATGATGAAAATAACTCCCATGATATTACCTGTGTCAAAGGCAATAGCTGGTTCATTCATCACCTTTAGATGGGGTTAGGATCATTGCATACGCATTGTAACAATAGCAACATTTATTTATTTATTGGATTATTCCGAGTACACCTTCCAGCTGACAGCTCATTTACAAAGGTTCCAAGTCACAGTCAGTAAAGTACATTTAAAAATAATACAGCCATGAGCACAATACAGATATCAGAAAATATAGTCAGGAAACATATACAGTTGATACCTTAAAAATACATAATGGAGCACATGCTGTATATTACATCTGACATACACATGCGTAAGTAGTAGAGCATGTCAGGAGTTCATAAATAACATGATAGGTCTGAAGTGTATATGAGAAAATTTGCACATATCACTATACTATTCACATGCAAAATAATCCCCAGTTTCAGAAATGTATTCTATTTTCTTCTGTAGTTTTTTTTTCTTTCAACCCAAATCCATTTTATAAGAATGATCAGAATTTGCAAAGATACATGTAATGTATGTATGTTTGTACTTTGGTATATACACACAAACACACACACACACACACACACACACACACACACACACACACACACATTTCAGGTGGGGGAGATGTTAAGAAAGCACTTCGCTATGCCTCGTGTTAAGCAAGACTCCTTGGTGTGTTTATATCACAGTATATATGCATGTGAATAACAAGCATTTAGAAATGTACAAAAACAGCCCAATTAAAAAAAAGGTGAGTCATACGATGATCTGATATCTAAAACAGTTAAAAGACCAAGTTAAATGAAATGATCCTTCATATAAATGGGTGATATATTCACAGGATGGTAAAAAGCATTTGGGATTTGAAACTCTTTAACAACTGATCAATGCCTGCCCGTTCGGCACTAATGTCCACTTCTGCTGTGTTAGAGAAAGGGATAACAGTTCCCACCAGTTTAATAAAAAAATTCAAAATAGAAATGAATAATTCAGTTGGCCATGTTAAATAAGGCACAGTTGGCAGTAAGTTCCCACCCCCTCGCCCAGTGTTAAGGTTTAAGAATGGTTGGTGATGGGATGATAACTACAAAGCAGTTTTGTCTTACAGTAAGTACTGAGAATGGGTAACCACTTCTATACCCAATAAATATGTCTCCATATATATTAAGTACTGTGAATGGGTAACTACTTCTATACCCAGTAAATATGTCTCCACATATACATCTATAATTAGAACTGTTATCGAATACCCCCTCTTGCTTGATGTATAAAGCAGGAGGATAACTGACTCTGTAAGTAATGTCTGACTGATTTATAATGTACCTTTATGCCTTTTATGATGAAAAGCTGTTTTGTATTGCTATGTGAAAAACAATAAACTAAGGGTTTAAAAAAAAATCAGAACTGTTTACAGATGTAGAAATGTGGTGCACAACCCCAGAATATGTGTTGGCAGCAGCTGAAGGATATAGGCACTGTATATCAACAACTGTAAAAATATTGATGCATTTTGGTTGGTCGCTTTTATAGGACTGGAAAAGAGCAGCAGGGTGCAGTAGCTGCTACTGAGGGGAACATTTAACTATTTGTTTTGTTCCCCACAGAACTTGGGAGAAGTGGAGGGCTGGAAAAGCTGACAGGAGTTTCGGCAGGAAGGTGGGACCTGCACAACAGAAGGACCAATCAGGGCTGAGCAGGAAGACTGGCAGGGCATAAAAAGATCAGAGAATAGAGCAGTATTTTAAAGACCAGCAGGGTGTAGTAGCTGCTACTAAGAGGGGCATTTCACTATTTTCTTAGTTTCCCACAGAACTTGGGAGGAGCAGAGGGTCAGAAAAGCCGACAGCAGAAAGGCAGGACCTGCACAGTAGAAGGACCAATCAGGGTTGAGCAGGAACACTGGTGGCAACTCTGAGATCAGGAAGTGCAGGGCCTTTATAAGGGGTAGGCCATCAAGTAGCCCCATGCACTGCAGCCCCCCTGCGCCAAGGATGAATGCACTAAGGACGCTGGAGTCTGCCCACCGAACATGCTAAGGAAGTCAGAGTCTGCACACCGGACTCAGCCAAACAAGGCAGCTGGCAGCCAGAAATCTACACATCAGAAGGGAAGCAGGGGATCAGAGGAGGAGCAAACGGCAGAGGGAACCAGAACATCGAAGGCAGTTGACTCAGATAAACACATCCCTGTCTAGCCTATTTCAGGGGGATAGTACAGTATCTTGATGTTGTGATTGCCTGCGCTGAAGAACATAGCTAACACCCTATCTAGGATGGGGCTGTTTGGAAGAAAACCAATTTGTCTACCAAATTGCCTTTCCTACTGGGGGCTGTTATCTTAAAGTTGTGCTCTTAATATTGCCTATTACCTATTCCTTAGCTGTTACGGTTTCGGTGTCTACCACTGTGTTCGGGTTAGCAAATCAGACACCCTAATTGCCCTTGTCATAGAGGGTTATTATCCTATGGTCATGCTTTTGTAATTGCCCTTCCTGTTAGCTGTTAGTGTTTCTGTTTTAGTACAGATCTGTAAATCCAAAGTACTAGGGGGATTATCCTAAGGTTGAAAGTCTGATATTGCATCTGTCATACAGGGTTATTATCTTAAGGTTGTGATTGTGAATCTGGGGTGTGAGTTTAATATTGCATCTGCTACAGGGGGTTAGTATCCTGAGTTTGTAGGAAGAAAGAAAGGGACAAAGAAAGGTAGTGGTTTAAGGCAGTGAGTTAAGGTAGAGGTTAACCCATTCTATCTTATGCTGCCATTTTGGGTCAGGTTAAGCAATGGATTCAATTCAAGTTTATTGCAGGAAAAACTCCACTGAGCAGGCTCATTTACAAGGAGATCCTGGTTACAAAGCATTGATAGGTAAAAAAAGAGATAAGGGTAGGTGGTATACAAACACGCTTAGAACAAAGAAACATTGAAGTCACAAGATGTGGGGTAATTCGATGACGGTAATAGAGATCGCAATGCATAACATTTTTACATAACAGCAATAGGAATTATAATGCATAACATTTATAAATTGGCAACAGAGGAAGAGTAGGGAGGACTCTAGCAAGGTGCATTAAACAAACAGCATACAGCACTGAAGTAAGTGCTAGGCAGCCTTATGGAGTATAGAGAAGAATTAAGTAGGAGAGGGAGAATTGGGTGGGAAGGGGGAGGACAGTAACACTGGTATGTGGAGATTTACTTGTAGACCTAAAAAAGACATACTGGGGAGGGACTAGAGGAAAGGATAAATTGATGGAACGTAAGAGGGTACCTGGGCGGGGAGAATGACAGGGTGAGCTAACGGTTAGTGGGGAGGTGGTGGGGAGGAGGGGGTAAGTGAAGAGATGATGTAGTATGAAGAGAGAGGATGAAGGGGAGGAGGGATGGGAGTAGCGTGAATGGGGAGCACGCATGAGTATCTGAGATGGAGAGGAGGATGGGGAGGAGAAAGAGTGAAGGAGTAAGAGAGGAGGGAATAGACATGTAGTGGAGATTGGAGTTAAGTGCACATATGTCTGGGTTAGAGGTGGGAAAGGGTTGGCGATGGGTTGGAAAGGGGTTGGGGATGGGGAAGGGAGACTTGAGGAAGAGGGGAGGTAAGCATGAGGGGAAGGGAGGGGAGTGCAAGAACAAGGGGCAGAGGAGGTAGGGGAAGCAGGAGAGGGGATGGAAGGGGAATAGGAGGGGAAGTGGGAGGGAAGGGTGGATAGGAGGAGGAGGAGGGGGGAAAGGCAGGGGGTAGAAGGGTGGATGAAACATGATGACAGAAGAGGCTAGGTCCTATGGCAGTTGCACACGTCATTAAGATCTCTTGCAGCTAGGGATCTGAAGAAATTTATCGAGACAGTGCTGATCAGCTTGAGGACCGTCTGAAGTCTGTTCCAGGCTGCAGGAAGGGCATAGGAGACAGCGCTTTTACCGATGGAAGTACGTGTCCTAGGCATATCCAGGTGGATGTAGGCTAATTTCCTCAGGGAGTAAGTACTGTGGGAGATATGGGTGAGAGAGAAGATGTACCCAGGGAGCTTGTTTCAGAGTATTTTGAGCATCCACATACCATTGTCAATCAAGCACCTGGTTGAAAGGGATGTTCATCTTACGATTGCGTAAAGGTCGCAGTGTTGTGTTCAGTAGGGGGTACTGGTGGCAAAACACAGTGCATGGTGGTACAGAACATCAAGTTCATGCAAACTGGCTACTGATGTGCAGTTGTAGATTATGTCGCCATAGTCATGGAGAGGAAGGAATGTTGCCAGGATGAGTCTTAACCTAGCCACAGTGGGGAAGAGTGCCCTATTTCTAAAGAAAAACCCTAGCCTGGTTTTGAGTTTGTTGGCAAGACTCTCAATATGAACATTGAAAGAGAGCTTGCTGTCAATCCATAGCCCTAAGTATTGAAATTTGTCAACCACCTTGAAAGTTTCACCTAGGGTAGTTACAATAGCTGCACCCTTTGTATTTGTGGGGGGAGCGGTGGATTTCCTGTTGAGAGTAAAGAACATGGCATCCTTTTATAGTCGATGAGATTCTGTTCAAGCTGCAGGAAATCAAGTTTGTAGCTCCTTGCAGACTTTGGCTAGAGTTGGTTTTGATGTATAGAGAATGGTGTCATCAATGAACAAAATAAAGCTTGGAATTGACGATATTGAAGTCAAGGGTGTTAATGTATAGTAAAAAAAATATAGGACCAAGGATTGAGCCTTGTGGAATACCCCTTATAATAGGAAGGGGTCTGAGAGGAGACCATCAGCTTTGTTTTTTTGTATTCTTCCCGAGAGACAGTTGGTGAACCATTGTACTGTAGAGGCAGAGGTGCCTAGGTTTGAGAGGCTAAGGAGAACAAGGTTGTGGTTGACAGTGTCAAACACCATGCTAAGGTCAAGAAAGATGGCACCTGTGACTTGTTTGTTGTCCTAGGCTGTGAGCCAATTGTTAGTAACCTTAGCGAGGATGGAAATGGTGCTGTGTTTCTGCCTGAATCCTGACTGGGCAGGGTTGAACAGGGAGAAGTATTCTAGATGTTCTTTAAGTTGAATATAAATCAGTTTTTCTAGTATTTTGGATAGGATTGGCAGGATGGAGATGGGTCTGTAGTTATTTGGATCACAATGGTCGCCGGATTTGAACAAAGGTAGAATATGTGCTAATTTTGAAACAGGTAGGGACTGTGGTGGTAGAGATAGAGAGGTTGAAGATATAGAGGACGGGTGCTGTGAGGCGATGGAAGCCTCATTTGAGGAAGAAAGGCTTGATCCCATCTATGCCGGAACCCTTTCCGGTGACAATTCTGCTAAGGTGATCTTCCACGTCTTTGTAAAAAGATGGGATGAAGCTGCAGAGTGTGCAGGGAAGGGGATCCAGTGGGAGTGAAGGAGTTGGGGGAGGGCAGGATAGCCTGGCATGGGGGGAGGAGTCCAAAGCCAGTCCAGCAATGGCAAAGTGGGAATTAAGTTCTGTGAGGATGCGGCCTAGATCTTTGATTTTGGCTCCTTGCAGGCGGAGCTTGGTAGAAATAGAGGGTGCTGCTCTATGTCCTTCAATAGACTTAATGGTCTGACAGATCTTGGCTGAGTTCCCTTTGGCTTGCTCGAGGGATTCAATGTAGAAATTAGCCTTAGCTGTGTGAATTAATTTGACACAAGCTCCTAGCGTGGGACCTGAGCTTATAACGGTTGGTTAACACAGCATTGAGATCTGGTGTGAACCAGGGAGGGGAAAATTTATGGACTCTGGTTTTAATAAAGGGAGCGTGCTTGTTTGCCAAAGAGGTTATGTTGTCATTGAGGACAGTGATGGCCTCGTCTATGGTTTTGGCTAGGTAGAGGCTTTGCCAGTTAGTGTGACTAAGGTCAGAGAGGTAGTTATCAGCGTTAAAGTGAGAAAAACTGTGCTTTGTAATAAACTTGGATGAGGAAGGGCCTTTTGGATGGGATCTGGTGCAGACTACAATTCCATGGTTGCTCAGGTCATTATGGAAAATGACCATGTGCAGGATTTTATGGGGGTGGTTTGTCATGATGATGTCCAGAATGGAGCTGTTTGCCTGGTTATGATTATTGGTCTGGGTAGGGTCTAAGATAAGCTGAGAGAGGCCAAGCTCATCACAGAGACTTTTGAGACCACTTGATTTGGGGGAAAGCCATTTCAGGTTTAGGTCACCTAGGATGATTGTTTCAATGCTGCATGGGGGCTATAAGGGATTTCAGAGTGGAGGTTAAGTGGCTGCCCTCAGAGGGTGGTCTGTAGCACCCAATGATAGTAAGCATTTCTGACGAAGGTAGATGGATTTTCAGGGAAACGAGTTAAAATTCTTTTGGCATAGATATCAATAATATTAAACTTATCTTTGGAGTAAATAGCAACACCACCTCCCCTGGATGGTCTATTAGCTCTAAAAAGCTTGTACCCAGGGAGGGAAATCTGTTGATCAGGTATGGCACTTTTGAGCCAAGATTTAGTGATGATGAGTAGATCTGGCTTGGTGTGGGCAACCCTTGCTTGTAGTTGGTAAAATTTGTTAGTTAGGCTCTGCACATTAATTAACATCACCATGAGGCCTGGGGTGGCTGCAAAATCAGAGGGAGAGGCAAGGAGGCTAGGGGGACCGGGGTTGACCTCCACTTTTCCCAAACACAGTAGAAGTAGCAGGGTGAGATTTATCAAACTGCGCCATGCTAGAGCAAGTACTTTTTTAATGTGGGACTGGCTTGGCCATGATGGCAAGGACCAGACGGGGTGCACCCCAGGGTACTGAGGGAGCTCAAAGATGAGTTTGCTGCGCCTCTGACAGCCATGTTCAACCTGTCACTAGAAAGTCCAGGGAGACTGGAGGAGGGCTGATGTAGTCCCACTCCACAGAAATGGAAACAGAGAGGAGGCTGGAAATTACAGGCCTGTCAGCCTGACTTTGGTAGCGGGCAAACTAATAGAATCATTATTGAAGGAAAGGATTGGGGAATACCTTGTTTCCAATGGTCTTCAGGATCCGAGGCAACATGATTTCACAGGGGGTAGGCTTGCCAGACAAACCTGATCGAGTTCTTTGACTGGGTAACTAAGGAAGTAGATTTGGGAGGAGTGGTTGACGTAGCCTAGCTGGACTTCAGTAAGGCCTTCGACACCGTTCCACATAGAAGACTGTTGAGCAAGCTGTGGAGCCTGGGAATGGGTCCTAAAATAGTAAAATGGGTAGAAAGCTGGCTGAGCAACAGGAGTCATGGAGTGGTGGTAAATGACATCCACTCTGGAGAGGGCAAAGTGACTATTGGGTTGTCACAAGGGTCAGTACTAGGCCCAGTCTTCTTCAATGCCTTTATAAGCAACATTGCAGAAGGACTGGAAGGGAAGGTATGCCTGTTCATGGATGACACAAGAATCTGCAACAGAGTAGACACACTGGGTGGGTGTCTGTGTAGGGAAAGAATAAGAGAAGATCCAAAATAGCTGGAAGATAGATCACGGGTTTGGCAGCTGGGCTTCAACACAAAAAAGTGTAAAATCATGCACTTGGGGCACAGAAACCCTGGGGCAATGTATCATCTGGGAGGAGAAGTACTATTTATTTATTTGAAATCTTGGATTAAACCTTTGAGAACAGGCTCATTACATAGGTTCCTTGTCAGAGTCATTTATATAAGCATGAGTTAAAAAAAAACACAAATTATGGTTAAACTGTACGATAAAGGAAGAACAACAATGGACAAGGCTATATGCAAAATAGTTTCAGGGCAATAGCGCGATATGAACTGTGTAATACAAACTCGAGAAAAAATGAGGGAGGATAGTGGGGGTGACACAGGGGGAGGAAAACCCAGGCTGTAGGGGCCAACAGAGAGAGAGAGAGAGAGAGAGAGGACAAGCTACATACAGAGTCCACTACGGAGGAACCAAGTAGTGTAGAATACATCAGCCAAAACTGGCCTCGTCAGTAGAGGTATGTAATACATAGATGCCAAACGTTGGGGGAGAGCAAGACCATTACTAAGTAGCAGGTAACAGGTCAAGGGGTGTTTTCATAAGGGAGAAAGAATGTAGGAATGCAGGGAGAAGGGAGGGAGGGTGGGAAGAGGGAGGGGAAATAGGTAGCGGACAATTCAGATTGGGAGAAGGAGAACAGATAGAGGAAACAGTAAGCGGAGCCTCTGTCTGGACAACAACAAGAGTGATCAGGAAGCACTAAAGGAAGCAGTCACACCAGGCACTGGCAACCATATGTTTCCTCAGCTCATGTTTAAATGGGCCTAAATGTGATTTAGAAGAGATGCTAGGAGGAAGATTGTTCATCCATTTGGGCACCCAGTGGGCAAAAGCTCTTTGACCTAGAGAAGTGCGACATCTAGGAATCTTGAAAAACATGCTCTCAGAGCTTCTGGTTGGATGGCTACTTTCATAGGGGGTGAGGAGCTTCTGCACACCCATGGGCAGCATGCCCAGACTCACTTTTTTAGCCAGCAAGCAGATCTGGAAGTTGAGTCTGCCCTCTAACTGGAGCCAGTTGGCTCGGGTGTAGAGGTCACATATGTGCGTGAGTCGCTCGGAACCGGTGGTGAGACAACATGCCTTATTTAAGGTGACTTTAATGCAATGGTGGGCTGTGTCCATTGCAAACCCATAGATTACAATTCCATACTCAACAAGAGAGACCACCGAGCTACGGATGGCCAGGTTGAGAGCTTGGGGGGTAAGACTATGCTTATGCCTATGTAGAAGGCCAATATGTATATCGAGGGTCTTTACAATATTGTCAATATGGTAGACAAAAGACATGGAGCAGTCACAAAACAGGAAAGGGACCTGGGGGTAATCATTTCTGATGACCTGAAGGTACATGTAGCTAAACAGTGTGACAAGGCAGTGGGAAAGGCTAGCGGGATACTCGGATGCATAGACAGGGGTATCACCAGCAGAAAGAGGGAGGTAAGAATACCCCTGTATAGATCATTAGTGAGACCCCACTTCGACTGCTGTGTACAGTTCTGGAGGCCTCACCTCTGAAAGGACATAGACAGGGTAGAGGTGGTACAAAGGAGGGCAACTGAAATGGTACAGCACCTGCATTAGAGCCCAAAAAAGAAAGGCTTAAAAAATTAAATATTTACTCTCTTGAGGAAAGGAGAGAAAGGGGGATATGATAGAAACATTCAGGTACCTCGCAGGTATAAACAAGGTACAGGAAGGGAGCATTTTCCAGAGAAAGAGATGCTCGAGGACAAGGGGTCACACTATGAAGCTGGAGGGGAGCAGGAGAGGCTGAGAGGAAATGCGAGGAAATACTTCTTCAGGGAAAGGGTGGTGGATGCTTAGAACAGCATCCCAGTGGAGGTGGTGGGGGCTTAAATGGTTACAGGATTCAAGAAAGCATGGGACAGACACAAGGGGATCTTAGAAGTAAGGCAAAAGGGGTGTATGCAAACCAGAGACCGAGTAGGATCTGTGGTGGCACTGTAGGTAGGGAAAATAGGGCGGACTAGGTGGGCCAAGAGATCCTTATCTGTCGACAACTTCTATGTTTCAGTGGAATTGGACATGTCCATAAATCTATCTGGAAATGAATAATTCCTGGATACTGATGCTAAACATCAAAGGAAGTGCAAATACATCATGTGACTTTGCATGTTCTTGTCAGGTTGTATGTCACATTACGTTTTGTTCTGATCCAGTGTTGCTTGCAAGAATGGCTATTTTTGAGTTGCAAGACTCAAAACTCTAGATGCTTCTGTAGTGCAGCACTGTGTGTACTGGCATTATGACTCCTGGATGCCTTCCAAGATGCCTTCCTGTTTTAGCTGAGTCCATTGTTTCCAGCTGAACTTGGCTTGATTGCATATACAGCAGCTTGCTTTTGCAGCATTTTAAATGAGATACTGTATGTAGTTGTTGACCAAGAACAAAGTAATGCCTAACAACGTAGATTCTTCCATGAGTAAATCCCACACTAGTGGTTGCTTAAAGAGGTAGAAATCTTGCATAATGCTTCCATACAGGCTGGAATGGGCAGGGAGAGCACATGACTGGTTCACCATCCCTTTTTGGGATAAAGGTTAATATGGCCTCTGAGGGATGTCTCTTATGGCATAAGAGACTCTGAGTCTGAGGTCTGGGCAACAGGACCATGAAGTGAAGTTCAATGTTCTGTCTGTCCAAACCTCAGGAGAGGAGTCTCTAATACCATAAGAGATATATCTCTCAGAGGCCCTATTAACTTATAGAGCACTCAAGTTTAGTTCAAGTGATTAATAATAAGTTTTACTGCACCATCCTACTCCATTATGTTGAAGTGGAGTGCTCCCTTCTAACGCTCCCGCACAAGAGCACACTGTACACCAGATGAAAGGTACAGCAGCTCTGCCTGCTGATTGGCTGAAATCCCCTTAGTGATTTATAATACACTTCCAGACATATTCAGTACCTGGTTTACACCCCCAAATTTGAGTTTGTCAGATACTGAAAGAATATTAACAGTTGCAGCAAAAAGACATGGTCAGATAATTCATGAAATTTCTTTAATAGCTCCAGAGAAATTCCCCACCTATCTGTAGTACCACTGTGAGCCACCAGAGAGAATCTCTTTCAAAATATTGTGAAATATCTGGAAATATTGGACCTTGTATATTGCTGCAACTGCACAAACAGCAAATGTGCACTCCAAAACCTACAGTATTTAGGTAGTGCACACAGTGTGGGCATGCAACATGTTGGGGGACAGAACCTGATAGAGACAGATATCTGCCAGTGTATCATTCTACAGTTCCAAATAGTGATTAAAAAGCTAACAGAAATGCCTTATTATTCATCATTCATTTTTTCTAAAGCTCCCTCAGTTCAGTATCCTCTGGCCAACTATAATATGACTCCTGTGCTCAGAGGGAGTCGGCTGGCAGCCACACACTTTTTCAGAAAGCAGAGCTAGAATTGTATGAAATAAGACTTCTTAAAACCCAGAGTGTGGAACCAGCAAAAATGAAGAAATTAGATTTTACAAGATGGAATATTGATTTAAGGGAGCATTTGATCAAACAAAAATATGAATAACACAGAGGGCCCGATGAAGTGGCTTGGCCACAAAATTGTTGCCGTTGGAGTGTGAAATAAAAAGTGAAAATTGATAAAAGACATTTATAGAAACATAGAAACTTGATGGCAGAAAAGGATCCAATGGCCTATCTAGTCTGCCCAAACCCACCTTTGTCCTTTTATCTAGCCACCTCCCCTCCATGCCATTTTTTGCCTTTATTTAGCCCCATGTAGGCATCCCAAGCCCTCTTGAATTTGCTCACTGAGTCTACCCCCACCACCCCTTCTGGTAGCCTATTCCAATGACCCACCACTCTTTCAGTGAAGAACTTCTTCCTCGTATTTCCTCCAAATCTGCCCCCCCCAGCTTGAATGCATGTCCCCTCAATTTGTTTTCACTCATCCTAAATATGCTGCCCACCCTCAAATTTATTCCCTTCAGATATTTGAAGGTTTCAACCATATCCCCTTCTTTCCCTCTTCATCCCCGGTGTGTATAAGTTTAGCTCCTCTAACCGCTCCTTGTACGTCCTCCTGTGCAGCCCTTGAACCATCTTGGTTGCCCTTCTCTGAACCCTTTCCAACTGGTCTCTGTCCCCTTGCAAGTGTGGCCTCCAGAAATGGACCCTTCATCCAAAACTTTCTTAGCAAGTTTTACTGGTCACTTTTTGGATGACCCAAGATGGAAAATAATTGAAACCTCTACAAGAGGGAGGGCAGCCTGAACCTTACTTGTAAGCAACTATAAAATTACCACAAACACTTCCTACTATATGTCTCTACTGTACTACATAGTGTTCCTCAGATAGTATCCTAAAAATCAGGATACCAACAGATACCTCTCATTTGGCCACATGGTTGCTGTGGTAGGATAGCAGTACTATCTGACCATGGATCCTTCCATCTAGGATCTAGTGCATGGATCCTACAAACGTTGTGGATCCTGTGGATCCTAGCAACAGATCTAGCTCGGATCCTAACTATCTGACCTAGGATCCCTGGATCTGTCCTAAGATCCATCGTTATCTTACCCCAGATCCTAACTATCTGACCTAGGAGTCTTGGATCTGACCTAGGATCTCTGTATCATAACTAGGATCCATCGCTATCTGACCATGGATCCTACATCTGTCTTTTGTAGGATTTCTGGTAGGATCCTAGGTGAGATACAAGCACTATCTGACAGATAGTGGCAGGATCCACAAAAGCACTATTTGAGCAACACAAGTACTATACTTGACCAGCAGTCATCACCCTCTTTGGCACACACTCCATTGCTTCAGTCATCACTTTCTGTCTACCTCTGTTAAGAAGAAGCAGTCATTTAGGGACATAGCATAATAACTGGGCATATATTTTCTAGACCTGGCTAAACTTTTTGGTAGGGACATCTAAAAAAGTAGCAAACACATTAGAATTGCAAAACTCATCTACGATCTGGGGGGAGGTGGTGTTCACTGTTGTGTTACTGTATGCTAGGCTGACCCTACAATATCTTATGCCGACACTTCCCTGTGTACCAGCACTTACAGTGAGTTTAGTAAATCAGGACTGAGAACAGTAGCAATGAGGAGTTTTTTGACTTTTATGCTCATGTCTGTTTCTTGAACCCTCTTTGGTGCAAGGTATAAGTGATGTACTTGTCCTGTACCAGACATGTTCAACTGCTGAATGCCAGCTGTATGATTGTACAAGGTGTCCCACAGTCCCATATCTCCAAACCATCATGTGTATTACATAACAGCATGTAGTCGATTACTAGATAGGGTTAAGTCTATGCTTATTTCTTAAATAAAGGGTTTCATGCAAAAAAATACAGAACAGAAAACAGCAACCTTGATTTATATTGGTTCCAACAAAAATGAAGAACTAGAAGAAAAAATTACTCACCATACTAATATTGTTTCCTCCAAAGGGATCTCTCATTATGCTTAACAAATGTAATCATTCCCCTGGAATGAGCCACAGTGGAGCTTTATGAATTAAAATGCTAATTATGGATTTTAGAATGAAATTCAGGCTGCTGTGTGGTCACGCTCACCCATGCAGTCTAACATCACATTTATTTATAAAGCAAGAGTGAGCAGTGACCTAGTGAACTAGCTAAATGACTACCAAAAACTACTCAAATTGTTTCATAATTTTGAAAAATGGTTTAAACAAGGCAGTACAAGTTTGTTATGAAAAAAATAGAGAACTCAGACCACTGAGCAACAGTTGTAAAGGCACTGAAACAAGCAATGCTCAAGCAAACAGAAATAACTTATTCTTGTGTAAACCTTTTACCAGGTTCTGGAAGGGGAGGCAGAGATTCGGGATTGTTAACCATAGTGAGGTATCCCTTTGGAAGAAACAATATTACTGTGGTGAGTCATTTTTTCTACAAACCCAAGGAATCCCTCACTTTTGCTTAACAAATGCAGACTCCATGGCAGTATCATGGAGCCTGGGTGCAGGACGTTCTTAGGGAAAAGGTTCTGCAAGACAGCAGTGCCAAAGCTGGCATCCATTCTGGACTGTATGTCCAGACAGTAGTGCTTTGTGAAAGTGTGTTCTGTTTTCCAGGTAGCTGTTTTACACATTTCCTGTTGGAAAATGCCCCTTGATGCTGCCACAGAGACAGAGGTGTCCCTTGTGGAGTGCACTCTAAGGCCTTTAGGTGGCAGTTCACCAGCTTTGTCATAACAGAACTGTATGCAGGAAACTATCCAACAAGAAATGGCTCTCTTGAATGCTGGTTTACATTTCCCCACTCAGCGGCGTAGCCAGGATTTGGTGTGTGTGTGTGTGGGGGGGGGGTTGTCCAAAGTTTGAAAATTTTGGAGTGAAATGGTGCTTAGTACATTTTTGGACAATAACTGTTGACTTATAAAATGCATCAAAATGCAAGTAGTCAGTCTCATACCTCCTGAGTCTCAGGTCTGTGAGTTCAGCCGAGGATTCTTTTCTTCCTTTTTATATTTCCATCTTTCCATTCTCTAGATCTCTTCCCATTCTGCTACCATCTCTACACCACCTTTGCTGTTTTTCTAGCTCTTCCTTTAAAGCTTTTTTACATTTTCACTTCCCCCATTTTCATTTCTGTTTTCACCTGTCGCCTTGCCATTTATGTTCCACCTCTCTCTTTGCATATATTTCCCCTTTAATTGCCACCTTAATGGGAGGAACAGACCAGGTTTAACTTGTCTTGGGAACACACAGGCATGTGATATAGTGGGGTACCTGTCACCTTAATTGTGGTCCATAACAAATTCACTGTCCACAAGAACACTGACAGTCAAGCAGACATTTTAATTCATTTGCTTGCCCACACAGCATGCCAGCAGTCTTAATTGCTCCCCACAGAGAGGCAGTACAGCTTCTGCACTTCATTTTGTTTAATTTGGTAGCGCCCCACTTAGAACCTGGTCAAAAAATATATTCTCCTTATTCATTTGTAGCACCCACTTTGGGGTACTCGTATGACTGAATGCAACCCATTTTATTATTCATGTGTTTATACTCCATCACCAGCCTACCCCCATCCAGTCTGCCACTCCCAACCCTGTCAATTACCTTCACCAGGTATTTACCCTGTCATCTGCACAATGGCTTGCCATCCATGGTGAGGGTCTTTGGGTTCCTCTAACCCTCCAGTAATCCCTCAGGAGCTCTGGATCTAGTTAAGAGGTCTGTTGTGGCCAATGGTGCCAGATCTGAGATGGGCAGACCTTCATCCTGCAGCAGATAGAGATATATTACCATGTTTCTGTCCCTAACCCCATCAACATACACAACATGTGTAGGGGTGCAACTCGGACACACACACAGCATGCTCCTATTGGGGAGAGAAAACTCCCCAGCCCACTGGCAGGAGCTGCTTTAACACTGGAATGTGCCCCTTCCCTTCCTCATATATAGAATGTATGAAGGTGGTAATCACTTTGAGGGTGTCATTATTAATAAATCAGAGAGTGGTTATATATAATGTTTTGACAAACTTTAAAGACAGCTGCCACTGTAGCTCCATAAGTAACTGAGGAAGCATTTTTCCTTTCCACTTTATTGCTAACTTTTGCTACTTCCATAATCTACTCTTCTGATTGGCCCATCAGCACAGAAATATCACTTTATAAAATAAAATAATAATTATATGCAGAAAATTTGCCTTCACTTTCTATGTGTCCCTCCTCTAAAATCAGAATCTAGAATCATTTACCTTGGATAAGTGGTAAAATAAAAACACAACTAAGGATAAGAAACAGATTATGGAAAAAAGCAAAGAAAACCAAAAGTGAGGAGGACTGGAATACATTTAAAATCTGGAGAAATAAAAGTATAAAAATTATTAAAAGGGCCAAATTTCATTATTATAAAACTAAAATTGCAGGTACCAAGGATGCAAAAAGTTTTTGGTAGCAGGTAAACACTTACAAAATCCAGTAATCACTAGAAATCAGCTTAACTTAATAGGAGATATAGGGATAGTAGTAGATCAAAAACAAGTGGCAGATATGCTAAACAAGTATTTTGTAGAACTACCAGATTTGGGAATAACAAACACTAGACACAGAAATACAAAAATATCAATACAAGAAACAGTACAAACCAAACATGAATTAATAAATGACAAAAAAAAAACAGTTTAGATTTAAAATAGTGACTATTACAGAAGTTAAATGGAGTTCAATAACTAAAAAAATAGATAAAGCAGGAGGCATAGATGGAATTGGACCAATATTCTTAAAATTGGGAGTAGAGGAATTGGCACCAATAGTGACATATTTGTTTAATGAAAGTATATGCACTAACCTATTTCCAGAAATTTGGAAAATGGGGAGAATAGTTCCCATTTTCAAAGGAGGAGATTCATTAAGTTCAACAAACCATAGGCCAATACCCTTATTACCAATAATCTCAAAAATGTTGGAAAAGTTAATTCATAGACAGCTATATCAATGTTTAGAACAGTGGAAATTACTTTCAAATAATCAGCATGGCTTTAGAGCAGGGAGGTCCATGGACACAGCCCTGGTGGATTTTAATGATTTAGTGGTAACATCACTAAACAGAGAGGAGAAAATGAGGGCTATGTTCATGGACCTCAGCAAAGCATTTGATCTAGTAGATCATAATATACTGTTGCTAAGATTATATGATATTGGAGTTCATCTGGAACCACTGTTATTTTATTTAAGTCTTTGGTAACCAGGTAAGGCCTACTAGGCACAAGTACCTGTTTTCAGGGGTGACCTGGGAGCACTGGGGGATTAAGTGACTTACTCAGAGTCACACAGCATGTAGGTAGAGGTTGTGGGAATCAAACCCAGGTCTGCTGGATGCACCAAGCTCATTCACAGCTTGTTACTTTAACCTCTAGGCTATACTGCCAGCCCCAGTGGTTATGGTTCAAGTCTTACTTGACACACAGGAAGCAATGTATAACAGTGGGTTTGGTGGATTTGACCCTGAGGGAAATAAACAGAGGAGTCCCTCAGGGCTCAATCCTGGGACCACTTCTCTTTAACATGTTTGTAAATGGGCCCTCAGAGGTAATAAAAATGAATGAGGTGTAGCTGTATACAGATGATGCAGTACCTGTGTGGTCTGCGTGCAGCTAAGGGGCATTTGAACAGAAACTTCAAAAAGGTCTATACAGCATGGAGAAGTGGTTCCAGGATTTAGGACTGTTGATGAATCTAAAGAAAACCCAATGTACTATTTTCAAAATGGTAAAAAGGGTGGGGAGTGTGACAAATTAAATATCTGTTTTGTGAATGGCAACAAAGTAATAAATACTGATACATACAAATAGTTGGGCATAATGGTGGACAAGAAACTATCTTATACAGAACATAGTATCATGACAGTGAAGAAAATGAATCCGATACTGGAAGCGCTTAGAAGGCTATCTGGTTGTTTTACTAATGAGTCTAGACAAAAATTTGTTTTACAACTACTTCTCCCAGTTCTGACTTATGGAGAGTCGGTATATCGAAATGCTCCAGAAATTGCTTTGAACAAACCTGATCAAGCATACTATAAACTGGCTAGATATGCGAATATGACTCCACATGGAACCCACCAGTGCTTGATATACCAGGCTTTGAAATGGCCCAACCCAGAAGACAAAAGGCAATTAACTGGCAAATATGGTGCTTTAAGATGCCGAAATCCAAAAATACACATCCATTAAGACATTTAGTAACAGTAAGATCTCAAACAAATGTTAAATATTCTTTTAGCGATACAGAGATATTTTCTTGTCCTTGGGCTAACAATAAATACGGAGAAATGATGTTACAAGCTTGTTTGGCAAAAACTTGGAATTCAGTTCCAGTGGATATTAAAGCTAAAACTTTGGTGACAGAATTTAAAACAGCTTTGAGAAAATCCATAAAGACAACATGTCATTGCTACACTTAACCTGCTGGAAAAGGAAACTTGTGGATATTTTAATGCTTGTATTAATGTCTGAAAGTATTTTTTTTTTATGTTTATTGTATTAATGTACATTTTTAACACAACATGTTTTGACAAACAGGGCCTACTTATTCAAAATAGTGGTTAATTCCTCTAAAGTTTGTTACCTGTATAAAAATAAATTTTTATCATTCGTTCATTCAAAATTGCCATTTCTATTGTTTGGAAATATTACTTTATTTCCCCCTTGTTCTATTCATCTGTGCCCCTCTGACTGTGTTGATTCACATTTCTTTGACCCAAGTATACTTTTTCCTCAGACCTGCCAGGCATTTCTACATTGTGGAACTCATAATATTCTCTAAAATTGCTATATTGTTTGAAATCCTGTTAAATTTTCCTTTTAGTCCTCTAACTCAGAAGCAGCCCTAAGGACACTGTGATGTTTATTTTTTTCTCCCATTTCCAGTCTCACACTTGATGTGGTTTAAATCTAACTTTTTTCTGCCAGGAAGATAATAGCAGACACTTAAGTAAAGTCACTAAATGAACAGGTGGCTTTACAAGGCAAGGCACGAGAAGGATTCGGATTGTCACTTACTGCTGCTGTAGCCGTGTTAATGCTGCCGCGCCCACACTAGGCTGGACTTGAGGAGCTTTACTCAATACCCCCTCACACCTTTGAGCTTCTCCAGTCCGACCACCCACCAAAAGTGAGTCAAGGGACTGGGACCGAATGTCTTTTTATTTAATATGCCACCACCTATTAGATGCTATAGTATCAGGAGAGCGTTCAGAGACACGCGGATTCATTGAATCAGGTGGGAAAGTGACTGTGGCTGCGACTCAGCATGTTCTGCTCCTTCAACTACCCATGTGAGTCTGTTCCTACAGATCATGTGACCAGTACAGTGATGTTCCCAGGCTCCGAGCTATCAAGCTGTCCCCTGCTCTGTCTCACTAGCCCTTTGATTTCCCTGACCCTGCGGCTGCCACAACGAGTCAGTGCTAATAAATTATGCAGTTTTTAAATATTAAGGTAACCCGGGGGGGGGGGCATGCACCCAGGAAACCCCCTGGCTATGCCTATGCCACTTCACTGTGGATGACAAATAACTGAGTGTTAGTGAACCTGACATCATTTGTGTGGTCCAAGTAGTAGAGCAGTGCCCTCTTCACATACAGATTGTGGTGCTTCTGTTTTCTTGAGCTGAATGTTGCTGTAAAGAAAACTGGAAATGTAATTGATTGATTCAGATGGAATTCAGACTTCAGTTTGGGAAGGGATTTTTTGTGCGTTCTTATGACTACCTTGTCCTTGTGAAAATTATGTAGCTAGGATCTGTATGGAGGGCTTGCAGCTTGTTCACCCTTCTGTCAGATGTTACTGCCACCAGGAGAAGTGCTTTCCAGGTGACATACTTCAGTGCAGCAGTTTCCATAGGCTCAAAAGCAGTCTCCATCAGCTGAGCAGTGCACATATTCAAGTTCCGGGAAGGGAAACATAGAAATTGTCAGCAGATAAGGACCGCTAGGCCCATCTAGTCTGCCTGTAGGCCCTATACATTGTATGTGGCCACTGACCCTCTGTGATCAATGACTCTTCATTACTCCCTCCCTTCTCAAGCTTCCCCAGTGTTTGTCCCAGGCATGCTTAAACCCCTCCACTGTCCTTGCTCCCACTACTTCCTCTGACAGACTATTCCAAGTGTCGACTACCCTTTATGTGTAGAAAAAACTTCCTCACATTACCTCCTAATCTACCCCTACCAATTTTATATTGTGCCCTCTTGTTCTAGTACTTTTTCTACTTGGAACAGATTTCCCACCTACCCCTTGAGGTACTTGAAAGTTTCAATCATGTCCCCCCACTGTCTCCTCTCCTCCAGTGAGTTCATATTGAGGTCCCTTAGTCTCTCCTCATATGTTTTGTGGTGCAAGCCCTGCACCATCTTTGTTGCCCTTCTCTGGATAGTCTCCACCTTATCTACAGTATGTCCTTGCGCAGACGTGGCCTCCAGAACTGCACACAGTACTCCAGGTGAGGCCTTACCAATGTTTTATACAATGGCATCACCACCTCCCACCTCCTGCTAGTGATGCCCCTGCCTATGCACCCCAGCATGCCACTGGCCCTCCCTGCTGCCTTTGTGCACTGTTTTGATACCTTAAGGTTATCAGAGATGATAACCCCTAGGTCCCTTTCCTCTTTGGTGACAGTCAGCTCCCCTCCAACCTGTAGGTCTCCCAAGGGTTCCCTCTACTCAGGTGCATTATTTTGCACTTCTTTGCATTGAACCTCAGTTGCCACATCTCTGACCATCTTTCAAGCTTCTCCAGGGCCCTCTTCATTTTCTGCACCCCTTCTGGAGTATCCTCCCTGTTGCAGATCTTGGTGTCATCTGCAAACAGGCAGACCTTTCCTTCCAGCCCCTCTGCAATGTCACTAATGAAGACATTGAACAGAACTGGTCCTAGTACTGATCCCTGTGGTACCCCATTGGTCACTCCCCTCTCCCCAGATTGTACCCCATTTACCACCAGCCTCTGTCTCCTGTCTATTAATCAGTTCCTAACCCAGTTTTCCACTTTGTCTTCCATGCCCAGACAACCCATCTTGTTAATCCTCCTTCTATGTGGGACGGTGTCAAAGGCTTTGCTGAAATCTAGGTAGGCGATGTCTACTGCCCCTCCTCAATTTATTTCCCTAGTCTCCCAATCAAAAAAATCTATTAGATTCATTTGAAATGATCTTCCTGCTGTGAATCTTGTTGCCTCAGATCCTGAGCACCACTGGATTCCATATCTGCCACTATCCTTTCTTTCAGAAGTGTCTCCATGATCTTACCCACCATTGAGGTGAGACTGACTGGCCTGTAGTTCCCCGCCTCCTCCTTACTACCACAATAAGGGTCCCTTATTGGAGGATACAGGTGATTAAGGTATTTGAAAAATCTTTTGAAGTTGGATTCTGATGCCACTGATCTGTCTTTGCCAGCTGATGTGTAAGCTGACACTGCTGCCGAATTAACCTTTGGGGTTGAGGGCCTGAGGCTCAATGACTGGAGATAGACTGTGTAGTCCAGGCTTGTAGACAGACTTGCATGGAGTGGGTTGAGCTGTCTAGGGGAACACCAAAAGGAAAATCTTTTTCCATTTTTAAGCATAAGTTTTCCTAGTTGCTGGTTTGCTGGAGACCTTCAGCACTTCCATCCCTTTCTCAGACAGATTAGTCCAGAGTACTCTAGCTGTTCAAGAACCATTCTCTGAAAGGCAAAGTTGTGAGATCGGGGAATGTTATGCTGTGCTGGGACAGTGTCAGCAGATTGTATCTCAGGGCAGGTTGATAGGAGGCCTGCTGGAGAGGGACAATAACATGGAGCACCAGATCTGCCTGGCCCAGTCTGGAGCTATGAGAATCATTGTTGCTGACTCCCTTCTCAGTTTGATCAGTATTCTTAGCAAAAGTGGGAAAGGTGGTAAGGCATATAGAAACTTCCCTGACCAGTTGAGAGCTACAGCATCCCCTGGGATTGTACCCACCTAGGGGGGGTCTGCAATAAAGCAGAGGGAGCTGGCTGTTCTCCCAGTAAGTAAACTGGTTTATTTCTGGTATATTTCTGGTATTGAACACTACTGCCAACACCTGCTGGTTCAGAGTCCATTTGTGATTTCCCTGGCTGATTTTGCTCAAGGAATCTGCCAGCACATTGTCTTTCCCTGGCAGGTGTACTGCTGAAAGCTGAACTTCCAGGGAGTATGCTAGGTTCCAGATCTTCATTGCTTCTGTGCACAGCTTTGAAGATCTTGTTCCTCTCTGCTTGTTTACGTAATACATTGTTGTAGCATTGTCTGTTCTGACCTGGACAGACTGACTCCTGATCGGGGAGAAAAAAGCCTGCATTGTTAAATACACTGTCCTGCGCTCCATGAGATGTATATGCTCCTGAGTACACTGCCCTGAGCTCCATGAGATGTATATGCTCCTGAGTACACTGCCCTGCACTCCATGAGATGTATATGCTCCTGAGCCTCCTCTGTACTCCATGTACCACTTACAATGAGGTCCTCCAGGTGGGCACCCCTGCTTAGGAGGGAGGCATCTGTTGTAAGTATAGGAGTAAGTGATTACTGAAGGAAGGGAATTCCCTCTCTAGGGTTGCATTCTTCCTTCCACCATTCCAGTGCCTTTAGCAAAGACTTTATGATAGGCACCTATCTAGACAGTGGATCCCACTTCTGAGACCAGCAGCCCCCTAGGTGATACTGAACATCTCTCATTTGGAACCTGAACCCTGGTACCACTGTGGTGGGCAAAGCCATTTGCCCCAGTAAACACAAAAAAATCCCTTACAGGTCTTGACTGACCTGCCTTGAAGGATTCTGCAGTTGAAATTAGATTTGCTACTCTTGCTTGAGGGAGGAATACCTTCTCTTGAAGGGTATCTAGCTCTGCACCTATAAAGTCTAGAACCTGAACTGGTTCTGTCTGGAACTTTTGAAGATTTATGTGGAATTCCAGGTCCTCCAATGTTCCTTGTGTCAGCAATAAGGAGGGCTTCACTTCCTGCTTTGTTTTTCCTGAGACTAGCCAGTCATCCAGGCAGGGAAAAAAACGCACCGCCCCTTGCCTTCTAAAGTATGCTGTTACCATTGCTAGACATTTTGTAAACACTCTTGGAGCTGAGGCTGAAGGGAAGGGCTATGAACTGGTACTGGCAATTCCCTATCCTGAACCTGAGGTACTTTCTGTGGCTGGGCCTGACTGGTATGTGAAAGTGGACATCCCTCAGATCCAGTGACCCTAGTCAGTCTACTTTTTGCATAGAATGAATCACTGACCCCAGTGCTACCATCTTGAATTTTCTTATCCATCCTTTCTTTCTTTCTTTCTTTCTTTCTTTCTTTCTTTCTTTCTTTCTTTCTTTCTTTCTTTTCATTACAGTATCTGTTTATTTCCTCTGGCAATGGCAGGGCAGGCTCCCTTCTGCCAACGCCACCACTACCTCACTGTCCATTGTCTCCCTGGCTTACCTGGTGGCTTGGTACTCCCACGGATCTTTCCCCCCTGGCTGGGTTAGGAGAGGGAGGGCAGTCCCCCCCCTCCCACAGCACAATCCAGTCATTGCCGTCGGCTCCGGTGATGTGGAAGATGGTGACGTGGTGTGTAGGTGTCATACATCCCCTACAGCGCAGAACCATTTTCTTCTGATTTTCTCCCCAAACACAAGGTTGTGGCAGCCGATGAGTGCACGTTCATGGAGGAGTGCATGCACTCCTGTCCCACTTCCCCATCCACCCTCCCGACATTACTTCAGCTTCCCTACGTCTGTCCTCTGACACCCAGCCTCCAGTAGCTGTCAGTCAAGAAGTGGGCAGCTAGTCATCCCTCCCTGGGATAGGAGAGCTGACAAGCAGCTTGCTTAATCCTGCTCCAGCCCTTCCCCCTCCTCCGGCTGACCCCTGGCAGCCCAAGCTCGAGACTGAACTTGGGTCAATGGCTTGATGTAAGGTAAAGCACATGTCAGCGTCTAATCCTTCAGAGCCACTGGGCCTGCACCACTCCCCATTTTATGTGGGTTGGGAAGTACCTGGAATAAAGTTCCTTGCCCCACTGTGAGGGATGTGCTTTCTCCACTGTATTTGCATGCAACAATTTCTTCAACCTCCATCTCCAACAGGATTCTCCCTGTTGAGGTGTGAGGGTGGAAAACCTTTTGGTTCTGCAGCTTTGGGAATTTTCTAAACTGTAGAGACAATCCTTGACTCACTGCTTCCAAGACCCACTTGTCTGTGGTGATTTTTGTCCATTCCTGGAAATAGTGAGTCAGCCTTCCTCCCATTGGCAAAGGATAGGTGACCTGTGCAGACTTGTCAGGGGTTTTACTTTGCTTGGGTTTTGGAAGCTGGTGTTGCAGCTGCACGACTGGTGCGCCATCTATTCCTGCCCCCATTGTAGCCCATTTGTGGAGGGTACTCATAGGAGACATAAGCACAGGGGATGTATCCCCTAACCCACCTCCCCTTCCATAAGGCCTATAGGAAGTGGAGGCCTTTTTGTTTCTCTGTGTTGCCCTTGTAAGTGGTTATGTGTTCATCAACCTCTTTCGTATAGTCCTTTGTCTTGTCACCAAATTGAATTTCCCTGGCAGAAGAAATCCATCACGTTTCCTTGAGTGTCCTGAGGTAGATTGGTAGTTCTAAGCCAGACAAATTTCTTTGAGGACACTGCATGGACCATGACTCTAGATGCAGTGTCATTTGTGTCCACAGCCATAGGAAACTGGTACTTTGTGGCATCTATGGCTGATCTTGCTGTGTCAACCATATCCTGTGCCATGTCTCCAATAGCCTTTTTGCTCAGTACTGGAATGAAATTCCACAGGGCTTTCTTCTACTCTGTTGCATAGGCCTGGTAAACTTCCTGTCTTAGGAGGAGGGGAACTGGGGTCTAAACTTTGTTGCGCATGCTAGCCAGTTTCTTGGAATCTTTCTTAGGAAGCTGGGAGGAAAGAGGCACTTTGGCCTTGTCACAGGCTGCAGTCTGGACCACTGCTTCATAATCAGGATGGAAATACAGGTACTCAGAGCCCTGTTTGTACACTGGGAAGGCTTTAAGCCTGAGATTCAATGGGTAGAGCAACTACATCACTCCTCCAACAGGCTTTAAAAGGCCAATCATCCTGGGCCATCCCAGGATTTGTTTCTCATTGCTACCGGAGGCGCCGCTCCTCCTAGCGCTGCTGTTGATTTCTTTTGGATGTTCCTCCAGCTGCTGGCTCTCTCTCCACTGAAGCCCTGATGCAGTGGGCAGCCTTGCTTCGTGACAGCTGCTATTTCTTTCTCTGCCGTCAGAATGTATTTCATCTTGGCCGGTCGGCAACTGCTTCTCATTCCGCCAGCGCATGTCTACCTATCTGCCATCCTTCCTGCTGTTTGTCTTCAGATTTCCACTGCACCAGCCTTCCATTCTACTTCCTTGTCGCCCTCTCCCCCCCTTGCTCCTCTTGCCCTTCGTCAGCCACAGTGCCTGGGCATCTGTCAATTTCGCAGCTTCCTTGCCCCCTGCACCTCCTGTTTCTCCCTCTCAGGACTCAGTCTCTCTCTCGCTACATTGTCCCATCACCGACGGTGCTCGCACGTTTTCCTCATCCACTACTCAGGTACTTCTTTTCACTCTCCCTTCTTCTTGCCATGCCTTCCATATGTTTTCTTTACTTCTCACCCTTTTTCCCCCTTGTAGTGAGTGCTGCGGAGTGTTTCTTGCATCATTAGTTTACTGTTTTACTGGTTTTGTGTCCAGCCCTGGCTCTATCTTTATGAGGAATGTCAGGAACCTATCAGGAGTGAGGGTATGTTTCAGTGTGTAATTCCTCATGGTCTGCTGAATTCCTTGCAGTTGAGGGTCTGATTCTTCCAGGATCGCTTCTGGGCTCCCCCCTATTCCCATACCTCTCATCCTTTCGGGATGCCTATCATAGCACTGGCCTTCCCTTCTCATCATTCGTGGCCTGTATGTCTAGCACTTTCTTTGTTTTAGTGTTTATTCAGGATTGCTGTGCTCTGTCTGTGATGTCATCATGGTAGTGCTGTTTTCTATTGGTGCCCCTCATGCCATTGGTGCTATTTATGGCCGCACAACCTGTTCTGTCATCAGCCCCGGTTGCTTGCCTTGGTCCTTCTCTCTTCCTTTGTCGCCAGCTCCACGCTGCTGGTATTGGCTCATTTATTTTCCATTGCTATTTTCCTCTGATTTGCTTTCTGTTCCAGTGTGTGCTTGGCCCCTACTTTCCTCCGCCCTCCATTACACAATGTCTATGACCTTTGCTTTCTTTTGGGGTTTTCCCTATCCTGCCATCATTTTCCCTGTTCATATTCTCCTGTTACATTAGTCTGTATGGTGTCCAGGTACTTGAGTCTGGTTTTTCTTCCCTAAGTCTGACCTCAGGGTCCACTCATTTACATCACTTAATGGAGCATACCTCTGATTGAGTCCTAAGCCACCTCAGCGAATTGCTGTATTCCTACAGTTGTTATCACACATCAGTCTCCTCATGCCCCCATCAGGGTATCCCTCACTCATCCAACCTCTATGTGGGGCTACTCCTTCACAGCGACTACTTGAGCATAGCCCTCTCAGGTCCATGCTACCTCGACTCGACCTGCTCTCCACTTAAAGACATGCCTTCATGTCTATTGTCCCTCGCTAGGGGCTGGCAGGCTTCTATCCATCATCGTTCATTGTGTATTTCATGTCTCACCTTCTACTATCCAAGCCTTCAAGGCTTCTTTCCATCATTGTACTTCCTCCCTGGCTTTTTAGCTTCTAGTTGCAGACTTCGCTGGCATCCCTCGACAGCTGTCCATTTA
The DNA here is from genome assembly GCA_016271365.2 of Neoceratodus forsteri. Lineage (NCBI taxonomy): Eukaryota > Metazoa > Chordata > Ceratodontiformes > Ceratodontidae > Neoceratodus > Neoceratodus forsteri. The sequence continues at coordinate 1,545,350,647 of CM057452.1, read as the reverse complement.
GAAGGACCAATTCTCTCCATCATCGTACATTGTTCATTTCACACTTCACTTTAACAATACCAGCTTCCACAGCTTCACCCAATCATCATTCACCTTCCTCTTCATATTCCACCTTAACCGTACCAACCTTCTAGGCCTCATTTCATAATTGTACTTTGTCCATTTCATTGCTCACCTTGATCCATTCAGGCCTTCAAGGCTTCTTTCCATCATCGTACATCCTCTCTTGCTTTTGAGCATCTAGTTGCAGAGACATTGTTTGCATCCCTCAACAGCTGTCCATGGAAAAGAATAGAGCGAGCGCTTCCTCTAAATTGGACTTTTTCTACTTCCTCGATCTCGACTTTAAACTGCTGAAGCTGAACCATCATTAATCAAATTGTCTTCAGCCTGGAGGGAAGGTGACCTAGGCCTTGGATCCCCAGAGGTTTCTTCCTCAAAGAGGGGTTTTCCTCTCCTCTGTGCTGATGGTCATAATATTAGACAGGGTTAGTGGTTTCATAGGTTCTGTAGTTAGGTTCCGCTGGTGGATAGAGTCGGATGGTGGCCCCGGCATTCTTTCTCTCCTTAGGAAGTCCACCCTTCAACATCATGTCAGCGTTCATTTCATTCATCGTCCTCACCTTTTCTCCTCTTCTCCTGTCTTTCCTGTCTATGTTGTCACATTTATTTCTGGTCTAGATATCTTCTACTTCTCACCTCTTCGATGCTCGACATCCTTTTGGGTATTCTTTCTGGGCTTCTTCCTAAGCTGTCCTTAGCCAAAGGAATTATTCCCATGGCACCTATGGGAGGAACCCTCCTCTAGGGTTCTGTGCATTGTAATCCTACAGGGTGGTATATCCCATGGATAGAGAGGTGAATAGCCACAATGTGTCAAAGTCACACAAGCATCATCTCATCCAGTTGCGTAAGCACAATTGAATGGGAAGGCTTCAAGCCTGAGGTTCAATGGGTGAAGAGACTATGTCACTCCCCCATCAAACTTTAATAGGCCAATCATCCTGGGCAATCCCAGGATTCATTTCTCATTGCCCCACCATCCACCCCTCCTCCTCCTCCAGTGACTCATCTCTCTTACCCGTGGGCTTCTTCCTAAGCTACCTTTAGCCAACAGAATTATTCCTGTGGCACCTATGGGGGGGACCCTCCTCTAGGATTCGTTGCATCATAACCCTACAGGGTGGTGTATCCCACTGATAGAGAAGTGAATAGCCACAATGTATGAAAGTTACACAAGCATCATCTTATACAGTTGAGGCAGATGCTGAGATGATTTTACAAGTGGCTTTCCTGAGGGATTTATGGATGGGCAGCATCAGCTTCTTTGTGGGAGCTAAGCCCCTCATATCTGTGAATTCTACCTCATCCTCATCCTCCTCAGTTTCCTGTGAAGGGATGTTGAGGGTATTTACCGTATGCCTTACAAAAGTATAGTAAGAGGTATAATTATCTGAAGGCTTAGGAGGAGAGCAAAATTCTTGCCCAGGTGAAACATCTGGTTCTATGAATTTTTCTTCCTTCTCATCTTCATAGTAAACTGGAATCAAATCAGAGTGCTCCCCATTATAGATGATGCCCTCAACGTTTGTATTCATAACTTTCTCTCAGTTACTAGCAAGTAGGCCCCTTTCCATAAACTCAGAGTCAAAGGTAAATGCCGTAAGTGGATAGTCCCTGAGCTAAAAAAGAAGATGATTCTGAGGGACAAAGCCCGGGAGTGCTTTAAAAGAACAGGCTTTAAGGCTGACTGGAATAAATATAGGGAACCGAGAAATCTATGCAAAAAGGAGGCAAAATCAGCAAAGAAGAACTATATCAGGAGGCTATAGGGTAAAGACCTAACAGATCCAAAGTGTTTCTGGTTGCAGATTAACTTCCTATTGAAAGGTCATTCTTGCTCCTCCGGAAAGAATATTGTAGCTAATGGTCAGGGTATTAGTGAAACCCATGTGACAGCTAATACCTTCAACTGTTTCTTCACTGATCAAACCAAGTTCAAATCTGCCTCCCCTGCACTCCCTCCACCCTCTAGGTCAGGATGGCACAAGAGTCCAACAACCCTGTTTCCATCTCAGGCTAGTCCAGAAACAGGAAGTATACACCTTATTAAAACATATTAAATCTGGTGGTCCTGCTGGGTTTGACAACTTGGAACCCAGGCTACTCAAAATTGCAGCCTCATGATTGCCCTACCTGTTATCATGCTCTTCAATAGATCTTTTCTCGAAGGCAAAATACCTGAAAATGGAAAGTGGATGTGGTAGTTCCTGTCCACAAAGGAGGCCACAAAGAACCGGTTGAAAATTTTTGCCCATCTCTCTCCATAGCCCTCTGGCCAAGGTACAAGAGATACTTGTTTACAATTAAATACAAGACTATCTAGATCTGCACCTCTTACTCACAGACAGGCATCATGGTTTTCATAAACAACATGGCACTGATACTGCCCTGATTAAACTGACCACTGATGTACTGGGGGTGGGGTTGTAACTGGAGCTGTCTTCATCGACCTCACAAAAGAATTTGACTTGGTCAAGTCACAGTCAGTTCCTTTATAAGCTAAAATGCCTGGGCTTTGACTATCTCTCAAGTCACTGGTTCACGCACTTCTGACCGATAGGTATCAGGAGGTTATATTCTCTGTATACATATTGTACATGCTTTGGGCCTGATTCACAAAGCCCATAGAATGACGCAAGGTGCCTGCATCAAACATAAATGATGCAAGTGGCACCTTACGCCAAAAGATGCCCCAGGAGCAATTCACAAAGGCAGCTTGCATCAAATGCAGGCTGCTTGGGCCAAAGGGGGCTTGTGCCAGCCTTGTGCCACAAAATGGGCTGCAACATGGTGCTAGGAGGCTTGTGGCAGACACTGGTTGCCATATCCCCCAATGAGGCATTCACAAAGCCCTCCTAGAGGGCAAAATTCTAAGTACCATTAGACCAGCCAGTGCTGGTCTAAGGGTACTTAGATTTGTGTCCCTGGGAGGGTTTTGACATTTGTGGCAATGTACCACAGTCCCCCCAGTCCTGATCTCAGTTAATGAATAAAAAAAAAAAATCCTTGGTGGTCTAGTGGACCCCTGATCAGCCCCGATGCCAGTTAATGAGTAAAGAAAAAATAACCCTGGTGGTCTAGTGGACCCCCGATCAGCCCCAATCCCAGTTAACAAATAAAGAAAAACAACACTGGTGGTCTAGTGGACCAGCCACCCCTCACCCCAACAGGCAGTGCACCATCACCCCACTCACCTGTCCCATCCCAGAGCCAGTGCCCGGCACAGCCCTCCGCTGTCCACCACAGCAGGGTGACATTTGAGCTGTCAATTAGCATGCTGTATACAGTATACAGCGTGTGTACTGTATACAGTATGCTCATTGACAGCTCAGTCAACACCTGGCCATGGTGGAGAGAGGAGAGCTGTGCTGGGCACCAGCCCTGGGATGGGATGGGGGAGTGGAGTGGTGGAGCACTGTCTGCTGGAGCGGGGGTCCACTAGGGTTGTTGTTTTTTATTATTTATTAACTGGGATCAGGGCTGATCCGGGGTCCGCTAGACCACCAGGGATGTTTTTTCTTTATTTATTAACTGGGATCAGGGCTGAGCGGGGGTCCACTATACCACCAGGGATGTTTATTCTTTATTTAGTAACTGGGATTGGTGCTAATTGGGGGTTCACTAGACCACCAGGGATGCTTGTTGTTTATTTATTAACTGGGATCGGGGCTGGGGGCCACCAGGAACTGCTGTTCTTGGTGCTATTGCCACACAGCCGCCCTGCAGCTTGCAGCACACCTTCCCGATGCACTGTCTGTTTGGCGCAGGGCCAGGGTTGCTGCAAGCCATGGGACTTTGCTGCCAGGACCCTACCCACTAGTGAATTGGGCACAGGGTCCCTGGCGCATCAGCGATAGGTGCCAACTGCCTTCAGCGCAGCTTGTGCCAACCTTTGTGAGTTGTGTCCTTTATATGATGTTCCCTAATCCATTTCCCCCAAGATGTATCTGGAAACGAGCTGCTACCAGATCAATATGTCTTTCCTGGTGAAACTTTTGAAAAAATAAATAAATAAATAAATAAATAAATAAATACATAAATGTAAGGGTATCCACTCCTGTCTGAAGCCTATCACAGATGGAGTTCCCCAAGGGTCCCTGACTATTCTGCATATTTCTCAATAAACTGCCTACAAATTGTGGTGGAGGGAACTTCTGTATGCAAATGATGCAGTTCTGCATAGAAGCTCCACTGATGTAAATATGCTTAATACTCAGCTGGCCACCAATTTCTATACTTTAGAAAAATTATTTTATGACAATAAGGTTGTCTTGAATGAAAAAACAAAAAAAAAAAAACAAGGCAGTACTCTTTGGCCCCAAAAACCTTAGTACAGACAGGCAGCACCTGCTCTCACTAACCACTTCATCTGGCACACAAATCAAAGAGGCTGATGAACTAAAGTACCTTGGGGTCTATCTTGACCAAGAATTCACTTTTAGACCTCATGCAGATTAAATCACCAAATCATACACCATAAAACTGGACTACTGTACCACCTTGGTAATGTTTTTATCCCTGAGCCGAGGCTTGCCATTGCAAACAGTATCCTGCTCCCCACACTTCTGCATGGTGCCCCTATACTTTGGTTCCTCAGGGACTCAGAGACAAAGAGGCTGAAGGTTCTGTACAACAAACTCAGTCATTTTGCAGCCCTTGCCTTCCCCAGGAAACATCACTGTGACGCCCCCTCCTCCCTGAATTGGCCCTCTCTAGAGGAGACGATGATGTCCCCCTGTTATGCCTTACACTGAAGCTCATCAAATTCTATACCCCACCAAACCTTGCTGGTATAATAACATCTAAACCTGAGAGGTGCATACTCCAGTCCTCAAACTACTACTTGCTTGAAGTACCCAGGGTTAAAACAAATACAGGTGAGAGGTCTAAAAGGAACTAGAAGGGGACAGGATCAGATGTGTTTCAGTACAGTAGCTGCTTCTTGTTGTTTTTACAGGGTTTCTTGTGGATTTTACTTGGTAGAAGGTTATTTCTTTTCTTTCTTACTACCTTAAGGGGCTAGTAGGGTATTGTTTTTGGGGCTGTTGGAAGTTTGAAAACTGGTTTGGTGGCTGTAAGTGGGCTCATTTGTTGGATGTTTCACTGTGTAACAGGCTGCGCTGGTAGGCCTATTTCTTCTGATTTAAAACCTATTTGGTGGGATTTGCTTGGGGCTGTTTCATTGGTTGCAGGGCCTGGAGGGGCAGACACAGGGCTGATACATTCCCCGAGAGTCGGGTGTAGGCCCTGTTCCACCTTCCCCCACCCCTCCCTCCCAGAGCTCTGCTTATTTATAGGGAACACCTGCCCTGCAATTGGAAGAAAAGGCTGCAGGTGCAACTCATGTAGTTCTAGCCACTGGGGGTTGGATTTAAAGGATGGGAGAGAGGAGCTTAGGGAGTTGTTCATTTCCCTTATAAGTTTACTGTGTTGTACTGCACATAGTAACAGGGTTACTGGTTTACTGTGGGACTGTATCTAGGATTAGTGGGTGACCTGATTAGTCAGTAGGGGTCTATCTTGGACTAGTGGGGAATGGTGGCTCACCCAAGGAAACCTGCTTAGAGGGGGATGGGACCACACGTCATTAAGGCTGGCATCTTTGGGAGGGTGGTGGGGTGCACAGGGTGTGGGGCAGCCATGATACTGGACTGGGCTTGGAAGTTCGGTGGTTGCCCAGTGTGCTACCAGCTGGCACAGCTTAGGGAGGAGGTTGCGGGGATTAGGAGACAGCTGGGGGAATGGGGGAGGTATGGTTGGGGAAGAGGGCAGGGGATCTCCCATGGGGTTGCACCAAGCACTAGGGGTGGGGGCATAGGGAAAAGAATACAGGAGAATATTCTGGGGTCACATAGGGACCCTGGCAGAGGGGGCCCAAAAGGAGGACACTACCAAGGAAGCAGGCAGGTAACTGGGGACAGTCACAAAGGGGGGGCCAGAGGGACAACATTCTCAGGGAAGTAGGCAGATGGCAGGGGCTGGACAGAAGGAAGCAAGGTGGGGAGGTGGATTGGACCTTGTGCTCAGTAACCGCTTCAATTCTCTTCTTCTGCTTGAGGATGAGGTGGGTGATGTAGCCATGACAGGGGTGGTTAGAGATGGAAAGAGAGTGGGGGCAAAAGGCAGGGGCCGGATAGCAGGAGGAATGGGGGGAACCTGGAATGCAGGAAAATGTGGGGAGCAGTGGATCAGAGCAGGAGGGGCAGGGGGAAGAGGGAGGAAAGTGCAAGGAAAAGGACCAGTTGGGAGGAAAGGGCAAGGAGAAGGACCAGAAGTACAAGGAGGATGCAGTAAAGGGAGGGTTTAGGCCAGGGGAGCATGACAAGCAAGGAGGGAATGAACGGAGACAGGAAGGAAGGGAGGACGAGCCAGGCTAGTTCAGCGGATGGGGGAGAAAGACCAGTCACAAACAGTGAGGGGGAAGTTAGTGAGGCACAGAAGGATACTCAGGAGGAGGAGAGGCATAGGATTGGAGAGGAGGGGGTGGCCAGGGTAAATGAGGGGATGGCATGTGGCACCCAGATGGGGGAGGAACAAGGAGCCGGCTGGGTGGAGGGGCCGGTAGAAAGGATGAGGGACATGGAAGGGAGGAATGGAGGAAAAGGAGCGGTCAGAGTGCTCCTGTTGGGGGATTCTATGATCAGGGGTATCAAATGGGTTTGGGAGGGGGAAGCCTGGCCAGTTAGAACAAAATGCTTCCCTGGACTAACGGTGCACAGGGCCAAGCATGAGGTATATCAGCTGGCAAAGGATTGTGGGGGTTCCCCGGTCATACTGGTCCACCTGAGCACAAATGACATTGAGGGAAATAGCGAGCTAGAGATACAGGCAAGGTTCATGGAGCTTGCCAGGGTCTGTCATGACATAGGGTGCACGATTTCCTTCTTGGAAAGCCTGCCGGTGTCAGGGGCTAGTGGGGAACACAAAAGGAAGATTAGGGAGATAAACCAGTGGCTCAGGGAGTGGTGTGAGGCCAGAGGGTATGGGTTGATGGGGGATTGGGGGGAGACCTGGGAGGATAAGGAGCTGTATGCTAGAGATAGGCTCCATCTCAATTTGGAGGGGAGGTAAATCCTTAAGTTGAAAATAGAGGGGCTCATTGGTGAAAAGTGGGGTTTAAACTTGTGAAGGAAGGAGGGATGGGAGAAAAAGCTGTCGAGGGGGGTCCGATAAAGGAGGGACTCTGTCTCCACCCCTTGGAGAGCTGGAGGAATGCGGGAAAAGGCCGACTGGTAAGGTGCAGACCAGGGGAAACGGAATCCCCATGGGAACATGAGCAGGGGAAATAGAAGTATACGGAAAGGATGGAATGTAGTCCTGCTAAATGCCAGGAGCTTGGGCAATAAAATGCCTGAGCTCCAGGCGATGCTAACTGAGGGAGCAGTGGATGTGGCAGTGGTCACTGAGACCTGGGCCACCGCAGGACATGACTGGGACCTGAACCTGGAGGGTTACACTATGTTCAGGAAGGACAGGGGGGAGGGAAGGGGAGGAGAGGTAGCAATAATAGTCAAAAACTGCATTGGCATAGGGGGAGTAAAGGATGGAGGGAACCGTGGAGGTTATTTGGGTCACCTTGATAACAAGGGGGGGCAAGAGAGTAAAAATAGGAGTGGTGTATAGACCCCCTGTGCTGGCGGAGGAGCTGGAGGAGAGTCTGGTGGCAGATGTTGGGAGACACTGCAGATTGGGCAAGGGAAGGGTGGTGGTGTTGGGGGACTTAAACATGCCGGGAACAGACTGGGAGACTATGACATCCTCGGTGGCCAGGGAACAGAGGTTGTTAGATGTCTGTCAAGACGCAATCCTAACTCAACAGGTGGGGGAACCGACAAGGGAGGCGTGGGTACTGGATGTGGTCCTGGCAGACAATGACCAGATTGGGGGCCTGGAGGTAAGGGACCCATTGGCTGGGAGTGACCATGCATCGGTCAGGTTCTGCCTGGACCTAGGAGGGTTAGAAGGATGCACAAAGACGGAGGTAACTGACTTCAGGGGGCGGATTTTAAGGAAATGGGCAGGATCCTTAAGGAGCATTTGGATGTGTTTGGGTCAGACATGGACGCTGACAGTAGGTGGGAAATCATCAGGAGAGGGGTGCAAGATGCTACCAGCACCTGTGCCAGAATAAGACGAAAATGCATTAGGGCCTGAAAACCCTGCTGGTGGACCAGGGAGGTCCAGGAGGTGGTGCGGGGAAAGAAGGCCGTCTATAGGCAATTCAAGTGCTCAAGGAGTGAAAGGGATCAAGGGGAGTATGAACTGATGGCTAGAAGGGCCACTAGGGTGGTGAGGGCGGCTAAGCCAAGGAAGGAGCAAAATCTGGCCAGGGAAATTAGGAGAGGGAACAAGGGGTTCTTTAGATACATTGGGGAAAAACGAAACATGAAGGGACAGATTAGCAGGATTAAAACAGGGGAGAGATGGGCACAAGACCCGGCGGAGCAGGCTAAGGTACTAAATGAGTACTTCACCTCAGTTTTCACCATGGAAAATGGGGGTGCTGCATCATACATGGGAGGAGACAGTAATACTGAAGGGGGGGGACCCTTACCGATCGGCGTGTCTGGGGGAGGGGAGGCATCACTGGCAGGAGGGGAAGGTTAAGCAGGGAGAAGAGGTAGCGAAGGTGGAAATCACAGCAGAGAGAGTGAGGGAAGCCCTCAGGCCCCTTAAGATGGAGAAAGCACCGGGGCTGGATAAATTACATCACAGAGTGCTGAAGGAACTTGCGGATGTCCTGGCGAAACCCCTAGCGGAGCTCTTCTGCATCTCTCTGAGGACAGGGTGGGTGCTCCAGGACTGGAAGGTAATGCATATAGTGCCTATCCACAAGGGGGGATCAAGGGAGGTGGCAGGGAACTACAGGTCTGTCAGCCTGACATCGGTGGTGGGCAAGGTGATGGAGGGCATTGTCAAGGAGAGGCTGGGGGGACCTGGAAAAGTCAGGGTACCTGGATGATAGATAGCATGGATTCGTCCCAGGGAAATCATGTCAGACAAACCTTGTGGAGTTCTATGACTGTGTGACCAGTGCCTTGGACCTGGGTAGACCAGTGGATGTCCTGATTCTAGACTTCAGCAAGGCATTTGACTCTGTTCCTTACGAGGGCCTGTTGGATAAGCTGGGAGAAATGGGGGTGGGGAACCAGATGATCAGATGGATAGACAATTGGCTCCAGGACCAGACCCAGAGGGTCGTAGTTGGTGGGATAGTCTCATCCCCGAGGAGGGTCATTAGTTGGGTCCCACAGGGATCAGTCCTGGCCCTCCTATTCAATGCCTACATCTCTGACATAAAGACAGGTATCAGGAGTGAGATGAGTCTCTTATGGATGACTCAAAACTGGAGGGGTGGTGGATGGGGAGGAGGAGGTGGTCTCACAGGGGACCTGGAGGCTCTGGAAAGATGGTCTAGAAAGTGGAAGCTGAGGTTCAATGCAGGGAAATGCAAGGTACTGCACCTGGGGCTAGAAACCCGGGCCAAGTGTACACCCTGGGGAGGGATGCACAAGTCTCGATGGCTGAGAGGGACCTGGGGTGGTGGTGGATGTCAAGATGAACAACTAGGAGACTTGTAGAGGGCAGCAGCCAAGGCCAACAGGATGCTGGGATGCATCGCTAGGGGATCACCTCCAGAAGGAGGGAAGTGATACCCTCTGTATAACTGCTTGTTGAGGCCACACCTCAAGTACTACTGGCAGTTTTGGAGGCCACACTTAAAGAGGGACATTAAACTCTGGAGAGGGTCCAGAGGAGGGCAACCAAATGATTTGGGGCTTGGGGGACAGGACCTATGGGGGAGGCTTGAAGAGCTAATATGTACACATTGGAAGACAGAAGGACTGGGGACATGATAGAGGTCTTCAGGTACATGAAGGGGGTAAATAGGGAGGAGCAGTCAGGGTGCTTCAAGGAAGGAGGAGGGGCAACTAGAGGGCATGGGTGGAGGGGAAGATTCAGGGGAGAAAGGAGGAGGTGCTACTTCACTGAGAGGGTGGTGGAGCCATGGAATGCGCTGCCCAGGGGGCTGGTGGAGGCAGAGACGATGGAGGGGTTCAAGAGGGGTTGGGACAGGTACAGAGGAAGGGTTCTGGAAGCAAAATCCAGTGCAGCAAGAATATCCGGAACTGAGAAGAGAGAAGCCAGAGAAGGCGAGGGGGGCAGCAAGGTCAGCTCCCAGGGTGAGGGCTGACCAAACGAGCAGACACGAAAGACCATTAGGCCTATTCTGCTCACATTTTAGTATGTTAGTATGTTAGGTCCTTTGTGTACTCTACCCCATCTCACTGGAACTCACCTTCAGCTGAGCTGCAAAACTCCTCGTCACTCGGGAGCTTTAAAAAAGGATTGAAAACCTTTCTGCTAGAAAGCTGTCACTGTTCTTGCAATCACTGAATGACAGCCATACCTCACTGTTCTTTTTGTTTTACCATGTTGCTCTTAGAGATATTTTGTTGCAAATCCTTGCTCCAGTCTGTCTCCCCATATCATAATGTCATCTGTGCCTTATCCCATTTTGCTCTGTGCGCTTTTTTTATGCTATTTAGTGCCTCCAGTTAATTGTATTGCCTTTATATGTTCAATAACTGCAAATCAGTGCATTTAACATTCTCAATACATTGTAACGTATTGTATGCATTACACCTGTCTGTTGTCTGTAAAGCTGTACAGTATGTAATAAAGCTAATGCCTTATAACTCACTGTATACATTGTAACAGTCTGTTGTATGTATATCTGCCTGTAATTAATCCCAGGTTGCCATTGAAAAAGGGACCTCTGGCTCCAGTAGGCCTACCAGATTACCAAAATTTACTAACATAAATAAATAAACAAACAACTACATAATAAATCCATTTCAGTATCCTCCTCCACAGGCATTGGAAATGGAACTAGAGTTGGGGGGGGGAGAATATTCATGGAATTCCCCATAGCCTGGAATGCCTGAAGCAACTGCCATGCCTTTGTCATGTCCTCTAGTGAGGGCATTTTATTTATGTCCACTGGTGGCACCTTTCCTTCTTTAGGAGGAGGGACACCGACATATACATATACTGTATATGTTTTTTTCTTGGCAGGCACCATCTCTGGTGTCTGCTCTGAGGCGGTTTTATTTTTACTGGATTTAGGGTTCCCCTGAGCTTTGAACCATATTTTAGAGTTTTATCTTTCTTTTCTGTTCCTTTGACAGGGGCTGCTGATTACTTTGAGGGGCTGGACCCTCCTCTGAGCCTTTTGGTGAGACGGAGGCAGACTGAGAAGCCATAAGATCTTCTATTTTTTTAGTCCTTTTCTTTTGTATTTTAGGGCAAAACATAAAGTAGCAGTGCAATGAAACTGGGCAAAAAATTTACCCCACCTTTTTTAACTATAAAAGAGTCTAGGCATCTTGCAGTTTTATTTGGTGGTAAACTTATCTAGTTCCACCAAAATTTGAGTATTCTATGAATGTTTTAATTTAGCTTTTTTTTTTAAGAAAAAAAGAGGCCACCACAGTTGGCTTAGAAATACCATTGTAAACTTGGTAAGGGTAGGACTGAGAAAATAAAAAAAACTGGTGCATAACATCGGAGGTACAGAGAAATGCTAATTTGTCAGGAATGTGTATATTTTTATTAACTGTAGCTGAAACTAGCTTTTTGGAAAAGAAAACTTTTTCATTGCACTGCTACTTTAATACAGAGCTCACAGTTGGTAAAATTGTGGTCTGGACTCAGACACTTCAAGCACAACTTGTGGCAGTCTGCCTTTGTCAGGAGTTGAAAACAAACTTTACAATTTTTAAAACCTATAGGTCCTGTCTTCTTTTTGGGTCTGTCAGTCATGCCAAATGCTGATGACCCTGGGAAGACATTTGCGATTCCCAATAGAAAAATTCATAATTATAAACAAGCCCAATTATTAACAATCATTTGTCAATGCCGAATGTTGATTGCGTTGGTCCGTTGAGCTTGCTTACTGCCCCTCTGTCACTCACTTGTTCTGTTTCTTCTGGTGCTGCAGGCTGCTGTTTTGTACTGGGCTCCTGCCTGCATTGACACCCTTTTCTGTCCACAAAGAAGTTCTCAGCTGTCCCGACAGAGCTCCGTTGAGGTGGCTCACTCCCCCTCTCTCACTCGCTCATTCTGTTTCTCCTGGCGCTGCAGGCTGTCCTTTTGTACTGGGCTCCTGCCTCTGTTGGTGGCTTTTTCTGCCCACAAAGAAATCTGCAGTAGTCCTGACACAGGTCCGTTGAGCTTGCTCACTCCCCTATCTCACTCGCTTGTTCTGTTTCTGCCGGCGCTGCCGGCTAGCCTTTTGTACTGGACTACTGCCTGCATTGCCTCCTTTTTCTGCCCACAAAGAAATCCACAGCAGTAATGATAGAGCTCACTTGAGCTCGCTCACTCCCCCTCTCTCGCTCATTCTATTTCTCCCGCCACTGCAGGCTGCCCTTTTGTACTGGGCTCCTGGGTGCATTGCTGCCTTTTTCTGCCCACAAAGAAATTTGCAGCAGTCCCAACAGAGATCCCTTGAGCTCACTAACTCCCCCTCCCTCACTTGCTCGTTTTGTGTCTCCAGCTCTTGCAGACTGCCCTTTTGTACTGGGCTTCTGCCTGCATTGATGGCTTTTTCTGCCCACAAAGAAATCTACAGCAGTCCTGACACAGCCCTGCTGAGCTCACTCACTACCCCTCTCTCACTCACTCGTTCTGTTTCTGCCTGTGCTGCAGGCTGGCCTTTTGTTCTGGGCTCCTGCCTGCATTGCCACCTTTTTCTGCCCACAAAGAAATCTGCAGGAGTCATGATAGAGCTCCGTTGAAGTCGCTCCCTCCCTCCCTCTGTCTCACACGCTCATTCTGTTTCTCCTGGCACTGCAGGCTGCCCTTTTGTACTGGGCTAAGGGCTTCTGCATCTGTTGGCACCTTTTTCTGCCCACAAAGAAATCTGCAGCAGTCCTGACAGAGCTCCATTGACCTCACTCACTCCCCCTCTCTCACTCGCTCATTCCATTTCTGCAGGTGCTGCAGGCTGCCCTTTTGTACAGGGCTCCTGCCTGTGTTGCCACCCATTTCTGCCCACAAAGAAATCTGCAGCAGTCACGATAGAGCTACGTTGAGCTCGCTCACTCCCCCTCTCTCAGTCACTCATTCTGTTTCTCCCACCGCTGCAGGCTGCCCTTTTGTACTGGGCCCCTGCGTGCATTGTTGCCTTTTTCTGCCCACAAAGAAATCCACAGCAGTCCCAACAGAGCTCCGTTGAGCTCACTCACTCCCTCTCCCTCACTCGCTCGTTCTGTGTCTCCCAGCGCTGCAGGCTGCCCTTTTGTACTGGGCTGCTGCTTGTGTTGGCACCTTTTCCTGTCCACAAAGAAATCTGCAGCAGTCCCAATAGAGCTCAGTTGAGCTCGGTCACTCCCCCCCTCACTCACTCGATCCTAATCTGTCGCAAACACTGGTTTCCAACAGCAACTGCAGTATTCTGCACTGGAAGTGCAAAAACACATTTTGGCCAGGATGCAAAAAATGACAACTGTACTGTTCATAAGGAGATGTGGAAAAATGCCAGTGTTAAAAATGTAGCGTGAAAATATTACTAATTTGCGAAGTTACAAGGGTGCATGGAAACTGCACAATGCACACTTGTAACACAGTCACTTTATGGAGTTTCATCACAAAATTTTCAACATAGGCATTTTAGGACCTCTACTCATGAATATTGTCAGTGTGATTTTCTTAATGTGTCCCGAACACTGATTTTCCACAGCGACCACGCTATTGTGAGCCGGAAGAGCGAAAACACATTTTGGCCAGGATATGAAAAATGACAGCTGCACTTTTCATAAGGAGGTGTGGAAAAATGGCAATGTTGAAAATCTAGAGTGAACATATTGCAAAGTTGCAAAGGTACAAGCGTGCATGGAAACTACACAACGCACACTCGTAGCACACTCATTTTATGGACTTTCGTCACCAAATTTTCAATATAGGCATTTTAGGACCTCTGCTAATGAACAGTGCCACTGTCATTTTCATAATGTGTCCTGAACATGGATTTCCCACAGCGACTGCACTATTCTGCACCAGAACTGTGAAAACACATTTCGACCAGGATGTAAAAAATGACAGCTATACTGTTCATAAGGAGGTGCAGAACAATGGCAATTGTGAAAATCTGGATTGAAATAATTATTAACTTCTGAACTTACGAGCGTGCATGCAAACTGCGCAATGCACGCTCGTAAAACAGTCATTTTTTGTTTGTTTTTTCACCAAATTTGCAACATAGGCTTTTTGAGAGCCCACCTCATGAACACTGGCACTGTCATTTTGTTAATCAGTCCCAAAAGGTGATTCCATGCAGTGACTGCAAAATCACTTTTCGGGGCCGATTAACGCCATGACAGTGCCATAATTCATGAGGAGGGGGTCACAAAACCCCATGTTGAAAATTTGGTGCCAAAATTCCCAAAATGCCTGAGATATGCATCAAAGTTGAAAAACCCTATTTATTCCGTTATACAGCTTACGGCATTTCCTCAGTTCGTGGTCTGCTTTGAAGAATGCAGGCGTGTTCCTAGTCCACAAAGATCATCACGCCAGACTCGAGGTGGTACTGGGGTGAAGGGGCCTAGGGGAAGCAGGTGCGCAGGGGTGGGTGCGGGTTGTGGGAGGGGCAGGAGACCTTGAGGGACTGTTTTCTTTATTGACAGGGTAAAAAAATCACAGGACTGTTTTTAACAGTATGTGCACACTGGGGTGGGCCCCAGGTGCCAATGGACTCTTTTCTTGGGGGGCAAGCTGTAGCCGATGGGGGATTGGGCACCCCCCGTCAGCACACAACAAAATGGGGGGGGTTATATTATGCTGACGTGGAGTGGGCTCCCCCATCGGCAACATCACTCGGGCACTGCAGTCAACGGGGATTGGGGTCCCCATCGGCAAATAAAATGGTGGGGGGGCACATGCTGCCGAGGGGGATTGGGCACCCCCTCAGCAAGGGGTTGATTAATATTGTTTGTGAACACGGCGGCAAGCTGCCGCCATGTTCACAAACAATATCACTGTTACAAGGTTCGGCCCAGCAATGACGGGTCACTTCCTCATTGCAGCATAAATGGCTTATGCTGCAATGACGAGGCAGCTCGATTGTAGCGGCGAAACCTTACAAGGTTGTGGCAACGCTGGTCAATCCAGTGTCAGCAGCAGCATGTCATGGCATTGGGGAAAGCGGGCTGTTTTTAAAGGTTGTAGGGGCATTGGCACACAACAGTGCCGCGGCTCTCCACAACCTGCCTCTGGCAACCTGCTGCAATATGTTTCTTGCGCATGCATGCAATCAACATAAAAAGGGTGAAACATGTGGTTTGATTCTTCAAAAGTTAAAACTGCAAGTTAAATATACCTCCAATGAGGTTTCTCAGTAAAATTTGTCATTTCTCATCTTGGTTTCCAAATAAATGATCAACCAAGAATAATCTAAAGTAAAACCGCAAAGTGGTTTAAGTGAAAATGAATTTTTATATGTTTTAAAAGTGAAAAAATAGTGGTTCCCTGAAAGTGGGAACCATGTCAAAAATGGCCTTCTCTGGTTCCTTGGAGCTAATTGGGAACCAGAGAAAAAATGAAACGTACACAATAAATAACAAATAACACCTTAACTAATGCAGTGTATCAAAAAGCTAACTAAAACAGTTAAACACTATTAAATAATAAAATAATAAACCAGAAACTGGCCAGAGGTGAAGAGAAGACTTCAGGGTGGCTGCTTTCTTCAGGCAGAGAAATAAATCTGATGTTAGAGTGCAGAAGTGAGAGTGACAACACAACAGAGTTTGAATTTCATTCCAAATTCCATAACATAGAGGATAATCCCTGAGTAACAGTGGTTAACCACGATGTAATGACCTCAAGCAGTTGCTAGGGCAACTAAGTAAACCTCAAGAGCACAGCGCGAGAGGTTTACTGTTGTCATGGCAACCATGAGAGGTGATTACGTCCATGGTTGACCATCGTTACACAGGCATTGTAATTTATAGTATCTGGAAAACTAGCCACGGTGGGGGAAAAAGTACAGTTTTTTCAATGTGTATTTGTTCTCCTGCTTGGCTATGAATGTCTCCTGTTTTGAAAGTTGAGCAACTGAAGTGCTGAAATTAGCCATTGCGATCTATACTGCAGCGGGTCTGTAACTGTTTGAATGGAATGTGTGTGTTTTGAATGAACGTCCAAACAGCAGATCACCTTTCCTTTCTAAGAATTTTGCAGGTGGTGACATTTTATCCTGTAATCCCATCGGTATGACATAGTTAAGCAATGTTTACAGCTTACTGATGTCATAATGATGGGATCATCAGGTAATAAACTAATTAAACACAGGGGTTAATAGACACTGTCCATACTGTACATTATTATCATAAAATTCTTAAAGCATTGGGATGGTTCATTCCAGGGGAATGATTGCATTGGTTAAGCAGACGTGAGGGGTTCTGGGGTAAACAATGCTGAGCTCTTCTTTTTCATTCTTATGTACAAGCAAAATTAACTTTCCTACATAAACAATAGATGTGTTTATTTTGTTCAGTGAAAATGTAAATGTTCAGTCTGGTTAAAAGAAGCCTTTGGAATGCAAGAGGGGTCAACTACTGTAGTGTATGCCAGCACTGTACTTTTCACAGTATTACTCAAGGCACTTGTATTAAGAACCATCATTTTTGCAATCATGAGAAGCTGATATAGTAAGTACCATTTCATTTTTATTTTGTTAACCAGGTGTAACCACCCCTTCCCTTCTGCCTGCACGCCCACCCGCAAGTGATGCTGCCTAAGGGATATAGGTTGGCACCTGGGCTCATGGTTATAATTGGCTTGGCAAGTGGCGTGGTGCCTCCACCTATGCAGATCCTTCTGACAGCATGCTGCCGGGGTGCTTCCCCACAGGAAATGAAGTACAGCCCCTTCCTTTGGTAGTAAACAATACAGTATACAATCCCTTCCCCACTTACTCCTCTAAGCATGAAATATCACACTGCACAATAATGCAATGGCTGCAACAGTTTTCCAAAAAAACAAACAACAGGGGTTTATTTTGGGGTGGATAAAGAAGCAGGGGACAGTGGGAGCAAAGGGGAATAAAGCATTCAATAATACAATTCTATACTCTATGCAAATCAGCAAGATAACAACACATTGGCATTCATAATTAAACAGTACTGGGCATTTCCAGAATTACCAGCTCCAGATCCACTTCCCCAATGGTGCACCAGTTAACCCTACAGTCCCTGTAAGAGCTCTCTGTTTGGTGTGTACACACTGAGCACTTGCAGGCCTGTGACATGGAAAAGCTGGGTGCAGCACAGGTGAAACACTGGGGTGCTGCAGTGTAAAGTACCAACCACACCAGGGGGTGCAGTGACAACAGTTTTATTCCTGGCTGTACTGGTTGCTAAAGGCATTTCTAAGGTCACGCAGGAAGCCCATAAGTAAAGTTAACTAGTTAGCTAGTTGAACAGTTAGAAAAGTATTTGGGTAAAACCCAGTACTCACGACCTTTGATGAAAAGATGAAGACTGTTGGGGGACATTTCCCCTTTGCAGGCAACTTGGAAGAACAGGCAAAAAAGGCGTGGATGCAGGCGATAATCCTCTTCACCCCACAGGGGGACTTGTCTTCACCCACCTCGACTGTAGGTAGGCAATCTTCACCCCACAGAGGAACTTCTCTTCACCCACCTTGACTGTAGGTAGGCAGTCTTCACCCCACAGAAGGACTTGTCTTCACCCACCTCGACTGTAAGTAAGCAGCCTTCATACCACAGAGGGACTTGTCTTCACCCACCTTGACTGTAGGTAGGCAGCAGCAGATCAAGCAAGCAGGCAGGACCCCAGAGCATAGGTCCTGACAGGAAACTCAGTCTCTTTTCATCAGAAGAATGAGGAAGTTGTTTTTGTTACCTCAATCTCCACATCAGAAAATTACTTTCCTTCAGCAGGCTTTGATATTTGGAGCCCCAGATACCCCAGTTCTCACAGCTGAGGCAAATCCCAAATCTCTGGGATTCACCAGGATGTTAGAGGGAGAGTCCACAGTTCTTAATCTGTGCAAGAGGCACAAACTGCAGGATTTTCTCTCTGACAGCAGCAGGAGCTGTCAAAAAATATACCTTCTCTCTCAAACTCTCACAGAAAAGTCCCACTGGCAAACTGTAAAACTCAGAATCTTCATGTTTGAAACTCAGCTTCTCATTGGTCCTTACAACTTCGGCTTTGGCCTGATTGGTGGTACTGCATATACCAATAGGATTCCACGCAGTCCTCATGCAACCTCGGCAAAGATGGCCACCCTTGTACAGTTCTCACAAGCTCAGTCTCTTTCTCTCTAGCATAGCATATTACTGGCACATAGTTGGCAGCATTTGTCTGTATGGCTAGCACCTTCCTGGTCCCTTCTGAGGGTCGCTAGGTCCAGGCGGCACTTTTGGGGGACAGGAGCCGAGTCGCTAGCTCTGTTTTGTGGGCTCCCTAGGAGGAGCTGGGTCTGTAAACGGCTGTCCTCGACTGCTAGGAATTCTGGGACATGTAGTCCCTTGCACCTGCCATTTTGTTCCTTACTCCCTGACCCACTGGAGGCAGAGGTAGGATCAGGGAGTTCTTCAAAGTTTCTTTTTCTTGTTTTGTGTTCCCCCCAGCCCCTTAGGCAGTCTGGTGAGGCTCAGGAGATGAATCCCCTTATGCTGCACTTCTGCCACTTCCGAATGGCACTCTGTGGTGCCAGAACAATTTTGTGGCCTGGTGCCTGTGCTCCTTGCCCCGCTGTGTGGCAGTTCGGGGGGGCGGGGGAGTAACCTGTGCTGTGCGGCTCACTGGCCTCTCATCTATGGCACTTGAGGTACTGGAACAGTTTTCCACTCCCCAGCCCCTTTTGCAATTTGGGAGAGGGCCTGGGGAGCAAGGAGAACTAAGCAGCTTGCTGGCTGTGCTTAAGAGGTGCACGGAGGCACCACAAGAAAAGTCATTTGGCTCCCTGGCCCTGACAGTCCAGGATTAGGCTGGGGGAGCAAGCAGAGGAAACCATGGTAGTAGTCCAGGAGCTCTCGGGCTGCTTCAGAAACCTATGTAATCTCCCAGCTTGGGAAGGGGGGTTACATTCTTCCCCCACTGAAATCCTTGGTGTCCTCGTCATGGCCCGAAACATCAAAAACATTTCTAACTAACACACCTGATACCTTTCTAGCCATCATTAGCACTGCATGAATAAGGCATTTTATTAATACACTAGGCATGCACTTAACTGATTATTTTCCCACCATGGTTTACGTGTACGCCTCCCTATCATGACTTGTGGGCAGCATAAGGGGGTCAGCAATAGCGGGCTTGGCAGCAGATTAACCTTTTTATGTATCACATTGACAGGGAGAGCAGAAGGGACACCAGGGACATTATAAGTAAGTTTTACTGTTTGCTTGACTTCTCTACCAGAGCAGCGGGGCATTACAGGTTCCTCAGCAATGATTTGATCAGGATCATTAATAGGTTCTGCACACTCAGCCACAGGGGGTTCAAATCTTTCAATGTCCTGGATTGGCTGTATTACTGGAGTCTCAACGTTCGCTGCATTTGGAATATAGTTCATGACTGTGGGCCCAGTGTCAGTCAGAACAAAGGGTACTGCAGCGGATTCAATGGCCTGGAATGACTCGCATTACTCCCTTCATGTGCTGAAAGTGGAAAGTCAATGGGATATGGTGCAGGCCGATACTGATGTGGTATCAGAGACATGTAAGTTTCTCCATCTTCAGAACTGCTGTTGAACACATCAGACTGCATCGCCGGTGGGGCAACATGTACTGGTGGTTGAACTTGACTGTGTCTCTTGTGCTTTGTCTCATTTCTAGTGACCGGTCTCCATGGAGGTGAGAGAGGTACTGAATTTACAACTTCTGGCAACAGATGCCCAATTGATGATGATAAAAAATATATTTTTAAACAGGATACAGATTGTTGGGTTTATAGCCCATTTTCAACAATGTTTATGACTGGTAATAGGTGGTTTCAATGCAGAGTTTTAACCACCACATTTCCTTTTTCCATTCTTTTTTTTTGTTAACTCTTTTTTATGCTCTCCCACTCCCTGGCATCCGTCTGGGGTGTACCCTCAATGTTGGCCTCTACTCCCTTGCCTGAACCCAGTTGCTGACTGAAGGGACTCCTCCAACCACCCAGGCAGACCTAGCCCTCTGGATCACTCGCCGGGGTGGGCTTGTCCTTCTGTGATGGCCTTTCTGAAATTAGAGAGATTCCTCCCCTGCCAACCCCTGATGACCCAGGCTCATTCCCAACCTGAGTTGCTGGCATGGCACGAGGTGTGGCATCCAGCACCTCAACCCTCAGCCCACCGGGCCGGCCCCTTTTTCCATTCTTAATATGTATACAGGCAAATTTGGAAGCTGTTCCACAATTACATAAGGATCAGATTTCCAATGGTCCTCTATCTTGTGTTTGCCGGGTCCTCCCAGGTTTTGAATCAATACTTGGTCTCCAGGCTAAAGATCTTGTTCTTGGACTCTCTTATTGTATCTGTTTTTGTTTGCTATGCTGGACTTTGCAGCTGCTTGTTAGGCCACCTGGTAGGCTTCAGTTAGCTGTGCTTGCAGCCTCCTGGTATACTCCAAGTGTGTCTCTGGTAAGGCGCCATCTGCAGACACCCGAAAACATAAGTCCACTAGAAGTCTGGCTTCTCTCCCGAACATTAGGAAATAGGGTGAGAACCCTGTTGAGTAATTTTTAGTACAGTTGTAGGCATGGACTAGGAAAAGTACTTGCTGCCTCCAGTATGGCTTTCTGTTAGGATCCAATGTTCCCCACATGTTAAGCAGTGTTCTTTTGAATCTCTCTGGCTGAGGGGTCACCTTGAGGGAGGTACGGAGTAGTATGAGACTTCTGTATGCCCACAATGCTTGTGAGTTCTTTGATAAGACAACTCTCAAAGTCTCTCCTTGCTCTGAGTGCAGGCATTTGGGGAGTCCATACTGCACAAAATACTTTTTGCACAATACTTTAGCCACAGTGATTGCTTTTCTGGTTTTTGTGGGGAAAGCCTGTGCATAGCGGGTGCTGTGGTCAGTTACTACTAATATGTTACTGATCCCCTTTCGGTCAGGTTCAAGGGAAAGGAAGTCCATACAGACCAAGTCCATTGCCCACTACTGGTAATGTTTACAAGAGGCGCTGCTCATTTGGGCAGAGTCTTACGGCTGATGCACCTATTACAGCTTTTGCAATGTCTTTCCACCTTCATAGCCATGCAAGGCCAGTAGAAGCAGTCTTGTACCAGGCCCAAAATCTTATCAATTCCCAAATGTCCCATGTCTTCATGAAGGGCTCGCAAAACCATATGGCGATACTTTTTGGGCAGCACCGGTTGCTCTTTGGGAAACTGAGTTTGTGTTTTGGAGATATGATACAACAGTCCATGCTTTAATGAAAACTTGTCTGACTCTCTCATGAGAAATGATACATATGGCAGGTTTGCTTTGACTTGAGAGGAAGACAAACCCTTTTCTTTGGCTAAGATAATGTCTCGTATCTAGGATCTGCTCACTGTGCTTTTCTTAAATCTGTAGGAGATAAATGAGGCAAGAAGGTGTTGTGCAGGTTGGCGAATCATGCGTTCACTTCCAGTATGGTGTCAGAATGTACTCCAAGCGTAGCCACAGCTCAGTCTGGGTGGATGATGGCAGGTCAGTCATCAGGCACCATCATTTGGCAAACAGCTTTCACTCCATCTTCTGTAACATAGGTCCAGGGCCCCCTTCATGGGAGGAGTATTATGGGGGCATCTGGACAGTGCATCTGCATCTATGTTGTTTTATCCAGGACGATACTGCAAGCAGAAATTGTAAGCTGATAGTGCAGAAATCCATCTATGCCCAGTGGCATCCATCTTGGCGGTTGTCAGCACGTATGTTTCTGGGTTATTGCCTGTTAGCATCACAAATCTGGCTCCATACAGGTACTCATGGAATTGATCAGTCACTGCCCATTTCAGTGCAAGGAACTCTAACTTATGGACTGGATAGTTCTTTTCAGAAGAAGTCAAAGTGTCACTGGCATAGGCGACAGGTCTCATACCTTTGTCGTATTCTTGGTTGAGTACAGCGCCCAAACCTTCCATGCTAGCATCAATGTGAAGAGTGTATGGCTTGGTGTAAACAGCAAAGGCTAGAACAGGAGCTTCTGTTAACAGTTGAATAATTACTTGAAATGCACTCTCACATTCATCAGTCCATCGGTCCCCAAAAGGTTAATTTCTTCTGAAATATTCATTTGGAGAAGTCTTCATGGCTCCTAAATGTTTGCTCTTCTGAGTCGGAAGAAATCCTTGAGTTAGTCTGAACAAAGGCCTCACCACTGCAGAGTAGATTTTTACAAATCTCCAGTAGTACCCGCAAAATACTGAGAAAGATTGAAACGTTTTCAAGTTGGTGGGTCTAGGTCATTTGGTAAGAGCTTTCACTTTTTCTGGATCAGTACTGATACCTTGATCAGAAACAATATGTCCCACATACTCACGGAAGTCTGGCAGAACTGACTTTTGTCCAGGGAGAGTTTTAAACCATGTTCCTTCTGTCGCTCCAGTACCTTGAGTAGTCGGGTTTCATGTTCTTCTGGTGTTCTCCCAAACACTGTCAAGTCATCCAAGTAAACTAAGACTTTGAAGAGGTTCATTTCACCCACCACCTTCTCCATCAAATGCTGGAACATTGCTGGGATGCCAGACATTCCTTGTGGCATTCTCTCAAACTGGTAAAATCCAAGTAGACAAATAAATGCAGTTTTCTCTTTATCTTCCTCAGACATCAGTATCTGATAGTAGCCACTGCGCAAGTCTAAGACAGAAAACCATCTATTGCCAGTAAGGCTGTCTAAGGCACCTTGCACTCGAGGCATGGTGTATTGATCAGCCACTTTCTGCTGATTCAGGGTGTGGTAGTCAATGCACATTCTTACAGCACCATTCTTCTTCTGAGACACCACTATAGGCAAGGCATAGGGACTGCGAGATTCAGATATTATACCTGCCTTCAGGAGTTCTTGCAAATGTCTCCTAACATCTTCAATATCTGCAGGTGCCAATCTCCTCGACCTTTCAAGAAATGGGTGATCATCATGTAGGTGGACGTGATGCTCCTCTCCTTTGGCTCAACCCATATCCCATTCATGGCAGGAAAATACATCTGATCTGTCTACCAACTCCTTCTTTAATTGAGTCTTCCAGCTGGCAGGAATGGGAGATGAGCCACATTTGAACACCCCTTCATCCAGTTGAGTAGTCTTCTCTGGACAGGATGTGGCCACAACCACATCAGTTGTATATAGGCTGGCTATTACTGTACCAATGTGCACCATCAGATACTTGTGAGTCTCATTCTTTAGCTTTCTATTGATTCTATTGACTGTCACGTCAGTTCCAGGCAGCACTCCTTGCTGAACCATCAGATCATTTGGCAGACCTCTTTCTGGTGACTCTGCAGTAACGATTTGGTCTGAAAGTGACTCCTTGCAATCCACTGTTCCTTTCACCACACACTAGGTGCCACAGGGCACAATCAGAGGATCTTTCCCTTCTCTTTTGATAACTCCAACAATCTCTTCCATCTGGCTGCTGACCTTGAGCTCTCTCTCTCCAGGTGGACAGTACTCACAGTGGCATGAATTGGTAAAGTCTGGTAGATTCTTTCCCCTTCCTTCTGCAGGCACAAGTGAACCAGGCATCCAAACATATTGGCATTCGTTCCAATCAACACCAGGGTCTTGTCCAATATTTGGGCATCAGGACAAATGAGGGCTAAGGTGTTGATCTTTTGAGGAACCCAAGAAAAAGTCTCTGGAAATTCAATTTGCACAGTGATGTAGCCATCATAAGGGTAGCTGGCATTGCTCAACCCCCAACACAAAACATCCCTCTAGAGACTGCAAAGGTAAATGCTTTAAGTGGCTTTGATAAAAAGATCCATAAATGATGGTGACCTGTGACCCACTGTCCAGGATGGCATCATAAGGGTATCCTTCAACAGAAATCTTGATGGTAGGAGTGGGACCCATCAGTCCATACGGTAACTTGTTTCTGACAGATGCATTAGGACTGCTCCATCTTACAGAGCTGTTTGATCTTGGAGTCCCAGGCTGCTCCCTCACCAGGCTCCATTGTCATTTCCCTGTGGCTGTTGCTGTCTCTCCCATTTCTGGTTCACTAGCTACTGATTCTCAGGACTAACACAGCCTCTTGCATCATGTCCATCTTCTCCACAATGATAACTGAACCATTCACTTCTGAGTACAGTAGTGGATCAGGGCCTGACTCTTGAATCAGAGGAGGGATTCAGTGGGCATCCATGACCAGGAGACAAAGAGTTAGCTCATGGGTTCAGCATCTGTGTCATCTGCATGACTTTGACACACTCACTGAGTGCTTTTACCTGCATTTTCAGGTCTCAGATATCAGTCTGTTCTTGGCTATTCCCAACTTGAGGCTGTAACGGGAAGGCTTTCCAAGTAGGCACTGACAGTGAATTGGCAATGTCTTCCTGTGATTCTTCCTCTCTCACCTCATCAAGAAGCTGTATGAAGTTAGGAGGGTTGGCTCTGCGTTCTTTTAATCTTAAAGTTATCAGAGTCCAATGGGAATAAACAGCACCACATAATATTTGGTTGAGTCTCATTTGGGCAACCTAAGCAGGGTCACTCTTCTAGCTTCAATTATTTTACGAATCATTATTTCTACATGGGCCATGTAATGGGACAGTTTCTCTCCCACGTTCTGGGTGGTGGCTCCCAGTTGAAAAATGAGGTCTTCCTTATGCTCAACTGCTCCTTTGGAACTTCTTAGTGTTGTGAGATGGTCACTAAGAGTGCAATCTGGTTGGCTGGCTTGCAGTGATCGGATGACCTCCAGTGCCATGCCTCTAAAACTTTCCACTATGCATTTGCATTTCTCATCATCTGAGCATTTTCATACTTGCACCATCTGGGTGGCTTGACTAATCCAGCTCTCATAGTTATCCACACCAGACAGTGTGGGAATAGTATCAGAAAAAGTATGCAGTCTTCTATACTGTTCACAAGGTGGAATCAAGTAAGGGGACCTCTAAAGTACTCCAACCCAGGGTTCACCAGTGGGTTTATTCTTTATCGGGTCACTCTCTGGAAATATAGCTCTAATGTCTTGAACTGACTTCCCCTCAGTGGTTAACAGCAAATGTAACTTCTTTTCAAAGTCACTTGGTTCTTTAGGATCCTCGGCAGGAGGATCCAGAGTGGCATGGGTAATTAAGACCCATGGGGTGGGATCTTCATTAACAGGGAGCTGATCAGGCACTCTGGAAGGATCAACATCCTATCAGCACCCTATCAAAACTCTATATGATTGCTGAGCAGAACTGTAAATCCTCACATGTTCAATAATTTTTCCCAAACATTTTACGCTGCTTAGGACACTTTCTACATGATTCCTTGGGGTTGCATCAGGGATCTCTTGTACCAGAATTGCTTTTTTCGGATCAACGTCCACACCCTTGTACCAATCTCGCAATGAGATGTGAGCCATTATGACTTTTGAATATTTTTTTGGGGAGGGGTATCAGACTGTTCCCAATATAATGAGAGGGGTACTGAAAATCCCAAAAATCTCATCGGTAGCCTCTAATTTTGTAACCATCCCTTCCCTTCTACCTGCACACCTACCCGCAAGTGGTGTTGCCTAAGGGATATAGGTTGGCGCCTGGGCTTGTGGTTATAATTGGCTTGGCAAGTGGCATGGTGCCTCCACCTATGGGGATCCTTCTAACAGTGTACTTCCAGGGTGTTTCCCACAGGAAATGAAATACAGACCCCTCCCTTGGTAGTAAACAGTACAGTATACAATCCCCTCCCCATTTATAACTCCAAGCATGAAATATCAAACTACACAATAATGCAATGGCTGCAACAGTTTTCCAAAAAATAAATAATGGGTAGAGTGCAATGGAAGCAAAGGGAAATAAAAGCATTCATTAATACAATTTTATACTCTATGAAAATCAGCAAGATAACAACACATTTACATTCATAATTAGACAGTACTGTGCATTCCAAAATTACCAGCCCCAGATCCACTCTCCTAATGGTGCACCAGTTAACCCCACAGTCCCTGTGAAAGCTCTCTATTTGGTGTGCACACATTGAGCAGTTGCAGGCCTGTGATGTGGAAAAGCTGGGCGCAGCACAGGGGAAATGCTGCGGTGTTGCAGTATAAAGTACCAACCACACCAGGGGGTGCAGTGACAACAGTTTTATTCCTGGCTGTACTGGTTGCTAAGGGTGTTGCTAAGGTCACGCAGGAAGTCCAGAAATACAGTTAACTAACCAGCTAGCTAAACAGTTAGAAAAGTATTTATTTGGGTAAAACCCAGTACTCATGACCTTTGGTGAAAAGATGCAGGCTGTTGGGGGACGTCTCCCCTTTGCAGGCAACTTGGAAGAACAGGCAAGAAAGGCGTGGATGCAAGTGATGATCCTCTTCACCCCACAGAGGGACTTGTCTTCACCCACCTTGACTGTAGGTAGGCACTCTTCACCCCACAGAGGGTCTTGTCTTCACCCACTTTGATTGTAGCTAGGCAGTCTTCACCCCACAGAGGGTCTTGTCTTCACCCACCTTGATTGTAGCTAGGCAGTCTTCACCCCACAGAGGGTCTTGTCTTCACCCACCTTGATTGTAGCTAGGCAGTCTTCACCCCACAGAGGGTCTTGTCTTCACCCATCTCAACTGTAGGTAGGCAGTCTTCACCCCACAGAGGGACTTGTCTTCATCCACCTTGACAGTAGGTAGGTAGCAGCAGATCAAGCAAGCAGGCAGGACCCCAGAGCATTGGTCCTGACAGGAAACTCAGTCTCTTTTAATCAGGAAAATGAGGAAGTTGTTTTTCAATCTCCACATCAGAAAATTACTTTCCTTCTGCAGACTTTAATATTTGGAGCATCAGATATCCCAGTTCTCACAGCTGAGTCAAATCCCCAATCTCTGGGATTCACTAGGATGTTAAGAGGGAAAGTCCACAGTTCTTAGTCTGTGCAGGAGGCACAAATTGCAGGATTTTCTCTCTGACAGCAGCAGGAGCTGTCAAAAAATACACCTTCTTTCTCAATCTCTCACAGGAAAGTCCCACTGGCAAACTGTAAAATTCAGAATCTTCATGTTTGAAACTCAGCTTCTTATTAGTGCTTACAACTCATGAGCTCTTCATCCTGATTGGAGGTACTGCAGCTATCAATAGGATTCCATGCTGTCCTCAAGTAACGTTGGCAAAGATGTTCACCCTTGTACAGTTCTCACAAGCTCAGTCTCTTTCTCTCAAGCATAACATTATTGGCACATAGTTGGCAGCATTAGGCTATATAGCTAGCACCCTCCAGGTCCCTTCTGAGGGTCACTAGGTCCAGAGGGCACTTTTGGCAGACAGGAGTCGAGTTGCTAGTTCTGTTTTGTGGGCTCCCCAGGAGAAGCTGTGTTTGTAAATGGCTGTCCTCGACCACTAGGAATTCTGGGACATGTAGTCCCTTGCACCTGCCATCTTGTCCCTTACTCCCTGACCCACTGGAGGCAGAGGCACGGCTGAGGAGGTTTTCAAAGTTTATTTTTCTTGTTTTATGTTCCCACAGCATCTTAGGCAGTCCAGTGGGGCTGGGGAGATGAAGCCCCTCGTGTGACACTTCTGCTGCTTCTGAATGAGACTCTGTGGCACCAGAACAATTTTGTGGCCTAGTGCCTGTACTCCCCACCCCACTGTGTGGCAGTTCAGGGGTTGGGGGGGCACCCTGTGCTGTACAGCTCACTGGCCACTCCTCTATGGTGCTTGAGGTTCCAGAACAGTTTTCAGCTCCCCGCCCGTTTGCAGTTTGGGGAAGAGCCGGGGGAGTGAGGAGGACTAAGCAGCTCACTGGCTGCACTGAAGAGGTGCACAGCAGCACCGCATGAATATTTACTTGGCTGTCCTGCCCTGGCAGTTCAGGATCGGGCCAGGGGAGTGAGCAGAGGAAACCTTGGCAGTCCAGGAGCTCCTGGGCAGTTTCAGAAGCCCAGGTAAGCTCCCAACTTGGGAGAGGGGTTACGCAGGTAATAACCCAAGGACAGAGGCTGTCCATTTTCAAGAGGGACCCAGGATATACAAGCAAATGAAAGAACAATAACAATAAATCATAAAATATAAATTAAATAACATTCCACCAAGTCGCAGCAACAACAAAGTTGCTGAATGACTTTACATCGTCACCACTTTGCAGACAGCGATCACATCGCCATGGCAAAGTGCTGACAGACCCCCACAGTGGCAGAGCCCTTTACTGTTTGTGGGGGGCTTTGACCTCTACACTGCCCATGGTGGGGGGTCTGACCCCACACACCCCAGAATTAATGATTGTCAACTCCAGGGGAGGGGTGCGGATTATGGAGGAGAGCAGCTTTAAGTGAAGTTACTGTGTCCATTCATTGCTGCAAGAACCCGTTCGACACTGTGGATGTCAAATGGTTTGTTGTCAATGTAATGGATTTGCTGTGGGGGGTTCATTATTATAACCATATACCGTACCATTAAATACAAATACATAATCACATATTTACATTTCACTCAAAACATTTACACACATTATTGGCTAACAAATGCCCTACAATTTATTATCATAATTCTTGTTATTATTGAATGCTTCTGCATTGGGATAACCACATTAAGGTGCAACACCTAGTTAGCAAGAGGGTTATAGAGATTTGAGTCATACTGATAGTGTCTAAAACACTTTGCAGTGACTGTAATACTTGCGCTCAGAAAACAGTAAGCTGGATTTTCAAAGGATTTATGACTCAGATGCCATTCCAAATTTTGCCACAAATCTAATTTGTGGCACCTTTAGATACAGTAGTCCATCAAAGTGCTCCAGCGGTGGCAATTTAAGGCTTGTAGAGGTTTAGGGGCCTTAGGCAAGTAGCACGCTCTATAGCTTCCTTGGAGGTGCTTCCTGTATGTGGCATGGGGGAAGGTAGGGACATCTACACCAGGGAATTCAATGAATGGTTGAAAGACTTGTGCACAGGAGAGTTTTGGCTTTATTGGGGACTGGGGCCCCACCTGGAGAGATGAGACACTGTACAAGCCAGACAGCCTGCATCCATCGGGGGGGGGGGGCACCGAGATCCTTGGTGAGAAGTTTAAATGTTTTCTCAGCAACAATTTATTTATTTATTTATTTTTTTTATATGCTTTCCCCCTGGCAGGACCACGGTACACTTTCAGCCCCTGGTCCGGCCCGGGAACTCCACCACCGCCAATTGCTGCTGGGGACCCTGGTCACCCGGCAGGCGCCGTGGGGCCACCGTGACCCCGGAACTGTAACTGGTTGGGGCAGTGATGGTGGCAATGCGAGGCTCTCCAGGGAGGGCTTCATCCATCGGTGGTCCTGCCCCACCATCTTTTTCCTCCTTTTTCTCCCAGGAGGTGGGGGCGTACAATGGCGTCAGCGTCCGCCTCCTTCCCCTACGTCCTAGCCTCAGCTCTGCCGAGTACTCCGCCCTCCACCAGGAGTCTCTAGAGTACCGGGTGCAACCTACACCTCCCTCCGAGTAGGAGAGCGCCCAACGGACGCCCAATCCTACTCCCCCGGCTGGTTCCTCCCCATCGATCCCGGATCCGCTCCCCAACCCGGTCACTGGCATCGCAAGCGGAAATCCAACCGCTGCACCGATGGGCCGGCACCCTCAGCAACAATTTAAACTAGCCTAGGGAGAGGCAGAAGCAAGCAGGGAGTATCACATTGCCCCCCCCCACAGGAAGGGTCAGACATAAAAGAGAAAAATAGGGCCAACAGATCACAAAAAAACCCCATAAATCTCACATATGTAACATGAGGGGAAAACAAGTAAAGGGACAAAATGCATTAAGGGGACTGAAGGGAGACAGGAGTGTAAGGAGGGAGAGGACCGAACGTGGACAGCAATATGTACAAATGCCCACAGCCTGGGAAACAAACTCCCAGACCTAGTGGCATTGATGGTGGAAGAGAACCTGGACGTAGTGGCTGTTATAGAAACAGGGTACACAGAAAACCATGAATGGGATATAGCCATACCAGGATATGCACTTTTCAGGAAAGACAGGGTAGGAAGAAAGGGAGGAGGGGTGGCCATGTACCTGAGGGAGGGAATCAAAGCAACAGAGGTACAGGGGCAGCAGGAGGGAGTGTAGGCACTGTGGGTCACCTTGGAGACAGGAAATGGAACTAGCATTCGGATGGGGTGATCTACAGACCTCTGGCCCGGGGGAGGAGACAGACAAAACACCAGTGGAAGCCATCCACAAAATGGCAACCAAAGGTGAAATACTGCCATTAGGGGACTTCAATCTGCCAAATGTAGATTGGAGCACCCAGACAGCAAGTAAAGTCAAAAGTAGTAACATCCTGACAGCACTGCAGGGGGCGTGCCTAAGACAACTCGAGGATAAACCCAGCTGTGAGGGGGGTATACTGGACCTTGTGCTTACCAATGGAGACAGGGTAAAGGATGTAAAGGTAGGTAGCCACATAGGAACCAGTGACCACAGGATAGTTTAGTTCAATCTTACCACAGTAGAAGAGGCAAACCAAACCAAAGTAAAGGTCCTGGATTTTAGAAGGGCCAACCTTGACAAAATGGTGGAATGTCTTAGGGAAGCCCTGGTGAAAAAGGACAAAGGGGGGGATGTAGAGAAGCAGTAGTCTATTCTAGACCGGACCATAACAGCGGCAATGAGCCTCTGTGTTAAACAGCAAAGCAAGAGCAGAAGAAAGAAATTATCACTTTGGTTCTTGAAGGAAGTGGCCAGGAAAGTGAGAAAAAAAAGGGGGCCTTCAGGAGATACACAGAAACACAAAGGGAGGAGGACAGGGAGCAGTATCTAGAGAAGCAGAGGGAGGCAGGGAAGGTGGTCAGCAGTGCAAAGGTGCAAACAGAGGAAAATATAGCATAGGCTGTAACAAGAGGTGGCAAGACCTTCTTTAGCTACATTAGCAAGTGGAAGAAAACTAGGAGTGGGATTGCGAGGATAAAGAAAAAGGGAGGAGGGTGTACAGAGGAGGACATAGAAAAAGCTGCAGTACTGGACAAATGCTTTTGTTCAGTTTTCACCAAGGAAGGGGAAGGGGAAGGTGAAAGGTCCAAATCTCAACATGAAAAGCAACCAAGGAAGGGAGGTGGACACCACTCCTTTCATGGTAGTGAGAGTCCTAGAGGAACTCTGGAGACTGAAAACAGATAAGGCAATGGGGCCAGATGGGACTCACCCCAGAATATTAAAAGAGCTCAGTGAGGTGCTAGCAGCCCCACTGACCACCCTATTCAACAGATCACTGGACACAGGTGTGATCCCAGAAGACTGGAGGAGGGCAAATGTGGTCCCTCTCCACAAAAGTAGAAGCCAGGAAGAGGCAGGTAACTACAGACCAGTCAGCCTGACCTCTGTGATGGGGAAATTAATGGAGGGACTGTTAAAGGAGAGGATTGTGTCATTCCTTGAATCTAGCAGAGCACAGGATCCAAGGTAGCATGAATTCACAGCAGGAAGGTCATGTCAAACAAATCTGATAGATTTCTTTGACTGGGTGACCAGGGAAGTAGATCAGGAAAGGCCGGTGGATGTGGCCTACTGAGATTTTAGCAAGGTCTTTGACATCATTCCACATAAAAGGTTGGCAAACAAGTTAGGCAGCATGGGGGTAGACCCCCAGATGGTAAACTGGGTCAGAAACTGGTTGAGGAGCAGGACACAGAGGGTACTGGTAAAGTGTGTTTAATTTGAGGAGAGGGAGATGACCAGTGGAGTGCCACAGGGATCAATCTTGATGCCAGTCCTCTTCAATGTCTTCATTAGTGATGTTGTGGAGGGTCTGGAGGGGAAAGCATGTCTTTCTGCAGATGACACTAAGATCAGCAACAAGGTTGACACTCCAGAGGGGGTAGAAAAAATGAGGAAAGACCTAAGCAGGTTGGAGGACTGGACTGAAACATGGCAGCTAAGATTCAATGCAAAAAAGTGCTAAGTCATGCACTTGGGGAGCAGAAATCCAAGGGAGGAGTACAAAATGGGGGGGGAGGTACTGGTGACCACCAAACAGGAACAGGACCTGGGACCACTCATGCAGGATGACCTAAAAGCAACCAAACAATGTGAAAAGGCTATGGGGAAAGCCAGGGTTCCACTCTTGCATGGCACCAGCATTAGGGCACCGTGTCACTACAGTGCCAAATGACCATGTCGCTGACTTCTCTTTTTGTGGGGAGGCTGTGCCCCTCAACTATATATTCTAACTCTGGGGGGGGGGTTGGATCTTGTAGAGGGAGCAGCAAATTCAGCATTTGGTGCTGTAATAATTTGGTGCCCTAATGCTGGTGCCCTGATGCACTGCAATGGAAAGCCAGTAGGATGCCGGGGTGCATTGGAAGAGGTATTACCAGCAGAAAGAAGGAGGTGGTTATACCACTATACAGATTGCTGGTGAGACCTCAGCTAGAGTACTGTGTCCAGTTCTGGAGACTGCATCTCTGGAAAGACATTGACAGAGTGGAAGCAGTCCAGAGGAGGGCTACAAAGATGGTGCAGGGTCTCCAAGAAAAGCCCTATGAGGAGAGGCTGGGGGAACTCAATATGTATTCCCTGGAGGGGAGGAGGGGGGATATAACAGAAATGTTCAAGTATCTCAGGGGTCTAAACAAGGTACAGGAGGGTATCATCTTTCAAAAAAGAAGATGTGCAAGAACAAGGGGGCATGAGATTAGGTTGGGGGAGGTTCAGGGGCAACATGTGGAAGCACTTTTTCATTGAGAGATTGGTGGATGCTTGAAACAGCCTCCTTAGGGAGAAGGTGGTGGCAAATACAGTTAGGGAGTTCAAGAATGCATGGGCTAGACAAAAGGGTACATTAGAGACAGGAAGGAAAGGGTGAGCTTCATTAGCGATGTTGTGGAGGGGCTGGAGAGGAAAGTACGTCTTTCTGCAGGAGACACTAAGATCTACAACAAGGTTGACACTCCAGAGGGGGTATAAAAAATGAGAAAAGACCTAAGCAGATTGGAGGACTGGTCTGAAACATGGCAGCTAAGATTTAATCCAAAAAAGTGCTAAGTCATGCACTTGGGGAGCAGAAATCCAAGGGAGGAGTACAAAATGGGGAAGGGGGTTACTGGCAACCACCAAACAGGAACAGAACCTGGGAGTACTCATGTAGAATGACCTAAAAGCAACCAAACAATGTGAAAAGGCTGTGGGGAAAGCCAGGGTTCCAGTCTC
Organism: Neoceratodus forsteri; assembly: GCA_016271365.2. Lineage (NCBI taxonomy): Eukaryota > Metazoa > Chordata > Ceratodontiformes > Ceratodontidae > Neoceratodus > Neoceratodus forsteri. Next base: position 1,545,317,256 of record CM057452.1, on the reverse strand, counting down.
TCATGGCACCAGCATTAGGGCACCGTGTCATTACAGTGCCAAATGACCATGTTGCCAACCTCTCTTTTTGTGGAGTGCTATGCTTCCCCCAACTATATATTCTAACTCTGGGGGTTGGATCTTGTAGCGGGAGCAGCAAATTTGGCATTTGGTGCTGTAGTGATTTGGTGCCCTAATGCTGGTGCCCTGATGCACTGCAATGGAAAGCCAGTAGGATGCTGGGGTGCATTGGAAGAGGTATTACCAGCAGAAAGAAGGAGGTGGTTATACCACTATACAGATTGCTGGTGAGACCTCAGCTAGAGTACTGTGTCCAGTTCTGGAGACTGCAACTCTGGAAAGACATTGACAGAGTGGAGGCAGTCCAGAGGAGGGCTACAAAGTTGGTGCAGGGTCTCCAAGAAAAGCCCTATGAGGAGAGGCTGGGGGAACTCAATATGTATTCCCTGGAGGGGAGGAAAGGAGAAAGAGGGGGACATAGTAGAAATGTTCAAGTATCTCAGGGGTCTAAACAAGGTACAGGAGGGTATCACCTTTCAAAAAAAAAAGATGTGCAAGAACAAGAGGGCACAAGATTAGGTTGGGGGGAGATTCAGGGGCAACATGTGGAAGCACTTTTTCTTTGAGAGATTGGTGGATGCTTGGAACAGCCTCCTTAGGGAGGAGGTGGGGGCAAATACAGTTAGGGAGTTCAAGAATGCATGGGATAGACAAAAGGGTACCTTAGAGACAGGAAGGAAGGAAGGAAGGAAAGGGCGAGCTGCAGATCAACTAGGATCTGTGGTTTGGAAATAGGTGAGCCAAATGGACAGACTGGGTGGGCCACATGGTCCTTATCTGCCATCAACTTCTGTGTTTCTATGTTTATTAACGTGTACAGTGGTTCAAGCCTTTATGGATAACTCTTGGTGGTCACTAAAATATATAAAAAGACCCCCTTGCTTTATCCTGTGTCCCACTATGATTTTTTTTATTCCAGTATGCAGATGCAAGGCTCATTCCATATCTACAGAACATACGGGCACTGCTGCTGATAGCCCTCTGGATGACATCATTTGAGTAAAAGGGTGTGGAATGATGCCACCTACCACAATGGAGTGTATACTGCAACTCCAATGGCTTGGACTCCATTCCGGACCCTCTTCTCCTATTGGCTGTTCAACATCATCTTAAACAGCTGTGGTGGTAAGTTTACTTATGGGGATCACAACCCCTAAGCCACCACCAAAGCTATTTGGAAGACTGGACCTGTAGTTCAATGGACAAGCAGCCAGCCACTCCCACTTCTTGAGCTATATAAGCAGTTCCTCTCAGACTCCTTCTGAAGCACTTTTTCTTTGCCAGCCGGAGGCTCTATTGGTCTGTCCTCTGAGCTGGCTGGGGCCTACGCGCCCCCCCCCCACCTTGCTATTTCTGTTTTTCTCTGCTGGACTTCGGTGTTTGTTTTCCTGCTTCTGGTTTGTATTTTGCCTCCGGCTGCATGCTTCTTTCTGTCCTTGCTGTCTGTGTTTTTGTGTCTGTTTTTGTTCTGGGCCTTTGTTCCCTGTTTTCCGTGTTTGTGTGTTTTGGTTTTGTCTTTTAGGAATTTTGTTTCTAAGCTCCTAGCATATTGCTACTCCAGAGCTCATATTACTTGCTCTCAGTTACTCACAACTCTCAAATTACTTGCAATGCAACTGCAACCATGATCTGTGTGTTTCAGCTCAACCATAGCTTCTCTCCATGTTGCACTTGTTTTCACCTGATTCAGGCTCACTCTGAGCCCTAGCTAAGCAGCTCATTCATGCCCTCTCAACTCATTCTACTTACCTCATTGCTGCAGTTTAGTGCACTGCCAGGTGATAGCTGCTTCAGAGCATGGTGTCACCTTTCTTTCTATGTTTCTTGAAGTTTACAACTCAGTGAACTCAATACAGATGCTGCTTCTATGTTTGTACACCCTGTTATACTCTAAGTTCAGCTAAGCTACTGCTGATGCTGTAAATTAGTTTCAATACCTGAATGTAGGTCTCAGCCCCTTCCACCGCTTTCTTGTTTTTCCTATGGTCGGGACTTGGAGGTGTTTGGGGAGTTGTGGCCCTGTGTGGCTAATTATTATGTTCTAAATCCCGTCTCCACCGTCGAAAAATCCTCGGAGTATTTGTCACCTTTATTGACTTTCCATGCCTGGTTGGCTTGCCCCATTATTTCCAGTGCTGCTCCTTTGCTACTACATTTTGCAGACCTACATGCAGGTCCACTCTTGCTTATGCAATCATTGCTTCATGCCTACCACCATCCCCTCGTCTTCAGCCTCTGGGATGTCTGCTGCACTCACTACTGCATCCAACCTCTGTAAGGTCTCAGCACTTAACGCTTATTAAGGTCTCAGCACACCAGTGCTCATTCAGCTGCTCACCAGTTTTTTAAGAACCTTATCAGTTTCTGGGGCATGCCAGCCATACCATTCTGGTGCATGGTTCCCTGCAGCTGATGATCTCACTCTGCATTCTAAGTTCACATCTTGAGCATGCCCAACTTGGGGTGGGGTACTTCTCACCTGGCCCATAGCTGGGAATTTCCTCGCTCTGGGCTTCACTTTAGCTGTTCACTGACACGACAGCAGCTCCTGGTGTAGAATTTAAGACTAGCTGTGAAGAGTGGTTACTCCGATCTTCTTTGGCTCTAGTGGTTTCACTATAATGGTTATCCATTGGCTTTAGTGGTTTCCCTAGCAAGGCACATTCACCGCATTCTCCCTATGACTGCCTGTGGTTCACCTGGTTTTTGTTTGGGGCAAGTAGGCCAGGTTAGTGCCACAGCAGTTGTTGCTGTCCTCCTCCTGCTTTGGTTGCCCTGATGTTGCAGAGCACTCTCGATACCTTCCAAGGCATTCCCGCTAGAGGGATTGAGTGAGCGCTTTCCTCCAAATTGGAATGTTTTTCACGTCCCTTTAATTGTGTTTCCAAATTGCAGCAGCAGAGCCGTCACTAAATAAAATATCCCAAGCCTGGAGGGAAGGCAACCTAGGCCTTGGATCCTCAGAGATTTTCTCCTCATAGGGTTTTTTTCTCTCCTCTGTGCCTCAGGTCATAATAGTTAGTTAGCATAGTAGTGTTCCCTAGTTTCTTTAGGTAGGTTCCGCTGTTGGATGGAGGTGGATGGTGTCCCTGCCATTCCCTCCCTCTCTCCTTAGAAGGTCCCCTCATTCTCAATGCAAACATTGAATCATGCCATGCAAACCTGAGTATCTCATTACATTATCAAGCTGCCTGATACTTTATTCTACTACATCACAGCTTCTGCATGCTTATATGCTTCGTACTACATTTCTTTTTGGGGATCCTTCCTAAGGTACCTTTAGCCACATGAATCGTCCCACAGCACCTCTAGTGGTGGAACCCTCTTTGAGGGTTTCTTGCCTTTGGTACCCCTACAGGGTGGTATTTCCTCTGGAACAGAGAATGCAAACAGCCAAAACCAAACTAACACAGTTGCACAAGCATAGCATTATACTTTTTGTGTAGGTCAGTGAATTGGAAAGGCTTTGCCTAGAGTTCAATGGCCAAGCAGCCAGCCACTCCCACTTTCTGAGCTATATAAGCAGTTCCTCCCAGCCTCACTGTGGCCACTGAACTCCAGGCAAAGCCTTTCCAATTCATTGACCTACACAGCCAGTATAATGTTATGCTTGTGCAACTGTGTTAGTTTGGTTTTGGCCGTTTGCACTCTCTATTCCAGAGGAATTACCACCCTGTAGGGCTACAAAGGCAAGGAACTCTCAGAGAGGGTTCCACCTCTACAGGTGCCATGGGACGATTCTCGTGGCTAAATGTACCTTAGGAATCCCCAAAAGAAATGTAGTATCATCCCAAAAAAGGAGACAACACGAAGCATAAGAGCAAGCAGTAACTGACATAGGAGCAGTAGCTGTAACATAGTAGTGGAGAAGCATAGACAGTTTGATAATGCAATGAGATGCTCAGTTGGATAATGTAATGAATACCCAGGCTTGCGTAGCATGATACTGATGGATTGCGTTGAGATTAGGGGATCCCCTAAGGAGAGAGGGAATGGCAGGACACCCTCCACCTCCATCCAACAACAGAACCTACCTAAAGAAACTAGAAGAAACAACTATGCTAAGTGTTACAACCTGAGGCAACAGAGGGGAGAAAAAAAACCCTATGAGGAGGAAACCTCTGGGGATCCAAGGCCTAGGTCGCCTTCCCTCCAGGCTTGGGATAGTTTAATTAGTGATGGCTCTGCAGCTGCAATTTGGAAAACCCAATTAAAGGGAGGTGGAAAATATTCCAGTTTGGAGAAAGGCTCTCACTGAAACCCTCTAGTGGAATGCTTACAGTGTCATGGAGAAAACTCTGCAACACGTGCATCCAAGGTGCAGGAGGAGAGCAACAACTGCTGAGGCACTCACCTGGCTTACCTGCCCTAAATCAAACCAGGTGAACCAGAGGCAGTCATAGAGAGAATGTGAAGGTGCCTTGCTAGGGAAATCACTAAAGTCAATGGCTAACTGCTATAGTGGAACACTGAGCCAAAGGAGATCATTGTAACCACCCTTCACCACTAGTCTTAAATTCTACACCAGGAGCTGCTGTCACATAACAGGCAGCTGAGCCAAGCCCAGGGCAAGGACATTCCCAGCTATGGGCCAGGTGAGAAGGATCCCACCCCAAGCTGGACACGCTCGAGATGCGGACTAAATGCAAAGCGAGACCGTCGGCTGCAGGAACCCTGCACCAGACTAGAATGGCTGGCATGCCCCAGAAATTGATTGAGAGCTGAAAAGCTGGTGAGTTGAATGAGCATTGAGTGCTGAGACCTTGCAAGGTGGAATGCAGATTGAGTGCAGCAGAATCCCAGGCTGAAGCTATGGGGATGGCAGTAGGCAAGTAGCAATGGTTTGCGTAAGCAAGGAGCAACGGTTGTGTATGCAAGTGTGAACTGCATGTAGGTCAGTAAACAGAGCAGTAATTGGCCCTGCATGCAGGTTTGCAAAACATAGGGCAAACAGCACTGAATAGTGAGGCAAGCCAGCCAGGCAGTTCAAAGCCAAATCAAGGTGACAAACTCTGAGAATTTTCGGTGGTGAAGACAGGGTTTAGAAGATAATTAATTAGCCACATAGGCCATGACCCCCCAAACACCTCCCAGTCCCCGCCGCAGGACAAACAAGGAAGCGATGGAAGGGCTGAGAACCACATGCAGATATAAAAGCTAATTTAATAGCCTCAGCAGGAGCTTTAGCTAACCTCAGAGTAAAACAATGTACAATAGCAATGGGAGTAAACAAAGCAGTAGCAGGAAGCAATTAGGCCTGTGCAGCAGTAGTAAAAACAAATGAGTACACTGAGTTGAAACTGCAATAAATAAAAGGAGGCATAATGCTCTTAAAACACTGTCACCAGGCAGTGCAATGAGACTGCTGCAATGAGGTAATTAGAACAGGCATGAGGGAGCTGTATAGCTAGGTTCATGTAAATCTGAGTCAGGTGAAAATATGCCCCATGGAACAACTATAGTTGAGCTGAAACACACTGATCAGGCTTGCAGCTGCAGTGCAAGCAATTTGAGAGTTGTGAGTAACTGAAAGCAAGCAGTATGAGCTCTGAAGTAGCAGTATGCTAGAAGCTTAGAAAAAGCCCCCCCAAAAACGGAAGGAAGCACTCACAGCTGAAGGCAAAATACAAACCAGTAGCAGGAAAATAAACACAGAAGCTCACAGAAGCAGGAGCGGGGGAGGGGGCAGGCCCCAGCCAGCCAGGGAGGCCCAACCAGCTCAGAGGACAAACTGACAGAGCCTTCGGCTGCAAAGAAAAAATGCTTCACAGTGAGGCTGGGAGGAACTGCTGATATAGCTCAGGAAATGGGAGTGGCTGGCTGCTTGGCCACTGAACTCCAGGTAAAGCCTTTCTAATTGATGTTTTGGTGGGTGTCATTTAGGAAAAGGGGTGAAGAGAGGAGTGCAGCCAGGAGTTAGCTTTGTCAAGAGGTGAATAGAAGTGATATGAAGATAGAAGGTTGGGTATGTGGGGGGGGGAGAGTGAAGAGTGGGAGAGGGGGTAAAACAGCAGGGGAGCAGATTATCAGGATGGGTAGAGAGGAAGGGAGGATGCATTTGGGGTGAGGGGTTGGTGGGGGAGCGAGGAAGAACAAGTGAGAGAGTAGTAAGGGAAAAGATTGGAGAAAGGGGCAAGGTGGTGAGCTCGGGGAGTAGAGGGGCAGTGTGGCTCTGGGTAGGAGTGACGAGGAATGGGAGTTAGCTCATGCAGTCACATACACATTGGGTAGTCAGATATCATAATAGTTCTTTTTTAAATGCATCAAGCTTTGGTGCATTTGCTATTGCAGAAGGGAGTTCATTGAACAAAAGAAGGGCCTTGTAGTCGAAGGATCGTTGGGCTAGTGCTGTGTGCCGAAAAGGGGATATGTAGGGCACTTCTTATCTTTCCTCTAGTCTGCTGTGGGTTTAATGCAGGTTTGAGGAATTTCTGAATGGCAGAAGGGGTTAGGCCTAGCAGGGTTTTTTTACCAAAAAGGCAGACCTGATACGTTATCCTTCCCTGGAGATTAAGCCATTTGGTCTGAGCATACAAGTCACATGTGTGCGTTAGTTGGCTTGTGCCTAGGGCTAGCCTGCAGGTCTTGTTTAAGGCTGTTCTGACCCTTTTCAGAGCAGTGTCGGTGGCTGTGCTATACACAATTAGACCATAATCAATGACAGAGAGGATTGAACTACAGTATATTTTAGGACATGGCCAGTATCATGGGGCCCTGGTGTCATTTACTAAAACCTGCATGGTACAGGCCCTGACACAACATTTTTAACACTATGGAAGCCATGTAGACAAGGAGAGGCTGTGGTGAAGTTTTAAGAGGAAATCTTTGCTGCATTAAGGTCCCCATCTTCATCATCTTTGCTTATAACTGGCAAGTTGCTTTTGTATTTTACCTTTTTGCTAAAGAGAAGTTCAGAGGATCTGAGGATTGACGCAACATACATTTTTTCCCATATACATTTCTTCTGCCTCATCTGTACCAGCTACCCCATTCTGATCAACCCTCCCAGCCTCATTACCTGGCTTCTCTGGGACTTACCTTCTATGCTTTATCCTCTTCCACAGAACTGGGGGGGTGTACCCAGTCACTGGTGCAGGGACTGTGAGGGGTCAGTCGTTAACCTGCAGTTCAGGTGGTTTTTCTACCGATTTTCACTCTGGTGCCATATCAAATGCAATTGGTGCGATGAGCAAGACCAATCTCCCTGCAGATGTCCCCAGTGCCCTGTGCGCAGAGTCCCTCCTCTTCTTGTGTGGTCTCACTTGCGATGCCACCAGAACACCTCCAGGTGCCAGACAAGCCGCAAGGCACACTGTCCCTCCTACCTGAGGGAGGAGAGCAGTCATATGGATGCTCAATCCTCCTTCCCCATCTGACCCCTGAATGACATGCGTCTGTTCCTGAACACGGGTTGCCAGAGTGGCAGCAGGTGAGGTGCTTGGTGCCTCAGCCCCCTGTGCCTCTAGGCCTCACATACAATGATTTTTGCGATAAGAATATGTTTTAGTTCGTCTAAAAGCAAAGAACACAAAAACCCTGAAAACATGAAGCTTTAATGTAACTGTTTGTAACACCAGGCCCCTGCAAATTGCCATGGGTGCACCAGAGTCAAGGTGATGTTGTGTTGAAAAGGATGCCCCTTCATTGTACAGCAGAGCCAGCCAGGATGTAACATAGTACCTTGCAGGCAGTATTACTGCAGAGTGCTGCAGCATGCTGCAGGTAACAGTGCAAAAGTTCCTGATAAGGCCAGCTTTACTTAAACAAAGGGCACAGTACTTCAAGCGGGCATAGTTCTGATTTTCAGGGTGTCCAAATGAAATGGTGCTGGGTCTTTACCGGAAGATGAGGAGTATGTTTAAATTCAATGAAGAATAGAAACCAATACAAGCCTCCCACCCCGATGCATTGCAAGTGACTTTAAACGCACATCCATGGCACTTTCTATCAGGGCCTTTGAAAAGTTATTTAACAGCAGAATGAATCCCATAAAACAGTTGCATTTTAAAGAGCTCCTGACACATCTGAGGAATCTTTGAAAAATATAATTTTTAGACATATTTGAGCTTACCTTTCATAAGTTTTCTATGTTTAGCGTCTCCGTTCACTTTCTAACTACTGTGTACTGTACAGTAACATGAAAACAAGATTGTTGTTACAGTACATCAACTTTGGCTGCATTTCTACACCTGACAGTGCAGTCCTCTGCCTGTGACATCACAACACTTAAAGTTCATACTTAAATGTAAGGACAGTAGTGTGCAGTGTGGCCATAATTAAACCATCCTTTTTGCAGTGTACTTAGCTGTTGATTGAACACTGTATCCAAGTGGACGTCTAACCCTTCCGTAAACGTTTCAAAGTTTGGGGAATTCACTAAATCAGATGGCAAAGCATTCCATGGTCTTATTACTCTATGGGTGGGATATTCAAAGCAGTTGCGCATGGCACAACTGGGTTGCACCTGTGCAACTGCAGAAATGTGCCATGGAGCGATATTCGGTGGGAGCTAGTGCGCAGTGCAAGTAGCAGTATGCCAGTGCGCAACCCTAATGAAGCATGCACAAGGGCAGGGGGCGTGCCCATGAATATGCAGCACACTGCAATATTCAACCCCCGACCCATGGCGCAAGTGCGGAGCAATGTCCAGATGTGCCGAGCAGACATGAGCCTATAAATACAGGGTGCAAGCACGGGGACAGCACTTGTGCCACAGGGGAGCGAGTGAGAAAGAGAGAGAGAGAGAGAGTGCAAGCCACCAGACTGTGGAGGGAAGGAACAGAAGGAACAAGAGAGACAGAGCCTGTGAGGGACTGAGGGAGTGGAACAGGCAGCCACAGGGGTGTGGGACAGAGGTGGCAGTGGAGTGCGAGCCAGGGGCAGGGGAAGCAACAGAGAGAGCCAGGCAGAGAGAAAGGCACTGCCCCATGGTGGCAAGCAGACCACAGGAGCCAACCAACTAGGGGAGACAGGACAGCAGGGGCCATGGCCAGTGCAGCCTTCCAGATGGAGGCCAAAATGAGAGGTGTGAGGAGGCATGAGGAAGAGCGATGTGGCCGTGAAAGGGCCCGTCGGCGGTACACCTGGAACAGGTGGTACTGTGCCTGCATCAGCTTTGAGAACTACTCCGATATGGAGATCGTGGGCCGGTATCACCTGAACAGGGCAATTCTGAGGCAGCTCTGTGAGCTGTGCAGTGAGGAGATGCAGGCACCCATTAGACGGAGCCATGCCCTGTCAGTGGAGATGAAGGTGACAGCCATCATATGCCTGCTCGCCATGGACACCTTCCAGAGACCAACAGGGGACACCACAGGCATAACCCAGTCGGCCATATCATGCCTCCTCACACAATTCCTCAATGCCCTGCTGCCACATGCTGCAGAATACATCCAGTTCCCCAGCACACAGGCAGAGCATACAGCAACCATGCAGGACTTCCATAGGGTAGCACAGATGACTGGCATGCTTGGGGCCATTGACTACACCCATGTGGGCATCCACATGCCACCTGGCCCTGAGGGTGTAGCATACGTCAACAGGAAGTGCTACCCCAGTGTCAACTGCCAGGTGGTGTGCGATGCCAGGAGGCGCATAACCAATGTCTGTACCACACACCTCGGGAGTGCACATGATACATTCATCTGGCACAGTTCCGCGCTATGCCACAGGTTCAAGCGTGGGGACATCCCCACGGGCCACCTAGTGGATGAGTATGGGATGGCCATGGGGAGCTGGGAACAGCAGGGCATGGGATGGGAGCGGGCAGGGTGGGTGCACTGGTGGGGGTGCCAGGGATGGGCAAGGGGCATGGCAACATAGGACACTAGGCTAACTATGTATCTGTCCACTCAGGCCCTGGCTGCTCACCCCCTACCGGCACCCGTCGTCCCCAGCAGAGGACTGTTACAATGAGGCACACACAAGAACACAGAACATAATTGAGCGTGTGTTTGGGAGGCTGAAGGCATGATTCCATTGCCTTAACAGGTCTGGCGGTGCCCTGCAGTACAGCCACTCGAAAGCATGTGACCTATTCCTGGCCTGATGCATACTGCACAACATGGCCATTGACCGTGGGATAGCTGTCAAGGACGAAGAGGGGGACAGCATTGGGGACAATGAGGGCAATGGGTCAGGGGGCAGTGGGCAGCCCCCCCAGGTGGAGGGATCCCCGGCCCCAGAGGATGGCATGCCAGCACAGGGACACAATTGCTCAGGAGCACTATGGTGCACGCAGGTAGGTGGAACAACACCCATGCAGTCGGCCAGACACAATGGTACGGCACATGGGCATGGGCAGGCATGGCAATGGGCATGCACACATAGAGGCGTGGGGCAGGGGTGGGGGTGGCAGTGCCACACAGCCACACACAACAGCATGCAGCACTGTGCAGCAACACACACACACAAACACACACACGCACACTCACACACACACACACACACACACACACACACACGTAAACACGCGCCCAGGCGCCAGCAAGTGGCATGGATCAGATACAGGGTGCCGGTGCACAGGTGCAACCAGTGCAGTTCTGCTCTCATCATGCACATGCCACATGGGCCAGCGGCCGGGCAGGTGCATACACAGGCAGTGTGAGGAGCGACACACAGTTGCCTCGACTGTGGCATGCACCCACACACATCACCCATGTGCACACAGGGCAGTGGCAGCAGACTTCAGAAAGGGCGGTGTGCACATCAGGTCCGCTGTGCGTAACCATGGCCACCACGGATGGGGGGGCAGCCGTGCCAGGGCCTTTCAGCAGGCACTGGCTGCTCAATGGCCACAAGGGGTGTATGCAACTGCCCCCCCCCGGGTTTGAACTGCGGGAATGCGACCGGGTTCACGCAGGGGTGTGTAGGCACCCGAACCGGCTTTCCCCAGGCATGCCTGGGATACCGACAGCAGAGCCCGGCATCGGCATGGAGGGTGTCATGTGACGCTGGGTCCATGGGGTGGACTCTGCGGTGTCTGTGGCTGATGGCCATGCCCTGTGGCAGCCAGCAGTGCAAGGCCAACCGAGATCACATTGGCAATGTGATCCACGGATGCGATCGTGTCCTCCCGCAGGTGCTGTATAAACTCCAGGACCTGCACGGTGCCCCTCTCATGCAGCTTGGCTGCCTGGCACACCCTCTGCATGAAGTGCATGCACCCCAGCTACGAGCAGCACCTGTTGCTTCATGGAGGCCTGTAGCAATCGGATGTGCTCTGACAATGGGTCGTCACTCAGTGGAGCATGGGTGTGCCGCTGTCCCACCGGTGATATATGACCGTGCTGCATGGCCCCCGACTCAGGTGGATGTTGCACAGTGGGGTCCCCATGGGGTAGGTCACTGTCTGGTGCCCCAGCAGTGGACACTGCATCTGGCAGCCCAATGCCCCCAGCCATCTGCTGCTGTTGCCCCTCCAGCCCCTGTATGCTGGCCAGTGCCTGAGCAGATGCACCACCTCCACCACATGGCATTGCCATGACTGTGCACACAGCAGCAACAGCGGCAGTGGCGGTCAGCTGTTCCAGCGCCAACAGGCCACTAGCCGCGCTGCCAGTGATGGTAGTAGGTATGGGTGTCTCCCCCATGACACCACCCATGCTTTCCAGGATGATGGTCATGTCATCATCAGTGTCAGACCCCACCCCAATCTGTGTCTCCATGCAGAGTACTCCATGGCTAGCATCCTGCTGGAGCACAGCCACAGCCTCGTCCAACACCAAGCTCAGGAAATCTGGCTGGACGGCGGTAGTGTGCTGCAGCCAATCAGGCCCCCAGATGCCAATGGAGGTAGATGGCTGGTCCTCCAGGGCTGGGCCTGACCCCACGGCTGCCACTGGTTCCCCTGCCACTGCATGCTGGTGTGCTGGTGCTGTAAGAGAAAATAGATGTGTAAGTGCTGCAATACCGGCCCCCGGGCATGGCATAAGTACCATGCAGTGATGGGCTCCCTCCTGTCTGGAAGCCACCACCTGGCACACCCTCAATGGTGCTGCGATGCATGGTGGCCACCACCAGCTCCTCTTGCACTGTGAGCTGTGACACATCAGCATGGCCCCACCAGTGGCTGTCCTGGCTGCCTGTATGGCTGCCACCTTCTCTTTTATGCAGCATTTATCAGTGCCCACCTTCTTTCTGCACTCCTGCACAGACCGCTGGTGGCTGCCCTGCAGGTTCACAGCCACTGCCACCTCCACCCAGGCCGCAGCCCTGGCCTGTGGTGTGCCAGTAGCACCACTCAGCAGTTACTCCCTGTCAAGGTAGGCCTCGAACAGGGCATCAACCTCTGCCTTCGTAAAGTTGGGCCACACTCCTCATTCTCCGCATGCTCGGACATGGTGCTACCTGTAGACAAGGACATGTGTGTCACTGCCTGAAGCTGCCCACCCAATCCACCCTGCTGTGTTGGCCAGTCCCACAGCATGCGCAACTTACCTCAGATGAATGCAATACTGGTCCATGGCCTGTGCTGTTGTGCAGCGCCTTTATAGTGCATCGCATGGAAATGAGCTGTGATGCAGCGGTAATGACATGCTAATTTGCCCCGTGCAATGCGCATTGGCTGATGAGCTCATTAGCATGTGGTGGCTGAATATCACGCACTTGCTCCTTGTGCAATGGATTTGCTCCAGTGCATGTCGTGGTGCAATGCCGTGACATGCGCAGTGCGCTGCCTGCAGTACACATGCGTCATGGCCTGTGCTTCCACCTATCATGCACTGTGTGCTCAGAGTGCTATTGGGGCCATGGTACACTGTGTGCCATGGCCTCTATTGCGCTTCGGCGCACTGTGCGTCGGGTGACCCCTGACACCTGACCTGAGCCTATGCCCCTTGGGACTACACCACCACGTGCTGGGTGGGCCATGCCCATGCTGTGCATCCATGGCGATGCTCGATTGGCATACACGGCGCATGCCTACACGAGACACACATCCCGTGCATATTGTGCATGTACGCTACTGGCCGCCATTTTGAATCAGCACCTTGAGTGGAGAGCTTGGTGCGATGAGGTGTGTTACATGCCTGAAACTGGTCAGACCTGGAGCTGGTCAACCTCATGGTCCGTGTGCAGCCACATGCACCTGGGCTGTTTGGCCAGGAGCCCCTGCATCAGGCCAGGAGAGAGATCTGGCAGGCCATCGCTGCAGGCCTGGTTTGGGACACCGGGGTGCCACAGACTGGTGAACAATGCTGCCACCAGTACAGGGACATGATGCGGTGGGACCCAGGGGGACCTAGGCTGCTGCAGTCAAGCATCCGCAGGTGGGGCGATACCATGGCCAGGTAAGTCATCACATGCTGCATGTGTGTCCAACCACTGTACTGTGGTGTTGGCTGGGCTGCCTGACATGCCCTGTAGGGGGGGAACTGTCAGTGTGTGCATTGTGGTGTGACATTGCCGGCCACTGGGTGTGCTGCGCTACTGCCTTGCGGGTCATGTCAGGCAGGGGTACACACTATGCACAGGGGTGGGGGTGGTGGGCACATGCTGTGATTGTTCTCTGATGTGTGCCTGTCTGTGTTCCATTCCTAGGGCCTGAAGATTGGCACCATGCAGGAGCGGTGGCGGTGCCTGGCAGGGCACAGCAGGTCACTGCGGGACCAACTGGTGGAGGTGTGGGTCCGACCGGTGGAGGTGGAGCAGCAGCAGGACAGGTGCAAGTGGTGCCACAGCATGCAGGTAGGCACTGATGTCTTCCTATACTCAGTACCAGGTAGTCAGCGGGGGTGAGGGTGCAGCCATAGCCACCTGTGCCATGTGCCGTGTCATCTGTGTGCTGCACACTGTGTGGTGTGCATGCCACTGTGGGCCAGCCATTGCACATGTGTACCAACTGTTGGTGGGATGGGTGGGCTTCCGGCTGCCACTGGTGCTGCTGTGGTGCTGCTGCTGCCCTGTGTCAACTGCCTGTCACTGCACCGTCAGGTGGCTACTGGATGGCAGTGTCCACCGCTGTGCAGTTTCAAGGCATGCTGGGATGCCATTAGGCATTGGCCCACCCACTGTGGGTGGCCAGGGTGCCACTCCAGGGGTGTGTGTTCCCACTGCCCATTGCGCACTGTGGGAGGGCATGGTTCCTAGGGACTTGCACTGACACCTGTCCATTCCTTTGTCATAGGCATCCAGAGGAGGTCATGGCTTCCCCTGTATTGCCACCTCTTATGGCAAATAATACTGATTACATCCACGACCCTGGAGGTGGCACAGCAGATGAGGTGGATAGTGCTCCGGGACAGGCAACAGCGGAGGCATCAGGTGGCGGCAGGCCATGACCACCCATAGTTGGACCCTACTATTTCCCTTTTACCCCTGTCATCCCTTTCCCTTCCTTCCCCATCCCACTGTATAGTCCCTGTACCCTGTCCCCTGTTCCCTTCTCTCGCTCTCCTACCCTTTACCACCCTATTTCATCGTATATAGCTATGTTTAATGCAGATTTCCTGCTTACCTGCCTGTGTCTGTGTCTGCTTTGCAGCTGGCATTTGGAGCCATGTTACAGTGGCGTGGTGGGTGTCTGTGTGGTGTGCCTGTGTCATTGTGTGGGCCATGCATGGTGGTGTCCTGCCCCATGGTCAGTGGTTGTGCCTTGGGGTGGCTATGGGCTGGCTGTCCAGGATGTGTGGCATGTGTGTTGGGCACCGTGGTCTAGGGTGTGGCTGGTTGTGGTCTGGGTGGGGGCATGTCATGCAGCAGGGGGTTCCGGTGGCAGCCCTCCCTTGGCCTTTGGTGCCACCTGTTCCCTGCGTCCTGTGCCATGGTGCTGGGGGGGCTGGATGCCTGTCTGTGCCCTACTGTTGGTGGTCACCTGTGGTCTGCCACTGTGCTTCCCTGCCACTGTCCCCAGCTATGTTCCTCTGCCTGACCCATGCTTTCCCTCTGCTGCTATGCTCCCACCATTGACTGAGGTGGGTCCTTGTGTGCCTTGGTGCTTCTCCCTTTGCTCCCTGGTGCATTTCTGGTTGCACTATGGTGCAGGTCTGGTTGCTCCCCGGTGTACCCTTCGAGGCGCTTCATGGCACATCCTCATCGATTATTCAGCTGTTGCACTGGTGCATGTTGCCATGCGTAACCTTTGAATATCGCACTCACTGTGCCATGGAGCATTGGAGTTGCCCTGTGCTAGACTTGCACCGACATTTGGCGCATTTCTGAATATCTGACCCTATGTGTAAAATAGTTATCACATTATGTTGTAAAAAAAGGGTGCATCATTACTTTTTTACAGTGACCACTTGTGGTATGCATGTTTTCACAATAGCTCTTTCCCAGACTTCTCATTATATTTTTACCATTTAATATACTGTATGCTAAAGTAAGTAACACGTTATCCCATGCCATCTACATTGTAGTGTATGCAGTTCTAAAGCTGATAGCCATTACTCATATGTTTTGCCCCCCATTCTTTTTATCATCCTTGTTACCCTTCTCTGAACACATTCAATCATTTTAATAGCTCTTCTATTTTATGGGGATAAGAACTGGAAACAACAACCGAAGTCTGGTTGCATGTATGACCTATATAGTTTTATAGTGACCTCATTATTCCTGCAGACAATGTGTCTTTTTAAGGCTGATGTAGGGTAATTTGATTTTTTAACCATTTATTTGCAGTGTAATCTCAGACTCGGTCCTTGGGTGATTCGTACACCCGGGTCTAACTCAGATTTAGTAGGTTTTATTTAGTACTGTTATTTAATGTATAACTATGCCACACATTTTTTTCCCAAATGCATTACATTTGTCTATGTTAAAGGACATTCCATTCCTACTCACCCATAACTCTAGTCTGTTTAGAACTTTCTGAAGGTTTTTTTTACCTCTTCAGTTGTTTCTACTGTTCTCCCTACATGTTGCCGACGAAATGATGCCATAAACAGAGCACTGTGATGTTGCATGCAGATAAGCAGTCAAAGCAGATAAAGTCTAAGGAATAGTGATCCTGCTCTTATATCATTATACATAATTAAATATATCCATAAAGGGGGGTCGAGGGAAGTACCAGGTAACTATAGACCCATCAGTTTGACCTTGGTGGTGGGAAAATTAATGGAGAGTATACTAAAGGAACAATTGGGGGTGTACTTGGAGGAGGTGGGAGGTCTGAATAGTCGGCAACATGGATTTGTGCCTGGTAGATCATGTCAAACCAATCTTGTGGAGATCTACGAATGGGTAACATCAGAACTGGACCGGGGAAAGCCTGTGGATGTATTATTCTTGGACTTCAGCAAGGCATTTGACTCTGTCCCCCACAATGGTCTGGTGGAGAAACTGACAGGGTTGAAAGTAGGCCCTTTGATGGTCAGATGGATTGAAAGCTGGCTAGCTGGACATACTCTGCAAGTAGAGGTTGGTGGAGAGCTCTCGAATCCTAGAGAGGTCGGTAGTGGGGTACTGCAGGGCTCAGTCCTGGGTCCGATCCTGTTTAATGCATACATATTGGACATCAAGGAGGGTATAGGGTGTGAAATGAGTCTCTTCGCTGACGACTTCAGAATGGGAGCAGTAGTTGAGGGGGAAGAGGGAAGGTTGGCCTTGCAAGGGGACCTGGACACCCTAGAAAGCTGGGCTCACACATGGAAATTAAATTTCAATATCACCAAGTGCAAGGTGTTACATCTTGGGCGGGGAAACCCTAAACACAGGTACACCCTGGAAGGGGAGGTGCTGGAGGCCTCAACGGGAAAAAGACCTAGGGGTCATGGTGGATGCATGTATGAATAACTCTGAGCAGTGCAGGAGAGCAGCTAGCAAGGCAAACAAGATGTTGGGATGCATCGTAGGGGGATCACCTCTAAGAGCAGGAAGTGATTCTGCCGCTGTACAATGGACTGGTTAGACCACACCTTGAGTACTGTGTACAGTACTGGAGACCACTTAAGAAGGACATACAGATCCTGGAGAGGGTACAGAGGAGGGCAACTAAGATGATACGAGGACTAGGGGATTTGACGTATGAGGACAGACTTGAGGAGCTCTGCCTGTTTTCATTGGAGGAGTGGGGGGGGCAAGATTGAGGTCTTCAAGTACCTCAGGGGAATAAATAGGGTAAACACAGAGGGGATCTTTAGACTAAAGCAGGGAGGTATCACCAGAGGGCATGGTTCGAAGTTGGACGGTGGAAGGGTGAGGGGGGGACCCTTGAAATGCGCTACCTGGTGAGCTGATTCAGAGACCCACAGTGGATGGCTTCAAGAGAGGGTGGGACTGACACAGAAAGTGGATGTATCAGATGATGGCCTGGCCCGGGGGGTGGGGATGGATGATAGGGTGTTCTGGAACACAAGGGGGCCTTGGCACCCAACTAGGGATCTCAGGTTCGAGCAGACTCGATAGACCATAAGGCCTAATCTGCTGGCAAATAGTATATTAGTATGTTAATGTCAAAAGTTTGCTGTTGGTATTGCTGTTGTACATGCCTCCCATATTTTTCTGTGTATATTCCTCTGCCTTGCATTTTAAAGCATCACTCTCAACACAAATTTCTTAATTTCTTCCAGCACTGGTTCACTTCATTAGAAAAACAAGCATTTGTCAATGCCGAATGTTTGCTTGCTGGTGTTGACATTGATAGTGCAGGAGTTACTGAGATGCATAATAGGAATGGCAGTGAAGTATTGAAGTAAAGCCAACCCCAACCCTGCATAGACTGACAGGCATTGCGGGTGTGCTTTTGGGTTACCTGCCATAATACTCACGCCAATCTGCCTCACTCTACCCTGTAGTCACCGACAGGTGTTACAGTGTGCCTTGAGGTCTTCAGCCCTTATGCTCACCCCATTCCATAAGGAAATAAGCTGAGATGGGTGCAGTATGAGAATGGGGCTAACTTTATGGCTGAAGATCCCATGGCACACCTCAATGCATGTAAGTGACTGCAGGGTGGGGGTGGGGGTGGAATGGGGTGAGCATTATGGCCGATGACCCCAAGTCACACCCCCGATGCCTATCAGTCTGTACAGGGTTGATATTATGGTTAGAAACCCTAACAACCCAGGCGTTTGTTGGTAGATTTGCTCCAAATTTTCAACATGGGCTTTTTGGAACCCCACCTCATGAACAGTGGCAGTATCATTTTATTACTCCATTCCAAAAGATGAATTTCGGTGCCACGGGTGCGAAAACACATTTTGGGCAGGATGTGAAAAATGACAGCTGTACTGTTCGTGAGGAAGTGAGAAGAAATGGCAATGTTGAAGATCTGGAGTGAAAATGTGAAAAAATGGTGAAGTTACGAGTGTGCTTAGAAACTGTTCAATGCACGCTTGTCACGCAGTAATTTTTTGGAGTGTTTTCACCAAATGTTCAACATGGCCTTTTTGGGACCTCCCCTCATGAACAGTGGCACTGGGATTTTGTTAATCTGCCCCGAACGTTAATTTCACACAGTGACTGTGCCATTCTGTGCCACAGGTGCAAAAACACATTTTGGGAAGGATGCAAAAAATGGCAGCTCTACTGTTCATAAAGGGGTGTGAAGAAATGGCAATGTTGGAAATTTGGAGTGAAAATATTAACAATTGATGAAGTTATTAGCATGCGTAGAAACTGTGCAACTGATGCTTATAATGCAGTCATTTTCTGGAGTTCTTTCACCAAATTTGCAACAAGGGTTTTTGGGACCACACCTCATGAACAGTGGTGCTGTTGTTTCGTTAATTGGTCTTGATAGATGATTCTGCGCAGTGACCGAAAAATTACGTTTCTGGATTGAGAAACAAAATGACAGTGACAGTGTTCATGAGGTGAGGTCCCAAGAACCCCATGTTGAAATCTGGGACTAAGACCAGAAAAATTGGCTGAGATATCAACCTAAGTTGACCCCCTCATTGACTGCCATTATTAGGCTTACTATCATTTCTTCAGTTCCTGGTTGGTCTTTGAAGAGTGCAGACATGTTCTCGGTCCACAGAAGATCGCTGCTTCTGACCTCCAGAGGTAAGTATGGGTGAGGGCTGTGCAGGAAGGTGGGGTGCACAGAGGGAGGGTGTGGGTTGGGCAAAGGGGGGCAGGCGGGAACGACGAGGGACTGTTTTCTTTTTATTTTCATGTTTAAAAAAAAAACACCTCATGGGACTGTTTTTTTTTCTTTTACACGTGTGCCAGAGTACTGGGGTTGGATCAATGCTGACGTGGAGATTAGGCACCCCGAGGTTGGCTGAGAATATAGGGGCGTTGGGGGTGCGGTGCATCCAACACTGGGAGTGGGCATCCCAGTGTCAGAAACATCAGAGGTAGTTTATTGGAATACTGGGATGGGCTCCCAGTGTGTCACATTAATGGGGGAGGGAGGATACATGCTGACACGGGGACTGAGCACCCTGATGTTGGTGGGGGAGGGGGATTCGCTAGTGCGATCACACTTAAAGTGAAAGTGCCTTTGGGCACTGTAAACTCCCAACCTATACAGAGCTTATGCTGTGGCCTACTCTGCATGGGTGGGAGAAGAAGAGCAAAAGGAGTCAGCAGGAAGTGGAGGAGGCAGGGGAGGAAAGCGCCTCCTCCGACCTTCCAGAATCACTGTTCCAGTGGCACTATTGTAAATTTATTTATGCCCTACAGAGTTTAAGGTGTCAGCCGGGGTGAAGGGTCTGGAAAGGGAAGGGACCACTGGGTCAGTGGTGGGAAGGGGGCGAGACATCAGCCAGGTTGATTGGGATGCAAACAGTTGTTTGCTGGGCAGTGACCTGCAAATGAAAGGAAAAAGCCACCATGATTGGTGCAGCTTTTTCTTTTCAAGTGCAGACCACTTCAGACAAAACAGCATCAAGATCAGCCTGGCTGATGATTGGTGTGATACCAGACAATGTCACACCCACTCAAACGTCACTCATTGCAAGAAGTTTGGCGCGCATGAGTGAACTTAAAAGGAAGCAAAATACAGAATGTAGATGGAATATAAGCTGAAACGTGTCTGACTGTTAGGTTTTTCTAAGTTCCCTTGAGGTGTCTGCAGCTCTTTAAACATTCATTGTATAGAACCTCAGGACCTTGATGCTGGGCTTGTGCACTTTTGTGCTAAGAGTGAGCTGCAATGCCTACCAGACAGCTGCCTGGCTGCTGTGGAGACAATGTGTGGTCAGGGTCAGCGGAGGCTATGGCATGATGGTTGACTGACTGATGTGGCAAATGCATGGATTTCCTTGGAGCCAGTTACCCCCCCCCAGAGATCAATGCCTGCCCTAGGGCACACGCTGGCAGACCCTTATGACATATGACTGATCACAACTGATGGGGACCATGGGACCACTCCCTTCCACAAGAGTGGTCACTCTTTGAGGGGACTCCCCCTTCTCACTGCAACTTCCACTCCCCAAACTGAAATTTCTCCTGGAGCCCCTTGACCATTATGTACAGTCTGACCCCATATCACATTTCCTGTTCCAAAGGGTGGACATAAGTCAGGAATCCATCATTAAGGTGGCCCCTCGTCTTATGATGGATTACACATTCATTCCTGAAAATCAGCTGACATCTCCATTAGAATGCCATGCAAGCAGTAGGAAGATCCAACCAGCCCCCCTTAGACACAGTCAGCTAGGAGGCTGAAGTAGTACTTAAAGCTTATATACATATTTGCATAACAGCTATTATATACACACTAAGTGATAGTGCAGCATAACTATTTCTATTTATAACGTGAAAGAAAAATCAAGTGTTCTGATCGGTGAGAAAACCAGAGCAGATACGTAATTATGTGTCCATAATTACATGCCTGCAGTTTTTCAAGCTGGCAGCTGTTGCACTTGTTGAGAAGCAAAGAAATATTACTACATTACCAAGTGCAGATGCTGCAGCGGCCATCCGTGACTTGAAACAAAATGGTCACTTTGAAACCAAACAACTCAGTTAAAACTCTGGCTCACTCTTGCCTCCAACAGCAGGGGTCCCTTGCATAGATCACACCACTATCACAAATTATCCTTATGAACAATAAAAACAAAACAATTAAAACTCCTGACTGCACAATCCTGTATAGCAAGCCTATCCTCTAAGCTTCCAGTAACAGTCTGCAGATTGCACTGTTTTTTTAAGCAAAAAAATAAAATAAATAAATTAATTAATAAATTTATAAAATGGGTAAGAGAGTACCTGCATCCTGATTGGCTAACAGGTACCAGTAGCTGTGTCCTTGTCAACTGATATCCATGGCAGCTGGTACTTACTATGCCAAGCAAGACACAGTGCAGCCAGAGATCCATGTGTGTCATTTTAGAAAAAAAAAATGTTCTGCCTGTAGTGCTCTAGTCCTGTTCTGTCCCCCCACCTGCCCACCCTGTCACAACAGCAAAGACATTGTCCAAAATAACTACATCTGCCTGGCCATCAAGTCAAATACAACATTTATGAGAAAAACACCATCCTCCACTGCACAAAACAGCTTCAGTACAGACAAGCTTATCGGAAGCAGCACCTCTGAGTTCTCTTCTGTGCAGCAGCTTTCTCCCATCCTTGGCAATGACTGCGATGTGGACCCCTGACACTGGCACCCATGGATTGTCATAAAAAAAAAAAAAGAAAGACATTCCTAAAACACATGGTCACTTCAGACCAGAACAAATCTTCCAGTCCCTCTCAAATATGCTATAAAAAAGAAAAACCATAGAGCTCCAAAGAAAAATGGTCCTTGCTATGACAGCTGAACAGGGACACATTCATTCCCTCACAAACCGTCCATCACAGTTTAAAAAACAACAACAACACATTTAGAAGCTCAGCATGTATGTGGATAGGCGATGGCGGGGATCTGCAACAGTTCACATTGTCTGTACATGACTAGGGCAGCAAACGTGACCACTAGCGTGTCTTTGTGTGTCACAGACTAACTGCGATAACCTGAGCAGGATGTTGGTAGAGGGCTCTAGTGGTCACAAAGAGAAATGCACTGTATTATACTTTTAGACAGTGCATAAATACAGGAACTAAGGACAATGAACATGGCTCTGACTATGCTGCTTGCTATTAATTCACTGTGGGTACTGGCTGCTTCATTAGCTGAGCTGCTTATTCTAATATAATGTATTATAAAACCACAGTAAGAGAACAATTTTGCACACATCATTATCATTGATTCTTAATGTTCAACAATAACATAATTAGCAAACACTGCAGCTAGGGAAATTACCGTCTTAGTGTTTAGTGAAGATCGATTAAGTGACCTGCTTCCAAAGCACCATCCAAATGTCATACTAATCAGATTCATTCTGCTGCAAATACTAATGATACCATATGTAATAAACTTTTCCTGGTATGGATTATCAACCAGTCTCCCCCTTTCAATATGCCCAAAAGTCAGCAGTAATGTGCTGGATCTGGCATATTTACACAAGTCCCATTACTCTGGTAAATATCCATGCTGCAGTACTGTACTCATGATTGCCATAATCTGTTCCAGTGCAGAACACAACATTCTTTCGGACACCGCACACAATTTACCAATCCTGCTCCATTCACTTGCACTTCTCTAAATTCTTTAGGGTCCAGAGCTGCCAGGAGAAAACTCTAGGAACAGATGTCAGCCATTCACTGCCATATCCAGTCATTTCAGTGTTCCTCAGCAATGACTTTTACCCACTTGTGGGCATAAGGAAAACTGAATCACAGTTGCACCTTCTTGGCCACTTCTCATTCAGCATGGTTTGTCTTTCTCAACTTGAGGCAATAAGGTATTTTCGGAGGCAGACAAAACTGCTGTTCTGGCACTGCAGCAGGTTGGCTCTCTAGTGGTTCACCTCTGTGTCCTCCACCTTAAGTATTGGGAGAACTCCTCTGTTTCTGTTCTTCTACAGGACCCAAACAAACATGATCTCTCCTGTTCAGGAATCTCACTCTCTTTCTCAACAGTTACATCTGCTTCTGTAATAGGACCAGGCTATATAATGTAGGTTAACAGGGCAAGGCTGTTGTTTGAGACTGTTATTTGGGCCAAAAACAGAACAACCACTTGCTCAGTCCTGTCACCAGTGGTGTTTCTTTTTTCTCCACAATGCTTTTTCCTCCACTACTCAGGCAGACAGGCTCTCAACCCCTTTCCTACACCTCTGGCCGATATCCGCCTCCCCTGGCCCACAAGACTAAGTCCCCCAGGTATTCCCCCCCCGGTGGGAACAGAGGTGTGAGGATCATCCTGCCCCCTCCCATGCACATATCCAGAAGTTCCAGGGGATTGGGCGGCAGTGTGGGCTGAGAGAGTGTGAACAGATCTTCATTAAGCCCATCTGGTTCCATTTTCCATTGTCTCCCCATCACGTTGCTGCAGCAACATGCAATTGCATGTGAATGGAGGCACACACTGCAGAATCTTGGCCCCTCCCTTCAAGATGCTCACTAATCCGCACTACCACCAGGCCTCCACCCGGTGGCAGTCAGAGCTTGAGACTGCTTGCCACCCCTCCCAGGGAGAGGAGAACCATCTTTGGGACACTTCATCCACTCCCTTGCCTGACCCCAAGCACCCCGAGTCCTTTCCTAAACTTGGGTCACCAGTGTGATGGGTGGAAGCTCTACTGTTGAGCAACTGGGATGGCTCACCAATGGTATTTTCACCCTCTCTCCTCACAGCAGAAGCTAACGGTGGTACAGTCATCACACAATGGTTGTACAACCCCATGCCTTGCCCCAAAGACATAACCAAACCACAGGCTGCTACATTAGTAGCTCTACACACCCCAGCTTATATAGATGATCCTGAGTAGTGGATATCCTCTGAGCAGTTTGGGTCAAATGTCTCAGTCAGGTACCTTAATATGGTAGGGGAGTCCACTTTTCAATTGTGAGGACCCCCTGTAGGGTGGTCATCCTCGCAGATGCCTTAGGATTAAGGGTGCCACTACCTTATACCACCATCAGGCTGTCACAGATGTTTGCAGCGGCTCCTAGGTTCTTTTCTCTTTCACTAGTGAGGGAAGTTGATAGCCAAAGAAAAAAAATAGCATGCTGCCTCCATACAGAGAAAGATTTAATGGTTAGTCACTGTGACCCACTGGGATGTACATCTGCTCTCATCCACACTCTGGTTACCCCTCCCGAAGATCCCAAGCAAACACAACATTCCCCCAAAGTAACGTACATTGCAATACTGTTGAATAAATAATGAGATATCCTTCCTGAAACCTCCATGAAAATGAGATTCTACATCTTATCAGTTGATCCTAGTTGGAGTTAATTTCAATTAAATAAATAAATAACTAAATACATCTATACGTAGATAAATAACTATGGCTTCAATAACAAACACAATTTTAGTTCAGGGGGAAGCTCTGAAAGGGAAAAGGGGTTAGTGCAGTTGATCTGAAAGAACTGTGGCCAGTCTTCTGATGCCCTGTGCAGGCTTAGCCTTTATCGCATGCTTCAGTGGCCACCACTAAAAAGACCCTGCATGGGCTTGGCCTAATAACAGTCTTCCCTAGTTCTCTTTAGTAAGTCTGACCAGGTGCAGCAGTTAGGCTTAGTCCACTCCCACCTGTAAATAACTGTACAGATAAAAGAGATGCTGTTCCTGTACTGGAGACCACTGCCCTCTCTCACCTGTTAACAAGAATTTCCCTTTTTACTTTTTGGGAGCACCCTTTACTGTATATCAGTTCTTGGGTAACCAGGCTGATGATGTTGCCACAGGTTGGCTGGCAGTTGTATACTTTACTTTTAAGTGAGCAACATACTCAGTTATAAACCTCAAAATTCAAAGACCATGCAATTGCTTAAACTGGCTATGGAACCTCAGAACATGAGATATTTGCTTGATCCTTGCTGCAAATGCAAAAATCAGATTCCCAAACTACACAGTTTCCTTCCACTGGAGCAGGGCAAGCCACAGTCTTACTCATATTTCCCAGTTGGATGGCTCCTTCCTCACTCTGCAGGGCAGCAACACCTGTGATCTCCACAGTCTCTCTTGATCAGCTGGGCTACCTCTCCAGTTTCTCTTTAGTCGCTCTCTGTTGCTGGCTTTACTGATTCCTCCTGGAGGTATGGGTGACTCTTTTGCTCCCTTACCATAGCACCTCTGTACTAACCCAACCCACATGTTTGGCTGTTAAACCCTCTAGGTGATCACAGCCCAATATGTGACTGTGGTGCCTGCTATCGAATCCTGCAGCAGCCTGGCTGCAGCTCTCCTTTCTCTCTCTCTCTCTCTCTCTCATTATACACTGTACCTTTAGCATTGTACTCAGTGCAGCCTAGCATGCACTCTTTTCCTCACCAGGAATAAAGGGTTTTCTCACAGTTTGTCTTTCACAGATGCTCAGTCTGTGATGGTGCAGCATGAATTTTCCTTCATCCTGAATCTCTATGATCTCTCACAGATCTAACTAAAATCAGCACAGCCCATGTTTCTTCTCCTGAGAATGTCCGGCTCCTATTGGCTCACTGAGCTCAGTCATATTTGGGCAGTCCTGGAAATCCCATACCTGATTGTGCATTGGCTCACAAAAGGGTCCTTCTATATCCTAGAGACCTCTGCAGCTTTGCTCAACAGTTTGGCTTTTTGACTGTCTAGCAGCTAGGCCCAGGGTTTGCAAAATGGTGACAGCCATGCAAGTCAGAGCACTGGCTAAAAGCTCTTCTTCCAGAGGGCCCTTGCCTTCATGCAATTGAATCTGCCCTTCCCCCCGATCCATGTTGTGTAGTCACAGTAAGGGCTTTAATTGTGGTAGTGCATCAGTCAGGGGTTCACTTCATCGCTGGTGGCTGACAGTCTTTGATGTGTGCTCAGAGCCATGCTGACAAATGGTGCAGGAGACACCAAAGAGGAAACATTTCTTGCATCTACCTGCAGGTCACACACAGCAGTTTACATGTCCTGTGGGTTGGCTAAAGCAGAAACAGGTTGGTCACAGCCAGTCCAGGCCAGCGAGCCCCATGTAAGACTCACAGTTCTAGGAGGGGGTCACAATCTCCCTGGATAAAGAAATAGCTGCCTCCTGCCAGTAGCTGTGACAAGTCCAACAATCCAAACCTGAAACAGAGCATATTTACAACAGTGTCTGGTCTAGACATCTGATTCATAGTCTAGAACATTTTCCAGCATTGTCTTGCTAGACAAAGAATTCCTAGCTAACAGTTTAGTCAAAACTTCCTAACATCCTTTATTGTATCCCTTTTATCCCAGGTCACCTGTGAATTGTATTTAGTAAGGGACCTGGGCATTACATACTTTCACGTCATACAATCATAGAAACTTGGCAGCAGAAAAAGACCCACTGGCCCATCAAGTGTGCCCGTTACCCCCATTACTTGTTCCTCACTCCCTCACTTGTGCACAACATGTATGGGAATATGGGTGGAGGCACCTGGGGCATCATCAGTCATAGCTAAGTTTCAGAACAGGCTTTATGGGCCTTGTAGAGCACCTGACAATGGCAACCACTTTGTTTTTTTCAGCTGAGGCCTCTGACTCTGGTGGTTCAGGTCCATCCTCCACTTCAGAGGATTCTCTTCTCTTTTATCCTCCAACTGCTGACAGTTCACCTTATCCTCCACAGGCTGCTCCTCTTCCTCATTGATCGGGGGTTGAACACCTGCTGGTACAAAACTTCAGCTTTGGGATCCAAAGCAGTTGCACTTGAAGTGTTGTCCTCTCACCCAGAGGGTGTTGCCATTCTGGGTAGTATGTACACTGCCAAATAGTCTTTGACTTCTCGGTCATCCTCGTCTGAGGATTCACAGTCTGCTATTTGTGGTGTGGGTTGCTGTACAGCATTCTTCTGTTGCTGTTGGGCTCAGGCCTGAATCTCTGGCATTCTAGGTCACTTGGACTTAACAGGCTTCATGGGAATTTATTTTTCCTCAATTGGCAACAGGTGGTTGTGATGAATGTTCTTGCTCTGACTAAGTTCACCTTCTGGATGTTTCCTGTAAACAGACAGGTCCTGAATCTGCTCCATTATGTCTTGTGGGGTATTGCCCCACTGATCAGCAATTTTGTGTTTTCCAGACATGTACCTCACCAATATTCAACCTTCTTGCAGAAGATGATTGGTTTTAATGTTGTGGTAATGCCTATCTTGTGGACCAAATTTCTTCTTCCTGGCCGTTTCTGAGGCCTACTGATAAACATTGTCTAATTGATCTTTTATCCAGTGAATATACAGCAAGCATGTCTCTGGGTGAGCACCATCTACTGAGACCCCCAAGCACATGTCAAAAGGCAACCTTGCCCTTCCGCTGAACACAAAATAGTATGATGAAAAATTGAAAATCCAGTGGTGTCATTTTTGCTATAGTTCAAAATTGCTTCATAAGGAGGATTCTAGGGTTACTAAATTCTGTGCCAGGCACCCATTCAAGGGCAGAGGTTGGCCTGATGTCTTTAAAAACCTCTGGCTTAATATGTGCTGTACATTTTGTGAAGAGAACAGTGTTACTGGACCATGATAGATGGCCAAAGACCTTTTTGGTAGAATTCTTTGGCTCAGGCAATTCCATAGGTAACAATATTGGTTGGGGAGGTGAGATCGAAAAGAAACTTCAATATATGAGCATTGATATTAATATAGATTAGGGAAACTGACAACCAGCTGATATTAACAACTTCAACATAAGGTTACTCAGAAGAATCACAGACAAAGCCTGGCAATCAGATATGGCAAAAATTAATGACTCGTTGGGGGGAGGGCAGGGGTTCTTTACAAGAGTATTAAGACTTTGTCGGTTCAAAATACTGTTTAAAATTCAGCAGAAATGCAGATCACATGAGAAGCTTGCATAGGTTTCATCTACAAATATTTCCAACCACATAGAATTATCTACATTTAAAAGGGCAAATCCATTGCACGTGTGGGGAGATTAGTTTGCAAGAACTACTTACTACTTTTCTAGTTCACTTTATTCTACATAGCCCTAGGTTAGCCAATGTTAAAGTGAAATGGATTGAACCACTATTGTGTAATAAACTAATGGAAGTTGGATCTGAAAAAATATCAGATTTAATTGCAGTCCATAAAAGCACCTATGATATTTTGTATGTCATCATTTGCACTTTATGCTTGGAGGAAAAAAATGAATGCATTAATGATTTAAGCTCTCACATACTGTACATACTGTGCTACATAGTAGTTTAAAATGAGACAACATTTTATGTGTATGCACGTATTTATAACCTTTGCTGTATTTGGCATGATGCCTTTTGGCAATGCTTTTAATAAAAACTCTGAAGTCTCAACTCAGTGCTATCATTTTTGGTACAGTTGTAGGCATGTACAAGAGCAGTGACCCATGGGCTCCTTTTCACCATGTCCTTGGGATTTTGACTGCCCAGCATATAAAGCAAAGTCTGATTAAAATCTGCAGGCTGTGGGTCATCTTGAGGGTGTTATAGACTTGTGTGTGACTTATGAATCCTCCACAACAGCAGCATTTCCTTTATTCGATGGCTTTCAGAATAATGGCCCTGGTCTGAGTGGATCCTTTTTGGAGCACCACAGTGAATGATAAACTTGTCCATCAGGATGGGGGGGGGGAAACAGTGGTTGCCTTTTAATCCTTTGTTTGGAAGGCCTGAACATTCCATGAGAAATAGTCCATGACCACTAACATACTGTATTTGCAATGTTCTTGGAAGCAGGTTCCAAACTGAGGAATGTGAAACAGATGAGTTCCATTGGGACACTTGTTTCGAAGTTGACCAAAGGGGCTGGCCTCTTAAGCCAAACCTTGCACTATACATAGTGCTGCATAATTTGTTATAGCCCTAAATTACCCTTTCAATCCTGGGCCAGTAGAACCAGGCACAGGCAAGATCTAGAGTCCATTTAACTCCTATAGGTCCCATTGCATTATGGAATGCCTTTAGCATTATCCTTCAGAACTTGATCAAAACAACAATTGTTGTCAAGGGAACCCATAAGGGCCTTGGGTCTCCAGACACAGCAAAGTGTTCTTTAGATGCAACTTTGTCCACACTTTAGAAGCAAACAGTTGTCCCTATTCCTTGACATAATCTTGTGGCATCCTCCTCCCTATTGGAGAGCATACTGTATGTAAGGTTTTTAAGTACAGAGTCTTGTCTTTGCTCTCTCACCAGATTGAATCAGCTCATGTGCAGCAAGGATGTCTTTTACAAAGCCACAGAACTACAACAGGACAGGGACAAACAGCCACTGGAGGCCCCCAAGCTGTCCACAAAGTGACTAACAATGGTGGGAGGAAAGTTGCTCATCTGTGTCAAACCTTTTGTGCAGGGCTTTGACAGTTGACACCAGTATCTTGATCCATTCTGTGCCTGCCAACAGTGCCGTCAAATGGACACTGGGACAAGGCAACCTCATACACATGGATGAGGCCTGGGTGCTACTCCACACAGTAGTTGTATGCAGATAGGGCCGATTGCCATTGGTGTCCTGCTGCACCCAGTTTTGCTGTGCTCTGCATATGTCAGAGGGTTGGCATCCATTTTTATGGTGATTTGGGTGCCATTCACGTGATCATGGAATTGGTCCACAATATCCCATTTGAGCACCGGTAACTCCAATTTGTGTACTGGTATCTGTATTTAGAAAATGGCAAGATTGTGTTCTGTTTCCTGGTTGGCTAAAACCACTTCTAACCTGGGCATCTATTTTTCAATAGATGCCCAGTCAAAAATAAGTGCCAGTCCAACTGCCACTTTACTGCATAGCATTCTACAGTGGTGCCCAGCCGACTTTCTAATTGGCTGAAAGCACCCTGAAATTTTGAAAACCCTCAACATGTTTTTCTCGCTTAACGAGAGCTAATGTCCCCCTTACCAAAACCCCATTCCCCTCACCACTACAAGAAACAAGTAATTTTTACAAAATATATAAAAACAGCTTCCCTTGTCCTCATCTTTAAACCCAATCAGGCAAATCAAATAAAACTAATCTTTTTGCCCCGCTTGGTTATCGAAAGACCGGGCATGACTCCTCCCTAAGAAAGTCCTTCATCACTGCACTATGCTCTGCCCGCGTTCTGTCCAACTGGTAAACAAACACAAGCCAAAGCACAAGGATCCTCTTTCCTAATATACCCACAGTGCAGATCCATGACAGCAGTACCTCAGGATATATTTTTTTTGTTTTACGGCTCCTCCAATTCAGCAAATCTGCGCAAACTCACTCACTGAACAAACCGGATGCTACTCTTCACACTCCCGGTTCTCGTAGAACGCAATGAGGACCAGGAAGTCATATAAAGCAAAAACACAGTCCAGTTGCCACAGCAGGCACTGGGGATCAGGAACATTAAAAAAAAAATACGAGCTGAACAACTGGCTGACTCCTGAATATAGTCACACTCCCAAACCCGCTTCCTTCTCCCAATTACGATCGCAACACGTCCTGGCCCCTGTGTAAACAAACACCAAAAACATTGTGGCAGAAAAACATATTCTCTGAAATGCAAAATGAAAATTGAACACAACTTTTTTTTTTTTGGGGGGGGGTTCCAACAACAAAATGGTTGCTGTGGGCCAGGGGTGCTAACTGCATATAACAGCTTTCTAACTATGGGGTCTGTACTAGGACAAAAGGCCATAGTTCTAATGAAGGCGGAGGAACTATATAATTATAAAACTTATTTAAAATTAATTATTTATTACAGATTTGTGATCAGTTTTTTTTTTCTTTTACAGTCCCCATTTTCTAAGGGCAATAATACCCTCCAGGGTGGGCGGTATTGGGAAATACCGGACCTTCCAGGGGCTATAAGGCCCTCCGCCTGTGGCGTTGGGCCTCATTATACCCTGGGCAGTCCGGTATTTCCCAATACTGCCCACCCTGTTGGGTACTATTGCTTACTTAGTTTGAAGACAAACTTCTGCTGGTGAAGGTGACAGGTCTTAACCATTCAGGTGAGTCCTGGTAGAGGGTGATGCCCAGCCTGTTGGCATCTGTTTGCAGAATGTGAGCTTTTGCTGAGTCTGCATATGCTAGCACTGGTGAATTGGTATGATGCTTCATAACATAGAAACATAGACTTTGACAGCAGATAAGGACTGCTTGGCCCACCTAGTCTGCCGATTTCCCTACCTACTAGATAAGCTGCAGATCCTAGTTAACCAACAGCCTACTTCTTCCTACCCCCCACCAGAATTGCCTTATGTCTGTCCCATGCATTCTTGAATTCCCCCACTGTTTTGGACCCCACAACCACCTCAGGAAGGCCATTCCATGTGTCCACCACCCTCTCTGTGAAAAAATACTTCCTCACATTGCCCCTGAGCTGTCCCTCTACTATCTTCAAATTGTGTACCCTTGTTCTTGCACATCTCTTTTTCTGAAAGATGCTACCATCTTGGACTTTGTTGATTACCTTGAGATACTTGAAAGTTTCTACCATGTCCCCCCCCCCCTCCTTTCCTCAAGGGTATACATATTAAGCTCCTTTAGTCTCTCTTCGTATGGCTTCTGTTGCAGACCAAGCACCTTTTTTGTTGCCCTCCTCTGGACTGCCTCCATCCTATGTCCTTGCGGAGATGGGGTCTCCAGAACTGCATGCAGTACTCCAGATGGGGTCTCACCAACTGTCTGTACAGAGGGATAACTACTTCCTGTTTTCTACTGGCGATGCCTCTCCCTATACCTCCCAGTATCCTGTCAGCCATCCTTATTGCCTTCTTACATTGCTTGCTTACCTTTAAGTCATCTGATATGACTATCCCCAGGTCCCTTTCCATTTGTGTTGTTGTTGATACCTCCCCCCATTGTATACTCTTCCCTTGGGTTTTTGTTTCCCAGGTGCATTACTTTGCACTTCTTTGTATTGAATCTAAGCTACTATACTTTTGACCATTCCTCCAAGCTTGCCAAGTCCCTTCTCATCCTTTCCACCACCTCCTTGTATATCAACCCTGTTGCAGATCTTTGTGTCATCTGCAAAGAAGCATACTTTTACTTCCAGTCCCTCTGCAATGTCACTTATAAAGACATTAAGAAGGACCAGACCCAGTACTGAACCCTGCGGTACCCCGCTAGTAACCCCCCTTTCTTCAGGGTGGACTCCGTTTACTATTACCCTCTGTGTCCTGTTGTCCAGCCAATTTCTTATCCAGACTACCACCCTGGGACCCACTCCCAGGCTGGCTAATTTGTTTATTAATCTTTTGTGTGGAACTGTGTCATATGCCTTGCTAAAGTCTAGGTAGGCCATGTCCACAGCCCCTCTCTGGTCTACTACTTTGGTCACCCAGTCAAAGAAATCAATTAGATTCATCTGACATGACCTTGCTGCTGTGAGTCCATTTTGCCTTGGGTCCTGTGCCACGCTGGCATCTAGGTAGTCAACAATTCCTTCTTTCAGGAGTGATTCCATAATTTTCCCCACCACTGAGGTTAAGCTAACAGGTCTGTAGTTCCCTGCCTCTGCTTTGCTACCACTTTTGTGAAGGGGAATTACATCTGCCCTCCTCCAGTCTGTAGGTACCACACCATTCTCCCATGATTTACTAAAAAGGGTAGTCGGTGGTGTCACTAGTTCTCCCCTTAGTTCTTTTAGAATTCTGGGGTGCATCCCATCAGGCCCCATTGCTTTGTCCACTTTCAGTTTTAGGAGTTCTTTCAGTACCCTTTCTTCTCTGTGAAAGGACTGGTATTGATCCCCCTATCCAGAGTGCTTCTATTGATTGGATTAGGTTCCTCCCCCCTCCTCTTCTTTTGTGAATACTGAGCACAAGTATTTGTTCAGTATCCCTGCTTTTTCACAGTCCCTCTCTGCCCACCCAGCCTCCCATTTATTAAGCCTCACTATCCTTCCCTTGATCTTTCTTTGCTCCCTAATGTACCTATATAAGGTTTTATCCCCCTTCTTAACCGAGTTGGCTATCTTTTCCTTGCTTTGGGCCTTTGCTATTCTGACTGCCTTCCCTGCTTCCTTCTGCTTTAACTGGTACAGTTCTCTGTCCTGCTCCTTCTGTTTCCTTATACTTCTTGAATGCTGTCGTTTTTTTTTGCCTAACCTTCCCTGCCATGTCTTTTGAGAACCATAGTGTTTTTTTCTTTCATTTTAATGTATTTATTTATTTGCTTTACACAAAGGCTTGTTGCCTCTATGATGGCAGTTTTATTGTTTCCCCATTGTTCCTCCACCTCTCCTTCTTGCCCATTTGCTAGTGCTTTTCTGAGTCACTCTCCCATTTTGATAAAGTCATCCCTGCTAAAGTCCAGTACCCTCACTTTTGTATGGCTTGACCCTGCAGCTGTGTTTATTGTGAACCAGACTGTTTGGTGGTCACTTGTTCCCAGATGGCTACCCACTTCTAGATCTGAGAACCTCTCTCTGTCCCCGTTTCAGAGTACCAGGTCTAAGATTGCTCCCTCCCGAGTGGGTTCCAACACTTAATTTCTTGAAATGCTCATTTGCGGATAGCATCCAGTTGGGGCCTAAAGTATGATCCTTAAAAGCAGCAGTATTTGTTAGTCGGCAAAAAATGTCATATCGTTTTTTAGCAAAAATGTATTTCTGACATCCTAAGATTCATGCTCAGTGTATTTTAAGTTTTCTTAGATATTGTTAAAACAGCTTTTACAGCTAATTTGGTAATTAATGACACACATCATTAAAGATGGCCACCTCTCACAATTTTTTAAAATCTCTTCTGCTATGGTTATCTGTTGAATGAACATGCTAGAATCATACTTTGGATATACTAGAATGATGCTACCACAATGCTTCTGATGGTAAACAGCACAACACAGTACCAAGATAATACATATTTTTCATGGTGGTCGTGGTACAGGAGTAGGAACTTTTAAAAACTTCAAAATCCCATATCTTGGTTCAGGAATGAAAGAAAATAAAAAGAAAAATGTGTATATTGATTTTTTTTGTTAGAGGAATATTATTGCTGAAAAAAAACTATATGGTTATTAGCAAATACTGCTGCATAAGTTTGGGGTTCTTTCGGCTGATCTTTCAGACTTTGCTGGTGGGCAGATATTGGGAGGGCTAAAGCCTGTGGTTCAGTGTGGGAGAATAGCTCCTCCCACATGCCAAATAAATTGCAGCCTCTTCCAGCAGCCCATGCTTAGTGAGTTTTCAAACACTCTGGGCTCCTGCACGGCTCTTGTGGATGAGCCTCCTTAGCTTCTGTCTGCTGTTTTCTCCTCACCTGCTTGTAGATGCTGTTGTTTTGCTCCTGTGCCTGCCATGTCCCCCCTCTCTTTTCTTGTTTTGTCCATTTGTCTCCTCACTACCTTTTACTGCTCATTTCCCTGTCTGCTGGTAGTACCCCCCCCCAATCATTCCCATTTTGGGTGTGCTGTTCTCTGTATTTCTTTCCCTTCCCCACAGTTCCCTCCCTACTCCTTCCTCCTGGTTTGTGTTTCCCCTACATCTGTCCTGTTCTTT
The DNA here is from genome assembly GCA_016271365.2 of Neoceratodus forsteri. Lineage (NCBI taxonomy): Eukaryota > Metazoa > Chordata > Ceratodontiformes > Ceratodontidae > Neoceratodus > Neoceratodus forsteri. Next base: position 1,545,282,885 of record CM057452.1, on the reverse strand, counting down.
TCTTCCTATGATATCTCATCTGTGCAATCCAGATAATTCCTCAAGGTCAGTCATTCAAATCCTGCTTCCTAACCTGGACATCATTCAATCCTGAACCATTACTTTCACATCCCAACTGCTGGGCCCATTTATCTTAATTGAACCACTGTCCAGACTACTCCAAAGACCCTTCTCCTGTTCCACACTGGCATACATTAATGCTTCTCCACTGCATGGCTATCCTGCTAATTTTGAGCAGTCCTGGACCATTGTTCCCTGCCCTCCAGTATAGCGTCTCGTATGATTGTCACCTTCTCCTCATAAGATCACCTAATAGGAATATGCCACCTCTGTATAGGAACATTATGGATCCCTCCAGTTAATCTCTACTTTCTTATCAATCAACCTGTAGTGGACAATTCATCAAGGAAGCATTTCATTCATCAGATAATACGGATCATATGAGACCAATTTGGAGTAACACCACAGTGTTTTTCACATTCTGGGATATGCTGAATGAATCAGCTGAGTCATTATCTCGATTCCAATGACAGTCCTTTTATTGCCTCCATCTTCAGCAAACTCAGTCAGTCTCTATTTTCTGCCAATCAACCCGTAATGGATATTTCAACAAGAAAGGTCATTGTCCCATTCCGAACTATCTAAGATTGGCTTGGGTTCTCTGTCTTTAGTGTTACAGCACATTGTTTTTCATATTTCGAGCTATGATAAATGATGTATCGGATTCATGTCCATTCCAATTACAGACCTTTTTCATTGTCTATATCCTTCAGTCTCCAAAGGCATGCTCCCTCCTCTTTCAAACTCACAAACTTCACCAGCAGATCAACATCACTGTGTTGGCTGCTCTAACTCCAGTCACCAAGATGCATGTGTTATGCTATGCTAAAGGACTCCTCTTTCCATGTACACCAATCCTCCCAGAGTTCCTTGCTTGTGTGACAAATGTTCTTGCATTCCTCACTAGGCCAACAAACCAAGAACTTATCATATGGACTACTTCTCAGATCATCAAGAACCTAAATTCTTCATCATTTCCCTATAGACAGCTCCATCACAAAATATTCTGGACTCACTGAAGCCAGTTCCATTTGAATGTCATGGTGCCTCTGCCATCTTCTAGCTTCTATGGATTCCTGCAACCTGAAGAATTCTGTTTCATTATCCTCCTCTGCTAAAGTTCTTGAAGAATCCCAGGTGCTAGAAGTAAATGAATACCCTGTCACTCCTTCCTCAAGACTTATAACTTTTTACCAGACCTCTACCATCTGACATCCAATAACGACTTTAACCAACTCATATTTTCCATGTATATTCAGATCCGTCCAATCCTCTCAACCATGTTAACCAAACAATCAAAGCAACTGAATATATTCCTGGAACTCAGCAAACTCCACATTGACTTGGCCTCAACATTTATACCTTTTCAGGATTTTCTTTCACTTGGAACAGCTTCTTCAACATTTTAGAGTGGCATTTCTTCACAGATCATCAAAAGTTGTGGAAGACAGATTTTGCCAGCCTTCAAATCAGTCAGTCCTAAACCAGAAACAGAAATCAATCACAATTATAGGATCATCTCCTCTTAGCTTGCCCAGAGGATGGGTAGCTCAGTGGCCATGCTTCCTCAGAGGTTTCCTCCACCGAGGGGTTTTCTTCTGCTGCGTGCTACTGGCCACACTCTATATGAAGGCTAATTGAGTAGTCTTTTTGGACCTTCTGTTCCGTACATGCTACCCAGCTTATCTACCATGGGTGCGAACAGAGAAAGGCCAAAGTTTTAGAAGTATACACAAACATTCGCTATTCACCAAACATTGAATGGGAGGGCTAAAACTTGTAGTTCAATGTGGGGGAACAGTTCCTCACACATCCCAAATAAATTCCAGCCTCTCCCAGCAGCCCATGCTTAGCAAGTTTCCAAACACCCGCCATCCTCCCCAGCCTCCTCCTCCTCCTCCTCTGGCACTCTTCTCAACCTTGGTGTTGGGTCTTCTATTCCTTATACGCTACTTGGCTTATCTACCATGGATGGGACTAGAGAAAGGCCAATGTTTTATAAGTATACACAAGTTCTCGCTATTCACCAAACACTGAACCTTTGGTTAAATTCAGAAGAGGCCTCAGAACATGGGTATTGTCTTTGGTGAAACATCGGTAATGCCCAAATGAAAAGATAATGATTTTATAAACAGGCATTATGAATGATCATTATCAGTTATGTACAGACGTCATGTTTAAGCTTCAAAGGCCATTATTGTGATCATAATTAACGATAATTAAACATCAACATTAAATGGCCGCCAATCAAAAATCATGACGTTATGGAGATGTGATTATGATTAATGATGATCCCATATCATCATGATTTTTCATGATTGCCCATGGTCAAGATTACAGTAATACATTTAAAAAAATCTATTTATCTTTTCTCTATACTTTTGGAATTTATTTTGTATTTAGACATCTTTATTGGAATGATCATTTATGCTACGTCTTCTCTAGAAGCCCACTGCATTCAGTTATACTTACTCTGATGCTTAACATCTTACTGGAGGCTCATATTTGTTTATGTAGCCTCATTGATTGTTTCTTTTTATGGTTGTGGTGAGTTCCTAAAAGCACCTGATTTGTGCTTAAAACTAATAGTCTGCAAACTAATACTGTCATTGCAAAATTAATTTAAAAATAGAAATTACCATTGTTTTGTTTCATAAACTGTGCTTTTGAAATATGCAAATATGTATACTATAACAAACATTGCATGTACCCTTCCTAATGTGATTAAAACTTGACTTCACATGATTTACATTATAATTGATAATACATTTGTCCTCGCTGATATGTGACATTCATATTTTCATAACTGAAACAAATAAAACTGTTAAGTATTACTTCTGTGACTTGCAGTCTTATAGTACTGAACTAATATAATCGTCAATGATCATCACTTGATCATCCACAGATCATCAACAACCAGCATGCTGATTTAAGCTTACAAAAATAATCATCAGTTGTTGATTTGAAAGTTCATGTTTGATGATTAAATCATGATCTGGGCGATAATCTGAGATCATGATGTCCCTTGATGATCTTATAGTAGCATTTGATGATTAACAATGCTTGGTCATGACTTACATTCAAAAATCATGATTGATGATTTACTGATTTGCCTGGGCACCAACAGAAATCTATGAATTGCTAAAGGTCTTTCAGGTTCTTTGGCCATGGCTAGACTGTCAGTGTCTCTGCTGGTGTTCATCTGAATTCCATTAGCTGATACAATATACTCTACATATTTTACAGACGTTGGAAAAAACTGGCATTTGTCTATCAACAACTTGAGTACAAATTCCTTCAGCCGGTAAAGCACTTTGAACAGCTGACTTGTGTGCTCCTCCAAGGTCTTGCTGAACACAATCACGTTGTCCAGCTACACAAAACATTCTAGTGGGTTTATGTCACCATTGCTTATTACATAAGGTGTTGAAATATAGGGGGTACACTGAAGATGCATTGGGGCATTTATTGAAATTCTTAACACCCCAGTGGGCAAAGGAATGCAGTCTTTTTTTGATTTCTCAATCCGTGGGAATCTGGTAACATCTACTTTGCAGATTTAGTACTTAGGAACAACTACTTCCACTAAGACAGTTCAAAGAGTCTTGAATTTGGGACATGATGTATTTGTAAGCACCCCACTCCCACTGTCTAGTGGTAGGGGGTGCTGTACAGCCAAGAAAACACAGTTCAAGGAAAATAGAATATGCTTATTACTTGGTTCTTCTAATGTTGCAGGGTGGCTTCACAGGATGAGGAGCAGGTACATGTCTTTGCTTTGGTGGACTAGCTGCAGGATGAAATGTTCATTAAAAAGCACAACATGCACAGTCAGAAGCAATTAAATTCAATGTCCACAAGTTGGCACAGCGGCATAGAGGGCTGACATGCTGGACACCTTACCTCTCGCCATGCTGGTGACCCATATTCAGGAACAAGCACGGGATACCAGGGGTAGGCCGGGGGGGGAGAGGGCTGGGTGAGGACTGAGCAGCTGCTGACAGCTTTATTCTCTCAGATAAGTGAGGTTGGTCCTCCTGGCCTTTGACCACCAGCACGTGGAGGTGTGATGGTGGTGCAGACAGGGCACAGAGCCAGGCGCTAGGCCAGGGGTGGGTGGAGCAGAGCCAGTTTGGGCCAAGGCATGCGTGTGCACATCCAAATGCATGCTGACCTTGTCTGGGGTCTCTGGGGAACAAGGGGAGAAAAAGTGGAAATATCAGGGTGCACAGCTGGATGAAGCCCCCAGCAATGGCTCTGGTGATTCCACTGGTGTAGTGGAGGAGGTGCCCTGAACAACTGTAGAAGTCCGGTGTTGGATGGCCAACACAAGCCGCCGCCTGCCGGGGGAATAAGCACAGTATGGAAATAAAAATATTCAATGTCCACTCCAGAATTAAAAGTGCAAAACTGATTTGATATGAAACAAGAAATTTGATGAACCACACCATGGAGCAGGGGGTAATAAGTACTGGGGGCACTTCACAGGTAGGAACCTGACAACCACTTCTGCAATAATCTATTTTCCAACAGACTGATTTATTGCTTTGCAGACATTCCCTTGAGCCAGAAAGGCTACATTCCTGACAGCAGCACAAGCCACACTTTGAAGCACTTCAAAACTTGGCAGACTTTCATTTCATATACCTTCATTTTAGTCTTTCTTTGTCCAGGCACTTGCTTACTTTTCTCTCCTCTTCTCTTAGTCTCAGCAATAAAACTGAGGTAGCAATTCTAATAGCATGAGGCATTTCTACTGTCCCAGTCCCTTTCTTGCTTGCCTTGTTGCAAACAGTGGGTTACTTTACAACACATGGGAGATGTCTTCTTACTGTGAGCTCTTAGCTTTCACAGTGGCGTTCCTTTTTAGCATAAACAGAACCACTGAAGACCTTCCCAATACCCAATCGCTGATGCCATGCACCTGCTCCTGAGCATCCCAGGGAATTACTTTGGCCCTGGCAATCCTGAAGACCCAAAGCACTATCTGCTCATACAGCGATTCCAATTTCTGGAATGCCTTCACCCAGGGGACTGCTTGCTGTGCTACATTGAGCACCTGGACAGCCTGCCACCCCGCCGGGATCCCAACCAACCACTCCCCACATGAATCTTTTCCTGCTTCAACAGGCTGCACACCCTGAGTGCCCAAACACTGAAGCAGCCACTGGTCCAGGGGAAAATGGATAGGCTGCCACCACTATGCCCACAATGATCCAGGCTGCCACTTCCAAACTTCACCCCAGACCACATCTTCCAGAGCAGTTCCAACCACAGAAACACTCTCCGGCTCTCAGGTCACACTTGCCTACAGGTGAAATTTCTTAAAACAGGGCCCCCCATCAGTACTTACCCTACCAAGGTGCCAGAGATCACTTGACAGGCCTCCATACTTCTTGCTCTTCAGGCTCCATCTCCAAACAGCACCGACAGGACCCAATTTGTGCTCCACTGCCTCCTCTGCATGCTTGCAGCCTGAACCGCTGCTTTGTTCATATGTGGGTCTTCGAGGGAGGCAAGCCAGGATGGGAAGCGGTCCACCCTGGCCCTGCTGTGCCCCTCTGGCCAAACTTGTGGGCCTCCCTAATTTAGGGAGGCAGTATAGCGCAGTGGTTTAAGGTTCTGAGCTGCAAATCTGGAGACCTGGGTTTGAATCCCACAGCCCCCACTTGCATACTGTGTGACCCTGAGCAAGTCACTTAACTTCCCTGTGCTCCCAGGTTGCACTTGTAAACAAGCTTTCAGCTTAGTGTGCCTCACCTGGTTAAACAATTGGAACAAAAAAATAACCCCTGACTCCTCTCCGATCCCCTCAGTCTCTCCCTGGTCTCTCTCTCTGGTGCCAAGAATCCCCATTTAATACCCTATGGGTGGGACTCCTACCGGCAGCATGCAGGCCCACATCTCAGACCTACCGGCACCAGAGCTTTCACTGCCTAGATACAAAATTTTAATTATTAAGTTCCCAGAGGGGGCTTACACTCCCCCCCCCATGCAAAATGTTCACCTCCTGGTGAATGCCGACCAGGCTGCACCACCAACACTCCAGAGGAGAGATATGTGCATCTCTCCCTCCCCCCAAAGGTCAGACTACTAAGCTGGCTACATCCCTGAAACAGTGGGAATTCATACCTTTATCCAAGACCTTGCTTAACTTACACTTTCACATCTTTCTGGGGCATCCTAGTGAACCACCCACTGGTTCCCAGTTTTGGATTGCCAGGTACTGCAGTGGAGGCATCCCTTCCCCCATCACCGTCTTTCGGATGAGACGTTAAACCGAGGTCCCATCTTCCTGGATTGGTGGTAGTTCAGGTGGATGTTAAAGATCCCATGGCACTTATCGAAAAGAGTAGGGGAATTTTCCCGGTGTCCTGGCCAAATTTCCCTTATTCACTAAAAATACCACCAACAGCTTAATCTGGTTCAAGGTCAGTTGGCATTCATCTGTATCCCCCTCCCCTGGGTCATGCCTGAAAATAGGCAGGATTTGTCTAGTGCACTTACCCGGTCAACAAAAACTAAATAAATAAATAAATAATCACTGTAGCCTTCCTACCAAAACTTGGTTCCTACAGAAATAGAATGAGTGCTGCTGCCAGGAATATGTCACAATAGACATCCCCCTTTATGAAATGCATAACTGAAACATTGTAACCTTAAAAGTGCAACAACAGTTGTTTTCCTTTCTAAACCCAGGACCCTTTGACCACTAGGTCCACAAACAGAGCAAATGGAAACATTTTTAATTAGCTCAGTACATTCACTAACCTCTCACACCCAGCCACACACTTAGTCCCACACAGAATCCCACACACATTTCACTCCAGACACACCAGCCATGCATACCGTACCACAACAATACAACTTGGAGGGGCATATTCCACTCCAGCCACCTCCTAGTAAACATTTTTAGCCAGTAACCAAACAAAATATATTTTTTTTCAAACAATAAACAACAGTCATCAAAGAGTTACACAGGAAAATAACATTTCTCTACTTACGGGGGAGCCAACACCATGTAACACTAAACATAACAAACAATAACAAAAGGGGTAGATCTCACTCAGCATCCAGCAATGGGAGTGGCATCAGTCTCACCCTAGGGAACCCAGGCCAGCTGGCAGCATTGATGGTTACAGTCTAGGGCTCATTATGTTTCCGGAAATCACCTTGGGCTAATAAAACTTAAGGTCCAGCTTGATAACCTCCTTACCAGAAGAGTCTTTGGAAATTATGTAGTATTTAATCCATCACCCATCCTTGTCTTGCAACAAGGCAAAAGTCTTAAAGAAAGTGACTCCAGTCCAGACTGGAAAGGCACGCATCCTCTTCACTTGATGAATAGCTTGCCTGCTCACAGCTGGTATGATATCGAAGCTGAGATCTGTATAGGCCGTAATGTTGTCCAAAGCTCCATAAAACATCAAAGCCTCCTGATTCTCCTCAATAATGTCCCAGATCTTCTCCAACAGATAGGGGTACTTGGTGCCAATCTACTCGTTCTGTATGCTCTCCCTCATCCACTTTTCAGCACTAGACCACTTTACTAGGCTGGACACATTGGCTCCTGCTGCCTACCTTTCTGCAGCCAGCTACCAGAGGCATAACGTACCACCCTCAGGACCGAGGGGTCTAGGGCTCCCATCTTTTGCTGTTTTAGTTTTACATGGTTCAGATAGATGCAAAGAGGCTACTGCCAAGCTGCTGGGCAGTAGGTGGTATGGCTTTGGAATATCCCACTCAATACACTGATCAGCAAACTTCAGTGCCTTGGGGCTAGATGAGGGGTGGAGGCCACTGCTTCTTCTTCTGAACCATCAGCAAGTCTGCCACCTCCACATAAGGGGGATCCTAGGGTAGGGTAGTAACCACGTATGCTGTCAGATCCATCACCTTTGATTCCTCTGAAGAACCCTGCTAACTCAAGACTTACTAGTAGCTGTTCCCCTCCAGTGCCTCTCGCACTGCCACTTGGAGAAGTGGAATCTGTTGGTAGGGAAAGGCTTGGTAGATGTCTATCACCCTTCCCCACAGGTTTACTAGCAGTCTCCCCCAGGGCTCGCTCCAATTCCTCCCAAGTGTCTGCACTCTGTAATGTTTCTGCAATGTCCACATGAGAAGGGACACCAAGCCAGCCTTATCCCTCCACATCACATGGGGCAATAGGGATTCACTCGGGTGAGGCACTGCACCGTTGGAACATCCAATGCAAGCTGGCAGCCAAATTAGTCTCTCCTCGATAGTGTGGCACACCACGCATGTGTCCATGGTGATACTCTTTTCCAACATACCTAAGTCCAGGCTAGCAGGGACACAGGGATAGTCACCCTTTGGGCCTTCAGTGCCTCTGCCATGGTGCAGATTTGTAGTGGCTGAAACACACACTCTGGATACTTCTCCAAGAACCCCTCCAAAATGGCATCTGCTCCCTGCTAGAAAATCTCGTGAACCACACTCCGCTCACCATTAGCAAATCAGAGCAGGACATTTGCATACAGTGGCTTTTAGTCACATGCATATCCCCGTGCAGCCACCCCATGGAGCGAGAAAGTAGTTCAGAAAGATGGCAACACCCCTTGACCAATGTGCAAAAAGTGCAATTTGATTCAGCAGTCTCCCGTGCAGCTCCCAAGCATTAGACCGAGCATAAAGCATACTCTCCAAACACTCTTCAAATCCGGATGAGCCCCCATGTTGTAAGCCCCCCACATCTGCTGTCTAGGGGTATCCAGATGGTAAACATAGTGGGAGGGGGTGAGGTACAGTCAAGAAAACACAGTCCAGGGGAATAGAGTATGCTCATTACCTGCTTCTTCTAATGTTGCGAGATGGCTTTGTAGGATTAGGAGCTCGTACATGTCTTTGCTTTGGTGGACTAGCTGCAGGGGGCAATGTTCATTAAAAGGAACAACATGCACAGTCTGAAACAATTAAATGCAATGTCCACTCCAGAGTCAAAAGTGCAAAACTGATTTAATATGAAATGAGAGATTTGATAAATCACTCCATGGAATATGAGGGAACCTGACGATCACTTCTGCAACAATCTCTTTTTCCAAAAGATTGATTTATTTCTTTGCAGACATTTCCTTGAGCCGAAAAGGCTACATTCCTGATAGTAGCACAGTGAACGGTGGGCTGAAACAGGCCACACTTTGAAGCACTTTAAAACTTGGCAGATTTTCATTTCATATACCTTCATTTTGCTCTTTCTTTACCCAGACACTTGTTTACTTTTCTCTTCTGTTAGTCTTAGCAGTACTTAAACTGAAGTTGCAATTGTGACAGCACAAGACATTTCTACTGTCCCAATCCCTTTCTTACTTACCTTGTTACAAACAGAGGGTTACAACTCATAGGAGATATCTTCTTACTGTGAGATCTTAACTTTCACAATGGTGTTCGTTTTAGCATTAACAGAACAACCAAAGACCTTCCCGAACCCAATCACTGATGCCACGTGCCTGCTCCGAGCATCCCAGGGAATTACTTCATCCCTAGTGATCCAAAAGACGCACCATCTGCTCATGCAGTAATTCCAATTTCTGGACTGCCTTCATCCGTGGGACTGCTTGCTGTGCCACACAGAGCACCCGGATGGCCTGCCATCTCACTGGGGTCCCAACTAACCACTCCCCATGGATCGTTTCCTGCCTGCACAGGCTGCACACCCTGAGATCCCAAACATTGACATGGCCATCAGTCCAGAGAAAAGGGGTAGGCTGCCATTACTACACCCACAATGATCCAGGCTGCCACCTCTAAACCATGCCCCAGACCCCATCTGCCAGAGCAGGCCCAACCACAGAAACACTCACCGGCTCTTGGGTTGCATTTCCCATGGGCAAGATTTCATAAAACAGGGCCACCCCATCGGTGCTTACCCTACTAAGGAGCCAGAGTTCACTTGGTGGGCCTCCATACTCTTTGCTCTATGTGCTCCAGCTCCCATACAGTACTGAAAGGATCCAACTTGTGCTCCACTGCTTCCACTGCACCCTTATGGCCTCAACCGCCGCTTTGCTCATACGTGGGTCTTCGAGAGAGGAGGGCCAGGGTGGCAAGCAGGCCAACCCAGCCCTGCCATGGCCCTCTGGCCAAACTTGCTGGCCATACCCCGGACTCCTCTCCTCGGTCTCTCCCTGGTGCCAAAAATCCCCTTTTTATACCCTAGGGGTGGGCCCCCTACTGGCAGCAGTCAGGCCCACATCCCAGACCTACCAGCACCAGAGCTCTCACTGCCTAGGTACAACATTTCAACTAGTAAGATTCCAGAGGGGGCTTACATATTTATTAAGAATTGTGTATCTTTTAAGGAGCCTCTGACTCACATGCACACTGCTCTGTGCTTTTTCCTCTCAATAATGATGGTGAAGTATAGGGATTCCACGACTCTTGTAGAATCCCCACTGCTAGAGGTTCTTGAATATAGCATCATGTATCATTAATGTCTGCAGGTCCAACTGGTGAGATCATTTTTTGAAGTACCAGGGGTCATGCAGTGGGATATGGTGCTCTTCTCCAGTCACGCACCCAATGTCTATTCAGTTACATAACATACTTGGGTTTGGTGTCCAACTCCCTGCTGATCTGGGTTCTTTACTCCTTGGTTATAGGTGACTCTCCAAGGTCAGGCATCAGGGTCCAGTCTCCTTTTGAAATCATACACAACAGACTTGGGCTGAATGCTTGAGTCAGTGCAATACACCCTCGCTAATATCCTTCCAATTCAAACTGTGAGGGGTCTATCCATCACATTGTTCACTTGCACCATAATTTAGCACACTGTAGCATGTGCATTAGCTTGTAACACCAAGGGCTTGACCAGTAGCCTGTTGTGCAGCCCATGTTTATCTGGGGTATCAACCATCAGGATTTACAATAGTTAGTAGCTTCCTTCTGCAACCAGATGACACTTTGGATAACTTCTGGCTATGCTGCTGATAAGCCTGTTTTACCAATCCATGAACAGGTAATTCCTGCCTCCCCATTAAGCTTCTCTCTCCTCACAGAGTTCCTTCAAATGGCCAAACCTGTTAGCATTGCTTCCGAAGATCATGAGGACATCTCACTCTTTCTCTTGCTTCTCTTGCTCTTTCTCATGCTCCTCTCTCACCTGGATCTTATTCTGGCACTGCTTTTCTTGCTTCTCTCTCTTTCTCTCACTCCTCTGACTTCATCTTAACCAGGGTGAGCTCTAGCCGCATCACTTGTATCTGGTCTGCTTGCATTGCTGGCCTAGTTATAGGCTCTGGCTCATTAGCACTCTCCTTAGCCTCTGTATCACAGCTTTGGCTAGCCATGGCCACTTTTGCACTGCTTCCTTGGTCGCTCTTCTCAAGAAGGTCTATGAGGTCTGCCTGTAGCACGCCTTTCTCAGAGACTAACCCTCTCCTTTTGCACACCTCCTCAAGGTGTGCCAACTTCGCTTGGTTCCACATTAGAATAGTAAATCTTAAACAGCGCCAATTGAAAATGGCATATGGAATACAGTAACTACACATACAGCAATCACTTTACACCCCACTTACTAAATATACCAACTCGGGGGGGGGGCGTAACTCAGGGAGGGAGGAACCCCCAGTCACCATATAGGCCATTGCTGTATTTTGTCACCGTTTTTGTCGTTGCCATTTTGTACTTTGCTATGTTCATGGGCTACCCTTCACTTTTATGTATGGCCCAGACATAGTGGATGGGATATGCAAATGTTCATATAGGTGTAAATGTGAGTAGCAAGCACTAAAATGCATTTGCGTCTGTTTAGCAGTTGCTGCCCTAAATTGGACCCACAGGATTAGCGATCGCAATATCACCAGCGATCACTAAATTTGACAAATGCAAGTGACATGCAAATGAGGGCCCTGGCCATGCATATCCAGCTTAGTCACATATTCAAAGCACCTTGCCCCCTCAAAGTGTTTGCATGCAATCACAAATGGAATGTTCACAAAAAACAGGTTGTAACCAGTTGCAGATCAAAACAGTAATGCAGGAAGCTACAAAAGGCAGCCAGACCTGTGTGAGACACACTCAGTCACACAGCATGCCCCTGCACCAGTTGCTACTGGTGCTCACCTGGGATTTGGACTGGGGCCAGATCTATGCAAGCCATTAACACAGGCATGTCCCACAGCCATACACCCCAACAGGTTCTATAGACCTCTCCACACCTTCCTTGACCTGCCTGACCAGCAGATGGTGGACCAGTACTGGCTAGACCACAACACCATCCACAAACTGTGTGACATACTCTGAGGGTCCTCCAGACCAGCACAGCCCACATTTAGGCATTGCCAGTGGAACTCAAGCTAACAACTGTGCTGTGCTTCCTTTCCACTGGCACATCCCAGATGCCTTGTGGGGACATCTTGGGGATCACACAGTCAGCAATGTCCCATCTACTAACCCAATTCCTAGATTCTCTGATTAAGAGGTGTGAGGACTACATCACATTTTCTATGTCACAGGAACAGAGAGCAGCAATAATGCAGGCATTCTACTGTGTTGCACACATTCCCACCATGCTGGGGGGAGGGGGTAGACTGCACTCATATTGTCATCAAGGCACCTCCTGAGAGGAAGGGGGAGGCATCTGTCAGCAGAAAGGGCTTCTACTCCCTAAATGTCCAGGTGGTGTGCAATGCAACTATCACATCACAAATGTGGTGGCAAAGTACCCCACAGGTACACATGATGCCTTTATTTGGCACAACTTCTCCCTGTGTCAGATGTTCGAGACCAGGCAGATAAAGGATGGATGGCTACTTGATAAGTATAGCACAGTCTTCCCCCACTCCCCCAAAGGCACAGAAACATATGTCACTTACCATCCTTTGCAGGTGACAATGGATATCCCCTCATTCCCTGCTGTTGTGGCCACAATCTGGCAGCGAGGAGCATTATAATGAGGCACACTGATCACACGTAACATTAATGAAAGGGTCTTCAGAATCCTCAAGATGAGATTCCGATACCTTGACTTGTCCAGTGGGTCTCTGTAATACAGCACTGCAAAGGAGTGCAAGATATGTCTGGCCTGTTGCATCCTCCATAACCTAGCATTTTAAGACAAACTCTGGTCAGAGCCAATACGGCTGTGGAGAGCTCTTGGGATGCTTTTACCCATTATTTCTAATGAATTTGCGCAATGCAGATCTGCTGAGAGGCAGTTTAAATGTGGTCTTCCTTTTACACATTTTTACAATGTATTTTCCTAGAATATGCCTGCTAATTGCTATATATTTAGCCTGGATAGTTCACAGAAAAAATTGCATCTTATTTTCAGGTGGCAGAGCACTGGCAGTAGAGACGGTGGAATGTAGCCATACATAGGCATGAGCTGTGTCACTTGAGCTACACCAGTAGCCCACATCTCAGGCTGCATGCGGATCCATCATCCCAGTGATGTTGCACTGCTCAGTGCGGGTGACAGTCAATGCTGTACCCATTCACACAGGTCCCAGAACAGGTATATTACAGCCGACCTCCCATTCGTTTGCACAGTTGGGGAACTGCGGATGAATTATCCATAGCCTGGACTGTACACTGTAAATGGCACTGCAGGATACCGCAACCCATGGTACCCAGGATACCTCAGCATTCAAGAGGGTGGCACATTACACAGGGGAACAGAGGACAGTGTGGGCCTGCAGCGGCATATGACAGCAGGAAGATTCAGCATCAACAAGGCATGCATTGGAGGTATGTCAGTTCCCTCTTACGATTTCCCAGGGGCATACACACGGCTTCATACACTGGTGGGTCCATGGCTTGCGTAGTGTCCCAATGCATGGTACAGCCACTTGGGTCATTCCAGAGTGCAGGTCCCTGGCCAGGGTCCAGTGCAGTCGGTGGCTGGCCATGGCAGGGTGTGGAGGGCAGTGCCAGTCTCCGCAACAGGTTGGGTGTGGGGGAGTGGGGGTGTCTACGTATCAAGGTGGTGGGTGAAGGTCCTTTATGCTATGGATATGTAACATGGTTTCCTTTGGTGCGATTGGGTCCAAGGGGCCCTACACTATGGAGCTCTTCAGGGATGGAGTTGGATCGATTAGGGATGGGAGATGGTACCTCTAGTCCACCAGGGCTGCCAGGCTGCTGTGCACCTGAGTGCACTTCCGTAGCTCACCTGTGGGTAGCTGGCTGGGTTAGGCCAGATATTCATGGCCTAACTGTGGTCCGCGCTGCTCTGGACTGTGAAGGGTGCATTCCCACTGAGTATGCTGCAGCACAGCATATGCATGGGAAAGCACCCTCAACTTGCATGGCATACTATTTGTGTGCACCCTGGCTCATTCCTTTGCAGCCGGTGCATCCCACACATTTGAATATCATGCTGTGGCACATTGTTGGAGTTGTGCAGCACATCTCCCTTTTCTGCTGGGATGTGCGGTGCATCTTCTTTGAATATGGGGGGCCTGAACTAGGCTACCCTGTAGAAATACTTTGTCAAACTGGTAAAATCATGACCCCACTTAAAACAAGATATTGCATCTAATCTGGGACAGCCTTAGTAAATGCAGTACAAAAATGTGTAAATGAAGATCCCTATGACAAGGAGATGTAGCATCTCCCCTGCGCTATCCAAGATACAAAATATAGCATAAGAAATATTTAAAGGAAATCTACTCTAAACTTAACTTCACTGTGTTCACTGACATAAACAAACAGTTTCTTTATTGTTTTATAACTTATTAGAATGCAGTATTTATTTTGAATGCTGTGGCCATGAGGATGGTGTGTACTGTGTGTGTGTGTGTGTGTGTGTGCGGGCGTGTGTGCGCGTGTGTGTGTGTGCGCGTGTGTGTGTGTTTGTGTGTTCAAGATACAAAATATAGCATAAGAAATATTTGAAGGAAATCTACTCTAAACTGAACTTCACTGTATTCACTGACATAAACAGTTTCTTGTTTTATAACATATCAGAGTGCAGTATTTTTTTTTGAATGTTGTGACCATGAAGATGACGTGTAAAGAGTGTGTGTGTGTGTGTGTTTGCTGAGCTCAATATATTTTTTTCCCAAAAAGCATAATAGAAAATGTCTGCTCATTGCTACATATTTAGTCTGGGTAGTTCACTGAAGACCTGACATATGTCTGAGACAGTGCTTATCAGATAGTGCCTTTAGAGGTTAAAAAACAGTGTAAATTATAGATTTGCTGGGAAAGGGATGACATTTATGAGGTATGAATTTTTCTTGAAAGACAATACATTCCCAAGTGAAACTAGTAGGAAGAAGCTGTTTAAATGCTAAGTATTTAAATGTGCAAGTTGTTGCATTCCGAAGGGGGTAATCAAATCTCCAGTTTAATAAGCAACCAATATTTAACAAGCTTTTTCAGTTCCCTAATGGCATCTGATAAGCAGCTTGGAGTTATGTTTCCAACTTTCTTAACAGAAAGAAGAGAGTATTTTATTTCGGTTAGCATGGAAGGATACATTGAAAAGTCCAAAACATGTGTTCCACGATACTCCATTTTCCAGCTACAGATAGCAAGATGGCTGTATGTTCCACCCATAGCCATAAAAATGGGAGGGTGCCTCAGGGATGCCCTAGCAGGGATAAGAAAGAAATGAGGTGGAGTCAAGGAACAGTGGGCACAGAAAGAAGAGGGTACTGAACAAGCTATAAACCTCTGTGTTAGGCAGCTTAGCAAGGGCAAGAGAAAAAAGTGACCACTACAGTTCTCAAAGGAGGTAGCAGAAAAAATAAGAGCTAAAAAAGTGGCATTTAGAATGTACAAACAGAAGGAGGGTGACAGGGAGACTTGCCAAGAGAAACAAAGGGAGGCAGGGAATGCACTTAGAAGTGCAAAAGCACAAACAGAGGACAATATTGCCAAATCAGTGAAAAAGGGAGATAAAACATTGTTTAGACATGTGAGTGATAAGAGAAAGACAAGGGGAGGGATAGTAAGACAGAAAGGAGAGGGAGGGAGTTGTGTACAAGAGGACCAACAAAAAGCGGCTATATTGAACAGATGCTTCTGTTCTGTATTTATGGAAGAGGGGGTGGGAAATGGGCCAAGGATTAAGGACAAGGGTATAAAGGGATGAGAAGTGCAAACAAGCCCTTTTACAGGAGAAAGAGTGCTAAAGGAACTAACAGAGTTATAGGTGGACAAAGCAATAGAGCCAATCGGGGTTCACCTCAGCATACTGAGGGAACTGGAAGAGGTGCTGGCTGCACCTCTGATGGCCCTTTTCAACCTGTTATTTGAAACAGGGGAGGTACTTGGAGACTGGAGGAGGGCAGATGTAGTCCCACTCCGCAAAAATGGAAATAGGGAGGGGCCAAGAAATTAGATGCCTGTCAGCCTGACATCAGTGATGGGCAAGGTAATGGAGTCACTATTGAAGGAATGGATTGGGGAATACCTTGCTACCAATGGTCTGTAGGATCAGAAGTAGCATGGTTTCACAGGGGGAAGGTCTTGTCAGACAAACCTGATAGAGTTCTTTGACTGGGTAATGAGAGAAGTGGATCAGGGAGGAGCCATGGATGTGGCTTACCTGGATTTCAGCAGGTCTTTTGACTCCGTTCCACATAGAAGACTGTTAAACAAGCTGGGGAACCTAGGAGTAGGCCTTAAAATAGTTAAATTGGTGGAAAATTTGCTGGACAATAGGAGTCAGAGGGTGGTGGTAAATGGCATCCACTCTGGAGTAGGCAAAGTGACCAGCGGGATATGACACGGATCATTATTAGGGCTGGTCCTGTTCAGTGTCTTTATTAGTGACATTACAGAAGTGCTGGAAGGGAAAGTATGCCTGTTCACAGATGGCATAAAACTCTGCAACAGGGTGGACACATCGGGTGGGGTGTGCGTGGAAAGAATGGTCAAAGGTTTAGCAGCTGGGTTTTAACACAAAGAAGTGCAAAATCATGCATATAGGGCATAGGAACCCAAGGGTAACTTACCAACTGGGAGGAGAGATATTGTCAGTCACAAAGTTGGAAAGGGACCTGGGGGTGATCCTTTCTGATAACCTGAAGGTAGCAAGGCAGTATGACAAGGTAGTGGGGAAGGCTGGCAGGATGCTGGGATGCATAGGTAGGGGAATCACCAGCAGAAAGAGGGAGGTAATAATACCTCTGTATAGATCACTGGTGAGACCACACCTTGAGTACTGTGTACAGTTCTGGAAGCCCCTTCTCCACAAGGACATGGGTAGAGGCGGTGCAAAGGAGGGCAACCAAATTGGTGCATGGCCTGCATCATAAGCTGTATGAGGACAGGCTAGAGCAATTAAACATGTACTCTTCGGAGGAAAGTAGGGAAAGGGGGGATGTGATAGAAACATTAAAATATCTCACAGGTATAAATAAGGTATAAGAAGGAAGCATATTCCAAAGAAAAAGATACTCGAGGACTAGGGGACACACTATGAAGATGGGAGAGCAAGGCTCAGAGAAAATAGGAGGAAGTATTTCATCACGGAGAGGGTTGTGAATGCATGGAACAGCCTACCAGCGGAGGTGGTAGGAGCCGAAATGGTTACAGGATTCAAGAAGACATGGGATAGACACAATGGAATCTTAGAGGAAAGGAGGAGGTGGGACAAAACAGAGACTGAATAGGGTCCTACCTGGTGTTATTCCCCCTTCCCCTCCTTTGCCTTTCCATGTACTACCCTTATGTCTATCCCATGTGTTCTTGAACTCGCATACCGTTTTGGCCCCCACTATCTCATTGAGTAATCTATTCCATGGGTCCACCATCCTCTCCGTAAAGAAGAACTTCCTTGTATTACTCCTGGATCTCCCTCCCTCCCTTCAGTCTCATGTCATGCCCTCTCATTCTACCACTCTATTTCAATTGGAAAAGCTCCCAAATGTTAACCTTATTTATACCCCTCATATATTTAAATGTCTCAGTCATGTTGCCCCTCTCCCTCCTCTGTTCCGGGGAGTACATGTTGAGTTCTGTCAGCCTGTCCTGGTATGCCATATGGTGCAGTCCCAGAATCATTTTCATGGCCCTCCTCTGCATCATCTCTATTCTGTCTATGTCCCTTTTGAGGTGCAGTCTCCAGTACTGTACACAGTACTCCAAGTGGGGGTGCACCAGCACCCTGTAGAGTGGTAACACCACCTCCCTCCTGTGACTCGTGATTCCCCTCCCGATGCAGCCCAGCATGCCACTTGCCTTTAGTTCTGCCTTTTCGCACTATCTACTTTCAAGTCTTCTGATATAATGACCCCTAGGTCCCTCTCCTGGCTGGAGGAAGCCAGCTTCTCTCCTCCCAGGTAATAATCCTCTTTAGGATTGTTTCTGACTAAGTGCATGACTTTGCACTTTTTGGCATTGAATTTCAGCTGCCGTGTTTCTGACCACTCCTCCAGTTTCTTCAAGTCTGAAGTCATACTCCTCACAGCCTCAGGGGAGTCCACTCTGTTGCAAACCTTGTATCGTTAGAAAATAGACACACTTTACTTTCCATCCCATTTGCAATATCTGCTATGAACACATTGAAAAGTAGGGGACCCAGAATCGAACCCTGTGGTACCCTGCTGGTCACCTCTCTCTCAGCTGAAAATGCCCTGTTTATCTGAACCATCAGTTTTCTTCCTCTTAGCCAGCTACTCATCCATTTAACCACCTCCCTGCACACCCTCATGTGGTTCAGCTTCCTTACCAGCCTTCTGTGTGGAACAGAGTCGAAGACTTTGCTAAAGTCTAGACAGACAACATCTACTGCCACTCCCTGATCTACTATCCTTGTAGCCCAGTCAAAGAAGTTGACCAGGTTAGTTTGGCAAGACCTACCTACCATGTACCTATGCTGTTTTGGGTCTTACTGCCCACTGAATTCCAGATACGTTTTGATTCTCTGTTTGAGTAGTGGCTCCATCAACTTCCCTACCACCAACGTGAGGCTTACGTGACGGTAATTGCCAGCCACCTACCTGCTCCCTGCTTTGTGGAGCGGGACCACTGTTGCCCTTTTCCAGTCCTCTGGTATGGTCCCACTCTCTAATGATTTGGTGAATAGTTCTGCTAGGGGAGCTGCTAGTACACTCCCCAGCTCCCTGAGAACTCTAGGGTGAATCCCATCCGGTCCCATGACCTTGTCCACCGTTAGTTTATTTAAAGCTTCCAAGACTTAAGGCTCTGTGAAGGGGCTTGTGTCAATCCCCGATCCCTGGGTGTTGCTGCTATGCAGACTTGGCCCATCCCTTGCGTTCTCTTTTGTGAACACAGAACAGTAGTACTGGTTTAAGACTTCTGCTTTCTTGCAATCTTTTTCTACCAGTTTCCCTCCAGTATCTGTATACTAACTATCCCCTCCTTGGTTTTCTTCTTTTCCCTTATGTACCTAAAGAAGGCTTTATCTTCCTCCTTTACCCCCTGCGCAATCCTCAATTCAGTCAGGGCTTTGGCCTTCCTCATTGCCTTACCAGTTTCCCTCTGTGCTACTGTATCTTATAGATTTCCATATCCTCATATTTCATTGACACCCTACACTTTGCGTACACTTTCTTTTTCTGCCATACTTGGCTTGGTTTTTCAGAACTTCTAGTCTTGTTTGCAGATGCCCATTTTCTTTAATTACCATAGTAACAGCCCCATGGCCGCATCGGCCCACTTCGTAGCCTCTGCCATTGCTGCAGACATTGTGTCCATCACAGATTCCACGCTGGTCACCAGATTAGCAAGGCTATCAATTTTGTCAGACAACCTTGCCACCAAGGTGATCATTCTAACTATTTTCAGACCGAGTGATTGAAGCATTTCTTCAGGACTCTCCGCTGCTTTGGCCTGATTTTGCAGCATGGACCATGTGGCTGGAGCACCGCTCAGATTTTTCACTTAGCTCCGTCATTCTGGTGTCTATCTTTGCATGGGTTTCCCATCTTGTTAAGCAGGCTGACCCACACAACTACTGTCATACCGAAATCACAGAAGCCCCCCCCCCCCAAAATCACTTTCATTAGCTCCAGAAGTCCACCATTGTGCAGAGCACTGTCTACTGGCTGCCATCTTGCTCGGGCTCCACAGCCCTCCCTCCCCCGTAGTTCTTGTAGACTAAATATCTATCTCTGTAGCCTGTCACCATTCTTTTTATGTTTTTTCAGTGCCATTCTACAACACATAAGTATAAAACAGAAAAAGAAATGGAAATGTGCACAGTGCCTGTAGAGTAGGATTATAAATGTTAGTTGTTCGGTTGCAACTTTACTTTTTCAAAGGTATATTCTCTTATCAGTGTTCTCCAAAGTGCTGCTTCCAGAGTCAGGTATGTTAATAGTGTGGATTTATATCCATGGAGAGTTTCCCTTTTGTAATGAGCCAGTAATGAGCACATAATGATATGCAAATTAATTATTGCACCTTAAATGTAAGAGTAGGCCATTTGCATGTTACCTTCCAATATACAGCTGTCCACGCCTATCGCTGATGTATTAGGGATCACAAATGATGTATGTGCTGAATTCTCTGCAAACAGGTGCCTTTTGCCACCACACAACTTGATACATCAAGGTCATTGCTGATGACGACGAGGCCCATTACGCAAACATGCACATTGCAATTGCATACAACTGCTAGTGATCGCAAACAACGCAGAAGTGTATGTTTGCAATGCACATGCACAGAGTGTTGTGCATTTGATGTCATTGTGAGATGACATTTTGCAAATGTTATGCACACACAGAACATCATTTGTGGAAGTTACTCTCACAAAATACATACAGACAAGAGCAAGTGTGCTGTCCACCACACCCACGTTAGCAACAGTTCTTAACAACGAGGAGAATAAGTCAGCCAGCTTAAGAAGGTGCCTGAGGAGCAGGAAAGGGTGAGGGACAGATGCTTCAACACTCAAGAGGTGAATGTCCTAGTGAGAGAGGTCCACATTGAGGACACCTCTCTCTTAAGGGAAACAGCAAGGGATGTTCTCATGGCTGAGAAGGCCCTTATTTGGGAGACAGTGGCCAGGACGGTCTCCAGGGTGCAGGGCCTGGAAAAGACACCTGTACAGTTCTGGCACCACTGGGACAATCCGACCTGGTGTGAGGGACAGTGCCTGCAGCTACAAGGGGTACGGCCAGATAAGACAATGTCATCTGTTACAGTATCTATAAGCCATATGTCTGCAACTGTTTTGGAGGGTGCACAACCATCCTGTGCTGCCACAACAGTTGGGGGCTGTTGAAAAGCAGTACTGTATTGATTACTGTGATTGTACTTAACAGTGTGACGTGTGTATTTTCTGCAGCATGTATATATGTAGTAATATCCTATACAGTATTATAGTTCTGTACCTGCCTTTCATGTGGATGGTACTGTTGCTGGACTACTACAAGGACATGTCCTGGCCCTAGTATGCCACACCATTAGGCATGCTTATACAGACTGGTGGACCTGTGCTCCATGGAAGTCGCACATTTTCTCCCCATTGGGCAGGTTATATGCTATTTGTAGTACAGTTGCACAGATTCCTGCTCCCAAACAACATGAACATTCTGAGTGCCTCAGGCACTCTATCTGGCTGTCATAAGCCCCGTCAATGGATTATACCATTAATCAGTGGTGGACAAGTGTATTGGGTCCTGTTAGCTGCAGACTGCTATCACCGCTAATTTGCTGAACAACAGGTCACTATCTAGTTGGGGGAGGCATAGAGTGTGTACACAGTGGCGCTCGGCATATTATGGGACAGAGCTGTGCAATGTTCCTGCCACTGCTGGGGCTCAGGTACAATCAGACATACTCCTGGAAACAGTGCGTGTGTCCTTACATTTGTAGCCACGGACACCTACAGCATGTATCAAGTGACACAGTTCATATAGGCCCCAGGTGGCAATGTGTGTGCTCTGTATTCACTGCATTGTTCATTCCATGGGTAGTATGGCGTGTGAACTGTGCCTGATGCCCATCTGTGAGGCCTTCAGATGATATGATACAATGTGGGTCATCATGCAAGCATGCAGCATGTTCATATCTACACCACTGTATGTACCCTAGTGCTAGTGTTGCCAAACCACATACTGGACATGGCCTTGTATCTGTGCATATCTGTGCAGTGCTACGTGTTAGATGCCATCTGTACAACATGGGGGTGCATGACACATACCTGTTGGGCTCCTCAGTGCCCTGTCATTTATTTACATACTGTTTTCTGTGTGCCATGTCTCCACAGCTCCAGCAACAGGGATAAGGCATCCTAGAGGCAGGGACGACGTAGTAGCAGTATGGGTGCACCCGCATCCCAGGCACCTATGGCTGGACTCTCCTGAGGGAGAGGAGGGACGCCAACAGCCACGGGCACAACCATGTCCAGTCAGAGAGGGAGGTGGAGGATCCAGGACATCCGGGACCAGTCCCAAGCAGAGAGCCACCAGCACAACCACAAAGAGTCACATACTCAGGTATATCCCATTTATTTACATTTTGCACAATCCAGTCCCACGTGTATCATATAGTTTATGGGTACAGTACATTCCTTATGCATGTGGCATGCAGATTCCTGGGCTATGCATGTCTACTGCCACTGTGCTATATTGTGCATTATCTACTCATGGGCTGTGCTGTGTTATCTAGTTTTGCAGGGTGTTCCATGCATACATGCTGGTGCACTGTACTGTGTCATTTGACAGAAGCCTGTGTATAGCATGGCACATATACTTCACCACCTCCACTATGTCCTGGGGGGTACATTTACAATGGGACTGGTGTGTGTTCATTGTGTATGGACCTGCACAACAGATCCCCGTGATGCGCACCTGGCCAGGTGCAGAATTAGCCTCCAATACCATCGGGGAGAGTGGTGCAGACCAGAACTGTGCAGCAGTAAGAACTGAGTAAGAACTGACCGACTGTCTGTGCTGCTTTGACTTTTCTTGCAAAATCTCACAGACAGATGGCTCGTAGGTGAGTCAGCAGCCAGGGAGCACAAAAAGGGCAGGGTTACCTGACTACAAAAGCCCACGCCATCTACACACCAAAGACACCTGAACCTGCATAACAGTCCCCCCCCCCACCAATGTGCACCTACTCAGGTGCAGAATCAGCCTCCAATACCATGGAGGAGAGTGGTGCAGACCTGAACTGTGCAGCAGTAAGAATTGAGTAAGAAATGACCTACTGTCTGTGCTGCTTTGACTTTGCTGGTGATATCTGGCAGGCAGGGGGCTTGAAGGCAGGCCAGCAGCCAGTGAGCACGAGGGGCAAGGCTACCTGACAACAAAAGCCCACACCACCTACATGGTGCCCATGTGTCCGGCACTCACGTGAGTGGCACATGTGCCACTCAGCAAGAAAAAAGTTTTTTAACTTTAGTATAGTCAGACCCAGATAAAAGTTTGCTACAAATTCTCATTCTAAGTGCATATAAGGGTATGTCCTAACAAATGCCCAATAGGAAAAGATTTCAATATTTGATGTACTACTGTCTGTTGTTTTAATTACATTATGTTAAAATTCATTAGCTAGAAAGTATAGAGTACTACTTAAAGATGCATAACTCTACCTCCATTTTTCTAAAGGATTAATACTGAATGTTGTGATGATATATTGACTAGATATATGAATTCTAAGTATTTGTGGATAAATATCTACAAATAGAGAAACAGACTTGAGCATTCTCAGCAAACCTTGTGTTAGGTTAAGATTTGTGGATTGGGATCAGTCCGGGGATTGCTGTGTAGGTCTGACACAAGTAGCAAGATGAATCTTTCTAGCTATTTGTTATGCATATGGAGAATTCTTCTTGCCTTACACTTTGGGGTTACTATTACTGATTGTGGCAGTCCCTATAACACAGGAATAGAAACCAAATTTACAACAAACTAGAAAGAGCTTTTAAAAATAATTACAATGATCAGACATACTATTCAGTACACAATCAATATCAATATAATTTGATTGTATACAATTTTGTAAGAACTAAATTCCAAAGAATGTTCAAAATCTATAGTAACTACCATAGTATCGTAAGGGGACTGCTTTCATTAATGTTGTTACTACTTAGTAGTGATGTTGGAAGAAACCCGGGGCCAGTTGTGAATGAGTTGGCATATACTTCTGGACTAACAAATTTAAAGGGTCTTAAACATCTTCATTTAAATGTTGGAAGTCTTTTTGGCACACTTGGATGAAATAAAAGTATTGACTGAATTAGAAAAATGTGACATTCTTGCACTAAGTGATTGAGTCCCAAATGAGTTTGTCACCCTAGAGGGGTATACAGTACTTTGTTTAGTAAACATAGAACTTTGGGAAATGGGAGTTATTATTTATGTAAAATGAAGCATACGTGTTAAACAAGTAGAGACTGGATCATGTAGTAACTCAGTCAAACATTTGACCAGCCTTGTTGAACAGGCAAGTCATTTTTCCCAATAGAAGCTGTTTTCTAAGTACTGGTTAAAATGATGTTATTGTTCCATCTATACAAGTCTTATAGTAACCTCGGTGGGTGTTTGTGCTTTACAGTCTGGTGGTAAGTACAATTTTAGAACTGTATGATGTATTTTATTTCCCAAACAATCTCAGAGCTCTACAGTAGAACATAACTGCATTGTCCTGATGATGGAAGTGTAGAACAGGGA
This sequence comes from Neoceratodus forsteri, assembly GCA_016271365.2. NCBI lineage: Eukaryota > Metazoa > Chordata > Ceratodontiformes > Ceratodontidae > Neoceratodus > Neoceratodus forsteri. Next base: position 1,545,258,265 of record CM057452.1, on the reverse strand, counting down.
CATAAATGACATCATACTGTTCTAAAATGGTGCTTACCAGCAGCGGCGGTGCTTGACCTATCAGAGTTTTCTGGAGTGAGCAGTGACCCAGATGACTTGGTATTGGCTTATAATAAGACCATCTCCTCAGCTCTGGATATCATTGCTCCTGTCCATGTTCATCCCCTCCCTCTTTGCCCTCAGTCCCCATGGATTGATGGGACCTTGAGGGAGATGCAGCGAGAAGGACGAAGATTAGAACATTGTTGGCAGAGATCCGTCCTTGATTCCAACCATCGTAGATTGATAGAACATTACTAAGTCTATCATTCCACACTCTCCCGTAAGAAGGCAGAGTTCCTGTCTGGGGAGATTGCGGCTGCTCAGAAACAACCAGCTCAGCTCTTTTGAACTGTAAACAGACTGTGCAACCCAGCCTGCCTGCAGGTTAGAAGAGCTTTTTCACAAGTAGAGTGTGAATAGCTTGCTCTCTTCTTTGTGGCTAAGTTGGCCAACATTAGAGTGGGCACTCTGACCTGCACCTTCTATGGGAGAAGCTATGGATTGACGCTTGGTCACTAACCCTGAGTTCTCCTGGAGTTCCTTTGCCCGACCGGAGCTCATTGATATCCTGCAGATTGTCCCAGGTATGTGCCCTACATGCTGTAGTTTGGATCCGGGCCCAACTTCCCTGATTAAAGGTTGCTGGTATGCCATTGGCCTGGTACTAGCATGAATAGTCTGGTGCTCCTTGGAGATGGGTGAGTTTCTTAGCTCCCTGAAAGAGGTGGTGGTGACGCCCCTCTTGAAGAAAGCTTCTTTGGACCCAGACTGCCATGCGAACTTCAGACCAATCTCTAACCTTCCCTTTGTGGGGAAGGTGATTGAGAAAGTAGTGGCAATACAGCTGGAGAACCATTTGACCATCCATGACATATATGAACCATTCCAGTCTGGTTTTTGAAAGAGGCATAGTACTGAGACTGTGCTGGTTCTGCTGTGCAATGGTGCCCTGATGGCGGGAGATCAGAAAAGCCGTTCCATCTTGGTTCTTCTTGATCTCTCTCTTCAGCGTTTGACATTGTGGACCATGGGGTTCTTCTTGAACACCTGACGTTCATCTGTGGCCTGTCTAGTACAATCCTTGGGTGGTTTAGATCCTTCCTTACTGGCAGAACTCAGAGGATGGTGTTGGGGATTAATTCCTCTGGCCCAGTCTCTCTGTCATGTGGGGCACCTCAGGTGTTGTCCCCCATGTTGTTCACAGAGTATATGCTGCCCCTCGGAGACACTGTAAGAAGGTATGGGCTGAGGTTTCACTGCTATGCTAATGATACCCAGCTCTACCTATCTTTTGCACCTGACCAGGATAGAGCTGTCTCGACATTTAACAACTGCCTCACTGAAATCCAGAACTGGGTGGATTTGAGTTGGCTGAGGTTGAACTCAGAGAAGATGGAGGTGTTGGTTGTGGACCTGGGTCGCCTGATAGAGAGGAGCTGGTTTACCTTCAGGACTTTTTCTTAGTAGCTCCCAGCTCCCCACTTCTGAACAGGTGCGAAATCTTAGGGTGATTTTTGATGATGGGCTGACACTGCGATTGCAGGTGTCGGCGGTTATCAAATCTTACTTTTACCATCTTAGGAACATCTCCTGGATTAAGCACTTTGTTCTGTCCAGTGATCTGCCGACTTTGGCCCATTCCTTTGTGACCTCACACCTTGATTATTGCAACTCCCTTTATCTAGGGCTACCAGGGGTTGATATCCGCTGCTTGCAGCTAGTGCAGAATGCTGCAGCCCGGTTATTGATGGGTACTCCCCATATCTGTCATATTTCTCCCATGCTGCACGACCTGCACTGGCTGCCAGTACAGTGGTGGATCAACTTTAAAGTCAGACTTCTGACATATAAAGCCCTACATGGACTTACCAGAAAGAGCTTCTGGTACCTTACTGCCTTAGGCGATTGCTCCACTCAGTGGATGAGGGGTTGCTACAGATTCCAAGGCTTTCTTTAAAATCTTCGGGGGCCCATGCTTTTATGTACGCGGCCCCAACCCTTTGGAATTCTCTACTCCATCCGCTTTGGGAGTGCATGTCCATAGAGGAATTTAAACAGGCCCTGAAGACTCATTTGTGGCATCAAGTGTACATGACTTGATGTTATTTTATTGTTTTTATGAACCAGTATTTATTGTATGTGTGTTTTATTATACTGTTTTATTTGAATTTTTTGTTAAAGTGCCTTGATTTTTAGAAAAGCGCGATATAAATAAATATTATTACTACTATCATGTACATCAGAAACACCCACTAAGGTAACTGAAAAGTCTGGAAAGCTAGAGCAATAACATAATTTGAACCAATATTTAAAATACAGCTTCTATTGGGAAAGCTGACTTATAGATTCAGCGCTGTTCTCCTTTAAACTTGCACTGGGTGGTGAAATGGGCATTGATTTCTATTTCTCATGTGTTTATTTGACACCCAAAACAGCTAGAACAGATATATTAATATTAGAAAATGTGGCACATTTAAATAAAGGCAATAAAGAGAATATAATAATGGGAGATTTTAATATAGATTGGGAAAACAAACAAAAATGACTGGGTCAAAATGTTGCAATGACTAATGATTTCAAACAAGTGATCAGAGAACAAACCAGGGAAATGTATGAAATGGGAGGAGGTACAACAATAGACTGTGTGTTAACAAACATATTAATTTTCTTACTATAACTGATACTATTTATAACCATTGACCTGTTTATATGGTAAGAAAAAAGTTAAGAGATTCCAACTGAAATTCTTATTAGGGAAAGTAGATCTTTTAAAACGTCAACTGTTGAAGAGTTTATAAAAGAAATCAGTAATTTAGATTGGTCACCTTTATATACACAAACTCAGACTGATGGAGCTGCAGCTTATTTTAATGAACAGATACTAAACATAATTGAACGATATGCACCAATAAAAAAAAGGATATGAACAAAACAATCACTGTGGTTAAATGAAAAATGTATTGATTTGCTTAAAACACCACTTGCACTTTCGAAACATTTCAAAAGTCTAACTCCAAACAAGATTAAAATGGCTACCAAAGATTTCAAAATTCCTGTAAAACTGAAATAAAGAAATCAAAACAAACATACTACAAAGAAAAACAGTTGAATGATTTTACCAACCCCAGACGTTTTTTAGATTCCTTTACAGAATTTTACCAACCATCTAATCAAGTGAAAATGTATAAATTAAAACTGGTGAAAAGTTAATGATTGATAATTTAGGAATAGCAGATACGTTTAATATCTTTACAAAAATGACAATTTATTAGAATCAGATAAAACGGGCTCCTGAGAGGTCAAATAACATGGTCTGGAAAAAAAAAAAACTTGCTCAAAAGCCTTTAGTTTTTTGAAGAAATAAGAAGTTTATACATTTTTTGTTCTTCTTCTATTTTTCCTCTACCATGGGGCAGGTGGCAGATGGCTTCTGCTGTACCCATCCACTGATGACCATAGTGCTTTTTCCTGACCCCCCTAGTAAGTCTCCCACAGATATCACCCCTAGGAGGGGCTAGGGAGGGGAGGTCCTCCCCCCTAGTGCACACAAGCCAGTTGCTGGGGGTTGAGCCGAGGGTCTGGAGCATGGCCTAGGCTTCACGTAGTCTTCCAGCGTTCCCCTTTTTCCATGTTCTTCCCTTCCCCACATTGCTGTGGTGAGCACACTGCAGAGTCTTGTGCACGCTCCCACCATTGGTGTCTTCTTGGTCGTTCTGCTCCCAGGACTCCACCTGGGGCAGTCATTTGGCAGGACTACCAAGCCACCCCCCGAAGGAGAGAAGAGCTGTCCTCTGGACCCTCAATCCTCTCTCTCCTTGGCTGACCCCCTGTGACCCACATTTGCCAATGAGCAAGCTGGTATGGCCGGAGGCAAAGCACAATGCCTCAGCCCTCCATGCCACCGGCCCGGCTTAAGTTCATACATTATTACTGAAATTAGGAAGTAACTAAGGGGCAGGTTCAGATGGCCTTTTACCTAGACTATTAAAATTAGTAGCTAAACAACTGAATAAAGCAGCAACATATTTGTTTAATCTATCCCTGTGTATAAATCAGCTTTCCAAATGGTAGAAGACAGTAGTTTTAACACTGATATATAACACAGGGGATAAAAAAATCATTACAAACTATAGACCTATTTGTAACTTGCCTGCCCTAGCTAATCTCCTAGAGAAAGTGATCTTGACCAATTGATCAAACATCTAGATCAATGTTTTGGTGAATAGAGTATGAGGTTAGTAGTGCTTATGTAACTGTAGTTTACTTTTTGGCTTTTCTCTGTTTCCACCCTTGGTAGGTAAGCTGGGTAATGAGTATGGACTAGAAGGCCCAGCACCAAGGGTGAGCAGAGTGCCAGAGAAGGAGGAGGCAGGGATGGATGGTGGGTGTTTCACAAGGAGGCCCAGCCCACGAGCCATGCAGGAGCCCAGCGCTTGTAAAGTGTGAGTGTTTTGCAATGCGCTAAGTGGGGAACTGCCATGGGAGGCTGACTTTTATCAAGGATGTGGGAGGAGCTATTCCCTCACATTGGACTTCGGGCTTTATGCCTCCCATTCAATGTTTTGGTAAATAGAGTATGGGGTTAGTAGTGCTTATGTAACTGTAGGTTACTTTTTGGCTTTTCTCTATTCTCATCCTTGGTAGGTAAGCTGGGTAACAAGTAGGGAATAGAAAGCCGAAAAAGATTACCTCCTCCAACTTACAGAGAGTATGACTAGTAGCATGCAGGGGAGAAACCCTCCACAGGTGGAGGAATCCTCTGAGGACCTATGGCTACTGACTTGCCTGTCCTCAGAGCAAACTAAGAGGAGATGATCCTAGGTTCTTACAACCATATTCTAATTTCTAAGTAAAGTGGACTATTTGTAGAGATGATATTCCATCTTCAGAGTCTGCTGAATGATGCATTCTGGAAGGTTGATTCTGAGGCCGAAGAGGCAGGTTCTTTCTGAAGGAGTGTCTGGATCCCGAATATGGATTAAATCCAACTGGAAAAGAGGTGAACGTGGTCCAGGATTCCAGTCTGGTATTGGTTGATGATTAATGGGGTTACAGAGTCAATGAAAGCATGAAGAGCATGAGCTGATTAAATGAGCTGCCAAACTCTAAACTGTTGGAAGTATAATGGGTTTTGAAATTCTTAAACTAATCTATTGGACTTTGTAGAGGATTTGACATCTGGATTAGGGTCTCAAGGCTTGGAGTTCAGAGATGTGCGATATGTCGCTATGTAGGCATCTATGGAGATGATGAAGGATTCGGACACAAGCTTTAGGTACCTGGTACATAGATACATAGACAGTGTCGGCAGATAAGGGCCTTTGGCTTACCCAGTCTACCCATTTGAGCTTGTAAGTTCAGTTTATGTTTTCCTAGAAGTCTGTTGCCCCCTTACCCCTGACCTCCAGAATTCCTTTATTCTTAAATCCCGTGATTGTTTCAGCCCCCACCACTTCCTCTGGCAGGGTGTTCCACTTGTCCACCACCCGTTCTGTGAAGAAGTTCTTCCTCATGTTTCCTCTGAAACGTCCTCCCTCCAACTTCATCCCATGCCCTCTAGTCCTGGAACATCTTTTTCGCTTAAAAATAATTTATTCCTGCACCCTTTTTCTCCCTGTAAGATACTTGTATGTCTCTATCATATTCCCTCTCTCCCTTCTCTCCTCCAGGGGAGTACATGTTCAGTTCCTTCAACCTGTCTTCATAGGACTTGTGATGCAATCCATGCACCATCTTTGTTGCCCTCCTCTGAACCTTCTCTACCCTGTGTATGTCCTTACGTAGGTATGGTCTCCAGAACTGTACACTGTACTCCAGGTGGGGCCTCACTAGTGTCTTGTATAGCAGAATTATGACCTCCCTTTTCCTGCTGGTGATGCCCCTGCCTATACATCCCAGCATCCTATTTGCTTTACCTGCTGCCTTGTCACACTGACTCCCTACCCTGAGGTCATCAGAGATGATAACCCCAAGATCCCTTTCCTGCTTGGTGCATGCTATATCCTCACCCCAACTGATATATTGTGCCAGGGTTTTGTACCCTATATGCATTATCTTGCACTTCCTTGCATTGAATTTTAACTGCCAAACCCCTGACCATTCTTCAAGTTTCTGCAAATCCCTTCTCATTCTGTCTACACCCTCTGGTGTGTCTACTCTGTTACAGAGCTTTGTGTCATCAGCGAACAGTGAAATTCTGCCTTCTAGATCCTGTGCAATGTCACTGATGAAGATGTTGAATAGGACCGGTCCCAGCACTGATCCCTGTGGTACCCCACTAGTCAATCTTCCCTCTGTGGAGTGACAGCCATTTACCACCACCCTCTGTGTCCTGCCACCCAGCCAGTTACCTACCCACTACACTACTGTCCTGCCCACACCCATATTCCCCAGTTTGTGTAATAGTCTTCTATGTGGCACAGTGTCAAAGGCCTTGCTGAAGTCCAGATAGGCCATGTCCACTGCCCTCCTCTGATCCACCTCCCTAGTCACCCAGTCAAAAAATTCAACGAGGTTGGTCTGACATGTCCTCCCCTGGTGAAACCATGCAGCCTTGGGTCCTGTAGTCCATTGACAACCAGATGTTCCACCAATCTCTCCTTCAGTAGTGCTTCCATGATCTTCCCCACTACCGAGGTGAGGCTGACTGGTCTGTAGTTCCCTGCTTCCTCTTTGTTCCCACTTTTGTATAAGGGGACTACACCTGCTGTCCTCCAGTCTTTGGGTACCTCTCCTGTTTCCAGTGATCGGCTAAACAGGATAGTCAGAGGTTCAGCCACCACCTCTCTTAGTTCTTTAAGGACCCTGGGGTGCACCCCATCTGGCCCCACTGCTTTATCAACTCTTATTACTTCCAGTTCCTTCAGGACCCTTTCTCGTGTAAAGGGACTTGTGTCCATTTCTGCACCATTCTCACCCCTTGTACTCCTTCAGACCCATTACCTCCTCTTCCTCAGTAAAGACTGAGCAGAAATACCTGTTCAATATGTCAGCTTTACTGTTGTCATCCTCCACGCGCCCCATCCTCCCCTTCAGTCTCACTATCCCTCCCTTTGTCTTTCTTTTCACTTATGTACCTATAAAGGTTTTGTCCCTCTACCCACTGATTTTGCAATGTGTTCTTCTGTCTGAGCTTTGGCTTCCCTTACTGACCTCCCTGCCTCCCTTTGCTTCTCCTGGTACTTCTCCCTATCCCCTTCTGCCTGTGTCTTTTTGTGTTGCCTGAATGCAATCTTTTTGGCTTTCACTTTCTTTGCTACCTCTTTGGAAAACCATAATGGTCTCCTCTTCCTTTTCCTCTTGCTAACTTGCTTAATGCATAATTCTGTTGTTCTTGTAATCCCCATTTTAAATACTGCCCACTGTTCCTCAACCCCTGATTCCTGTCCCATTCCCCTTAATGCCTCTTTCAAATATCTACCCATTTTCCCAAAGTCTGCCCCCCCCCAAATCCAGGATACGTGTTTTTGTGTGGTTTGGTTCTGCTTTCTGTGATTTCAAACCACAATGACTGGTGGTCACTGTTCCCCAGGTGCTCCCCACTGTTACCCCCATCACACTGTCCCTGTTTGTGAGCACAAGGTCCAGTATTGCCTTCTGCGAGTTGGTTCCATGACCAGTTGCTTGAGGAAGGCACCCTGAAGGAGTCCAGGATAAATCTGCTCCTAGTTGATGCTGCTGCTGGGATGCTCCAGTCCATGTCTGGAATATTAGTCTCCAACCAGTACTACCTCACCCTTGTCTGCCATCCTTTGGATGGCTAGCATCAGCTCCCTATCTGTTTCTTCTTCCTGGGCTGGTGGTCTATAGACCACACCTGTGCGGATGGCTGTCCCCATTTTCCTTTCCAGCTTAACCCACAGTATCTCTCCCCCATTTTGTTCCTCCTGGTAGGACGGGTTAACATGTAAGATTTTAGACCAATGAAAGAAGGGTGGTATATGCTGTACAGATGGTAACTGGATATTGATAGAAGCAACTGGAAGGTTCAGTACAAGGAATTCAAAGGTTGACTAAAGTTATTGTTGCTATAATGAGATTTGCATAGGTTCATATTGAGGAAGGATTGCTAGTGGAAAATGTTGGATATGGGTATTGCTGTGGCTTAATTGCCCATGGCAGGAGCTTAAGTGGCCATGGCGGCTTTTCGGCACTGGAGCACCCAATGTCAGAATGCAGAGGGGAGCCCAAGACTGGATCTTTTAATAAATCAATAGACTGATGTGGCAATGGGAAGTTGAGCACAGCATAAACTGTCATTGGTGCCTAGCATGCTTAGTCAGATATAGGACTGCTGCTGTGCATGAATGGGACAGTGAGAGCGCCAAGTCAGTTGCGGATGTGCAGATTGAGGAATCAATAAAAGCCTACTCTAGGTGATGGTATTCGCTGGAGGGAGTATGGGAGGTAAATCCTGAGGGATGTGTTAGAAGTACCACTGGATGGGTAGTTGACATGATTTAGGGTGACATGGTGAAGAGATGTAGATCATTTTATGAATTATAGTGACGTCCAGGGGCCAGGGAAGAGTGGCTCAGATAGAGTAGCTTCAGCAAGGCAGCTAGGCACCAGATATCCACTGATACGTGTTCTGGAATAGTAGCCAGAGAAGGCCTTAGGAACATCCAATGGCTATTAAGGCAGTGCGAGTCAAGTAATTGTGGTCAAACTGAGTCAGCACTTATAGAAGACTATGAGGAGAAGGTAAAACTGATGATGCCAGTATTGCTATGAGATGTCTTGTGGTTTCCGTAATTCGTAACAGTGATGGTTATTAAAATGCTGGTACATCTTTGAAAGAATTATGGTCACGTTTCCAGGTAAGATGATAGTAGTGGAGGAGTCTCCACTAAATCTTTGCTTCTACGAAGACATGGGCAGTAGGCATGCCCATCCTGCTTGAATTAGCAGGATACACAAGGAAACATTCTGCAGAGTTGGTTGAGGGATGAGATCTTCTATAGTCCAGTCAAATTGTATTTCAGAAATGGGTCCGAGGGAAGTGATTGGAAAGTAGTGATGATTCTATGGTGACATAAGAGTCTATAGGGCATGCTGTTCAAGGGATGTTGCTAGAAGAAGGTGAGATGAACAGGTACTCTGTAGAGCATTAGAAGGGAGTTGTTATGATGGCCAAGGTAGGAGTATGAGATGGATGAATGGGTAGGAGTATTTGATCAGACAGGGATGCTGGACATCGATAGTTATAGGAAGGTCCAAAAGAGACACAGCAAATGTACAGGAGCCCTGAGCCGCCCGGGCGACAAGGAGGAAGGCAGCAGTCCAAGGATGGAGAGAGAAGTCCAAGCAGAAGACCACAGACTGAACCATGGTGCTTGAGAAGAAGATAGCAGAGGCCAGGCAGTGCAGTGCTGACATTGGCAGGTGCAGTTAAGGTATAGAACTGGGGGCAAGCACCACTGCATGCCAGAATGGGATGCAGGAAGTTGCATTAGGCCTACGGTGGTGGATCCAGGTACAACCAAGGAATGAATCCAGGTACAAGGTACTGCGAAGTGGAGGCATGAGGTTCCCACCTCCAAAGGAGATGGCAAAAGTAACAGGCTGATAGCAAAAGGCATTGCAGTCATGGGGTATGAGGTTTTCACGTCCAAAGGAAATGGCGAACATAAACTGCTGATAGCAAAAGTGCAGTGGTGATGGGGAATGGGTTCCCACCTCTGAATGAGATGGCAAACTTACATTGTTGACAGTAAAAGGGCAGCAGTAATACGTATAAGGGTTCCCACCTCCTAAGGAGTTGGCAAACTGGAATAGTTGAAAGCAAGGTGCAGCAATGGGTTCCCACCTCCAGAGGAGATGGAAAACTGGAATTGTTGATTGGAAACAGTACTTGAAACACCAATGGTAGACCTCCAGCTGGAGATGAGGGCAGCAGAAGGAGATAACTGCAGAAGGCCTCAGGCACACATCCTTGAAGATGTGCAAATGGCACATGTTCAGCAGGAAGCAAGAGGGAATGCGGGCAGACATGTCTGAGACAAAGGTAATTTGGGAAACAGAATCATCCAAAGTAGCAATGAAGGAGGATAAGGCAGCATGGAGCCAAACATCTGGAGATTGGAGGAGGTTGAGCCAGAATGCAAGCCACAATGACAATGCACAGGAGCACAGGAGGTGGTGTGAGGCAGCAGCAAGGAAGACCAGGAGTCTGACAGACTGAGTGGAGATTGAGACTGAACAAGCCGGAGGGGTCTGAATCCAGAATCGAGGAGGCCAAAGGTGGAGACAAGTACATCAAGTCCATGGAGGTATGGGATGTAGTTGGGTGAAGTAACAGATTGAAGGCAAATGGAGTACGGTGGTCCCATTCCTGAAGGAAATGTGGCAACCAGGTATAGGGTAGAGAATGTAATTAGTTGAAACTGTAGATTGAAGAAACAGGCTCCCATCCCTGGTAGTCGGGGTGAGCTAACCTTCACTCAATGCCATACCAGGCAGAGTTAGGGATGGAGACTGTCAGAAGTTGACTGGGTAAAAACTGGTGGAGACTGGTGACAGAGAAAACAGGCTCCCATCTCTGGTAGATAGGGTAAGCCTACCTGCACTGCTGTGCCTCAGTAGGCAGAGTTGGGACGAGGCTGTCAAACTGCTGGTATGGGCTGAGCAAAGAAAGAGCAGCTGACAACTGCATAGTAAAAGGTAAAGAAACAAAAGAAACAGGATGAAGGAGATGACAGTAAATGAGAAGTTAGAGAATGGGGGGATGAAGAGTATCTGAAGTGCCATGAAGGCAGAGATAGGGTAATCCAGGGAGGGACATCATGGGCCTATGGAATGAAATTAATGTCAGGAAGCAAGGTAGGCTGTGAGGGTAATGAGATATGCAAGGGTAGCTGAAGCCACATAGGCAAGAAGGAAGGGAATCACACAGTTGACATAAGGCATGCTTTACTATTGGGGCCACAATGCCCAGAGCGACACCCCAGTTCCTCCTGTGGGAATAAGAGGGAGTCACAAGTTGAGCATCGTGAAACTAAACAACAGCAGGAATGGAGGTAGGATAGGAACCCGAAAAGAGGCTCTGGTACTGGCAAGGTCCTAGGGAAGGACAAGCCATAGACATAGTGGGGAACAAGAAGCAAACAAATACAGTAGTCACACAGGACAGATAAAGCCAAACAATACAAAATACAGGAGGAGTGCCAATGATGCAGGACTGAGGGAATGGTACAAGGAGCTCAAGAGAGGTAGCAAACATGAGTGTTGAGGGTGATAGGCATGCCAGATAGTCAGGAAGTATGAAGGGTAGAACAAGGTAACATGGAAAAATAGGCTGAGCAGGGTATATCATTGCTGGGACCAAGTGTCGGTAGGGAATAAGCAGTGAAGGTGGTAGGCATAAACTGCTGGGAAGGGATGATTGCAAGGTCAGGTTGAGGGGAAGAGATACTGAGGAAGTGCAGGTGTCAGACAGGGGACAGAGGTGGCACAGGACTGGACAGGAGACGGGGCGAGGAAATGGAGATGGGAGTGCCTGCCCAAACAGTGAGAGGCCCAAAAGAAAACAAGGGGAATGCAGGACAAGGGAAGAATGAAGGATGGTTGGGGCAAAGCAACAGAGATGGGAAGAACAGCTCTGGGAAGCAGAGGTTAGGGGGAAGCCTTTTTTTTTTTTTGTGCTGTAGGGTTTGCCAGGTGGGATAAATGGAGGAAGGAGACAGTGGTTGTGGCAGCACAAGGGAAGCTCCAAGTAGCTGAAAACATGGAAAACCTGAAGCAGCATGGAGAATGAAGCAGCTTTGATGGGGAAGGCACAGAAGTAGAGCAAGGTCCACGTGTATCCAAGGCATGCAGGCAACAAAGCACTTGAGGAGCAGAATTGGAGATCTGAAGTTAAGGACAGATGCTATGTCTGATTGCCCATCCACAGAGAAAAGCACCAATGATGTGCTGCTGAATTTTCCAGAGCACAAGCTCATTGCAGACAACAACACAAGGGGCAAAAATTAGAGAAATAAAATCACTTTCAAATTAACGGGCATAGTAAGCAAGCAAGCAAGCAAATCTTTATTTATATGGCGCCTTTCACTACAAAGGCGCTTTACAAAAATACATCATAAATATAAATATACAATGTACCATTAAAATTAGTTTGGGAATGCCAGTAAAAATAAATACGTTTTTAACAAAGATTTAAAATGACTGATGGTCAGACATTCTCTTAACTGACAAGGTAGAGAATTCCACAGGGTTGGTGCTACAAATGAAAAGGCACAAGCTCACGATGTTTTGAGACAGACCCTGGGAATCTCTAGCAATCCCTCATCGGCAGATTGGAGAGGGGTGATTGGGGAAGTAGGGAATCAGGAGATCTTTCATGTCGATGGGGCCCTGTTCATGTAGGCTTTAAAGGTAAGCAAGCCTACCTTATAGGTGATGCGCCACTAAACTGGCAGCCAGTGCAGTTCGCGCAGCACAGGCGTTATATGACTGGATCTAAAGGTACCAGTCAACAGCCTGGCTACAGTGTTCTGCGCCAGCTGCAAGCAGCAGATTTCAACCCCAGACAGCCTTAGGTAGAGGGCATTGCAGTGGTCAAGACGGGTAGTAACGAAGGCATGGACCAATGTTGGAAGATCACCCCGGTGGAACCAGGTGTTTCACCCTGGCAATATTCCTCAGATGGTAAAATGAAGATGTAACCACGGCTGACACCTTAGATTTCATAGTCAGACCATCATCAAAACTAATGCCCAGGTTCCACACCTGATCTGAGGTAGTGAGCTGAACACTGTCAAGCCACAAGCCAGACACATGCCCAGCCCCCAAACCCGCCCCCAGGTGACCTAGGTCCACAACGAGCACCTCAGTCTTATCCTGATTCAGCCTCAAGCAACTGGAGCTCATCCAGTCTCTGATTTCAGAGAGGCAGTTATTTAGCATAGAGATCGCATCAACCTGGCCAGGCACAAAGGACATATACAGCTGTGTATCATCTGCATAGCAGTGAAAACTGAAGCCATATCGCCTAGTGATATCTCCCAGTGGCAGCATATACACTGCAAACAGCATAGGCACCAATATGGAGCCCTGTAGCACCCAAAAAGACAGGGGTAGGGTATCAGAGGAATAAATCCCAGTGACCACCCTTTGAACCCTGCCTACGAGGAATGATCAAAACCATTAGAGGACTGTACCCGACAGTCCACAGAGAAACCGCAGGGTTTCAACAGCACACCATGGTCCACAGTGTCAAAAGCTGCTGAGAGATCAAGAAGGACCAAGATGGTACAAGCCTTTCGATCTCTCGCCATTAGGAGATCATTTAGTACTCGGACAAGGGCAGTCTCTGTGCTATGCCTCTTCCTGAAACCAGACTGAAGGGCTTCATAGACATTGTGAGTTACAAGGTGATTGTCCAGTTGAAGCTCAACCACCTTCTCAATAACCTTCCCCACAAAGGGAAGGTTAGAGACAGGATGATAGCCAGCTGAATCGTCGGGATCCAAAGAGGATTTTTTAAGGAGTGGTCTAATGATCACCTCCTTGAGGGGTCTGGAAAGACACCCCTCTCCAAGGATCTCCATACAATTTCAGCTAGGATCGGGCAGATAACATCTATGCACCCCACTAAAAGGGAGGTAGGACCCAGATCCAAACTACAACAGGTTGGGCGCAAAGTCTGTACAATCTTCACAATGTCTATGAATTCTGGTCGGCTGAAATCTGTCCAGACAGATCGGGTGCTCACCACCTCCCGTTGACCTCCGCAACCCCTCATAGAGAGCCGGGCTGATTCCGGACATGATGCCGGTAGCCTTATATGTGAAGAACCGAGCTAGCTCATCACACTTATTTTGTGAAAAGGCTCTTCCAGACTGGAGGCAGACTGGACTGCACAATCTGTTGACAGTTCGGAAATGCTGAGCCAGTTGATTCTTCGCAGCAGAAATCTCCTTGGACAGGAACTCTGCCTTCTTACAGGAGATTTCTGATTGATAATATTTATAATGTTCTATCAATCTAAGCCTGCCGGCATCTAGGTCGGTCTTCTGCCATGCTCTTTCCAGCCTTCGACCAACTCACTTCAGCTCCTTCAAGGTCCCATCATACCAAGGGGCCTTGGGCACAGAGTGAGTGGTCAAACATGAACAGGAGCAATCAAATTCGGGGCCTCTCCCACTGCCTTATTATAGGCTAGTACAAGATCCCCTGGACTTGTGCTTTCACCCAATAATCACGATAGGTCCAAGACCGCAGATAGACCATCTGGGTAACTCCCCTTATAGGGCGGTACCAGACCATCTCCAAAGGGGTAGGTCTATTTGGAGGGAGCCCGGAAACTGAACCATTTGGTGTGATAGTCAGACCAAGGCCAGGGGCAGGTGGACAGCGATGTAGACAGGGCAGAAACAAACGTACCTGCAGGTGTCACTCTGATTCAATCCACTGCCCCAACACCTCCGGCAGCAGGGTGATGAGGGGACAGAAGTTGGACAATCAGAAGGTGCAGTGAGGAGGGGGGACAGGGCTAAACAGAGCAAGAGCAAAGGAGAGGAGGTATGGGGTGAGACAGAGAGAGGCTGAAGGAGAGCAGAGAGCCTAGTGCTGGGATGACCCAGATCCTGGAAGTGCAGAGGCAGCGGCAGAGTGGGGAAAAGGCCAAAACAAAAAGCAACAATGAGAGACACGTGGGAGAAGCGCAACAGCAACAAGGGAGAAAAACAAAACAACAAAACAGCGGGGAGGACAAGAGTCAGACAGAAAGGAAGTACAATACTACAGAACAACAGGGGCACAGGTGGGGGTGGGACAGGGAAAATAAAAGAGCAGCAAGGAGCTGGGGGGGTACAAATAAGGGTAAGGAGAAGTGAACGAACAAAGAAAGAGGGGGCAGATGGAGAAAGCAGGAGCAAGGGAAGGAGGTCCAGCCCACAAGCCCCGCAAGAGCCCAGCGCTTGCAAAGTGTGAGTGTTTATCAATGTGCTAAGTGGGAAACTGCCATGGGAGGCTGTCTTTTATCAGGAATGTGGGAGGAGCTATTCCCCCACATTGAACCTCAGGCTTTGGCAAGAAAACTATCGTTTTACACCTGATTAGTATGAATTTCAAAGGAGGTACAGTATGTTGACGTCCTTTTTCAGGTTAACCAGTGACATGGGGGAAGAGGACAGGGAACTATACAGGGAAAAGCTGAGGGTGGTAGGGCAGAAGATTAAGAAGGCAAAAGCAGAAATGGAGGACAGAATTGCATTACAGGCCAAAAGAGGAGATAAAACCTTTTTCCAGTATATAGGAGAAAAAAGGAAGGCAAGGCAGGGGATAGTAAGTGTGAAGGACAGGGGAGAGTACAAGTGGAGGGGGACTTTGAGAAGGCAGAGGTGCTTAATAGATACTTCTGCTTGGTCCTCAAAGTGGAAAGGGAAGGAAGGGGACCAGAATTAAGGGAGAGGGGAAGGGAGGACATTAGGGTGGGTACTAGCTGGATCTGTGAGGACAGGGTAAGAGATAAATTAGGTAGGTTGAGGGTAGACAAGTCAATGGGTCTGGACGCTCTGCATCCAAGGGTACTCTGAGAACTATAGGAGGGTCTGGAGGCACCTTAAACAAGGTTGTTTAACTTGTCACTGGAGGCAGGGTGGGTGCCTAATGACTGGAAGATGGCAGAAATGATGCCACTTCACAAGAGCAGTAGCAGGGAGGAGGATGGTAATTATCATTTGGTCATTCTCATCTCAGTGGTGGGGAAGGTGATGGAGGCAATAGTAAAGGAAAAGATAGTCAACTACCTGGTAGAAAGTGGGTTACTGGACATCCGACAACATGGCTTCACACAAGGGAGGTCATGCCAGATGAACCTAATTGAGTTTTTTGATTGGGTGACAAGGGTGGTCGATCAGGAAGGTGCAGTGGAGGTGGTCTATCTGGACTTCGGGAAAGCCTTCAGCACTGTCCCCCACAGAAGGCTGGTAAACAAGCTGGAAAGATTGGGGGAGGGGCAGAAAATAACAAGGTAGGTGAAGAACTGATTGAAGGGCAGAAGCCAAAGAGTGATAGTAAATGGGGTACATTCCAGGGAGAAGGAGGTGACGAGTGGGGTGTCCTAGGGGTCGGTGCTGGTGCCCATCCTGTTTAACATCTATATCAGTGACATAGCAGAGGGTCTGCAGGGGAAGGCCTGTCTATTTGCAGATGATATGAAGGTCTGCAATATGGTAGACACCCAGGGCAGGTGGCTATGAGGAAAGATCTATGATCTATGACAGCAACAGGACTCCCCCACACAAGAGCTCCCTCCTGGAGCTGGGACACTCGGGCGCTAGGAGGTAATAAACTACCTCCATATCATAGCATCCTTGTGAAGGGGGTTGGCCCGTCGACACACTGCGCGCGTCGACTGCCCCACTCACCAACCCTGGCTCAGCATTTCCTTTATAGGCTCTTTCTAGTGATGTCACATTTTAACTAAGTCCCCATTTCTCCATTTGCAGGTTATACCTGCTAGCCACTAGAGGGACCCTCTGTCCTTCTCTCCTCTATCCCCTCTTCCTGTATTAACCTCACACTACTGCTTACCCCCCTACCAGCTTGGCCACTTCTCCCCCTTCCCCTACCCCTGCCTCCGCCCACACTCCTCCCTTGCCCAGCCTCCTGGCTAACCCTACGCACTACCCTAGTCATATTGCCTGACCCACACCCTGCCTGCTGCTTACCCCCAGTGACCACTAGCAGTCGCTATTTCTACCCCCATTCTCTGGCCCAAACCTAGCCCACTGCAAGCCTCCTAGAACCTGGATCCCTGCACCCAGCCAGGTCTAAGCCCTATTGCCCATCCATGGTCTTGAACCCTGGACCCTGCCCACCAGAGTCCGTGACAGTACCACTACTACAAAGCGGCATCTACGCTGTCTGAAGGGCAATAACGTCACTCATACTTCCCCACCCGGCTTTAACAGGGTTCAATGATGGGTCACCTCTTCCTCAAATCTGGTATAATGTCCCCTCCTACAAACCTGGTCCTACTGTTCTCCTTCATTTTACTATCCCTTCCCACACCTACTCCCCCCCAATGTCCCTATCCTTCACCACCACCCCCACCGTCTATTCTGCTACTCCCCTCTTTCGCCCCCTATAAATCCACAGCTTCCCTCTCAGCTATCTCCTGGTCCCATTTCCCCACTCCCTCTTCCTCCCCAGCCTATTCCTTTGGCTGCCTCCTTGCCTCTCTCTCCCGCACTTGCTCCCCTAATCCAGCCCCCCCACTACTGCCCCCACCTGCCGGACTCCTAAATCCCGGCCCCTCCACGTACTACACTGCCACCTTACCCTTGCACTACTCCTTCTGGCAGCAGGGGATATACACCCTAACCCCGGCCCAACCCTTACTCCGGCCTCTGACCACCCCATATCAAACCCCTCAGACAGTGCAAACTCTGTCTCCCATCCTAGCTTCCTCCCCCGGGGCCTGCGTCTTCTCCACCTAAATATTCGTAGCCTAGCCCCTAAGCTAGATCAGCTCCAGGTCCTAGCCGCCCATTATACCCCTGATAAAATCATCCTATCTGAGACCTGGCTAAACCCTAGCCTACCCGATAAAAATTTCACTATCCCTGGGTTCAACATCACACGGCAAGACCAGCCCACCAGAGGTGGTGGAGTGGCTATCTACATCAGATCAGCCCTCCACTTCACTGTCTCAATCACAAAATCTGTACCCAAGTCCTACGAGCTTCTGATGGTAAAACTGTTCCCCACTCCACTCTACCTATCTTCGTGGCTGGTATTTACTGCTGCCCAGGCACGCCAACCTCAATGGTCACCGACCTCCTGGGCCAGCTCTCTTCCCTTGCCCAGTCGGGTGAACTATATGGTATGGGTGACTTTAACCACAATTGGCTAGCACCCACTTTTAACAAAACCCAAACTGAGTTAACTGCTCTTAACCTCAGCCAAACCATTACTGAACCCACTCGCTCTAACCTTAAGTCCGGTAATCACTTCTTGACTGGGCGCTTACTTCGCACCCATACCGCGTCGTTAACTCAGGTCTTCTCCCCGATTCCATTAGCGACCACCACCTAATCTACTTAGTCCACAAAATCCACAGAGTCAAATCCCCTCCCAAATTCATATTCCAACGTTCTTACAAATCCCTCAACCTCTCCCCCCCTTCTGAATGATCTTCACCACTCTAATTGGGTCCCAAGTGCAAACCGCTCTAATATGGATTCAGCCCTTACGCACTTTAGGAACACCTTCCTCTATGTCTGGGACAAACACGCCCCCCTAAGCCGGGCCAGAGTCCGCAGTTCCCACCTACCCTGGATCACCCCTGAGCTGATTGATTGTCAACAAGCCCGTGATAAGGCCTGGCGAATCTACAAATCCTCCCTCCTCCCAGGTGACCATACCTCCTATCGCATGCTCCGCAATAGGTGCACTAAGGCCATCCGCCTAGCCAAGTCTGAATATTTTAACAACACTCTTAATGCAAACCTCGGAAGACCTTCCAAATTCTGGAAAGTCATTAACTCCCTTTTCTCCCCTCAATCAGCTAGCCCTCCACCTCTTCTCCTTGCCCAAGGGTCTCTACTATCCGACCCCCTGGAAGTCGCCACTGAGTTTAAATCCTATTTCACTACCTGTACCTGGGCCCTCCTCGAAGCCCTCCCACCTGGTAACACTCCACCTCCTCAGTCTCCTATCCCCCTACTATCTGACATGAACCCCTTCTCCTTTAGACACATTTCCCCCACTGAAACCTTAGATGCCCTTCTCGCCCTAAACCCCTCCAAAGGCAAATCCCCTGATGGTCTTGACAACAAGCTTCTCTTCCTATCTGGTCCCGCCATCGCTACCCCCCTTGCAGCCCTACTAAATCTTTCCTTCTCTACCGAGTCCCTCCCCTCTGAATGGAAGCATGCTACAGTTCTACCCTTCCCTAAAGGCGGTGACTCCACCTCTGCATCCAACTACCGCCCCATCTCCCTCCTCCCCACCCTTGCAAAACTCCAGGAACACCTTGTGCTATCCCAACTCTCCCCCTTCCTCATCGAAACAAACTTCTTCACCCCTTTCCAGTCCGGGTTCAGAAAACACCACTCCACTACCACCTCCCTGCTCAGACTCACAGATCACATCCTCACTGGGATGGACAAAGGGCTAATTACCGCTGCTATTTTCATTGACCTAGCAAAAGCCTTCGACACTGTTTCCCATTCTCTCCTACTATCCTGCCTTTCTTGAGCTGGGTTGGCTGAATCCGCCATAAACTGGTTAAGTGCCTACCTTCTAAATAGAACCCAATCTACTAAAATAGCTGACCACATCTCCCCCCCCCAATCACCACGGGTCCCCAAGGCTCAGTTCTCAGCCCCATCCTCTTCTCCATCCTGCTAAATGACCTGCCAAACTCCTGCTCCTCTTCCTCTATCCACATGTACGCAGATGACACAGTCCTCTTCACCTCCGGCCAGACCCATGAAGAAGTCACCTCTAATCTTCAAAACGACTTCAACAAAATCCAACACTGGTTCAATATCAACCAACTCTCCCTAAACGCTAAGAAAACCAACTCAATGACTTTCTGCACCAGACAGCGCCTATCCAAACTAGCCTCCCCTCTGAGATTCCACACCCTAAATAACACCATCCTCAAAGAAGTACCCTCCTTCAGGTATCTTGGGGTTTGGCTTAACCACCACCTCTCCTTTTCTTTCCTTTTCCACTCATGTTGATGCCATCATTTCCAAACTGCGCCCAAAACTTGGAGCCCTCTACAGAAACCGTACTAGTCTCCCACTTCCTGTTAGGCGAGATATTATCCTGAAAATGATCCTACCCTCCTTCGATTACTGTGATGTGGTTTACAGTTCCACTTCACAGACCACCCTAGCCAGACTAGACCCCCTCTTCAATGCTTTCTGTTGCTTTGCCCTCAATGCCCCCCCTCAATCACATCACTGCATGCTTTATCGTTCCCTCTCCCTAACCTCCCTGAGCAACCGTCGCCTAATTCATAGCACTAAATTCACTTCTAACAACTGGCTCAGCTCCCTCCCTCCCTACCTCGAATCTGCCTTATCCTCCGCTCCTACCCCCTCACATGCCCTCAGGTCCACTGACCCTAAACTACTATTCATCCCTCACCGTAGGACCACCACTGGCCAATCTGCATTCTCTTACCTCTTCCCTAAACTCTGGAACTGCCTGCCCACCCAGATCCACCATTCCTCATCCAAACACTCCCTTTCCTATGCCCTCTCTAACTTCCTTGCACCTAATTGCATCTGCCCCTGACCACCCCCCTGCTAGCTCCTCCTCCCACTCTCTCTGCGCCTGACCAGCGGCCCTGTCATCACCCAATTGTCTGGCATATATACTACCCTGTGCACTTATACCCCCTCTATACTCTTCGCACTCTAAATTTCTCCCTCCCTTCCTAAGCAACCTAGCTCCTCATCCTCCTTCCTCCCCCCTATACACCTACACTCCTACCCCCTTCTTCTCTCCTCCCCTCCTGGCTCTCCAAATCCTTCCTTTCTACTTGACACATCTCCCTGAAGCTCAACCTCTGCTACTGGCACTCAAGTTCTGACACTCCACCCCTGTTCTGTAAACTACACTTAAGTATCTCTTGTATTACCTTGATGTTTACCCTTGTTTTGTACTCCATGCCTCTATGTTCATGTTCTGTACTGTTCTTACCTTGGTGGGTAACCATGATTTGTATAACCTGTACTTGCTGATCCGGTGCTGTCTTCTGCTCTGCCTAGGCAACAAGTTCATTTGTAATCCCTCCCATCTATGTACATTATCCGTATTGCTACTGTAAGTTCAAATACTGTTTGTATACCTGCCTGCTGATCTGGTGCGGTTTTTGTACTGCTCTGCCTATGCAACAAGTTCATTTGTAATCCCTCCCATCTATGTACTTGATCCATATTGCTACTGTAAGTTCAAATACTGTGTGTATACCTGCCTGCTGATCTGGTGCGGCTTGTACTGCTCTGCCTATGCAACAAGTTCATTTGTAATCCCTCCCTTCTGTGTACTTGATCCGTATTGCTACTGTAAGTTCAAATACTGTATGTATATGTATACCTGCCTCCTCTGTAACCCCCCCCAAGGTCGCTCCGTGAGACGAGCATCTTTTTGCTCAGTGTGCCTTTCCTGGTGAAACATTTTCAATAAACAATAAATAAATAAATAAACTTCTGGAGAGGTGGTCAGAAACCTGGCAACTGAAATTAAATGCATAGTAATGCACATGGGGAAAAATAGCCCACAAGCAAGTTACACACTGGGGGGGATGATGTAATTAAAGCATCTGAGCAGGAGAGGGATCTTGAGATTATAATTTAAAATAACCTTAAGGTGGGGACTCAATACAGCAAGGCAGTGGGCAAACCAAATAGAATACTGGCAAGCATAGGGAGTGGTATAACAAGTAGAAGGAAGGAAGTACAAATCCAGGGTGAGGCCACACCTGGAGAATGGTGTCCAATTCTGGAGACCTCACCTATGCAAGGACACATATGGGATTGAAAGGGTTCAGAGAAGGCCTGCCAAGATGGTGCATGGATTGCATGGGAAGCCCTATGAGGAGAGGTTGAGGGAGTTGGATCTGTACTCAATGGAGACTAGAAGGGAGAGGGGGGACATGATAGAAACATTTAAGTATGTGAAGGGGATTAAAAAGGTGGGGGGGGGCTTATTCACAATAAAAGTAGGTGCCAGAACTAGGGGCCATAGTCTAAGATTAGAAGGAGGAAGGTTTGAGAGTCACGTGATGCAGCCCACCAGATAGCAGCTCTCCAGTGCAGCTCCAGCCTCCCGACTTAATCAATCTTATATTTTACAATTAATAGTTCTAAGAAGCTTGCTAAACCATCCTCTGCGATATCAGAGAAAGAGTCAGAACAAAAGAGAAGGGTTGAGAATACATACTGTATGGAGATAACCAAGAGAAGAAATACGTCCAAACATACCCCGCCTGCAACGCCTGAAAAGGCCTCCAAAAAATCCAGGGTTTCAAGTAGTGCGGAAGGAATGGCCTCGGAAGTTATGGAGGAGGAACAACAGCAACCCCTTACTCTGCAGCAGTTTTTGCAGGAATTTTCCCCGTTTAAAGATAACGTCAGTGAGATAAAAGCCGAAATTAAAAATATAACACAAACGCTGGAAGATTTACATCAGCGGACAATGGATAATGAAGCCTGAATTTACTCAGTTGAGAAAAGCATCGAGAAAGCGGAGCCCGAGATTATAGCCATCCATCAAAAGCTAACACGAATGGAGGCTAAAATCGAAGACCTAGAGGGCTGCAGTCGTAGAAATAATGCGGTCCTCATAGGTCTTCCCGAAAATGAAGAAGGAGCTGATGTGGTACTATTCATGCGAAAACTGGTGGAAAAATTTGCGGGCCCGTCGCCTTCATAGAGCAGGCGCACAGGTCTCTTCACCCAAAACCAACGGCAGGAGCACCCCCTTGCCCTTTAATTTTCAAATTTTTAAAGTACTTGGAACGGCAGCATTTCTTTACTAAAATCAGAGAGATGCATGAAGTGTGATGGGAAGGCACTAAAATTAGGTTTGCACAAGACTTACCAGCATCCGTGTGGCAAAAAAGGGCTTTGTTCCACCCACTAGTATCTAAGTTAATCATAGCCAGCATGAAATTCTGGATGGGATACCCCACAAAATTAGGGGTAATGATATCTGGAACATGGATGTCTTATGAAGAGCCAGATGCTGCCACCAAAGGGCTTAAGGCTGCCTTCCCTAATCTATTTAAAGATGAATGAGAAGCCGACATAAAAGGGTACCGGTTGCTGAAAGGAGGAAAGAGACATCGGAGCTGTTCCTAACATAAAGTTGAAGTTTGTTCTACCGCATACCAGTAGCAGAGAGCATAAGTGGTATCCTGCATACGAAGTTGATAGCACGAATGACCACCAGATAAAATGTGGTTTCTTTCTCCCTGAGAGCAGATTTTGTTAAGAGACTCCCTAAGAAACGTCTTAATACTAGAAAGGGGACTCGTGCAAAATATGAAGGTTTGAGTGATCTGCGATCTGTTTGGAGCTTTGTCGCTTTCATGTGTGGGGAAGTATACCTCGTTTTTGCCTTTTTATGCCTTGGAGATGCCCATGAGCAGAATATGTTTAGCAGAGAAGTAGCCTCAATGCCTAGTATGATTTAGGAATGGTTACCGCTAGAGGACTCTTGAAGCCCAGCAATGGCTGAAACGCCAAAGCCGACAGGATTTAAGTTGTTTTACTGATGTTAGTGGCGTTGGGAGCGTGACTGCAGAATGACAGAGAGGCATGTAGATGATTGATGCCCAAGCAAACTTCGACTCTGGCACTGATAATGGCAAATAGCCAAAGCCCCAGAACACTGCTTGAAAGGAAATGGGGGTGTTTTTTTTCCTCTTTCTTCCTAAAGAATAACTTTATAAAGTAAAGTACTTAGGGCATAAGACAAATGGGCCCCTAAGTTCGTTCTTAGGTGTTGGAGGCACTGTTATGGAAAAGTAATGCAAAAGGGGCATCGACCCCAGAATAGGGGCCAAGAGAATGATTGTAGTGAGGAGGATGTCTTCTTTGGGTTAGGAGTGTATATAAGGGCAAGCTTTCCAATGTTGTGTTTATTGAAGATTGGCAAACTTGTGGGAGATTGCCAGTTTCTTCCTGTCTCTATCTCCTTATTTTACTCAGAGCAATTAAGCCCGGGGCACTGATGATCAGGCAGGGCTACTCTAAAGCTTATAAAGAACAACAGGGGCGAAGAAGTGTAGAACAGGGCTCGGGATACTCATTAATGTTTTACTGGATTTAGAGATAAAGGTGTTAATAAAGACTGAAATGTTAGATTTTTAAGATAGCAGTTTAGGATAGATATAGTAGAAAGATGATCTAATAATGAAAGAGGGGTCAATGAGAGCAGCTCGGCTTAAACTTCCCGATGCCACCTTAGTTACATATGGTATAAAATGGCTGAAGATGTGGATGGATATCGGGTTGGGCTGGGGGGCTGGGAGGAGGTGACTTAGTAAGATGCACTGTTGACCATAGATTGTTGCCATGAGGGTGGGAGGGAGGCAGGAGAATAGTCTAATGCAAGCACTGGACTATACATACCCAGGGCAGTTGGGTTTTGGGGAGCGGAGAAGGGGAGGTTTGGGGAGGGCTGGGTTTGTTCGGTAATTCTAATGCTCAGATAGGATTAAGGTTTGCTGAAAAAGTGCCCAGAGATGTACACAGATATGTATATATAGTCTATGATCAGTAACTTAGTTTTTTCCACATGGAATGTTAAAGGAATTAGGCGGAAGGTGAAGCAAAACCAAGTTTGAAAGCACCTACAGTTGTTAAGTTCAGATATTACTTTCATCCAAGAATCCCATCTGTTGATATCGGAAGAATCTAAATGAGAAAGCAGCAAATAGGGCAAGTGTTTGCAGCTGAGGGCACTACACAAAGTTGTGGAGTGATGATTTTGATAAAGCGCAAAGTTCCATTCACACCAACTAACATTATCAGAGATGCCCGGGGGAGATACATATTAGTTCAAGGGAGAATGTATACTACGGAAATATTACTGGGTAGTATATATGGGCCAAATACTGATTCCCCTGGTTTTTACATGGAGTTAATCAATATTTTAACCCCCTTTCTGATAGTACCTATGATTTTGGGTGGAGATTTAAATCTAATGTTTGACCCTAATATGGATCGTACAGGTAATAGATTCAGAGGTCTCTCACCAGCCCAAAGGGCATTAAGGGACATGTGGGACAGGGTAGGGCTGTGTGATGTGTGGCGTTCTCTACACCCCTCAGATAGATGCTATACATTCACTTTTTCAGTTCATAAAACGTCTTCCAGAATTGATTACATTATGATTTCCCAGCAGCTACTCACGGGGGTAGTAGCATCGACCATACAGCCTGGACCTCCTTCGGACCACTCTGTTGTTACTTATCAGCTCTGCCTAGCCACTGTTTCAAAAGTGGAAGGGTGTTGGAAACTCAATAACCAAATTTTAAAAGACCCAAATACGGTGAAATATATTAGTAACCACATCTCACAATTCATGTCTGCTAACCTTAATGCCACCCGGAAGCCCGATATGGAATGGGGTGCCTTAAAGGCCTATCTGAGAGAAGTCTTAATCGGGGTTGCATCAAAGAGGAAAAGAATGAGAGAACAGTAATTAACACAACTCCTTAATCAGATTAGAACTATAGAAAAGAACATGTCCCCTCATACCTCAGAGCAAACTCAGCTGGACCTTATAAAATTAAAGGATTCTTATTCAGACCTTCTGAGGGAGAGGGCAGAATTTCAGATTTTGAAATTGAAGGCTACCTATATTGATCAAGGGGAAAAGGCAGGTCACCTTCTAGCTATCCGAGTTAAACAACAGGAGTCTGCTAGATTTATAGCCTCAATCTGGTCTTCTGATGGGGTGCTGATAAGTACCCAGAAAGAAATTACTGCAGAGTTCCAAAAATTCTTCCGATTGTTGTATAGCCCGAAGACTGACCTCCCTCCGCTTAATGAAGTGGACCTTTATTTAGCCGAATATCATCTGCCCTCTATCTCAGAAATACAACAAGTGGCATTATGTAACCCCATAACAGAAGTGGAGATCCTAAAAGCAATAGATAGCCTTCCCCTAGATAAGTCCCTGGACCAGACGGGTTTTTGTCTAATTTTAATAAAAAATTTGCAAAGCAGCTAGCCCCTTTACTTCTCTCTTTGTTCCAATAGATTCTTTCAGGCAATAGTACAGATGATACACTATTCGAGGCCTTGATAACTCTGCTGCCAAAACCTGGAAAGGCTCCTGAGTATATGGCCAATTATAGGCACATATCTTTACTCAATCAGGATGTTAAAATTCTGAGCAAACTATTAGCAGATCGCCTCAACGAGGTCCTCCCTGATTTAATAGAAGCAGAACAGGTGGGCTTCATGAAGGGGAGATCAGCCAGTGACCATTTACGTACCCTGGCCCATGTCTTCTCGGTGTCCAGGGATACTGAATACCCAGCTGCTTTGGTATCCCTGGATGCCGAGAAGGCATTTGATAGAGTAAACTGGAATTTCCTTTTCAGGGTATTACATGCTTTCAGTTTTCCCCCAGAGTTCCAAAACTGGATACGAATGCTTTACAAAGCCCTCACAGCCCAGGTTATTTGCAATGGGTATATCTCTGAACTATTTCCTTTGGGTTCGGGCACCAGGCAAGGTTGTCCCTTATCCCCGCTGCTCTTCAATCTGTATCTGGAACCACTCATCTGAAGATTGATTGCTAGCCCTGAGGTCCAAGGTATCATCATACAAGGTACTGAAGTCAAAGTTTCGGCCTACGCCAATGATCTTTTACTTCAGGTCTCTCATCCTGGGAAATCTATTCCGCATTTATTAGGAATTATTAAAGAGTATAGCCGGTTTTCTAATTATAAATTGAACGTGGCTAAGACTGTGGTTTTCCCTCTTAATCAGAGGGTGATGAAGCATGAAGTTAGTGCATTAGGTCTGTTCTGGGAAAAGAAATCAATGAAATATCTAGGCATTGCCCTCACAAGAAATGTTACACAATTGCAAAAGAACAACCTGGATCTACTATTGCAAGTCATCACCCAAGATTTAAATAGGTGGTCCCTTCTCCCATTAACTATTTGGGGTAGAATCAACCTTATTAAAATGAATGTCTTCCCTCGGCTGTATTATCCACTGAGTCTCTTGAATATATGGCTACCTCAGTCATGGTTCAAGAAGGTGCATAGTATTGTTGTTAATTTTATATGGGCGGGGAGGTGCCCCTGTTTGACGTTCCACAAGTTAGCAGCCCCAAAACTCAGAGATGGCCTTCGAGTGTCACATGTAGGCCTTTACTATTGGGCCAGCCATATCAGTAAATATCTGAGGTGGATTAAAATAAAATATCTAGAGGAGCCTCATGAGTACAAACCCCTTTGGATAAAAATAGAGCTAGCCCTAATCCGATATTATAATGTTTCTCCTGAGGCACTGCTTTTCGTGAGACCTAAGAGCCTCCCAAAACAGCTTAGCGCGATGCCTATTGCAAAGTCTGTGAGGGTGCATTCCCAGCTTTGTAACTTCATGAAGTACAACCACTGTGTAGATCTGGAACAGCTGTTGATAGGCAACCCCAATATTAAAATAGAGGGGAGGGTTCTTTCTCCAAAGTGGCTCCCACAGGCTAGAGAGGTCAAGCTTGCGTGCTTTTGGAATGAGGCCAGAGGGGAATGGCTCTCATCACCAGAAATTTTAGACAAGTTGGGTGTTTCGGCCCTTAACATTTTTAAAGTCTTCCAACTGCGACATATCCTTGTGAAAGCCATAGGGGTGAAGGCTCAACCTCCCAAGAGTCCTAATTTTGGGGTAAATCTAGTTCAGGTAGCGGGCCTCCCACATGCTGTATCGAAGATTTACAATGCTTTATACGATTGGATCTACCCCAGGCCCTTTGGACCATCAGACTATTGGGTGGAGCTCCTTTCTGAGATACCCATTAATTGGGAGGTACTTTGGCAAGGGTGTCATAAATTTATTGCACAGGACAGACTCTGACTTATGCAGTTCCAAATTTTACACAATCTATATTATACTCCCCAAAAAATGGCTAAATTTGGTATTGCTTATTCTGCCAATTGTACAAGGCATGCTCATGGGGAGGGTAATCTATTGCATATTTTCTGGCTCTGTCCCAAGGTAGCCTCCCTATGGACGCAAATTCAACAAAAAGTAGACCCCCTGCTAGGGCTCAATGATTTGTTTACAGAAAGAATTTGCCTTTTAGGAGATTATTCTGGAATCCCAATAACTATCCGTAAATATCATATGGCATTAATATCTATGTCGGTTAAGAAGTTAGTAGCAAGGCATTGGAAAGATAGCGAAGAAATATTATATGTTGAATGGTTGAAGGAGCTTCTGGCCAATCTTAGAGTGGAAAAAATGATAGCTAGTTTGTTGAATAAAATGGGTAAGTTTAACAAAATCTGGGCCCCACTATTAGCTCTTTATTCTCTCCAGACAAGTTAATGTAGTGGAACCACGAGGGCAAGGATAAAAATGAGTCACCATTCTGGAGAAGCAAACCTGGGGGGACGGGTGAAGGGGGGGGTGGAGAGGTTTTCCTAGTGGAGTGGTTTTCTCTTCCTTTTGGGATATAGTGGATTGGGGAGGGGGACGGGGGAAAGAAAAGGAATTAGGTTTATGTTTATGATTTTGCCGAAAGTATGTATCAATATTCTTTGTATTAAGTGATAATGATGTATTAAGTGTTAAAATTCAAATAAACTTTGAATTTAAAAAAAAAGAAGGAGGAAGGTTTAGGGGCAATGTGAGGGGGCACTACTTCACTGAGAGGGTGATGGAGCCCTGGAATAGTCTGCCGGAAGAGGTGGCGAGGGCTGAAATGGTGGCGGGATTCAAGAGGGCATTGGACAAACACAAGGGGTTGACCAGTGGGTGGAGGAGGGATCTCTGGACAAGAGGGGCAAGAAAGGAGGGGGTTAAGGTGCAGACTCGATGGGCTATAATGGGTCCTTTTCTGCTGCCACATTTCTGTGATTCTATATATGAAAATATGGATTGTGGATTGCTCACTGGGGGTATTTTTCTATTGACTGACCAAAGCCTTCGACCTGGTGGACTATCCACTATTGAGTAACAAATTATAAAATATGGGTGTTGTCGTCAATGAGGACAGTAAATACTGGTATACCACAGGGATCCGTTTTGGCTCTATGGGGCTTGCAATTTCAACAATACAACTCCTCCGTGTGAAGAGGGTGCGAGAAGTAAAGCTAAAAGGGCAAAATCAACAAACAACCACACTCCTCAGCTACTGCAAAAAAGGCTTTAATAAAGATAAAAAGGCCGTTAGTAACCAAATGGTTGTGTTATACGCCTCACTCAGACCCCGCTCATCAGCACCAGCAGCCTCTGAAATGCTGAGATCCTTCCTGATGCGGCTGACAGCTGCTTGTGTCTTCACTCCCCGCTCCTCTCTTGCACCACATAATAGCAGCATGTGTTCTTGCTTCCTCACCCCTTTAGACAATCAAGCAGCGAGGCAGGGAGCATGTAGCACCAGGTCTTCGGGCTCAGTGGATCTACATGCCCTCAAGATCTTTGCTCTCCCACTCCAGAGACAGCACAGTGGAGCAGGGAGCACAACAAACATGCACAGCAAACTTACTGCTGGTGCTACCAAGTGCCTACAGAGTTCTTCTGCGCTCCCTGTGAGAAAGAAAAAAGATTTTGGCACTCCAGAGGCAGTCAAGCCCCACAGGGAGTGACAGGTACGCTAAGGAGCTTCCTTGGAAGGACACAGGGCAGCGTGGTTACACTGAATCAATTGGATAGTTTGTGCACCCACGGGACACTAGGGAAGGAATGAATAAATGTCAGGGTTTTTTTTTTGCTCAAATATGACTTTTCAATTATTTGGATGGTGACCGGCTGAGGAGGTGGGGTAGGGTGGGGGCCTGTGCCGGTCACCAGGTGATACTAGTCAGGTTTCATTTTTACAACTGCAGTACGGCAACCCCCAGTGTTTACTGTTGAAGCAGTTCATGATTCTAGCCTGAGCGATGCAACTAAATGTTGCATCAGGAGTCTGTGACATGAGCTTTTCAAAGCTTGTCATACGCTGACTCCTGATACAGAAACACAGATTGTCACGTCGATGATCTGTCACCATAGGGGCTGTATAAAGAAATATGGCTTATAAACATTAAAATACAGAAAAAAATACACACAGAGGCCACTGTCTGATATTTGTTTATTTAACAGTTAAAACCAGCAAGAAATCATTTCCTATCTCCTTTAATACCTGAAGAATTCCACAGTGTTCAGCTGCATTAATTGTACTCAAGTATATATGTAATAGTGGACATTTTTTATGCTTTTGTTGCATAATTTTATTTTTATGTCATGTAAGTTGCCATTTTGTACTGTCATACCAACTGTATACCCCCTTCTCCCCAGGTGTAGCTGAAAACAGGTCTTTGCGCCACACCACTTTCCTGGTAAATCAAATAAATAGATAAATTGTCCTGCTTGCCCAGTGATCCCACAGGTGCTACATAACTGCCTATATTGGCCACCTCTCCATATACCACAGTGGTGTTTGTTCACACAGGGTATCCATGTGGCCGCGTCAGCACTGGCCCAGATGTACAGCGGTATACCAGGCTGCCGTTCAGTGCTGATGTTGGACAGCAGTGTTGCCAGTGGTGATGTCAGAGATGGCTACTGAACGCTCCGTGATGCACCTGTGGGGTCAGCACATGTTTTGGCAGTGTGGCAACCGTGCAAGCACCATAGCACAATTTATAGCAATCTCACACATTGGGCACAAACCTGTCGCATGGTTCTGGCTGCAGCATTCCTGTGGTGTGTCATCTACTGTGCAACACTACAGCACTGCTGCATGGCCAGGACATGTGTGGTGTCTGTGTCTGCTGGTCCCAGTTCTGCCCCCAGACAATGCAGGATGATATCCCCAATAACATTCACTGTGTCCCACACAAACGCATCATACCCATACTGTGTATGTGTGTGTGTGTGTGGGGGGGCTAACACATGTCACCACCATTTCCCACCCCTCTCACATTAGTGGTACACATGACCTGGGTTTGTAAAAGATACAGTTGGTGAGGTGCACTGTGGCCCTCGTGTGGTGCTGTCTGCTTGGCATGATGTCCATCATTCAGCATGATTGCTTTCCTTATACATGTCATGCCCATTGTGTTCTATCAGATATCTACCACTGATGTTTATGTTACACTGTCTGTCCTGCTCCTCATGTGTGATGAGCTACACCATAATGTCTGTGCGTGGAATCTGTGTTGCTCAATTGGGCATGTCCATGGGGAGCAGAGCCACATGGGTGGGCCATGGGGTATGGCACACGTGTCAGGTTTTTATAGCTGCACCATCATGTGGGTGTAAAGTAAGATGCAGTCCTTACAGTGGCCCCAGTGCTGCACTTGTTACATATGTGCAGCGGTGCCTTCTGCCACTGCACACATCACACAGAGGCCATATGCATCATGGCCATTAGTGAACACTTCACCATGGTGTTCCATGGATGTGCTCCTGCTGTGCCTGCGTGTCCTGCACGTGTGTCATATTTACCACGTGCTGTTGCCCATGCCTGTAGTTGTGTCCGATGTGTTCCTAGTGGTGTGTATGCCCCTGTGGTAGTTGTGCAACTGTTGATTGACACTCTGTTGATGCTGGGATATGCTGGGGTAGGATTACATTATGTCCATTATACAGTGTATGTTGATTGCTTTACTATACCTCAGAATTACATTGGTATGCTTAGATAACCACCACTGCCCATTCTGCGATGCCTGTGTGCACTTGCTGTGTCTGGTGGCATGCCTGGTGGTACTCAGTGTGCCCTATGTATGTTACTATACAGTGGGGCATCCCACTGTGGCTCCTCCCCATCATACACTCCAGCTATTGCCCCAGTACATGTCCACTAGCTTGCATGTTGTGGTTCACAGTACACTATGGTTGCACATCCTGGGGGGTGCATGTCACAGTACCACTGGCCAGTTACCTACCATCCATCTGCTGCCTCACCACTGTCACCTGTGTCACTTGTGTCACACAGAATACAACTGTCACGGACACTCTTGGTACTGTGTCTGTGACCTCTGGACATGTGCATGCTGCATTGGGGACCACTAAGTGGGTTGGCAGCTCATGGTGTCACACACAGCAATACTCACAGTACCACAGACAAACTACCATCCATGTGGTAGGCCATGTCCTCTTTCCACACACAGTCATAACCAGGACCTGTGATGTACATGCCTGATACTGGCCATATCCATATATTTTTATTTATTTAGTTTTTGTTAACCGGGTAAGTGCGCTAGTCAGCAAGTGACTGTTTTCAGGCACGACCCGGGAGGTACAATTACAATACACAAAGAGTACAGCCAGATTATTAAGACAACGAGTACAAAAAATGCAGATAGAAATACATATGGCAATGTAACATACATTAGTAAACAAAAATATACTTTAGCACTTGATCATGGAACATACTCAAAATGTGAATAGTAGAAGGCAGAAAATAAGAGAGGATAGGCATCAGTAGAAAAGACACAAGGAAGGGAAAACTGGCAAAGGATGGGAGGAGAGATTAAGTGGAAAGGAGGTGCCGTCGAATCACGGCAACAGCGGGGTGAGTACCAACCTGCGACCGGGCCTATGGAGCCGAAAAGGCGATCAAAGAGAGAGGTGGTAGGGAGGAGCGTCAGTAGACGGCAACAGCGGTAGGAGGTAGGAAAATACAGCCAGTCTGGTGGAACTGATAGACGGCAGGGCGAGAGTGAGGATGCCGGTGAGAGGGGGATAGAGGCGGAGGAGTTACGGCAATAGCGGCAAAAGTTGTCAAAGTCAAGCCGAGCCAGTGGAACCAAGAGACGGACAGGGCAGGGAAGGGGGGGTCGGTAGACGGTGGAAGTAGGCAGTAGTAGGTGGAGAGAGAGGTGACTAAGCACAGCCAGGAGGGTGGGGACTAAGGAGGGGCATGGATGAGGTAGGAACAGGTAAAGGTGAGTTTGGTGGGGAGTGGCAAAAGGGGGAAGAGGATATAACAGAAGAAGGGGAAGAGAGCAGCAGTGGTTAAGTGGAGAGAGGCTGTGAAGTGAAGATAAGAATGTCATGGAGTAGAATAGCGACTTACAATTGTCAACAGCTAACATTAGGCTTATAAAGAAACAGGTTAAGGCAACATTAATTAGAAGGCACAAAATAAAACATTAATTACAAGGCACAGTATAGAACACCCATTTGGACAGGCAAAAGTGCTAGCAATGAGGAAACAGTACAAATGCAGCGGATCAGGTAGGGTCAAAGCAAACACATTTGTCCATAGAAGTGAGGAAAGTCCTGAGTTTGCTCTTAAAAGTCACATGAGTGGAGACATCTCTTAGATCCTGAGGTAGTAGGTTCCATAGGTGGGGGGCAGCATGATGGAAGGAGCCATGCCCTTTTAGTCCGGCTAAAGGATGGATAGTAAGGTCTGATCAGCCGATCTAAGATTCCTTGTGGAATGGCCGGCCTGAGGAGATCAGACAGGATAGCAGGCTTGGACGTCCTTAGGATGGAATCAACTAAATTGTACAAGTAATACTGCCTGGTAGAGGAAGGAGAGATCCAACCAAGGTCCTGATATAAGAGACAATGATGCTGCAGCCGAGGTGCTTTGGTTGCATACCTGCACACATTATTGAAGGTAGTATCCCATAGTTGCAGTGAAGATTTGGTGGCCAAGGACAGGATGGGACACCCATATGTAAGGTTGGCAATAGAATGCCTCTGGCTATCGCCAATTTAGCAGCGGGTGAGCAGGTATTTGGTTCTATAGGCAGCCCCCAATTTGCAGTTAATTGACTTGCAGGTTTCCTGTATATGTGCTTTCAGGTCCAAGGTTTGATCCAGGTGGATGCCAAGGTAACGAAAGGAAGTGACAGTTTCAATAGGGTCCCCATCGATATCAGAGACAGAGATGGTCAGAGGACAGGATTTAAGCTTGTGATTGGAGCCAAACATCATAACTTTTGTTTTATTTGTATTTAAAACCAGGCGTTGAAAGTTCAACCAGTGTTGTACAGCACGAAAATCTGCAGTGAGGGCAGCATTTAGATCCAGGACCTTATCAGAGTGATAATAAATTACCAGGTCATCCATGATAAAGAAGTGAGTGACCTGTGGTGACCAGCTCAGGAAGTTTATTGACGAATAATGAGAATAGAAGAGGGCCAAGTATAGACCCCTGAGGGACCCCAATGTTGATAACAGCACTGTCTGACATGGATGAATTAAACTTAACAGCTTGTGTTCTGTTGGAGAAGTAGCTTTTGAACCAGGTAGTGACTGGGGGAGAGAAGCCCAAGGTACTGAGGGCGGATAGTAGCAGAGAATGGTCAACCAGATCGAAAGCTTTGGTTAAGTCAATGAAGACTGCCCCTGTTAACTTTCCTCTATCCATATTGGTAACGATATCTGAAGTGAAGTTTGCAAGTGCTGTCATGGTGCTGTGATGCTTTCTAAAACCATGTTGTGTGAGCTTAGTAAATTGAATTTCTCAAGGTATTCAGTGATTTGCATGGATACTACTTTTCCAGGATTTTATTCAGAACAGACAAAATAGCAATAGGCGGTAATTTGATATGTCATTTTACTGCCTTTCTTAAATACAGGAGTGACTCTGGCTGCCTTCCAGACTTCAGGGACAATGCCATTGGAGAGAGATAGGGTGAAGATGTGCCAGGGGCCAGAGATGTAGTAAGAAGCCATTTTAGTAGTCTTGGTTCTAGGCCATCTGAGCCAGTACTGGTGTTTTCAGAGAGTGACCTGAGCAGCTTTAGGACCTGATGCCTAGACACTTCCCTGAAATAGAAGGGGTTGGTTAAGTTTGGGGGTCCTTCAGATGCTGTGGGGTCAAACTGTGAAGCAGAGGATTGTGATGGGAGGGAAGCTGTGTAGGCAGATAAGTCAGAAATGCTACTCTGCATTGCACAGGTGGGTTGTCAGGTGTATGTTTTGTGTGCTGCTCCACAGAGCCATGTCTGTAGCATACATGCTTGTTGTACTTTGTAAATCACATGCCACAGTTCTGTCCCCCATGTCATGTGTGGCACACATGGTTTTTATGATTTCTTTGTTGTTGCAGGTGTTTTGCAAGACAGCGGAGCCAGATGGGGAATAAGGCACTGCAGCCCATGGTGCAGTGGATGCTACATCACATTTGGTGGATGTAAGCTCAGCTGGGTGAGGTGATGGGCCTGATTAGAGAGTCAACCAGCCTGCTGAGGGACATTGTGTCGAGACTCCAGCTTCCTGCCATGTCCCCGGGATGGTGTGCCATCAGGACAACAAAACCATTATAGTGATGGCAATGTGGGCACTGCAACCTGGCTGACCATCATTCCGACGATCGGGATTTTCTAGTGCCCGCTGTTGTTGCTGCTCCAGGGGTGTTGTGCTCTTCCCCCCCATACCTTCCACCTGGAGGGGATTATATTCCCTTCTCCCCCTCCATCTTATCATGCCCCACTCTTCCTAAGTTCCGAACCAATCTGCTTTCCTCTCCCTCTCTGCCTCTGCAGTATGCTCCTGCCTTCGTTGATGACTGGTCTTCTCTTATACTGGGTTATATCCTTCTCCTCATCCTACCTGATCCCTTGTCCAAGCCCCTCTCTTTACCCCCATCCTTATCTCATGGTATTCTTGCCATCTCTTCACCCCCTTCTGTATCAATACTACTTATCTGCCTTCAGATTTTGCTGCTTCTGGTCATCCTGAAACTGACTTGCAATATGTAATTACCAAAGTGTAAATATATATTTTATTAGCTGTTATATTCAGTTTTCACCGCTCGTGTTCATTCCGAAACTGACCTGCAATATGTTATTACCAAAGTATACATATCTATTTTGTTAGCTGTTATAAACTATTACTTTTATACAGTATTTCTGTATGTTTAATGATTCTTTATCCCCTACCTGCTGTATGTTAATTTTGTTATTACTGTAACAGAATTTCCTTGTTGTTTTTGCACTGTACTGTATTGTTTGTTGCTGCACTCTCAGGTTGACCCTGAAAAAGGGACTGTAATTGTCTCAGTGGACTTAGCCGGTTACCAAAACTCAGTAAATAAAATAAATATTTCTGGTGGGTACAGGGGTTGAGGCCCCCCACAAATAGCCCAAATGTACCTTGGCGAATTGCGCGTGATGGTGAATGGACGGCACAGTTGCCACACAGCATTGTTGCCATTGGCATCGTCATGTCACTGAAGTGTCGATCGACCATATAGGTGTCGAACCAACATAGTGAAACCCCCCAAGGGGCAGCAGTAACAGTGAGTGCCAGATGTAGGGCATTAGTTACGTATTTTCTTGGGACAGTTTCTGTTTTCATGGGCAAGTTGCCCTATTTTTATTTTGCATGGCCTGTAAACCAGTTTTTGATTTTGATGTGCAAGTTGCCCCTTTTCTTAGTTATCCCTCCAGCATGCCAGTTTTTGGTTTTGATGGGCAAGTTGCCTCTTTTTATGTTTGCTTGCATGCATGTGCAAGAAACATAATGCCATCATTGGTGTTTTCCAGAGGTGTGTCAGCCTCTTCCAATTCAGTTAGTGTGTTTGCAGGCACGGTCGCAGTGCTCCAATCACTGCTCCAGCTGTCTATGACAGCAGTTGAAAATGCAGTGGCATACAGTTGAAAGGGAGAGCTCTGCTTCAGTGAGCAGAGCCCCCCCCTACATGTACGCACACACATTGCGTGGCTCATGCGCCTCCCCCACGCATACTGTATAGCCGACGGGGTGCCCAATGCCCTGTCAGCTACACGCTGCCCCTAAAAAGCTTTTCCAGGTGCCACGCTGGGAGCCCACCCCAGGGTGGCACACGTCAGTATGGCCGATGGGGGTGCCCAATCCCGCCGGCTCCAGCCCCCCCAAACAGCCTTACAGCTGCCACGCTGGGAGCCCACCCCAGCATGGAAAACGTCCTCCGTCGTCTTCCTTAAAGAAAAAAAAAACCTGTAAAAAAGAAAACTTTCCCTCGGCGTTCTCCCAGCCCACCCACGTCCACCCACTGTGCACCCTGCCTCCCCACACCCCCCCTTACCCCGTACTTACCTCTGGAGTCTGGCGCGATGATCTTCGGTGGACCGGAAACACGTCTGCACTCTTCAAAGCCAACTGCGAACTGAGGAAATGCCGGTAAGCTGTATAGGGCTGGATATTCAAACTGCGCCATTCATAGGCGCAAGCCCTTGAGCTGCGCAAAATAGTTGCACAGGGGTGTGTCCTGGGCGATATTCAAAGGAGTTGCCCTATTGAGCAACTCCTTTGAATATCACCCCCCAGCCACAGCCACTGTGCATGGCATAGATCCTGCGCCACCGCAAGTTGACAGAGTGGAGCATTCAATCCTATGTGGCATTAGTACCATTGCGCCATGCGCAAAATCACGATATTCAAAAGGTGACATGCAAATGGGGCTATAATTCATGCAAGGCGCAGGGGCCATTTGCATGTGATTATGTCCCCATTTGCATGCCATTAGCATGTAGGTGCGCCGATCCCCGAGGACTTGCGCCTGGCGCCCTGCCAGGCAGCAGCCATCGGGGACCGACGCCCCCTGCAGCCCGATCGTGGGCATAGTGTACTCCCCACCAGCCCGATCACGGGCATCAATGTGGCTCCCCACCCTCCTCCCGTACATATCCCTGGTGGTCCAGTGGACGAAATGCCCGATCGCTGGTGGTATGTATAATTCCCACCCCTCCCTGCTCACATCCCTGGTGGTCCAGTGGACCGAAATGCCCGATCGCTGGGCGGTATGTATAATACCCCACCCCTCCTGTACACATCCCTGGTGGTCCAGTGGACGAAATGCCCGATCGCGGGTGGTGTGTGTGATAAAACCACCTCCCATACACATCCCTGGTGGTCCAGTGGACTGAAATGCCCGATCACGGGCAGTAGTGTGTGATAAAACCACCCCCGAACATAGCCCTGGTGGCTGGTGTCCCCACCCTACCCACCCGCAGCCCCACCACCCGCTCCCCGGCAGCCGGCGGGCGGCAGCATCCCACCCGCCTGCCGCCCCACCGCCGCCGACTGACTGCCGGTAAGACTCTACGCCATGGTGCGGCATGAGCCAATGGGCGAGTTTATACGCATATGACAGTCCAGATTGATCTGGACTGTCATGTACGGTATGGCTGCACGCCCATTGGCTCCTGCTCTGCACCAATGGGCGCAGTCCTACCGGTAGTCAGTCGGCGGGCGGGCAGGCGGTGGATGCTGCCGCCCGCCAGCCGCCGGGGAGCGGGTGGGGGCTTTGTGGGTGGGTAGGGTGGGGACACCAGCCACCAGGGCTATGTTCAGGGGGTGGTTTTATCACATACCGCCCACGATCAGGCATTTCGTCCACTGGACTACCAGGATATGGAACGGAGGGGAGTTACATTGATGCCCGCGATCGGGCTGGTGGGGAACACTATGCCCGCGATCGGGCTGCGGGGGCACAGGGACTGTCGGGGCCAGCCACAGGTGGCAGCTGCTGTGTTGCACCCTGCAATACGGCAGCTCACCTGTGGGTGTCTCGACTTTCTCTTTTTGGCTCAAAGTCCTGTAGGCACAGGTTGGGGGTTGCGCCTGCACAACTCTGCACAGCCCGGCTGAATATCGGGCTGTGCAGTTTATGCATGGTTCCTCCCCCTCCAGTTCAGCCTGCATTCATTTGCATTGCGCTGTTGCTCAGCATGTTTTCTGTGGCGCAACTGCCTCCTGCTGAATATCGCAGAATGGAGCAAGTTTGGACTTGCGCAGGCGCAACCCTATTACGCATGGCGCAACCCTTTTGAATATCTGGCCCATAATGTAATAAATAGGGTTTTTTCCAACCTTGCTGCATATCTCGGACATTTTTTGGAATTTTTGCACCAAATTTTCAACATGGGGTTTTTGGGACCCCTTCTCATGAATGATGTCACTGACATTGCGTTATTCGGGCCTGAAAAGTGATTTCGCAGTCTCTGCGTGAAATCACCTTTTGGGACTGATCAATGAAATGACACTGCCAGCGTTCATAAGGTGGGCTGTCAAAAAGCCTATTTTGAAAATTTGGTGGAAAAATTCCTAAAAATAACTGTTTTACGAGCGTGCATTGCGCAGTTCCTACGCCCACTCGTAAGTTCACAAATTTTCAATATTTTCACTCCAGATTTTCAACATTGCCATTTTACCACACCTCCTTATAGGCAGTACAGCTGTCATTTTTCACATTTCGCCAAAACGTGTTTCCGCCCATGTAGCGAACAATGGCACAGTCGGTGTTCGAAATCAATGTACGGGACACATTAAGAAAATCACAGTGACACTGTTCATGAGTAGAGGTGTTAAAATGGCTATGTTGAAAATTTGGTGAAAAAATTCCTAACAAGCATTTGTCAATACCGAACGTTCGCTTGCAGGTATTTGCAGTGGTGTTTGGCACGTATGGTGCTTTACCCTAATGCCCTGTGCGATTGCTGGTATTTGCACAATAAAATTTCAGCATGACCTTTTTGTTACCCCCATTGTGCACTACATAGGCGGAAACACGTTTTGGGCAGGATGTGAAAAATGACAGCTGTACTGCTCATAAGGAAGTGTGGTAAAATGGCAATGTTGAAAATCTGGAGTGGAAATATTGAAAATTCACAAACCTACGAGTGTGCGTGGGAACTGTGCAATCCACGCTCATAAAAAGTCATTGTTAGGAATTTTTTCACCAAATTTTCAACATTGGCATTTTAAAACCTCTGCTAATGAACAGTGTCACTGTGATTTTCTTACTGTGTCCCATACATTGATTTCGCTTTACCATTCTTTAGTTGTGCACTACCATGAGGCGGAAACACGTTTTGGGCAGGATGTGAAAAATGACAGCTGTACTGCTCATAAGGAGGTGTGGTAAAATGGCAATGTTGAAAATCTGGAGTGAAAATATTGAAAATTCGCAAACTTACGAGCGTGCATAGGAACTGCGCAATGAACACTCGTAAAACAGTCATTTTTAGGAATTTTGTCACCAAATTTTCAACACAGCCATTTTAAGACCTCTGCTCATGAACAGTGTCACTGTGATTTCCTTAATGTGTCCCATACATTGAGTTTGCACACCGACTGCGCCATTGTGCGCTACATGGGCAGAAACACGTTTTGGGCAAGATATGAAAAATGACAGCTGTACTGCTCATAAGGCGGTGTGGTAAAATGGCAATGTTGAAAATGTGGAGTGAAAATATTGAAAATTCGCGAAA
The DNA here is from genome assembly GCA_016271365.2 of Neoceratodus forsteri. Lineage (NCBI taxonomy): Eukaryota > Metazoa > Chordata > Ceratodontiformes > Ceratodontidae > Neoceratodus > Neoceratodus forsteri. Next base: position 1,545,218,361 of record CM057452.1, on the reverse strand, counting down.
CTTACGAGCGTGCATAGGAACTGCACAACGCAGACTCGTAAAACAGTCATTTTTAGGAATTTTTTCACCAAATTTTCAACATTGCCATTTAAGACCTCTGCTCATGATCAGTGTCACTGTGATTTTCTTAATGTGTCCCATACATTGAGTTCGCACACCGACTGCGCCATTGTGCGCTACATGGGTGGAAACACATTTTGGGCAGGATGTGAAAATGACAGCTATACTGCTCATGAGGAGGTGTGGTAAAATGGCAATGTTGAAAATCTGGAGTACAAATATTGAAAATTACATATATGCGGCGTGCGTAGAAACTGCGCAGCATACGCTAAATCAAACAGTCATTTCTAGAATTTTTCACCAAATTTCAACATAGCAATTTTAGGACCTCTGCTAATGAACAGTGTCACCATGATTTCTTAATGCATCCCACATTGATTTCACACACCGACTGCGCATTGTTGCGCTGCATGGCGGAAACATGTTTTGGGCAGGGCGTGAAAATGACAGCTGTACTGCTCGCGAGGAGGTGTGGTAAAATGGCAATGTTGAAAATCTGGAGTGAAAATATTGAAAATTCGCGAACTACGAGCCTGCATAGGAACTGCTGCGCGCACACTCGTAAAACAGTCATTTTTTGAATTTTTGCGCAAATTTTCAACATGGTTTTGGACCCTTCTCATGAATGATGTCACTGTCATGTGTGTTATTCAGGCCCGAAGGGTGATTTCACGCAGTGATTGTGAAATCACCCTTCGGCCCGAATAAGCCATGACAGTGACATCATTCATGAGAAGGGTCCCAAAACCCCATGTTGAAAATGGTGCAAAACTCCAAAAATGCCTGAGATATGCAATAAAGTTGAAACCCCCTATCTAGCCCATTATACAGCTTACCGGCATTTCCTCAGTTCGCGGTCGGCTTTGAAGAGTGCAGACGTGTTCCGGTCCACTGAAGATTGTTGCGCCGAGCTCGGAGTAAGTATGGGGTGAGGGGGTGTGGGAGCAGGGTGCACAGTGGGTGGGTGTGGGTTGTGGGAGGGTGGGAGACTGCTGGGACTGTTTTTACTTTACAGGTTTTTTTATAATTGATGGCGTGGGACATTTGCCATGCTGGGGTGGGCTCCCAGCGTGGCAGAAGGATGGTTTGGGGGCCGTGGAGCCGACGGGGATTGGGCACCCCATCAGCAAACAACGGGACGTTTGCCACGCTGGGGTGGGCTCCCAGCATGGCAGCAAAGATTTGGGGCGGCGTGATGCGGGCGGCATGGCTGGTAGCTGTATGACAGCAGTGGTTTTCTTTGAGCGAAGACCACCCGTCATACACAGCTCCCGCACCCATTGGTGCAGGACTGCCACGCCTGCTCAACTGAGCAATGGATTTAACGGGAGAGGCACACCTCCAAAGTGTGCTACTCTCATCGCATGCATAGTGAATGTAAAATGACTGTTTACGTGCATGCGTTGCAGAGTTCCCACGCACTCGTAAGTTCACAGATTTTCAATATTTTCATTCCAGATTTTCAACATTGCCATTTTACCACATCTCCTTATGAGCAGTACAGCTGTCACTTTTCACATCTCGCCCACAATGTGTTTCCGCCCATGTAGCGCACAATGGCACAGTCAGTGTGCAAAATCAATGTGTGGGACACATTAAGAAAATCACAGTGACACTCGTCATGAGCAGAGGTGTTAAAATGGCTATGTTGAAAATTTGGTGAAAACATTCCCAAAAATGACTGTTTTAGGAGCACACGTTGCGCAGTTCCTACGCATGCTGGCAAGTTTGCGAATTTGTAATATTTGCACACCAGATTTTCAACAGTGCCATTTTACCGTACTTCCTTATGAGTAATACAGGTACCATTTTTCACGTCTTGCCCAAAATGTGTTTCTGCACATGTAGCGCACAATGATACAGTCGGTGTGCGAAAACAATGTTTGGGACAGATTAAGAAAATCACAGTGACACTAGTCATGAGCAGAGGTCTTAAAATGGCTGTGTTGAAAATTTGGTGACAAAACTCCATAAAATGACTGTGTTACGAGTGAGCATTGCGCAGTTTCCACACACCCTCGTAAGTTCATGAATTTGTAATATTTTCATTCCAGATTTTCACCAGTGGCATTTTTCCACACCTCCTTATGAACAGTACAGCTGTCATTTTCCACAACATGGCCAAAATGTGTTTTCACACTTTCAGAGCAGAAAATGCGTGGTCGCTGTGGGAAATCATTGTTCGGGACAGATAAAGAAAATCACACTGACACTGTTCATGATCGGAGGTCCCAAAATGCCTGTGTTAACAATCTGCTGTAAAAAAATCCCCAAACTAGTTACATTACAGGTGTGCATTGCACAGTTTCTATGCACGCTCATGACTTCACCAGTTTTTTTAATATTTTCACAGCAGATTTTCAACATTGCCATTTTTTACACCTCCCCATGAACAGTACCACTGTCATTTTTCACATCCTGTTCGGAATGTGTTTTTGCACCTGTGGTGCCAAATGCCGTAGTCACTGTGCAAAAGCTCTTTCGGCTAACAAACTGATATTGCCACTGTTCATGAGGTGGGGGTAAAAAAAAACATGTTGAAAATTTGGAGTGAAAATACCAATGAATGCCTGAGGCGTTAGGGTTTCCGACCATAACACCCCACCCTGTAGAGAATGACAGGCATCAGGGGTGTGACTTGGGATTCTCGCCTATAATGCTCATACCATTCAACCCCCACCCACACCCTGCAACCAGTGAGAGGCATCAAGGTGTGCCTCGGACTCTTCAGCCCCAAACTTCACCCCATTCTCCTATACCACACCCATCTCACCGTATTTCCTGATGGAATGGGGTCTGCATAAGGGCCAAAGACTCCAAGGCACACCGTGACATTTGCCATTGTCTGCAGGGTAGGGTGTGGTGAAATGGCGTGGTCATTATGCCTGACGACCCGAAGCCACACCCCAGTGCCTGTCACTCTCTGCAGGGTGGTGGTGGGGTTGGCTTCAGTTCAGTACTTCGCTGCCATTCCTATTATGCAGCTCTGTAACTTCTACACTACCAATGCCAATGCCAGCAAGCAAACATTCGGCATTGACAAATGCTTGTTTTAGTTGTCCCACCCGTATGCCAGTTTTTGATTTTGATGGGTGGGTTGCCCCATTTTTAGTTGTCCTAGCAGTATGCCAGTTTTTGATTTTGATAGATATGTTGTCATATTTTTAGTTGTCATGGCAGTATGTTAGTTTTTGACTGTGACTTTGATGGGCAGGTTGCCCCATTTTATTTATTTATTTTTTTTGTCCTGGTAGTTTACCATTTTTGCTTTTTCATGGCAGTTTTCCAGTGTTTTTATACATTCTTATGCATTACAGAAGGTAGCCACATTTATTTCATTTAATGGCTGTGTACCACTTTAGTTTTGTTTATGGCAATATGCCCTGTTAGTTTTGTTTGTGGCCATTTGCCACCTTTTTGTTTAATTCATGGCAGTCTGCCACATGTCTTTTATTTTTTGGCTGTGTGTCACATTAGTTTTGTTCATGTCACTGTGCCACATAGCTTTGTTTCTGACCTTTGGCCTGTTTCTGTCAATTTCTTTTCTATAAATGAGTAGCACCCTACATTCATTACATATGTGTCTGTTGTCCTTCATGGTTCCGTGGGCATTTATGGGGCATGGTTGTCGGGTCTGGTGGTATTGCCTGTGATATGCCATTCATGCTGTGACTTGGTTCTGTGAATTCTCTTTGTGATCACAAGGGAGGCTTTGTGGAGCATTTTGCCAGAGTTTTTGTGGATGTATTTGTGACCGCCACTATTACCTGCTATATTGAAATGTTTTATGCGAATGCTGTGTCAGTTTTCAATCATTCCAATGTACCATTGTTTAGGGACTAGAGCTGATTTGCGATCACTAACTGTGGTTTGCACCACAAGTAGCAACTCTTTGAATATCCCTGCCCATGTATTTTCGTCATCTACTCTTACTTACAATAAAATAAAAATTATACAATGGACACAAAAAAACACACCAAATCCTGCATTTTGATTGTCTGGCTGGCACCTTTTCAGTGTTGTAAATCCTCCATTGAACCCACTGGAAAAAGTGTCAGCCATCAGTCAGCCACAGCAGAACGCCCCTTTCAAATCACTCCAACCATATCCAAATGAGTACCGCGAACCCAGTGCAACTCATCACATACAGCTCCTGCCCCGAAGATAACGCTTCTAAACTAAGTTCTTTTAACTCCCGCTCTGAAATACCAACACTCAACACACACTCCACTACTTTAATGGCTAACACACATAGTGCCCCCCCTCAAAAAAAAATCACAGCTTCGCTATCATTACAATACCCCAAATCAGAAAAGTGCTGGGGACAATTTCAACAAACCGCAGTACCAAAATACAATCCAGCGCATGCGCTCAATCAACTACAGAAACAGTCCTCCGTAAATGAAATTGACTGCATAACTAATTACCTATCCAAACTCCTAACAGGAAAAACAGAGGCTAAACACACTTAACTCAGCACATTAATGACAGAATAAAAGATGTTCCCAGCTCCAGACAAACCATAGAAGCTGCTTGTCAGAAAACAGCTCAAGCACAACAGTGTCCCCCAGCACTATTTTTTGATGCACAGCACTAAATTCACTAATAATTACACAAAACTCAAACAAAAGCAAGTTATGTCTTTATTTATCAACACAAAAAAATAATGCCCTTGTATAATAGAAATATACCTCCTCCAGGGTATGGGTATACTGGTGGATTTACCACAGCTGGTGTGGTTAAGTCCCTCGGCTGCGCCTCGTGACCGAACCACACCAGCCGTGGTAAATCCACCAGTATACCCACTCTCTGTCAGGGTATATTGCTTAATGGTAGTATATGCAGCATCTCCTTTGTATATCCTGTTCTGTGACTGGACAGATAACCTTTTTATTGACAATCTGGTTTAGATCCCAACCACTGCCAACCAGTTTGTCACAGACTGATTCTCTCCCAGAACTCAGTATGTACTGCTACAAGTTTTTTCAACCCTTCAGTCAACCTAAAAGGGTTACCTTGGTACACCACTCGGCACAACTCTCACTCGGGGTGTCTCTAGGTCCAAATCCCACTAAAGCCACTGTTCACACAGTACAGTGCTCTTTTCCAAAGTTAAATGGCCCACCCCTTTTTGTCACAGCTGAGAACACTTTTAGAAATGGTAACTTTGTAGCCTGTCTATTTGGAAATGGATCATAGACTTGCCAATTTACCCCTGGTTATCCCTACCTGAAATGACTCAGTCACAGAAAGCATAAAGTATATAAAAATAACATTTAACACTCTTGGGTATTTATGTATGTTACAGAATAATTCTCACTAAAGGCTATAGGGAATACAGTATTTCTACAGAGACAAATATGAGCACATGTAGAAAAAATACAGATCACACAGAATAAAAAAAAACTAACTGAAAGCTATCTAGCTTCTAAGTAGAGCAGAAAAAGCTGACCTCCAACTGGGAACTGCTGAGTCATGGCAGACTCAAATACATGATGTTGATAGTTCAAACTACCAAACATAACTGACTTCTCATTGTTAACATACAACAGAAATACCTTCAACTGGCTAGCAAGCTGCACCCGCATCATCATACATGCCTCTTTGACATCACATTCTAGACCTGCCATTTGATCTCTGGGGACCACATTTTTCCTAGACTGGTCCAAACTGAATTTATGAAAGCTTGGTCATTTTGTCATCCTGGCTGGCTAAACAGAAGGGTGCCATCTGGGTGTACCAGCCATTTGTTTATGGTCAAAACATTGCCTTTTTGGATGAAAAGGGGCTCAGCTCTTGATGTTTAAGTAATACAAAAGAGCCTTTACAGGACAGGATCTCTTACTGTCCTCACCCAACCTCGGTCAGAGCCCAGAAATGCTTACACAAAAGGCCTGGGACTGATATAGGAAGCAATTTTCAATTCTTCCCATACACTCCACAAATAAAATATTTTACAGGCAACATAACTAGTAAGATTGAAAACAAAATCCTGCATGTTTCATCTGTGACATCACCAGTCCTTGAAAAAAATGAAAAAAAAAAAAGAATATTTTAGTGACCCACTAAATGGCCAGCAATGGCCATGGTAGTCAGGCCTGCTTCTGTCATGCTGGCATCTAGGTCCAGGATTTTATTCCCTAGACTTCTTGCATTTGCATACATGGCCTTCCACATTTTGTTACCACTCTGCCTGCTACCCCTTTTTTCCTTTTTTGCCCTGTCTCCATTCCCCCTCTCTTTTTACAGTTCATGTTCCCATCTCTTTTCATTTCTACCACTCTGCTGTTTTCTTTATTTTGCACCCTGGGGGATTTGCCTCCACTTCAGTCCTCCCTTCTCTATGTTTCAGTCTGTCGGGAAGCATTTTATGTCCCCCCTGATTTCTTCTGCTAACCCCTTCAGCTAGTTTAAATGTTCATCAAAAAACATTTAAACCATCCACTGAGGACTGTGATTCCCTACCCAGATGGATGCAGGCCATCACCTCTATATAGGCCCTTAACCCTCCAGGTTGGTTTCCAGTCCCCAATGAAGCTGAACCCCTGCTGTCTACACCATTCCTTCAACCACAAGTAGAAGCTCCTGGTGTGGAGAATCCTATCCTTCCCCCATCATAGGGAGGTTGCACCTCAGCAAAAGTCACTGAGCATGCTACCTACCCAAGACCCCTCCCCAACTCCCTAAAATCTCCCTGCACAATCCGAGCCCCGTCCCTAGCCAGATCACTTGTCCCCAGGTGGACAATGACATCCATCTCCCCCTCCTGCCCCTCTGCTCTAGCTATCCTTAGGATGTGCTTTCCATCTCTCCAATACAAGGTGTCATGTAGACACCTCTCCTCCCTCTTTCCTTCCCCTCCAGGTCTCTAATCTACTCCTGGAATAATTGAGCCCCCCTACCAACAGAAGTTACTTCCTCCTCTGATGGGGTCTGTGTTGACTACCACAAACTCAACAGCTGCACAGTGTTAGATGCATACCCCATGCCCAGGATGGATGAGGTCCTAGAGAGGTTAGGGGGAGCCATATACCTGACTACGATGGCATGCACCCCTGATCCCTGAAGCCAGAAAGAGGTCAGCCATCATCACTCTGTTTGGCCTCTTCAAGTTCTGAGCATTGCAATTCTGGATGAAGAATGTGTTTGCCACCTTTCAGTGGCTTATGGACCACATTCTTTATGGGGCAGGAGACTTTGCGCTGGCATACATGGATGTCACACCCAACTACAGCCAGACAGGGGCAGATCATGTCAGTCATGTGACTGAGGTGCTCTGCTGACTGAAGGCTGCAGGGCTGACAGTCAAGGAGGAGAATTGTCAAACAGGAATGGCAAAGGTGTCATACCTAGGGCACAGGATATGGAGTGGTTACATCCAGTCTGAACCAGTAAAACTTGAGACCATACAGGGATGGACCATGCCCACAACAAAGAGTAATGTATGGGCCTTCCTGGGGATGGCAAGGTACTATTGAAAGTTTGTATCAGACTTAAGTAGCATGCCCAACCCCCTATCCAATCTCACAGGGAAGAAAATGCCAGAAAAAGTTCACTGGATGGGTCAAGGAGAGACAACATTCTGCTAGTTGAATGATGTATTGTGTCAGGAACTTGTGTTCATGGGCCCTGGCTATTTTATGAAGTTCATTGTGCATGTGGATGCATCTGATCATGAGCTGGAGGGGGTCTGAGTTAGGTCATGTACACAGGAAGAAGCAGTCATGTACCTGAGCAGGAAGCTGCTACCCAGAAAGGAGGCTTACACCACAACTGAGATATAGTGTATGGGTAATGTCTGGGCTGTATAGAATCTGCAAACATATCTGTATGGCAGGGCATTCACACTGGTCACTGACTACAACCCCTTCTCATGGCTCTACAGGGCCAGTGGGCAATACCCCAAATTGTTAAGATGGAACCTGGTACTGAAGTCCTATAACATGGATACTAGATGCCACAGTGGGTCATGCATAGCAATGCAGATGGTTTGTCTAGGCAATAACCAGTGTCCCAGCAAAGAAAGAGAGGTGCTTTAAAGAACTAACAGATTCTTAAACCACAGAGAGAACTTAATGCATAGCACGTAGAGCAAACCTGCTAACATGAAAAACATGACCACTGAATATTATGGCCAAATAAGCTGGAAAGCTTAAGAGTAGGATGTAAAAGAACTAGGTGGGTGTAAAACTGATTGGTAGGCAGAAGCCAGAGAATGGTGGTAAATGAGGTGCACTCCAGGGTGAGGGGGTTATGAGTGGGGTGCCTTAGGGGTCAGTACTGGGACCCCTCCTTTTTAATATCTACATCAGTGATATAGCAGATGGGCTAGAGTGAAGGGTGTGCCTATTTGCAGATGATACAAAAATTTGCAATAGGGTGCACACCCGGGTGGGGGGGGGGTGGAGGTCTTGAAGGCAGGACCTGAAGATTCTGGAGGGGTGGTCGGAAACTTGGCAATTGAAATTCAATGTCAAAAAGTGCACTGTGATGCACTTGGGGTGTAAAAACCTGTGAGCAGCTTACCGGCTTACACTCTAGGGGGGAAGGAAATAAAAAAAAAAACAGCAGGAGAGGGATCTGGGGATTATATTATCAATCATCCTTAAGGTAGGTAGCCAATGCAGCAAAGCTGTGGGGAAGGCAAATGGAATGTTGGCATGCATTGTGAGGGGCATAACTAGCAGAAGGATGGAGGTATTGATGACTCTTTACAAAGCCATGGTGAGACCGCACCTGGAGTACAGGGTCCAGTTCTGGAGACTGCACCTATGCAAGGACATAGATGTGATAGAGAGGGTTCAGAGTAGGGCAACCAAGATGGTGCACAGTATGCAGGGGGAGCCATATGAGCAGAGGTGTAGGGATTTGGATCTGTACCAATTGGAGACCAGAAGGGCGATGGGGGACATGATTGAAACTTTTAAGTGTGTGAAGGGGATCAATATGGTGAAGGAGGGGAGCTTATTTAAAAGGAAGGAGGGGGCTAAAACTAGAGGGCATAGCCTAAGATTGCAGGGAGGAAGATATAGAGGCAATGTGAGAGGGCAATTCTTTACAGAGAGGGAGGTGGAAGCCTGGAACAAATTACCAGAGGAGGTGGTGGGGCTGAAACTGTGGAGGGATTCAAGAGGGCATGGGACAGACATATGGGGTTGGTAAGTGGGGGCAAGGGCAGGGCCCATGGAAAAGAAGATGAGTAGGGGGAGGAAGGGGCAGACTCGATGGGTCATTGGGGTCATTTCAGCCATGGGATTTCTATGATTTTATTATTACTGAGTCATGGTGCACAGGAAATAATGACCAGAACATGGCCCTACCAGGCTATACTTAGTTCAGCAAAGATAGGGTGGAAAGGAAGGGAGCAGGGGTGGTGCTGTATGTAAGAGAGGGTGTTAAAGTGATGGAGACACAGGGAATCCAGGAGAGAATGGATGGGTTGAAGGTACTGTGGGTCACCCTGGAGTTGGGAAACAGAGCCACTGTTCACACTGGCATGATCTATAGACCTCCAGCACAGGGGGAGAAATTAGATAAGGCACTGGTGGAAGCCATTGGCACAATGGCAGAAAAAGAGGAGATGCTGAAGTTGGGGGACTTCAGTCTATCAGATGTAGATTGTAGCCTCCCAGCTGCAGCTTCAGCTAGAAGCAGGAACATCTTGGACTCCCTGCAGGGGGCATTACTCAGTCAACTTGTCAGGGAGCCCACCCATGATGTGACAATACTGGGACTGGTGCTCACTAACAAGGACAGTATTGCAGACATCAAGATGGGAGGCCACCTGGTGACCGGTGATCACAGCACAACATTAGGATGGCAGTGGAAGCAAATTCACAAGGACAAGGGTCCTGGACTTCAGAAAGGCAGATTTAAAATATGGGTAGTGCCTCATAGATGACCTAGGAAGGGAGATGGCTTAACTGCAGTGGTGAAACAGTGGACTAAGCTTAGGAAAGGCATAGTGAAGGCAGCACACCTCTGCTCAAAAGAAGTGATCAAAAACAAGAGGAAAAAGAGACTGCTATGGTTCTCAAAGAAAGTGGCTGAAAGGGTAAAGGCTAAAAGGTTAGTATTCAGGTGGTATCAGGAGATGCAGAGGAAGAGGACGTGGAGGTGTAGCAGAAGATGCAGGGGAAGCAGTGAGGAGTGCAAAGGTGCAAACTAAGGAAAGAACATCCTGGATGTAATGAAAGGTAACACGACTTTTTTAGGTATATAAGTAAGAAAAGTTAGACTAGGGGATTGATTGCAAGGTTAAGGAGGGCAGGTGAGGACTGTACAGAGGAGGTTCGGGAAAAAAGCAGACATCCTGTACAAATACTTTTGTTCAGTCTTCAGAAAGGAAAGGGAAAGGGATGGGCCATATAAAAGCAACAAGAGCACTGGAAGGAGGGAGGAAGACACAGTGGAGAGTCCTGAAGGGGCTCGCAAATCAATCTGAAAGCAGACAAAGCTATGCGGCCAGATGGGGTGCACCCAAGAGTATTGAGAGAGCTCAGGGAGGTACTGACTACACCATTAACAGTCCTTTTTAACAACTCACTGGAAAAGGAAGTGGTTCCAGAGGACTGGAGGAGGACATATGTAGTTTCATGTCACAAAAGCAGTAACAGATAGGAGGTTGGAAACTATAGGCCAGTCAGCCTGACACTGGTGGTGGAAAAATTAAGGAGTCACTGCTAAAAGAAAGAATTGTAGAGTATCTTGAATCCAGTGGGTTACAAGACCTGAGGCAGCATGAATTCATGGCGGGAGATCATGTCAGACAAATCTGGTAGATTTCTTTGACAGGGTGACCAGGGAAATAGATCAGGGTGGGGCAGTGGACATGGCTTACATAGATTTCAGTAAGGCTTTCAGCACCATTCCACAGAGGAGCCTCACAAGGAAACTGGGCAGCTTAGGGGAAGGTCCTAAGGTAGTAAACTGGGTAAGAATATGGTTAAGGGATAAAAGTCAAAGAACCTCAGTGGGGCCATGCATTTCTGCTCAAAGCTGAACCAGCCTAAAATTTCATGGTGATCTGCATATACATCCCATGATGCTTAGCATTATGGGAGTATGTGTGATTTTTAATTTTTTTGGTTAAGGGATAGGTGACAGAGGGTGGTGGTAAACCGTGTTCACTCTAGGGAAGGGAGGGTAGTTGGCAATGTTTCTCAGGGCTCAGTACTGGCACCAGTCCTCTTTAATGTCTTTATGAGTGACATTGCAGATGAGTTGTAAGGGAAGGCCTGCCTATTTGTAGATGACACCAAAATGTGCAATTTGGTGAACACTCCAGAGGGGGTGGAAAGAATGTGCAGAGATCTGAGAAAATTTGAGGAGTGGTCAAGGGCATGGTAGCTGGGTATCAGTGTGAAAAAGTTCAAAATCAAGCACTTAGGACAAAGAAACACAGAGGCAGAGAACAAAATAGGAGAAGAGTTATTGACAGTCACCAAATAAAAAAGGGACCTGGGAATAATCATATCTAATGACCTCAAAGTGGTGAAGCATTGTGACAAGGCAATTGGTAGGGCCAGTGGGATGTTGGGGTGCATAGGGAGGGGTATCCCCAGCAGAAGGAAGGAGATCATGTTTTCATTGTATAGATTGCTGGTGAGATCTCACTTGAAGTACTGAGTCCAGTTCTGGAAACCACATCTCAGGAAGGACATAGTGTGGAGGCTGTCCAGAGGAAGGCAACTAAAATGGTGCAAGGTCTGCATCAGCAGCCCTATGAGGGGAGACTGAAGGACTTAATATATATACCCTGGAAGACAGGAGGGGGGATATGACAGAAACCTACACATACCTCTTGTGGGTATATAAGGTACAGCAGGGGAGTATTTTTCAGAGAAAAAGATGCCTGAGAACAAGGGGACATGCAATGAAGTTGGAAGGGGGTAAATTCAAGAGCGATGTGAGGAAGTACTTCATCACTGATCGAGTGGTGGATGCCTGAATTGTCTTCCAGCAGAGGTGTTGGGGGTGAAAATAGTGGGATTCAGGAATGCAAGGGATATGCATAATGGAATCTTAGTGGAAAGCAAGGCGTACGGGAGGGAGCCAGAGATCAAGTAGGATCTGCATTGACAGTATAGGCAAGAAAAAATAGGCAGACTGTGTGGTCTAAGTGGTCCTTATCTGCCATCAAATTCTATTTATTAAATGTTTTTATGTTGCCCCCTCAGTGTTGTTTCACTCTCTCAAGGACTCTGTAGGGTGGCTGCTTCAGCGAGGCCTGGGACCCTATATCCACATGGTGCTCTGCCAGTGTGGCATACCTCAGTTTCTCCATGAACATTTCCCCACATGTATGCATCACCCCACTCATTTCAGCAGCTTGGACTGGTGTGAGCTGCTCCAGAGGGTAACAATGCCCATTGAGGATTCTTTCTTAACCTCTCCCAGGAGATACACCAGTGGGCCTCCTTCTGTTTCTTCCTCTGGATAGTTGCACCCAGCCAGGGCCATCTCATTCTAGTCATGGTTGGGCTTCATCATGTTTACATGGAAGATTTGCTGCTCATACCTCTTGTTAGGTAGCTCCAGCAAGTAATTAACATCATTCACCCTCCTGACCATTTGGTAAGGACACTACCAAACTGCCTGTAGTTTATTCAGTCGGATGGGGATGAGTACTATCACCTATAACCTGACTTTGTACTCTCAGGCTCTGGACCCATGGTCATACCACATCTTCTGTCTCTGTTGTGCAGTGGCTAGGAGCTCTTGGGCAAACACCATGAGCTCACTGAGCCATGACTTCAAATTCAGGACATACTCCACAATAGATTTAACCTCTAGGAGCAAGCTGGCCCTCTAATTAATCCGTTACAAAATCAATGGGTCCCTTACCCTATGGCCAAATAGGAGCTCAATGGGTATAACCCTGTGGATTCCTGAGGGACTTCCCAATATGGGAATAAGAGACAGGGTAAATACGTGTCCCACTCTCTCACATGCTGGTCAGTGAATGCCTTTAACATAGATTTAAGTGACTTTAAATAGTTTGACCAGACCATTAATCTGGGGGTGTTATGGGGAGGCCCCAAGCTGCTGCACCCCACTGTTCTCCCAAAGACTAGCCATTAGGGCAGACATGAAATTGGTGCCCTTGTTTGACAGAATCTCTTGAGGAAAACCCACCCAGCTGAATATCCCCAGCAGTTAGCTGGCCACTTTTTCTACCTTAATGGAGGACAAGGGCACACCCTCTGAGTACCGAATGGCATAATCCATGACTTAGTTGGATCTCGTGTTGGCACTGCCTTTCTTACTTCTCTCACTCCTGTTACTCTTTCTTCTGCTCCTGTCTCATTTGGATCTCATGTTGGCACTGCCTTTCTTGCTCCACTGTCTCTTTCCCTTTGCCTTTGCCTTAACCAGAGCAAGCATCATTTGTATCCCATCTGCTTGCACAGTTGCCCCAGTTATAGGCTGTGGCTCATTTGCACTCTTCTTAGCCTCCATCTAATGACCTTGGCTAGCTGTGACCACTTTTATACTGCATCCTTGGTCACTTTTCTCAAGAGGTCTATGAGGTCTGCCTATGGCTGGCCTCCCTCAGAGACAAGTCTTCTCATTTTGTAGAGCTCGTCAAGGTGTGCCAACTTCACTTTTTCATGTGGCCGAGACATAGTGTCTTCTAGCTATCTACGCTTACTTACAACAAAATAAAAATGATAGTATATGTAGTATCCCTTTTGTATATCCTGTTCTGTGACTGGACAGACAACCTTTTTATTGACAACATTTCAGATCCCAACTACTGCCAATCAGTTTGTCACTGACTGGTTCTCTCCTAGAACTCAGTCTTCACTGCTACCAGTTTTCACAACCCTTCAGATGTCTGGAAGGGATACCTTGGTAAACCACCACCACTCAGCAAGACTCTCACTCTGGGTATCTCTAAGTCCAAATCCCACTAGAGCCACTACTCCCCCATACAGGAACACGTCAATTTGTCCCAGTCATTTTGCTCCATGACAACTCACCCTGGACTATTAGCTCCGGCATCAATCAGCTCCCATGTCAATTCATTCCCGGACAGTTTGCTCCCACTACATATCGTACTGTTCTCCAACAACAATTACAGCATGACTTCCACTTCTGCAACCCTCGAGCACACTGCCTCATCTGGTGAGTGAATTGCACCCACCTGGAGTTTATTTTATAATATTTACGCTTGGGGCAAATTGTGTGGGGACAAATTCATGTGGAAGCTGATTGAAGCCGGAGCTAATAGGGGCAAGTTGTTGCAGAGTGAAATGACCAGGACAAATTGTGATGTAGTCACACAGTACAGTATGCTTTCCCATAGAGCAAACAACACATCCCTTTTGTCACAGCTGAGGAGTTTGCCTTAGAAATAGTAGCTTTGCAGCCTGTCACTTTGGAAATAGATCATAGACTTGTCAATTTACCCTTGGTTATCTGTAACTGAAATGACTCAGTCACAGAAAGCATGAAGTATATAAAAGTAACATTTAATACTCCATGATATTTACATATGTTACAGTATCATGCACACTAAAAACTACAACAAATACAGTGTTCCTACAGAGATAAAAATAAACAAATTTGTAAAAGATACAGATCACACAAGAAAAACCCAACTCCAAGCTATCTAGACTCTAAACAGAGTAGAGGAAGCTTATCCCCAACTGGGAACTGGTAAGTTATAACAGACTCGAGCCCATGATGTTTCTAGTTCAAAATGCCAAACATAACTAACTTCTCATTGTAAATATACAACAGAAATACCTTCAGCTGACCAGCCCACTACATCCACATCATTATACATGCCTCTCTGATATCACATTCTGGACCTGCCTTTTGATCCATGGGGTCCACCTTTTTCCCAGTCAGGTACAAACTGGATTTCTTTATTGTAGATTGGTCCTTTTGTTATCATGGCTGGCTAAATAGCACTGTACCAACTGGGTGTATCAGCCATTTGTTTATGGTCACAACATAGCCTCTTCAGATAAAAAGGGGCTCAGCCCTTGATGTTTAAGTAAAACAAAAGAGTCTTTACTAGACAGGAACTGTTGCTGTCCTCACCCAACCTCTGTGAAAACCCAGAAATGCTCACACAAAAGGCCTGAGACTGGAATAGGAGGCATTTTTCAATTTTCCCCATACATACCACAACTAAAATATTTTGCAGGCAACATAACTAGTAAGATAAAAACAAAACTTTATGGGTGTTATATCTGTTATACTCACATCCTCAGTGACCAAGTGTGTGTTCTTGGGATGCTTGCAATTTCTCCACTGGTGTCCATATAATCCACACCTGAAACAATTATAGTCCCCATGGATCCAGGTGTTAGCTATTTCTCTTTCCTTTCATTGGGTGACATACCTGTGATGCAACTGGGTGCATAGTGCAAGGGATCCTCCCCATCCTTGTGTTACCCCCTCTGCTGCTCCTGTACCAGCTGGATCAGCATGTGAAGTCTGGCCAGGAGACATGACATCCCGAGATCCTCCTGTGCAGACACTGGGGTGCTCCCCAACACAGATCAGTGGTACCTTCAATTGAAAGTCACTACAGACAGTCTTTATTCCTGCTGCCATACCTGTCCAACCAGCTCCTAATACCAGGGTGTCAAGTTTACAGGGTCTCAAAGACTCCAAATGGTAACTACCTGTTCAGTGAAAAGAGCTCCTTCTATCACTTGTTCCACTCTGGTCCAGTTTGTGTTGGCCACATTGAGACTTCCTTTTTGGTAGGCTCTTTGTATGACCTTTTCATCTGCACAATAAATGCTAACAACTTCTCTCCCTTTGTTTGTTATAGCAGGACCAGTTGCATCAGAATTTTCCTAGGCTTCTCCATATTTCTATACATGTGTTCTAGTGTAGCTAAGCACTTCTTGGCTGTGGCATCAGCTTTTGATGCTAGGAGGGCCACAATAGTGACCAAAGTGGGACCTCTCAAAGTTTTAGTCAAAGAAAATCTCTTCTTATGCTCAGAGCCTTCCACTTCTTGCATCATTAGAGTAGCTTGCACTTTCCAAGTATCAACATCCTCCTCTCTGCTCAGGGTGTGTCTCACTCTAGAGAAAAGTAGAGCCTTTTGTAGTCACTTAAAGGACAGGGCAGTTTTTCCATCAACCATCCCATGGCATCTAACATGGTGGGTTCTAGGGCCGTCCCATACCCCAAAGAGTCCAAAAGTTCCTTCAAGTCTTGGGTGGTCTTGCTCTCTTTAGCAAGCTTTTCTTGCATTTTGCAATCAGAGTCCACCCTTTGATGGAAGGGATGTCACTGTTGAGGCCTCTCCCTCAGCTGAAGAGCTTCTGGGGTCTTATACCCCATAAACGATGAGAGTGGCATAGAATGTTTGCATTCACCCTGCACTCAAGTCCTACTATGTTGTTGACAGTCTGAGTACCCAGCTTGCATGTCATATGCAGTATTTTCAGCTTGCCAACCTCTTCAAAGTTTTTACCCAACAGTTAACATTTTTTTTCCTTTTGTCCATGTCTTTGGGGACATTTTTAAATGGATATACTTCCTTGGGATCCAACAACTTTACTTTCCAGTACCTCTCCACTTCCTTGAAGGCCATATTGCTTGCTACAGATTACTGAACTTTTGAATTCTTCTGAGGGCAGGGACAGGGCAATTCTATTTCACCACACTGGTGGTTAACTGGGTGACTTGTTGATAGCAGAGGTACAATTCCAGGTGTAATACTCTTTTATGGTGGGCATCCTCCCAGATGCCTTGGGGTAAGGGTGCCACTGCCTCACACCGCCACTGGGCTGCTGTAGATGTTTGCAGTGGCTACTGTTTTTTTTTCTCTCTCCCCTAGTGAGGGAGTTCATATCCGGAAAGAAGAAACTACATGGTTTTTCAACTGAGATAAAAATTTAAGCATGCCTGGTGACTAGTCAGAACAGCCTCCCAGGGATGCTATACCTGCCCACTTCTCCACTTTGTTCACCCCCTCCAACAGACCCCAAACAAACACACAGTTTCCCCAAATTAGAATGCACTGTAATACTGCTGAATCAGTAATGAGATATGGCTTTACTAATGAGCACAACTTTATTTCAAGGGGTAGCCCTGAAAGGTAAAAGGGGTTAGTGCAACTGAAATTGTGGACAGTCTCCCTATGCACTGTGCAGGCTTGGCCCTTACCATGTGCTTCAGTGGCCACTGCATACAAGGCTCTACTTCGGCATGGCCAAATAGTTTTCCAAACTGATCGTGGCAGCAACAAGGGTGAAGGTGGTGCAACCAGCACAATGCAACAATGGGAAACAGAAAACTGTCGCTACTCACCAGTGCAGACAAACAAGACACTAGGCTCATGACTGCAGTAGCATCACATTTATTAGAGTGGGGTAGACAGCAACAAGAAGAATAAAACAGAACAGGCAAATGAGGGAGTTGTGCAGTGATGTCTCAACTTTAAATTTAAAAAGTACCATTTCATAATACAGTTCTGAATTGTAATCACCATTTGAGAACTAATATTGGGCCCTATTCACAGTAGGGTTGCCTATGTGTCGTGCATCTGAGGTACACAGGCAACCCTACATAGGAATGCTACACTGTGGGGGTCCAGCAGACCCCTGATGGCATTCATAGCCACATGCAAACCCATGTGCACTGGATCCCCAGACCACCTGCACAGCTATGCAGACAGATGGTCTAGGGGTGTGCTGGGGGTGTTCCCACACTCAGCACCATCCACTAAGGTGCAGGGTTGGCACTGAGTGCTGGGCAAGGGGGGGAGCATGAGTTACGCAATGGGAGACCCTGCTGTAACTGTTATGCACCCCCATTGATGACACCTGCCAGCACTGATGGGACATGAATTCCCCTTAATGTGCTGCCTCAGCCCCCCTAGCTGCATTGTAGGGCTGGGGGAAACCATTCAAGTACTCAACCATACATATGAATTTCAAAGCATCTGCACCTGCCCAGAATCCCTTGCTCACATAGAGCAGGGGATCCATTGTGGTACCCAATTTGGGCATCCCATAGAATGCCCACCTGTACCCTGTGATCCACTCCTCACACAGCTTCAGTCAACCCCCTTGCAGTGTGCACTGGGGGGGTGGGGACAGGTGCTCTGTGGGTGCTTGTGGTTGTGAATACCATGCACCCTGTGCCTGTTTGGGGCTGCGTAGTGATGTGGGAGTTATATGCGAATTTGGTGTGTATAACCCACACCGTAGTGAACAGGGCCCATTCATTGTAAATGATGTTCATTCTATGTGCTGCTACTGTCTGTTTAAGAACATCCATCACAATCAGACAGTATCGGGTAGCCTGACAGTCTCTTGACAATGTGTAGGTGCGCAAAACATTGAGATGTCACTGCACAACTGCACACCTCTCAATTTTGCCTGCTCACTTTGCTTCTGTGTACCCACTCTAACAAACCTGATACATCTGCAGTCATGAGCCTAGTGTCTTGTTTGCCTGCATTGGTAAGTGGTGCCAGTCTTCTGTTTCCCAAATAACAGTCTTCCCTGACTTCCTTTAGTAGAGCCTGACCAGGTGCAGCCTTTGCACTCGGTCCATCTCCAAACCACAAATCACAGTACAGATAAATGAGATGGTTCTCTTGTAGTAGAGGCTGCTGTGCACTCTTGTGAAGTACCATGGTTCTCCCTTTTTATTTTGTTAGAGCTCCCTTAATATCCATTCCTAGGTACCGAGGGTTGAATCAATGTAGGCCCATTGATGTTATCACAGGTTGGTTGGTGGTGGTGGTATACAGTACTTTACTTTTAAGTGAGCAACATGCTCAGTTATAAACCCCAAACCCAAAGACCATGCAATTGTTTAAAAAGAGTATAAAACTTCAGAATGTGAGGTACAGTGGTGACCCCCATGATGAAACCCACTTTTAAAGCACTCTGCAGTATGCTGCAGCAGACCTACTGAATAAAGCAATGTAATTTCAGTGACAATTAGTCCCTTTTATCATGCAGGAAAGTGTGGCATTCATTTCATCTTGGCAGTATCACATTTTCCTGAATGACAAAAGGGACTAATTGCCATTGAAATTACATTGCTTTATTTAGTAGGTCTGCTGCAGCATTCTGCAGAGTGCTGCAAAATGCTGCAGAATTGGGTTTCATCCTGGGGAGCACTACTGTATTTTAAGATCCTGGCCCAATGGCCAAATGCAAAGAACATTTTCACAAATGATACAGTTACCTTCCCTTGGTTCCCCTACACTAGATGGACCACATGGGGACTGCTGTCCTACCTCCCTGATGGAGGCCACCACATCTGTAGAAGCTGCATTGTGGATTCCCCAGAGACCCAATGTAAGAGCTAGAGAAGGAAGGAGGGAGCTGGGTGATCTTGTTCTTGTACATTTACAACATCTTCATCAGAGGCACTGATTTCTGATGAAGGAGCCAGATATGCATGAGTAGCATATCATTGAGTGCCACGTCTATTGGTACTAGACAGAGCTTTTTCCTTAATTATTGACTTTCTAGGTCTAACTGTTTTGGCTACCTGTTTTTGTGTTTTGTCTGATTTTTTTGGCAATGCTAACAATGCTGCATGTCTTTAATTAGGGGATTCACCAACATTTTTTTCTTTTTCTGGTTGTGTTGCTTCATTTTCATCAGCTGTATTAATAATATCTGCAGCAGTGAATTTCCCTTTTTTTAATTTCTTTTAGGGAAATATTTTTATTGTTATGTGTACCAATTTCAGCCATACTGCTGGTGTTGGCCACATGTTCCATAACAGATTCTGAATCCATTTTTTGGGGTCCAGTTTAATGACTTAATTATTAGTAGTAGTTTAGATGCAGAGATGGGCAACACAGAGTCTGAGATATGCCACCCCCCTCTCAAAATATGTGAGACACTATGACTTAGCAGCAGTTTAGTCACAGAGATGGGCAACACAGGGTCTGAGATGTGACACCCCCCTCTCAACATGAGTCCTGTGACCTAGAAGTAGTTCAGTCATAGAGATAGGCAACAAAGAGTCTGAGATGTGACAGCCCCCATTCAAAATCCGTATGTCACTATGATCTAGTAGCAGTAGTAGTAGTTCAGGCACAGAGATGGGCAACACAGAGTCTGAGACATGCCTCCCCTTCAAAATCTGTATGCCACTATGATCTAGTAGCAGTAGTAGTCGTTCAGGCACAGAGATGGGCAACACAGAATTTATGGCAGTATGACCTAGTAGTTGTTCAGGCAGAGAGATGGGCAACACAGAGTCTGAGACATGATACTTCCCCTTTCAAAATACGTGAGGTACTATGATAAAGTAATAGTTCAGTCACAGAGATGGGCAACACAGAGTCTGAGACATGACAGCCCCCCCTTCAAAATCTGTATGGCACTATGACCTAGTAGTAGTTCAGGAACAGAGATGGGCAACACAGAGTCTACGGCAGTATGACCTTTCAGGGCAGCACAGAGATGGGCATCACAGAGTCTGAAATGTGGGTGACACCCCTCTTCAAAATCTGTATGGCACTATAAGCTCCCCTCAACATTAATGAGTCACTGTGACTGTCAGACAGAGTCCCACTGTCCTATCTGTTCCCCTTACTAGTTCTTCTTACTTTCTTAATATTTTTTTTTATATTTTCCAAAAAGCAAAAGAATTATTAAGTTGCTGGATACTAGTGATCTTTATAAACTTTTCTTCTTCTATTTTGTTGATATTACAAGAAAGACAGACTGTTTAAACTAATACCTAACTTATACCTAACCTGTTCAGGCACAGAGATGGGCAACACAAGTTCTGAGGCATGACATGGCCACTTTCAAAATCTGTGTGGCTCCATTATCTAGTAGTAGTTCAGGCACAGAGATGGGCAACAAAGAGTCTGAGACTGGGTGACACACACACCCTTCAAAATCTGTATGGCACTATGACCAAGTACAGTAGTAGTTCAGGCACAGAGATGGGCAACAAAGAATCTAAGATGTGAAGCCCCTCTCAAAATTAGTGAGGCACTATAACCTTCCAATAGAGTCCTCCTGTCCTGTCTGCTCCTCTTATTAGTTCTTTGTTAATATTTTTTTTAATTAAAAAATCTATATTTTTCAACAAGAAAAGGAAAATAATTATTAAGTTGTTGGATGCTGTACACTACTGATATTTGAACTTTTTTTTTTATTTTGTTGATTTTGCAAGAAAAACAAACTGAAACAAATACCTAACCTAGCCTATCACATTCACTACTATATTTCTTTTTGTTGCTGGATGATTTCATGAGAACTGCACCTGCCTCATGGCACTGCAGACAGCAGGCCATGCTTTCTGTTCTACCCCTAAAATCCCTTTAGTTTCCTTTACTTTTCTAAAACTAAGAAAATGTCTGCACTCTGCTGTTGTCTGCTGTTGAAAACATTGGGCTCTCTCTTTCTGACTAACGAAAAACATTGTTTTTTTTTTTTTTTTACTGTGGAGTCTGCACACACAACTGTCTCCTTTCAATGTTAAACTCCAAATGAACTGGACACACTGGCACCGATTCTCAAAGATCCCTTGGAGCGACGCAAGTTGTGTCACTCCAGGGATAGGGCAAACTTGGGGTGCACCACAGACCCTGCACCAGATTCTGTAAAAATTAGGGTCCCAGTGCTAAAGTCCCCAATTTTGCCATGCGTCACTCACAGCAACAAACAGTTGGCACACTGGGGAATTGCCGCAGGGATCCGGCCCCCTGCCCAGCAAAACAATAACAGAGCCACGATGGTGCGGGGTCAAATTGCCCACTAGGAGTGGGACAGGGGACAAGGGATAGGTGGTGGCAGAGACTGATTGGGTGGGGGAGAGTTGTGACTGCGTAAGTATGATGTGGCACCCAGCAGGGTGTGAGTACAGCATAATACATATCATAAATGCCAGCATGTCCAGATACTGTACTATAATGTACAGTGAGTAGTATCCATACAGTAGGTACAGTGCCAGCCCTAATGAAACATAAGAAAGGAGTAACCAGTGATACAGCAACAGAATGGGGCATCATATTGCAATGTCACAGCAGACCGCCCGACTGTACAGTGATGTCTGTATCACTGTACAGTCAGGTGGCTTGCTGTGTTATAGTGCAGTATGATGCCCCATTCTGCTGCTGTAACATTGGTTTCTCCTTTATTATATTTAATCAAGGCTGGCAATGTACCCACTGTACAGCATATTACAGTACCTGGACATGCTGGCATTTACGATATGTATTACACTGTACTCACACCCTGCCAGGTGCCACTTCGTGCATAAGCAGTCACAACTTTCCCCTCACAATCAACCTCTGCCACCGCCCTGTCCCTTATGCCCCCAGCAGCCCAGAATCTGCCCTCTCCCAGTGGAGAAAGCCACTTGGACCACCTCCTGGCTGGTCTAAGTACTGCCTCATCTTGCTGCCAAGGTAGGGCTTCTAGAATCCCAAAAAGGGGGATGTTGCAGCCCTGCTGTGACACAAGCCCCCTTGCAACCTGGCACACCTGGTTGGTTGCTGAAACCTTGGTGCAAGGGGGCTTTGGCACAGCTTCATTAGATTGATGTAGGCTGCTTTACAGAACTGAGTTTGTTGCAAGTTGTGACACAAGTCACCATTTGGATCAAACTCTTATGATGCAAGTCCCTTTCATTAATCTAAATCTTTTGAGAATCAGGCTCACTATTTCCTATGGGATGTTCTGTGGTGGCTGACACACAGAATTGGCTAGAACGTAAGTCAATCACAGAAAAAAGGCCCTCATTGGTTGGCTCCCTTCAGTGCCCCAGTATCACTAGTGTTTACCTTTGTTGGTCATGTGTGGGTCCAGGGACTCACGAGTATTCGGTAGAGATCAGAAAAAAAAGTTTTATTTATTTATTTTTTTTAATTTCTGTACCCTGCTCTACCTTGTTCAGTGACTTGCATTACAGTACTGGTGGTGAGTGCTATCATTATTTTTTTTTTTTTGCTGCCCGTAATCTTTTGCTGCTTTCTGGCCTGTAGTTCTTCCGTGTTCTGGGACACTCCCTGTACCCACCATGCCACACAGACATACATAGAACAGACTTATGCCTGTAATCCAGCTTTCCTGTCATGTGCCATGAAGTACCGGACCACACCACACTTCCAAACTGAGCCAACTCATCAACTCAGGTCGAGCCATGAAAGACTTGGTATTCCCAATCAGTACCGAGTCGGTCCAGTCCAGGGAGATTTGGAAGTACGGCAGAGCCAGTCTGCCCATCCCTATTTTGGATACATACAATTTCACTTGGAGAGTATTGAAAGCATTCTGGATGTCATTTAAGGCCTTTGGCACACTAGGTCTGTCTGCAGTCAGCACTGTATTATTTGCATGGTAGTGTAGTTTAGCATCCCAAATATCATGCTCCAAGCTTTAATTTAAAAAAGAAAAAGTTTCTAACCCTAATAGTTCCAAAGGTAGCCCTTTCTGAAGAGGATCACAGAAGGAAGGGGGTAGCTGTTTGCTTGCTGCTGGGGGCAAAAATCATTTGCTTCATTTTAGAAGCATTAAGAAGTACAGTAGTTTAGATTCAGTTTCACTTGGAGAGCATCAAAGGCATTCTGGAGGTGATTTAGGGCCTCTGGCACACTAGGTCTGATTGCGTACAGCACTGTATCATCTGTGTAGCAGTGCAGCTTAACACTTAGACTGCCAACAGAATTAGAATGTATTGGAGTTCTGGACTCATAAATCAGTCTGTGGCGCTGCATGGATTAACATCCCCAATATCATGCTCCAAACTTTAATTAAAAAAAGTTTCTAACCCTAATGGTTCCAAATTTAGCCCTTTCTAAAGATAATTTCTTAGAAAAGGAAATAACTTTGAAAATATTAGTGCTAGATATATTGATAAGTATTAAAAATGGTTTATTTTTTTATTCACTGACAATTGAAAATTATATTAATATAGTCATTCAATGATGCCCTGCTTCCAAGCTTTAATTTAAAAGGGAACTTAAATTTCTAGCTGTTATCTGTCCAAAGTGAACCATTTCTAAAGATAATTTCTTAGGAAAGGGCTAACTTTTGAAACTTTGTAAAATTGTTGATAGTTTCATTACTGATAATTGAAAAACTGCATCAGTCTAACTTTTCTATGTTGCCCTGATTCCAAGCTTTCATTTAAGAAAAATAGTTTCTAGCCCTCGTGCTTCTAAAAAAAAAAAATTCTCTGAAAAGGGCTAACTTTGGAACTGTTAGGCTGGAGATGTCTTTCTTGCAAATCCAAGCTGGAAATCAGGGCAAAAAAGAATAGTTATACTGATACAGTTTGTAATTATTAATATTTAAAAATATTATCGACAAGTATAAAGTTTATATATAAATATTTGTTGCCCTAATGGTTTCCAAGTTATCCCTCTTCAAAGAAATTTCCTTTGGGAAAGGCCTCACTGGGCCAGCTCGTCAGCACAGCAGCAGGGCTGTGGCTTGTGACCCTGATGACCTGGGCTCAGGAATGAGCCTAGTGCTTTTGGAGACAGAAAGAGGGGGAAGAGGACTGAGCATTGCACAGTCCACTCTTCTGCAGGAGAGGAAGGGTTGCAAGCACCACTACAATACTACCACCAGGGGCCCACAGGTGGTGATGCAGTCAGAGCAGTTGATGGGAGGGAGCTGGGTGGGGAGGGAGCTGAGTAGAGTTTGCTGTCTAGTGATGGAGGATAAACCATACATACTGTATAAAAAGAAAGGGCTAACTAGCCAGCCTCATGGCAATGATCAGTAAAGATCGCTCCGGCATGCTGGCAACCTGAGTTCACACCCCGAGCCCAGGACATCAAGAGCAGAGAATGATGGGGAGGATTTACAGCATTCACTGGATGCTGTCTTGGGGTATCAGAACTGTGTTACATTTGCTACTGTATGCAGTAAATGTTGGTGACAGGCTTTGCAGTGTTGTATTGGCAGCGTGGATTACCACATACTGCTGAGCATCCCCCCAGGACATAGTAGCATGCCTGCACTGCAGTGGCGGGCAAGGAGAAAAAGGGGGAAAAGCAGTCCATTGGGCTCATGCCTGACTTCATGGTAGTGGTGGAAGATGCCAGGGATTCTAGAGACAGAGTTCTGCAGCAATGGATATGACAACTGGGCAGCAGACTCCAGACAACTAAAAGCCTGAAGGAGTGGCAAGCACTGGGTGAGAAATAAAAAATAATGTATGAGTTTACACATTACAGTGTGTAACAAGCTTTTTGTGTACACACCCATGGTGTGTGATATCACATAAACCACAAGTCTAATGATAAAGTGGTCTATACTGGTATAATTACTGGTTATGGTGTTTAATAAGTAGTTTTCCATCACTTTCAAATGCCCATACAACCAACTTTTGCCATAATACAAGGCTGCTTATTATGGCAAAGCTGTAACTCAAACTAATTCTATTTGTTTAGCTAGTTTTCCCCGGCACTCACAAAACCAGCAATTATATGAAATAAACTATGGGAGGTTGATATTATTTGTTTGTTTTTTCACACACTCTCGGTATGTGAAACCATAACAAACCACTTGTGCTTCGCACTCGTGGTTATGTGATATCACTCACTTCATGTGTGTGCAGAAACTTATTATGTATAACACCCCACACATTTTTTTCTTATCGACTCCAAGAATGTGTAAAACAAAGTTATCTCACTGTAACCAATATCTTATTTTTCATAGTTACTGTTTTTTTACTTACAATGTTTTCAGTTAAATTTGAATTTGTTCTAAGCTGTGATCGTAGGTTTTGGGGAGAGAGAGAGAGAGAGAGAGAGAGAGACCTGCTGTTGCCAGTGGGCCGTGACTGAAGAGCACAAGCTGAAGTGCATTACATCTACTTAGGTGTAGTGAAGGGTGTGTACTGCAAAAGGAAAAACAGTAACCGATTTTGGGTTATCATGGAGGGTGAACCGTAATGACGAATAGAATAATAGGAGACTGTGGATAAGACCATGCAGTGACTGGACTAACACCACTTTGTAATACCATAATAACTGACCAGTTATTACTGAATGGAACCTAGTAATTATGGCATGGGTGTCAACTAGTCAGACTGAAAATGAATGCTGCTGTGCAGCTGGTAGTGCAACTGGAACAGTATTCTGGCAGCCCAGGTTCAAGCCCAGCTGAGGCACTTACTTCTTTCTCTCTTCTGTTTGTAAGTGTTCCATAAATATGCACACTGCACTCTTGTGATTGAAAATGTAATTATCTGTGCAGCACCAGGTTGTGCATTGGATAAAGAGTAATGTGCGCTAGGGCGGCACAGTTTCCAGTTGTCTTGGTGGTGCAGCTTGTAGTGCAACCAGAATGGTATTCTGAGCAGCCTGGGTTCAAGTCCCAGCTGAGGCACTTATTTATTTCTGTCTTAGTAGCTTTGAGTATACCTTTGGGGTTCTGTTTCTTCTAAGAGAATATTTTACCTTTATCCCAGTCCCCTTTATCATGGGTAAATTTAGTTTTTTTTTTTCATTTTTTGTAGATCCGCATCTAATTTCAAAATAGATTCTTTCAATTTCTTATTGAGCCTATCAAAGTCCGTATGTTCCCTGAATTTAAGGACCTGTATTTCGTGTTTCCTCAGATCCTCCTTCAATTTTGCTTCCTTTTCTTTTCCATATTTAACCAATAATTGTATCAACTTAAGACTAGCTTCCAGAAGGATGTCATTCCATTCTTTCAGAAATTCATTACTGTCAGTCCCTCAAGTTGGGTTTTTAGGAGATGCAGTCTCCTTGGTACCCATTTCACTTCCAGGTGCTGTATGCTTCTATGTTCGCATTGTTCCAAAATAAGTGCTGTAGTTGATGTGTTAGTTTTTCCAATGTCTTAAAGGCCAAAAACAAAGATAAAGTTTCCAGTTCCGTAGGTGGTCCTGTTGAGTCATCTGCTAAGAATGGATTTATAGCTGCAGCAGAAGATAAAACTTTTTTCCGCATACTCTAAAGGATTGGTTGTGTTACTATTAGAAGTACTCAGAAACATCAGATTTGGACTATTTTCCAAAGACATATTGAATGCTTCAGGAACAATCTGTTGGATGTTATAAAGAAAAAGCCAGAATGGTTATAGAATGGCATATACTCTCAAGTTTTAGTCAGGCAAGGTAGAGGCAAAAACATTTTTTTTACTTCTGTCCTCCAGGCTTACACAGCGGTTGTGGCAAACCTTCTGGTCCTCCCTGACTGTAACCTGTGCAACAACTCCTACTAACATTTCAAGGCTGCTAAGGAGAATGCACAAGGGTGTGGTGCTTAGAAAGTACACAAACTAGTAATGACAATAAGTTTCTAGCACACACTAACCTATGAGAGGGACAGTTAAAAAACTAGGATAATCCATCTTATATGTTTATATGTATTTATGTATGATTGTGGTACCTAGCGTTAGGTTATAGGTGTACCAGATTTGTTTTGTTATATCCCCCCCCCCCCCCGGTCTGTTTACCTTCCTTGTTTTTGTGTCAACTTCCCCCTCTCTCTCCCCTTTGTGTCATATCCCATTTGGTCCATTTTTGTTTTGATTGACAAGATGGATTATCCTAGTTTTTAATTGTTATATATATATATATATATATATATATATATATATATACACACATATATATATGTATATATATATATAAAACTACATTGCATTATAAATGTGATTATACACAAGCACATTTTGCACTTTCAGGTTTTAAAAAGTTTTAAATCTATTAAAGATGTTTGTTTATTATTTTTAACCAGTCACCTTGCATGATGTCACCACAGTGTCACTATACCACATGTTTTTTTCAACGTGTATCAGTGTTGTTGTAAAGAGTTCTAACAGCCTTTGAAGAAGGACATATGGTCCAAAACATGTCAGGATGGAGCCTGGTTTGGTTTGAATAAATGCTTTTATAACTAATTTTGGTGTGGCGTCCCTCCCATAGGTTAGTGTGTGCTAGAAATTTTTTGTCTTTACTAGACTTTCAGCTAGGTTGCTCAATCAGGTTGAACCCTTTGAGATCAGGTGGTGTAAATGGGTTATGTACCAACTTGAACACCACTCTGATTTTGTACCTTAGTCGACAGGGTGTCAAGTAATGCTACCACCACAAGTAATATCCTCTTCTTATAAATGGCTACCCTCTTGAACTCATTTCTGAGTCCTTCCCTGCTCCTTAGATGTGGCATCTCCCTCTCTCTTCTTATCTCTCTCCCCTTGTCTTGATACTTATCTCTAGTTCTTTTATAGTCTGTCCAACTATCCTTGTCTGCTTTAATATCAATCTGTTTTTAAGGCTTTGCTGTTTTGTTAATAGTAAAGTCATGAAGAGTAATAGCATGCACCATACCAGCATGGAACTGCACCCGTACAAACCAAGAATGCATAAGATTTTATATTTCTCCTTAAAGCGATAAAAAATGAACTCTAGAAGTTCCAAGTATGATATAATTCATCAGAATCAGACTGGGACACTGGATGGACTAGAACTGAACACCACGGAGCTCATATGTCCCAGACCTCAAGACAGTAGACTTTGCAATACTACCCTCACAAGGAGACTAACAGTAACTTAAGAACAGTTTATTAAGGTTGGATGTGCATATATAATGGTGTGAGCTTATAATTAACTGTGCATTTACTGTGTTTTATATTACATTGTCATGGTGTAATATTTATTTATGTTTTTAATAAAAAATTGAAATAAAAAAATCAGCTAATCTAGTGTGGGGGCAGACAATCAGCTGTGATCCTGGGTTTCCCATCGCATGACTGCAACATGCACATTAAGTACTGTAATGACTGACTCTACTGACCACACACAGACACTCACACAAAGCACTAAATAGTGATGTGGTGTTGCAACCTGGAAGGAGGGACATCTAGAAAACTTCTAATTTTGGGGACCAAAAGCATTGGAACTGAAGACAAAAAACAATAGGTGGACTCTGCTGCTAGGGAAGGGAGAACAGAACCTTCAACAGATTGGCACAGCACAACACAATATCACCCATGAGTGCCAAGGGCAGAAGTACAGAAACTACTTTACATAAAATATGTTTATTCATTAAAATTAAGTATTTAAAGTATTTTTTGTATTTTAAATTTTTTTTTAAATGTTTTCCTAATATTTAGCCTGAATTCCATTTTCTAAGAGCAATAATACCCTCCTGGTTGGGTGGTATGGTCTATACCGGACCTTCCAGGTGCTATAAGGCCCTCTGTGCAGCGTCATGCTTGTTTATACCCCTGGATGGTCCAGTATAGCCCAATATGACCCACCCTGTCAGATATTATTGCCTATTCTGATGGCCGTGGGAGCGCAGACCAACATCTGAGGTGTCTTTTTTGAGTTTTAGGGCCAGCAACCCCTGGCCTGCACCATGCCTTGCACCGGAGATCAGTAAGCAGACCGCCAACCATTGCACAAAACTTGTATTTTCTCTTGCTTCAGAGTCAGATGCCTTAAATGTGCGACTGTTGATGCTCACTGTGGGACTGCAGCATCTTTCACAACCACTGCTACTGTCAGCTACAGATTTAGATGTTTTAAAATATTTTCGGTCAGGCAGAGTTCTTTTGTGTTTAATAATAATAATAAGTTTATTAATAAATCACCTTTCATTTTTCAAGGTGCTGTACATACTAAAACAATAGAATCAAACATTAAAATTCAATAATAAACACAGATAAAACCACAACATAGTTAATAATTTCAATACAGTCAGCCATCCAAAAAGGCCATTTGCCAAAAATAGGTTTTCAGGCCGCTCTTATATTCCTCCATGGAGGTGCACTCCCGTAACCGTCGGGGTAGAGAATTCCAAAGAGTAGGTGCAGCATAAGAAAATGCTCTACAACCTGATGATTTAAGACTCACTCTTGAAATCTCTAGCAACCCCTCATCGGCCAAGCGGAGTGGCTGGCCATGGCAGTAGGAGACCAGAAGTTCTTTCAGATAGGCTGGACCCTGACCATGAATGGCTTTGAAAGTCACTAAACTGACTTTAAAGGCGATCCACCTCTGTATAGGTAGCCAGCGCAGTTCGCACAGCACCAGGGTAATATGACAGGACCTACTTGTCCCAGTCAAAACCCGGGCTGCTGCATTCTGCACCAGCTGTAGGTGATGGATTTCAACCCCAGAAAGCCCAAAGTACAGGGAGTTGCAGTAGTCCAGACACGAGGACACAAAGGCGTGGACTAACGTTGGTAAGGCATCAGACAGAACAAGGTGCTTAACTCTGGCAATATTCCTAAGATGGTAAAAGGAAGTCTTGACAACTGCTGATACTTGTGACTGTAGTGTCAGCCTGTCATCCAAGATAACCCCCAGGTTACGCACCCGTTCAGAGGTCGGAAGTGAAACGCCACCAAGGAGAATTCCTGAGGGTGTACCAACAAACGACCCCTCTATCTGACGACCCGGGTCCACAACCAAAACCTCCGTCTTTTCTAAGTTCAACTTCAACCAACTAGAATCCATCCAATCCTGGATTTCTTCCAGACAGTTGTTAAACACCGAGAGCTCCATCCTGGTCAGGTGCAAAAGACAGGTATATCTGCATAGCAGTGAAACCTCAGCCCATGCCATCTTATAATGTCTCCGAGGGCCAGCATATACACAGTGAATAACATAGGAGATAGCACTGAACCCTGAGGCACCCCACACAACAGAGAAGTTGGGCCTGAGGAAAAAAACCCAGACACAACTCCTTGTGATCTCCCAGTGAGGAATAAGGCGAACCATTGAAGAACGATTCCCGATATTCCACAGATCTGCCTCAGACATGCTATCAACACCAAGTGATCCACAGTGTCAAAAGCTGACGAGAGATCAAGGAGAATCAGAATCTCTTCTGATCTCTCGCCCTCAGAAGATCATTAAGCACCTGAACCAATGCAGTCTCGGTGCTGTCTTTTACGAAAACTGGATTGGAAGGATTTGTAGATGTCATGGAGAGTTAAATAGTCTTCCAATTGCGTTGCCACTACCTCATCAATCACCTTCCCAATAAAGGGAAGGTTTGAGATAGGTCTGTAGTTTGTGAAACAGTTTGGGTCCAAGGTAGCTTTCTTCAAGAGAGGTGTCACCACCGCCACTTTCAGGGAGCTAGGGAACTCACCCGACTCCAAGGAGCACCAGACTATTTGCACAAGGACTGGACCGATGATATCACTACAACCCAAAATTAGGGAGGTTGGTCCAGGATCCAAACTACAGCTTGTTGGATGCACACTATGGATAATCCGCATAGCATCCATGAAATCAGGTCGACCGAAGGAACTGCAAGAAAACTGAGGTACTATGAACTCACACTGTTCAACAACATCACCCTTAGAGATTGCTGGACGCAAATCCACCCTGATGTTGGCCACCTTAGTTGCAATGAAATGAGCGAGCTCCTCACACTCTAATTATGAAAAGGCTTTTCTAACTTGCAGACAGGCTGGGTTGCACAGTCTGTCTACAGTTCGAAACAGCTGAGCTTGTCAATTCTGAGCAACTGCAATCTCCTTGGACAGGAATTCTGCCTTCTTACGGGTGATAGCAGATTGATAGACAGAATAATATTCCATCAATCTAAGGTGGTTGTCTTCAAGAGCGGACTTGTACCAGCACCGCTCTAACCTTAAAACAAACCCATGGTTTCTGAAAGCAGTTCTCAATTGCACGCTTGATGCAGTTGCAGATAATGGCTCTTACTTGCTCACTTGGCACCCCTGAAAAGTCAGTGCAACTCAAGCTGCAGATCTAGATTGACAGCTAATAGCTGTCAGTTCTATCACATTACAACTGGCTGGTTATGATAAATATCGGTTATGTGGTCATAACCATACCTAGTCAGTAGCTGGAAACGAATACAGACACACACACACACACACACATATAACTTTTGAACCATTAGGGCTAGAAACTTCATTTTGTTTAAACAAAAGCTTGGAGTCATGTCAACATGGTTTGTCCTGTTGATGCAGTTTAGTATGTTTGTGTACTTCAACACATGTCCACATATGTCAATATACTTTTAACCATTACTGTACAGTATGCTTACAAGTGTATTAATGTATATCAACACACAGCATATTGCAGCACGTGCATTGTATTGAAAAGACATATTGTATTAAGATGGTGATCCTGCATCTTTGCTACCTTCCACATTTCAAGATCCTTTGCCAAAAAATGGGAAAAGCGATGATACCCAAAACAGCTGGATTCCAGTATATGGAATATACTAGTAGTATTCTTCAAGAACAATGCCCCCATTTTTAAATAGAAAATGTTATTGAATTTTGAAGAAAACAACAAACAACATACAACAACAAAATACAACATACTATATGTCCACTCAATGACAGAACAACAATGAAGGACTTACCCTCCCCATGAGCATTCACAGTGCAGGTATTAAAAAGAGAACAGCTGGTACCTTATACTGTTAAGTAGAACAGACAATAAATGCAAGTGATAACAGTAGTTGAAGCATGGGCATAATCAAAATAACATAAAAGTGAAGCCTTTAAGTTGTCAGTAGCAAGGCGTCTAACATACCCCATCGTGCTAGGTATAATGCATGAGCATTTCTCATGGAGCAAATCATTTTTTCAATTCTTAAAGCTTCTAGTATTGTGTTGTGCGGCATGGGGTCATAATGTCAAACACAAAAACAGCGCAACAAAAAATGGCACAAGCAAAATGCCATGCCCTGACATAATGTTGGACAAAGCACTGACCCTACCATAACAGTGCATACCCATTGAAAATAATGGGACCCTTTTGTTTGCCCCCTGCACTCCCTGACATGGGGGCTTTGCTCACCACACCCTGCAGACTAAAACTAGTCAACTCCAAGAGGGTGTGGACTTCAGGGATGTGGAGAAACTCTGGATAGGGAGAAAACCTTTTCTTTTTTTTTCGTTTACTTAAAAAAAAAAGTAGCAACACCAGGAGACCTGGGGGGAACCACACTGTGGTCCTTTGTTTCCAACCCTGCCATGTACTGGTACCTTAGCCACTCCACCATGGGAGCAGCTCAACCAGGCACCACATACGTGGCAACTTGATACCTTTCAACATTCAGTGCAGAGTGATGGGGTAGTGGTAATTCCTATTGCTATTATATCCCTATCACTCTAAATGTTTCCACGCTTTACACAGAGCGGTTATTGCCATGCTGTTTTAGCAGCGCTATATTGACCTGGTACCATGTTGTGCCATTCTTTATATGTGGCAACAAGCTCATCCATCCAGTGTTTAAACAGCAACTCAGCACTTCAGCATGTACTTTCATAAATGAGATGTTTCAGCTGCTACAATTTACTAGAGAGTACATTTTTTCACTTTCAGTTATCCTTTCCAAGATTTACAGCACATCTTGGTAGTCCACCTAAAAAAGTCTGTATAGAAAACACTTGCTTCTCCCCTGTTAACTTCACAGTGGTTTTGTTTATGACATCATAATGCTCATCATTGCAACAGACTGTGATGTCACAAACAGAAAATTGGTTGGTTAGCAGGTGAGACAGATTTTTTGAAAGACTCGGCGAAATAATTGCTGCATTATCTACAATATTTAGTAGACCAACAGCAGTGGAAAGTAAAACAAAACAGCAAAGAACTAGAAAACAATAAAGTTAAAACATAATTGGTATAAATCTACTCTTTTTAAGCCTTTTATTATAATAGAAAGTAGCTCTTTAAGGATTGTTTTTTAGCCATTGCAGCTATGAGGGATATGTAATACTTTTGAAAGATGACATACATATTAAGCCCCAATAAGCAGATTTGAGGGGTAAAAGCATTTTCCAGCCCCAAGAGTGGGTCGGTCTTGGCTTTAATTTCTTTCCAAAGGGGTTGTGCCTTTGGACAGTCCAACAAAACATGTTTGAGTGTGCCTTTATGCAATTTACATCTGGAGCATAAATCAGATTCAAATTTCCCCATCCCATGTAATTTCAGAGGAGTGTAATAGAGATTGTGATTCATTTTATACTGCCTAAGTCTGAGACCTTCAAACTTTCAAAATTTGTGGGTATGCACCCACCATGTGGCAGGATTTGTAGCATTTGTTAGTTCTGGGAACTCAGACTGCCAGTAAGTAAACACCATTTTATCCACAGAGTAGTGAGTGTCAGTAACTTTTTGAACAATAAGGACGTGGCATGTCGTTGATTAACCAGAGTTACCAAGTAATTCCAATGACCAAAAATCCCTGTTGCTCAAGGTCTAGGGCCTAACACTGAAACAAGCAGGTGATGAAGCTGGAGGAAGGGAAAGACTGGTATGGGTTTGGGATCCCAGACTTGTTTAAACTTATTGTAAGAAATAAGGGTGTTATTGTCTAACAACATACGTAAGTTGTCAAGGAAACTTCCACCAGGAAATTAGCTGGGAGAGTCTTCTGCTGAATTGTGAAGTTGGGATTCCCAGTTAGGGACCGCACAGGGTCATGCAAGGGTTTTGTGCCCAGAAGCTTGTGGAGTTGCTTATTAACCCGCAGTGAAGTGCCAACTGGGGAGGAGTTCAGAGCACTTGGGATTTTTGCAAGGGGGACACTGAGAAGAGCTTTAATGTTAATGCCAAATTGTTCACATAGACTGACCTCCAAGACCTTCCATTGCGTCAAATAGGGAGGTGGATCTACTAGGTTTATAAGTCCTCTCCACCAGAGAAACTTATTTTCCCGGGTGGCAAGATAATATGAAGTCCGGAAGTTGGAGACCTCCATTCTCTTTTTTTTGGGGGGATGAGTTTGTGGTACGCTTTGCGTGGGGTCCCCAACCCCCACAGATAAAGGTGAATAGGGCGGATTTAAGATGTACAAACCAGGTGTTTGACAATACACAGGTTGTCATTCCTGTAGGATATAATAATCTAGGGAGAATATTCATTTAAACTATGATAATCCTAGCAAAAAGGGTTAAAGGAAGAGATTGCCATCAGTTCCAGTCCTGCTTAATTTTAGTCAGGAGGAGATCCAAATTCTTTCTATGCATCAGGCTAGTGCTCCGGGCAACAAAGATGCCCAAATATTTAATGGAATTTGGGCACCAGGTACTGTACTGTACCTCCTCACTGCAGGACTTCATCTTTTGTAGTATGACAGTTGAGGGGGCATTATACAGGTTTTTGCTAGATTCAGTTTATTTCCTGATAGTTGACCAAATTCTTGTAACAGGGTAAAGGTGTTAGGTACAGAATTAGAGGGATCAGTTAGATGTAGTAGGACATCATCCGCATATGTGGAAATTGTATAGGCCTGATCTCCTACAGTAATACCTTTAATGTTTTCGGCAACTGGGATGCACCTGGTTAGGGACTCTAAGTACAAGTTAAATAAGTAGGGGTCTAGGGGACATCCCTGCCTTGTACCTTTCTGTAACACAAAGGAATGAGACAGGATACCATTGCTAAAGACTTTGACCAATGGGTGGGAATATAATAACTGGACCCATTTTGGTAAAAGAAGGTGGGAAGCAGAACTCTGCAAGGGTTTCAAAGAGAAAGAGCCAAGACACTCTGTCTAAGGCTTTCTCTGCATCCAGTGAAAGAAGGATTCATGGTTCCAGTGCATCCCTGAATGCAGAGAGCAAGTGGGCTGACTTACGGAAATGGTCTGTAGCCAGCCAACCCTGCATAAAACCCACTTGCCGAGGACCAATTAATACTTGCCATACCTTGTTTATCCTAGTAGCTAAAAGCTTAGCCAATAGTTTAATATCAATGTTTAAAAGGGAAATAGGCCTGCAACTAGCCACTAAGGTGGGGTCTTTCGTTGGTTTAGGAAGGAGTGTTGTAATAGCTTATTGTAGAGATGGGTCCAGCTTCTGATTTCTTTGAGCTTCATTGAATAATGTTGCAAGAGGGCTGTATAACTCAGGGCCAAAAACTTTATAAAAATTCAGAGAAAAGCCATCTGGGCCAGGTGCTTTATCTGACTGAAGGGATGAAATGGCTTAACTCCCTTCTCTCACAGACACAGAAGCCCCCAGCATATCCATATGCTCCTCAAAGAGTTTATGTTAATTGGCCAGACAGAGGAAATGCTGGATCTCAGTTAACTGTACAGGTTCTTCTTGTGCATACAGCTCTGTATAAAACTGACTAAAGGCTTTAGTCATGTCTCTTGGGTTGGAAAGCAATTTACCAGATTTGTCATGGATTATTCTGACCCATCTGCTAGCCTTCTGTTGTTTGAGCCAAAGGGCCAGTAGCCATCCAGCTTTCTACCCTTGGTCAACGTATTTAGTTTTTGCTTTAAAAATGGCACATTTTGCTTTCTCTCTGAGTAGCTTTTCATACTTGGCTCTGGTTGTATTGAGTTGGAGTAGGATGGAGTATTCCCTTCATCTGAAATTTTTCTCTCCAGCTCCTGTATAGACAGCAGAAGTTGTTTACCCTCTGCTTCTCGCTTCCATTTCCTTGTGGATGCTAAATGGATAAGTTCCTGCCTCAAAGAGCATTTGAAAGCCACCCGCAGACAAGACTGATTAAGCTCAGCTGGCCAGTTATGTTGAAAGAACTGAGGATCCTTAAGGAGATTATTATTTAATCTCCAAAGTCTATCTCTATCAGCCTGTTGAAAAGGGAGGAATGTTAACACAACTGGAGAGTGATCAGAAATTACTCTAGCCTTGATCTCATAATGGGTGGTTACCCTTAAAATATCTGGGCTTGTCAAGAAAAAATCTAGTCTTGAGTGGGAATCATGAGCTGCAGACCAAAATGTATATGCCCACTCTTTGGGGTGCAGAATTCTCTAGATATTTACTAGACCCGAAGAATCCTGGGTTTCTCAAAAGGCCCTTTGGGTAGAGACAGTTCCATGCATCTGGACTTAGACCTGCCAAGTAGGTTATCAGGCACCAGGTTCCAGTCACCGGCTTTGAGGATGGGGCCATCCGGTTTAGCTAGTAGATTGGTTAATAGGGTTGTGAAGTATTGAGGATTCTCCACATCTGAACCATAGACTGAGGGCAGGATTACTTCAGTAACCCCCAAACAATAATGTGTCTTCCCTGTGGGTCTGTCAGTGTTTCTGACACCTGAAAGAGAACCCTCCTGTGTACTAAAATAGCCACACCTTCTCATTTGTTGCTACTACATGATGCAAATACCTGCCATATCCACTTCCTTCTCCAGAGTGTGGCTTGCTGTTCAGGTGTGTGTGTTTTCTACATAAGCCCCCTCCCCAACTATGTCTAGGGGCCTGGTGAAAAGAGTGTGGGGAGAGGTGCCCAACAATGCAGCAGTCTATCCAAGAATAAAACTGAACAGATGGCACATACCTGCTAGATAGAAGCATGGGTTATGTTTTCTTCTTTTCTTCACATGACTGCACCAAGCAGCCAAGCAGGGGGAGGACTGCACTCTGTTATCCACTACAGGGGCAAACGATGTTAAAGGCAGCAGAAAATTCATCAACAGCAGGGGGCCACACTCGGTTAAAAGAATAAACAAAATTAATTTATTTAAAATATCAGACAGCAGCTTTAAGGAGCTGGGGGGCATGGCATGGAGATTGCCAACTTAAAAAGTGGCACAAGGCCATGGCACCTTACTTTAGGCTGAACAGGCCAAGGAGCTGGATTTCGTGGAGCAGAGGGGCTGTTAATTCAGGCAGCAGCATTTGTAGGCTGCACAATACACAAACACTCCGCGGCCAACCTACTGGCAGCTCGACTCCCCACACCGCTCGGCACAACACCCACACTCAGTGGAACAAATGCAGGCTGCAGCTCTTCACTTCCACATACACCTTTCACTCTACAACTAAAGGCCCAAATTCCAGGCCCCCAGCATCCCCATATCTAGCACAAAATGTGGGCAATCCAAGGGACACACCAGGCTCTCTTCTCTCTCTCCCCACAGGCTGTCATCCTGGGAATGGAGTGCCACACTGGATAAAGGGGCAGGAGGACTGCCACCATCTCCTAGCCCCATGCCACAAGCTGCCACTACTACGGCATCCCCAACATTCCTCCATATCACACATCCCAAACAGGAACTAGATCCCAATCCTGCCCCAGTGCCACAGAGCGCAAAGTGGGCCACCAAATCCTCCCCGAGCTGTGGCTCCCCTTAATGCATACCCAGTCCCATCAATGGCTGCAGAGCCCTACACCACCCTCCAGTCCATGAGTGGAACTTGAACACTGAGTCGCCCAGACCCAAATCATGGGCCAGGGCCAGGTTCCTGGCCCACTAGTAACTCCTGTCTCTCTCCTGCTGGCTTCCCCCATGCACCAAAACCCAGCAAAATAAATACATTAGGGGCAGGACTGGCTCCACCCATACTGCAGATGCCCAGCCCCCCAAGCCTAAACATAGAAGAAGTTTGGAGGAGAGGGTCACTTTAGTATGCACTCCCCAAAGGGGGTGTTTACACCTGTAAGAAAGCTATTTGACCTCCCAGGGACTTAATATGTTTAATGACCTGGTACCTCTTTTCTTTCATTTGGGCCCCTTTCACATTCCAGGTTACACAACAATATGGGTTTCTCATCATTGGATGAAACAATTCACTGCCAGTGAGGCTTGAATAAAGCCCACTGGTGGGAAAACTTTCTAACATTGAAAGCTTAACTTAGGAAGGTAGCGGGTAATTACACTTATGCCAACTCTGTGATATTGGCACTCAACCATCAAACCACAAACAAGATCTAATTGTAGAAAAGGTATCAGCAAAATATATATATGAAAATCCATGTCAGAACCAGTAACATAACAAAGAACAAAAGTTTAACAAGAACCAAGTACATTGCCGCACCCGGATTAGGTGATGCAATTAATTAAACAATCTGTGTAAATAAGAGTGGGTAGTTTGAGAACCACACCAGCCAGGATCTCACCTGAGGTGTACCGCTGATATGGTATCCACAACCACTATCAGTAGGTCTGAAATAGGCCTAAGCAATGGCGACTCTCTACCCTGAGTCTGCATGTCAAAGTTAATGTGAATAAACCTGGACCTGCAGTCTGGTGCTGAACATGTGAATGCCTGCAAAATAAATAAATCAGACATCAAAAATATATTGTCTTGAAGCCAACAAAAAACAGTGTCAAGTAGATACAGATATAAATATTAACATTAATGTAGTGCTTTGATGTGCATTCTCTAGCCCCCCCCATGAGAAGAAGTCCCCATTGCAAAAGCAATCACTAGTTCAACCAGAGAGTATGAGGCAGAATTCTGAAAGACTGAAGCAGTGTAGCCCCTCCTTTTAAATCAGATTCCTATTTTTTTCAACCAGTTTGCATAGTTAAAATTGCATTAACTATAGGGAGGTGGAGAGGCGATATGAAATAAAAGTCCATCCAAATGGTATACCGAGTCTGCCGAGGCATAGAGTAAACATGCAAACTACATCGATCTTGTGCACCCAGGTTGGAAGGTCTGTTAGGTCATATAGTAGCAGGTGCCAGTAGTAAGTCGCATATTTCTTTATTTGTAAAGTACAAAGGTAGGTACCGCAAATGGTAAAGAGGATATTGTATCTAGAACCATTTCTATCAACAGTACCTGTTTGTTCAAAGTAAATGCTGAGGATCATCAAGGTGAAGGAGAAGCTGAGTGAGCGGGAAGAGCCATCCCACACACAATGCCTCCTGCTTGATGGTTCTGATGACAAACAGCCATGAATTCTGCTCGCCACAAGAGACGTGACTTGCGGAGACATTACCATTGAATCCATGACAGAGTGTGTGTCTTTATGCCTGTCATCTTACAACCAACATGACAGGTGCTGTCAAGAATCCAGATGCACCAGTTTCCAACTGAAGTGGTAGTGTTTGGAAGTCTCTGGCCATCTCCAGCAAGGTAATTTTTATTGCAGCCAGCTCATTGAAAAATCTATCCATCTTGTCTGACAGGATTTTGCAAGTGCCAGTCTCCAGAGTGGAATCTAACGGTGACTTATGCTTTTTGTCTCTTAGCTGGGAGCTGGGTGGTATCGGGGCGCTGGGGAAACCTCTACCTGTAGCTGCTCAGATGTTTCCATTTTGGTTGAAAAGGAGCTCTGATTCCATCAATGGTACCCCACACAAGGTAATTTGAAAATTAGGAAGCAAATAAGTAAATAGTCAGGTTCTGTGCCACATTTAAATAGCTGTGGGTACAGAGCAGAGATGAGAGCTACCGATCACTTCAGGTGCATCACGTGACCTGCCCTTTTCATGGCTGCATGGCCAGAGCCATGGAGATGTATTACTATTACATAATAGAAGAAGGGGCTGTGGAAGCACGTGACAGGATTCCTAGACTGTGTCCTTGCACAGTGGAGCTGAAGCACATGCGGTCCTTTCATTCACCACAGTACTGCTCCTTTTTTTCCCCCCAACCCCTCTGCTATGACACTATTTTCTTGCTCTGTGCTCACTTCTGGAACATAGGACTCACATAAACAGTGGGAAGCTGGCTTTTAAAACTCACTCTGTTACAGGGTTGCTAGCTTTATTACAACCTTATGTAGAGCCCAGCAGTGTGTTGCTAAGTAATACACTGAATAACTGATTTCCATAAACAATGGAAAGCTGTTTTTCTTTCCATGGCACTCTGTTCTCTCCCTCTTCTCCAGTAACAGAGCTGTTCAGCAGCACTCTTACCTGCATACCACTCTCCTTCTATCATGTTCAGTGTTTAGGTCTCAGTGCTTTAGCTTGATTCAGCATTACAGATCTATGTCTTTAAAACCTGATTCTTGCCACAACCCCATGTACTTTTCTTTCTTTCCCTCAGAAAAGAGATAACTACTGTTGTTGCTACTGATTCTCCTGAAAAGTAAAAAACAAACAAACTCTGCAGCCTGCATGCGGTAGATTGGTTTTCACACACACACACACACACACACACACACACACACACACACACACACACACACACTTACTTCAGTACCAAGCAGCTCAATTGAGATAGCAAGTTCCAGTTTTGCAGTGACACATAGGTAAAAGGAAACTTCCTGCACTCGAGCTGCAGTAGCCTGCCATTTTCTCCTGGATTATGCCTCTTGATAGAAAAACAGTGTCTTTTCATGTCAGTAGGTCACAGAAATAGCTAAATTATCTGACTGGTATGCAGTTGCAGACAGATCGCGTTTACCAGTATTTATATGAGATGCTGTCTTTCAACTTTTTGCTCCATCCCCAACACATCAGAAAATCAGTGCTGCTGGATATATGTCTTTCTGTGCTTATGATGTTCCATCCCCACCCCACACCTTAGGAGTCACAGGCTTTAAAGGGACACTGTGTCTGATTTTGTCCCTTGGTTACTTGGTATGATAAGACAGAAGAAGATGTGAGCCCATGATACTGTCTTCCCACTCTCTGTGGGTGTCAGGTTTAGTTTATCCCCAGGAACTTGTCAACTTCAATCTTCATGAAAGGTGATGATACTTACAATACTGTGGGGGAGTTTGTTCCAAGTTCTGGTGGCCCTTGCTGAAAAATAGTTTCCCCTCTTTTTTGTTCTTGCTTTTGGGATATCTATTTGTGGATCTACGACTTGTCATTGACAAAAGTTGTGTCGAACGACCAGACAGCGAAACTGTCAATTCGACCAGTTTTCGTGGTTGGCAGATGGTTTCATACAGAGTTACATTGTTTCTTCGGGGGGGGGGAGCTTGATATAATCAGCTCTGAGTTGGAGTTGATTAGGGGGAGGTGCAAGACCCCCGAAAGACAGTGCCAGATTCCAGCGTTGACAATACAGTGACCTGGTGCTGTAGTC
Organism: Neoceratodus forsteri; assembly: GCA_016271365.2. NCBI lineage: Eukaryota > Metazoa > Chordata > Ceratodontiformes > Ceratodontidae > Neoceratodus > Neoceratodus forsteri. The sequence continues at coordinate 1,545,176,639 of CM057452.1, read as the reverse complement.
GCTGTACTGTCGGTCAACGTTGATGTTTCGCTGATGGGTGCATAGGTTTACTGCTCTGTCTTTAAAAGTAAAATAACCCAAATTATTGAAATCAGGATTGTTCAACATCTGATATAGTTAAAGCAGATCACCCCTAGTTCTTCTCTGTTCAAGGCTCATTAATCTGAAATCCTGCAGTCTATACTCATATGGTTTGGTCACAACCGGAGGATTAATTTAGTTGCTCACCTTTGTACCCCTTCAATGAGTTTGATATCCGTAATCACATATGGTTACTAAAAGGTGGAACCATTATTGACTTGTGGTCTAGCATAATTTCTATATAGGTGCATTATGTAATTTTCATCTCTGGTTGAGAACCCTCTCTTAATAATATTTACAAATGTATTTGTCTGCTGGGTTATACAGTGGCGTCCCCCAGGATTAAATGCACTTTTAACGCACTCTGGAGTATGCTGCAGCAGACCTACTGAATAAAGTAGTGTAATTTCAATGGCAATTAGTCCCCTTTGTCATGCAGGTAACTGTGGCATTCACTTCATCCTGGTAGTGTCACATTTACCTGAAAGACAAAAGGGGACTAATTACCATTGAAATTTCTTTGCTTTATTCAGTAGGTCTGCAGCATTCTGCAGAGTGCTGTAAAATGCTGCAGAACTGCATTTCATCCTGGGGGACTCCACTGTATGTTTAACATATGGGTGCAGGTTAAAGAAGTTGTCAATATAGATACCCAGATCCTTTTCTGATGTTACTGGTGATAGAACATGTCCACTTAAGTTATCTGTGTAGTTTGGGTTATGTCTACTCATATGCAGTACCATGCATTTTCATGTGTTAAACTCCATTTTGTTTGTTATACTCTAGTTTTCAATGATTTTCTGATTCATATGTAGAGTTTGGTGTTTGCCAGTGTGCGTACTACAATACAGATTTTTGTGCCATCTGCAAATTTCACTATTTTGTTGGACAAATCATGATGGAGGGTGTGAATAAAGTAACTAAATAGAGTCGGTCTAAGAACAGACCCCAGAGGCACCCCACTAGTGACCTGCCCCACCCTAAATAGTCTACCATTTAGTCAGACTTGCTGTGATCTGTTTGGCAGCCAAGAATGAACCCAATTGAATAAATATTTGCTAAATACCATTTTGTTAAGTTTGTCTATTAATTCGGGATGTGGGATGGTGCTGAACACCTTTCCAAAGTACATATATACTATGTCAGTTGGTAATCCCTTGTCCAAGGCAGTACTGATATCCTCGTAAAAAGACTATCATGTTTGTTGTACAGGACATACGTTGATGAAAGCCATGTTGAGTCAGATCTAAGGGACCCTTACTAGATGTCTTCTTGTCAAATCTTGCTTTTTTGGCATTTTGGTGTTGGTCTGCCACGGGACCCTTACCTTCATTCTGTTCTGCCAGGCCCATCGGATTCTGCTGCAATTGTCATCTTGCTGGTACCAAATGAACTGAGTCAGACACATAAAATAATAAACAAAATTAGTTTATTTATAGACTTCAGGCAGGAGCAACTGTTCAGCATGAGGTACAGACTCATGACTGAGCAACAACAGGAAATTAGGGTTTTCTAGCCCGTGCAGAAAATAATTAGCATAACATGTTACCAAAGACTCAAATTACAACATTACTGTTCTGGTTAAAGGGGCAGCAGCTAGCATTAAGCCCCATGCTTAACTGTACTATACAGTTTTATTATCTTCTCCATAACTTTCCCGGGGACAGAGGTGAGGCTTATGACCTCATAATTCCCTGGCATTGCCCTGAACCCATTCTTATGTATAAGGGAAATAACTACTGCTCTTTTCCAGTCAGGTGGAACCATTCCCAATGTTATAGACTTGTTATGAAGAATCATTAGAAGGACACTCATAATTGTGATAGTACTTTTAAAATATGTGGATATATATACGTTCTATGCCAGGGGCAGAATTGGGTTTAACAGAATCTAGGGCTCTAAGTACCTCAGACACAGTGAATGCCTCTGTATAAGTTACTGGCATAATTTATTTATTTAGTTTTTGTTGACCGGGCAAGTGCACTAGACAAATCTTGCCTATTTTCAGGCATGACCTGGGGAAGGGGGATACAGATGAATGCCAACTGACCTTGAACCAGATTAAGCTGCTGGTGGTATTTTTAGTGAATGAAGGAAATTTGGCCAGGACACCAGGGAAATTCCCCTACTCTTTTCGATAAGTACCATGGGATCTTTAACATCCACCTGAACTACCACCAATCCAGGCAGATGGGACATCGGTTTAATGTCTCATCCGAAAGACAGCACCTCAGAAGCGCAGCACCCCTCTCATGCTGCACTACAGTGTCAGTACTGGGAAATTAACCCAAGTGACAGATGTGGGAACTGAATCCACAGCCCTCTGGTCTTCCGGCCTCAGAGGCGAGTGTGCTACCTACTGAGCCACTGATAATGCTTTGGTATGGTAGGTCATTTTTTTATTGAAAACTGTACAAAAATACTATTTAAAGATGTTTGCCATCTCCATGGAGTTATTTGTAGTTATGCCATTACAGATGTATTTCCCTTCTTCGTGTTGTTAATGTATGCGAAGAAGCTTTTTTGATTATCTTTTGTAGTAGCTATCTTGAACTCTAGGTTTTGCCTTTCCCTTTTGATTAGGTATTTAGTTGCTTTTAACTCTTTCTGACCCCTTAACCTGGTATTAACAGTATTTTTTTCTTATAGCACCTGCATGAACTTTTTTTTTGTCTTTTTAATTGTTTGGTCATTCATAGAGTAACCTTTCCTTTGTTGTTATTTATCAATTTATTTGGCACATACCACTCTACTATGTTTTTTATGGTGTTCTGAATACAAGACCAGCATTCTTTGACAGACAAGTCCTTTAGTATTCCCTCACAGTTTATTAAGTCTAATTTTTTTTGCATATTCAAATAAGCAGCTTTATTATAATATTTGGTGTAGATAATAAATTTAATCGATTTCCTATTTGACCCGCTATGTGAAGGTCACCATATTGTGGTCACTTACTCCTATGGTTCCCAACACAGTTGTATCTGTTATTAATTCATTTGAATTTGGCAAAACTAGATCTAAAATATTGCTTTCCCTTGTGGGTATAGTGACCTTCTGCTCAAGACCCAATGCTAATATTGAGTTTAGAAAGGCTGACTCGTTAGTAGTGTTATAAGTTAGCTTGATCCAGTCTATCCCTGGGTAGTTAAAATCACTCATGATGATGGCATCCTGGGAGTTGGCAGCCATTGTTATTTCTTTCCGAAGTGCTTCATTATACTCTAATGTACTTTGCGGGGGTCTGTAGCTGTTACCAATAATAATAGGTTTATTTTTTTAATTGTAGTTTGATCCAAATACTTTCTGGGTTCTTATTATCACTGATTAATGTAGTTTCAACAACTTCATGAATCTGCTTTGCGTAGATACAAACCCCACCACCTTTCTTATTTGTTCTGTTTTTAAAAAGGAGCTTAAACCCCGGAATTTCTTATGACCAGAAACTAGTTTCATCCCACCAGGTTTTGCTTATGGCAGCGAAATCGATGTTATCTCTCCCTAACATGAGTTCAAGTTTATTCTTTTATAGGATGTTGAGACTTCTAGAGTTCGCCATTAAAAACCTGTAACCATGGGATAAATTGCTGGCCTTAGTTCCACTAATGGTATTAAGCCTAATTTCACATCTCCCCTGAGTATATAGTTTAAAGTAGTACATATGTACTTTTCAATTTTCTTGCCTAAGAGTGCACTACATTTTTTATTTAAATGGAGACCATTCCAGCAATATAAACCATAGTTATTTTCAAAGGTCTCCCAATGGGTAAGACACTTCAGCCCTTTTTGGTGGGTCCATTTTTTTAGCCATTTGTTTATGGCCTTGATTTTATTTCGTCTTAATCTGCCAGCCCTTGGCACTGGGAGTATTTCTGAAAACAGATGATGCCATCTCTTGGAACCAGTTTGTTATATGATAACTGGAAATCCATTTTAACTTCCTCTATAGTAGAGCCTGCTACATCGTCCATGCCCACATGAATGATTACTGTCGGGTTCTCTTGATTACTTAGTACCACATCAATTTGGTCAGTAATATCAGAAATCTGAACTCTTTAGTAAATTATTGTTTATAGTACTCCTATTTTTATTTCATCCATTCAGTAGTGGGGTGCTGTTTGATATAGTAGTATCTACATTTGGACCCACTTCCTGTACAGTTTCTTGGCCCAGTGCTGGGTTTTCATTTATAGTGCCCCCCATTATCATTTAGTCCACTCAATAATGTAAAACTGTTCCAGGTGGTAATTGGGCACATGAGTGGTGCTGCCCTTCTTTTCCTTTGTCTTGGTTGTATCAAGCACCAGTCCTCGTCTGGTGCATCTTGGTCACCTGTGTGCCTTCTTTTGCTGTTAGATTCAGCCGAATGAGTGTCTGTGTTATCAGGGTTTGGAATACTCCCCATCAGCTTCAATTCCATATGCTCTTGTGATTGTTCTAATTTGTCGAATCTGAGGGAGAGCTGCTGTATGTCAGACATTAGTGTTTTATTTGTAACACATTTTTCACATTCAAATTCCTCTTTGATAATTTCATTATCCCTCATATTAAAAATGTAGACTGATGAGAAGAAAGACATATGTATAAGCAGGATTTCTGATAAGTGGGAGTCAAGCCTCTCTATGTCAGACTACAATAGACTACAGAACATACAGTATCAGTAAACACTGATCTGTTTACTGATACTGTATGTTTTGCCATCTATTATAGTCTGCTATAGAAAGGCTTGGCTCCCTCTTATCAGAAAGCCTGCTCATATATATGTTTTACTTCACATTCTGGATGTGAAAAAAATGTCCCTCTGTGGCAATGCTGATAATTGATACCGTCTGATGCAAAAACTATGAGTTTCTCTGGTTTTAAATGGCCAACTGACCAAATAGCCTGCTAAAGCACTGTGTTAATGTAATCAAAATCATGAACAGAAGTTTGACTTTTGAAATAATTGACTTATTTTTGCATTGTGATTGTACAGTATTTGTGATCAATGTGGTGGTGCTAAACCAGCACTGTTGCTGACTGTGCTCCAGAGTTCTGTATCAGGGGTTACTGTACATCACACCGCATGTAGATGCAGGATTCTGCTGAAAATGAGATGTTGCAACTCATTTCAGCAGTCCTCAGTAACTAAATGGTAAATAACTTTAGGATGCTCTCCATGATGTCAGCACCTCACCAGCTCCATATTTCCGTGCTGATGTCATAAATCCCCATCTTCTACTGAAATGACAAATTGTGGGAATAACTACCTGTATTCACCATAAACAAGATCCCTCTAAAAACAAGATACTGCATCTCAGCTAGTCACTATTGGGAAAATACATTGTAGCAATCAGGACCTCAGTGAAAATGAGATACAGCATGCTAACTGATCTATTCTGGGCAACTACACTGTAAACAAGTATAAAAGCAGGACCCCAGTAAAATGACATTTTGCACTTCAGCTGTGCTAATTCTACTAAATTCACTGTAAAAATGTGTAAAGCAGGACGCCACTGAAAATGAAATACTACAGCTGTCAAATCTTGCTAATCACACTCACACCCTTTGTGTGTGTACAGCTGTTGCAACAGTGTGTGTGTTGTGTGTTGTGTGGTTTTTCAAGGAGTTGTGTATGTCCAGAACCAAAGACACTGTCCACTGAATCACCTTAATGTTTATTGTTTTGTTTTTTCAACTGTTGCAGGATATTAATAAGCTGCAAAAACTGATTAGCAGTTTTGCATGTGAAAGTGCCAATTAATTGAGCAAATTTGTAGCACATGCCTCAATCTGATTAGCAAATTTAAAAATGCTAAAATGTATATACATACAATTTTTCAAAAATATTTTAACCTGGATAAAGTCCTTTATTAAAATGTGTTCTGTCTTTGCTTCATCTGTTTCATTAATCCCAACTCTCTCTCTCTCTCTCTCATCTTTCACAGAGATGCAGACTGCTTTCAGGTGCCCCACCGAATGAGGCATCACCTGACATACCTCTCAACTGTCCCTGATTACAAGGAATGTCTCTCATTTTACCCCACAAAATTGCGTGTCCCTCATTTACAGAAAATGTACTGCCCACACAAATTTAGGCTTTAATGCAAAATTTCATAATATCCTAAGATGGTAAATAATAAACAATCTTTATTCATGTACCTGCAATGGTTGTTCACATTGTTTTGAGCATTTCTCTTCATATTTAAAGATGTGTCTCTCACTTTGTAGGCCCGTGTCCCTCATTTCAGTGACAAAAGGTTAAAGGGTATACCAGCTCATTACAGCCCCAGTGTTATGTACTCAAAACCCTCACCCCACCCAACTTAGTACCACCACCCTCACCACTCATGTCCCCTGCCAAAGCCATGATCCCATGTATGCCAAAACCCTCCCCCACCCATCTCAGCACCTCCACCTTCCCCACCCATGTCCCCACAGACACTCTTCCACATGTAGTTAACTGTTCTCCAGTGATCTGCAAGGTGACACAAATAGTTTGATAACAGTCTCACCACCACAGCCAGAATGCTGGCAATCGCTTGTGGTACTGCAAAGCACTACTGAAAGTGAATGCCAGCATTCGGGACCGTGGTGCTGTGACTGTTAGTATACTATCGGCAGCACCCTCAGGTCATTGGAGAAAGTTAATTACTTGTGGGTGAGTGTCTGTGAGGACATGGGTGGAGACAGTGGTGGGACTGAGATGCGAAGGGGAGAGTCACGGAATGGATTGTGATTCTATATCTCTTCCACAGTAGCAATAATTCCCTTACTTTTTGTTTTGTTAAGTTAATAACTATTAATTTGTTCTTCAGTCAGTTCCCCAACTTACTGCATGGTAACTTATTTTTGTCAATTTATTCTTAGGCATATTTGTCCTGTTTATTTTTGTTATACTTATTCTATTTCTATGTATTTTATATTCTGCATTTTTGTATCTGTTGTCTTTTCCCCTTCCCTCTTCCCCCAGGAGGCATCTAAAAATGAGCTGCTACCAGCTCAGTATGTCTTTCCTGGTAAAACCTTTTGAAATAAGTACATACATACATGAATAAATAAATAAGCCTTTTATCACATTAATGCATTAGCAGCCCTTGTTTGTTCCAATTGGGAATGCCGGCAACACCTGTAAAAATACAGAAATCTCAGGTTTTAAAAACTGATTTGGACTTTTTCAAAAATTCTACACCTCTTCACTGCAAGATACAGGACAGATGGGCTGACAGTATAGCTTAGAGGTTAGAATAACCAGCTGCAAGTGAGGGTAATACATTTAGCAGACTTGGTTTTGATTTCTCACCAGTCTCCACTTGAAAGTCATTTAAGGTCCCCCAATATTTCTGGGTGGCCCCTGAAAACAGGCACCTGTGCCTAGTGGGTAACAGTTCCCATACCGACTAGGAAGATCTTGAGAGAAGGAAGGGAATCAAGCCCTGAATGTTTTTTGTTTGTTTGTTTGTTTTTATGAAGATTAGTAATTAATTTAATTATCAGCTAACTTAACCTATTATGAACTTTTAAGAGGAAAAAGGAAAAGCTCTCAAACTGGATTTAGTTGTAAAAATCATATTTATAAACTTATTTTGAGGGTTCACGTGACCCTCCATAGTATATGCCACTAATGGATGGAGACTTGTTCACTTCCAGACATACAGTGCAGCATCCTCGGTAATACGTTTTGAATACACATTTGTATTTCTCACATTACCTCTACAAGTGCACTCATCCCCATCAAATACCATTAAATATTCATACAAAGAGTCATCCAACAAGTACTGTGCTGTGTCTATCGCCGCCCTTACAGATAACACGAAGTGATATTTCTGCTATATGGACCAATTTAAAATCTAGCAAGCACCATATGCCTGATAAGTAATAATTCGTCTGATCCCTACTGTTGTAGCGTACAGTATAAGAACCGCCGTCCCTTGCTTATTTAAAGAATATCCAGTGAAGGAGAGACAGCTCTTCCAGGAAGAGCTGAGCCAGTCACTGCTGTGCGCTTTTTATGAATTAGGATTTTTTTTATGGATTTTATGCAACAGAAGTGAACGATTTACATACAGCACGAGTTCGGGTGTGTTGTTCCAGGGGTGGCAGCGATGCTTAACCATTTGAAACTTAATCCCAAAATAAAAAAAAGGGACGCACATAGCCGTTCAGGATAAATTCTGAGTAAATGCTATTGCCACACAGTAGAAAACAAATACTAGGGTTGTCTAGTGTTTGTGTCATGCAGCGGTACATGTGGGTGTACCTTGTGCATTCCTTCTGGGGTAGCTACGCAACTTAATCCGAGCTTGACTGGGGCGGGGGGACTGGTGTCAATGTACCGAGGAGGATCCCATTCAGTAAACTAGCCTGGATGGAAGTGAAATCGATGTATTGTTGAGAATAAATGTGCTGCATGCTTGATGCTGTCATCCCGAATAAAGCTAGGTGAAACCAGATATTTTCTCTGAATGCGCAAAACTATATTTAGTCATCTGTGTCCATAAAAAAAGGGTCGGAGCCCTTCGATTTGAGTGCATTCACATACAGTATTTTCGGGTACTCTTGTCGCTTTCACACCATGTACATTATATTATGCGTGCCCCCAGCTACCTTATGTACATTATGATTTCTGGGCACCTACTGCTATACTTTTCCACTATAAGTGTTTACCAGACTTCCTTATTGTAATTTCATTTTTCTTTTTAAGGCTAGTAACTGGTGATTAGCTGCGATGAACAGCATTGGGGAAGCAGCTCCACGCTTGGGCATTATCAGCTTTTTGTCCAAAAGTCTTTGCAGTTCCCTGCGCAATCGGATATTTTGTTAGCGACGATGAGAGGAAAGTTTCAGACATTAGGACGCTAATATCCCAGATTTAACTTTTAAGCTTTTGTGAGAATGTGTCCCCTACATGAGTTAAATCCGAGCCTTTGTGTTCTCAGATTGCAGCTGGGTGAACCCACTCCTACTCCTCTTCCAGCCCGAGTCCCGTTGTACCTCGCTGTCCCGGGCCTTTTCTTTATTCGAAGGAAAAGCTACAGTTGGAGCGGCGGTGCCCGCAGTGAAGGCGTGACGTCAGCGAGGCTCCCCCGGGCTCAGCCCGTTGAGATCCCCCTCCCTCTGTCTCGGTCTAATATCTATGTTATTATTCGATGTGTGGGGCTGAGCCCAAGTGGTGCTGCTGCAGCTTGCTGCTCGCAGCTCTCCTGCACAAACCGGGCTGGACACAACCGGTGCCCCTCGCACTTTAAGGGTGGATCCTATTGCCTGCCCCGCCGCCGCCCCTTGACTCTCAACAGCAATGTGGGCACTGTGCGCTGAAACTTAGCAGCAGGAGCAGCAGCAGCAATATCCAGAGATTGATAAGACAGCCGACACGGGAGCAGCTCCAGTCCCGAGCCAGCCACAGGGAGGTACGGTGGGAGACTCCTGCAAGCGAGCCGAGCTCTTCATGGCTTTGAAGGATAACAGTAGCAGCGGCATCCTGCCCATCAGCGAGGTGTCGCCCCCATTCCCGGGGGTGGTGGAGCTGAACGTGGGCGGGCAGGTGTATGTCACCAAACACTGCACCCTGCTCAGCATCCCGGACAGCACCCTGCATGGCATGTTTTCCCGCCCCAACGTCCGGGAGCTGCCCCGCGACAACCGCGGCCGCTTCTTCATCGACCGGGACGGCTTCCTCTTCAGGTACGTGCTGGACTACCTCCGCGACCGGCAGCTCGTCCTGCCCGACCACTTCCCAGAGAAGGAGCGGCTCCTGCGGGAAGCCGAGTACTTCCAGCTCCCCGACCTCGTCAGGCTGCTGAGCCCCAAGGTCACCAAGCAGGGCTCGCTCAACGACGAGGGCTGCCAGAGCGACATCGAGGAGAGCTCGCAGGGCAGCGGCGACCCGGATGCAGCCTGCTCCTCCCCGTCTGACAAGAGGTCGGGCTTTGTCACCTTGGGCTACCGGGGCTCCTACACCCTGGTGCGGGACAACCAGGCGGACGCCAAGTTCCGGCGGGTGGCGCGCATCATGGTGTGCGGGGCCGGATCGCCCTGGCCAAGGAGGTGTTCGGCGAGAGCCTGAACGAGAGCCGCGACCCGGACCGGCCGCCGGACAAGTACACGTCGCGCTTCTACCTCAAGTTCACTGCGCTCGAGCAGGCGTTTGACCGGCTCTCGGCGGCGGGCTTCCACATGGTGGCATGCAACTCGACGGGCACGGCAGCCTTCGTGAGCCAGTACCGCGAACCACAGGACAAGGTGTGGAGCAGCTACACCGAGTACATCTTCTTCCGTGAGTAGTACGGGGGGGATGCATGCATACTTCTTGTCCAGTGCTGTAGTTATAGAGTGTGCAGGGTTAGGGTACCTACTGTAGCCATACCTCTCAACTGTCCCGCATTGTGAGCCAGGGCATCCTTTACCATACCTCTCCAAATTGCTATGTCCCACACGAGAAATGTACTACCTACCTAAAGATGGTGCTGTAAACTCTGGTATTAAAGCAGAAATTCAGAATATTATAACATTCTAAATCCACATTACACTGCACACTTAAAGGCGTTGGTTTCCACAGTGTTTTTAACATGCCTGATGAGGTGTCCCACATTTCGGCGACAAAAAGTTGAGCCCTGCATTATCGATGTAGCTGTCACGTTAAGTTTATCGGAGTGCAATGGGGGAACGCAGGAGTGACATCCTGAACTGTCCAATTTAAATCAGGCAATATGGTTTAGTGCTTACAGTGCTGACTTGCAAACCAGAGCTTGAAATCTTGCCAGAGCCAAATCGGCACTGTCACGTTAAGAATATCACTCAGCCTCTCAGTGTTACAATCCACACAGCTGCAGAAAAATGCACTGTAAACTGTTCTTTAGGAGTCAGATATAAAACATAGTGAGACCTCCCTTGAAATGCATTGTTAATCTGTTAAGTTTAAGAGTGGGGCATCACAGAAACAAAGAATTTGATGGCAGATAAGGACTGCTTGGCCCACCTAGTCTGCCCATTTCCCTACCTATTGAATAAGCTGCAGATCCTAGTTAATCGACATCCTACTTCTTCCTACCCCCCACCAGAATTGCCTTATGTTTGTCCCCTGCATTCTTGAATTCCCCCACTGTTTTCAACCCAAGACCTTCTCAGGAAGGCCATTTCATGTGTCCACCACCCTCTCTGTGAAAAAATACTTCTTCACATTGCCCCGAGCCATCCCCCTCAAACTTCAAATTGGGTCCCCTTTTTCTTGCACATCTCTTTTTATGAAAGTTGCTACCCTCTTGGACTTTGTTGATTCCCTTGAGGTACTTGAAAGTTTCTGTCATGTCCACCCCCCCTTTCCTCAAGGGTTTACATATTAAGCTTCTTTAGTCTCTCTTCATTTGGCTTCTGTTACAGACTCTGCATCATTTTAGTTGCCCTCCTCTGCACTGCCTCCATCCTGTCTATGTCTTTGTGGAGATGGGATCTCCAAATCTGTACGCAGTACTCCAGATGGGGTTTCACCAACTGTCTGTACAGAGGGATAACAACTTCCTGTCTTCTACTGGTGATGCCTCTCCCTATACATCCCAGTACCCCCTCCCCCAGCTATCCTTACTGCCTTTTCACATTGCTTGCTTACCTTTAGGTAATCTGATATGACTACCCCTAGGTCTCTTTCCATTTGTGTTGTTGTTAATCCCCCCCAATTGTGTACTCTACCCCTGTTTTTTTTTGTTTTCCAGGTGCATTACTTTGCACTCCTTTGCATTGAATCTAAGCTTCCATACTTTTGACAGTCTCAGATACAATCTTAATTCAAAAAAGTGAGGCTTGACAGAACTGGGAGTACTAATTGTATACAGTACTCATACTTACATACCTATTTTTTGCTTGGACAGTGTTGGCAACCTCCACTTTTCCCAGTGTGAGTGAGAACCAAGTCTCACTTTTAAAATTAAAAGGTTAATAATGCAATCCAATAACACCTCCCTTTTTTTTTAAATGTTAATTGTACAATCAAAATATTCACAAAGTACAATAGTTTATGTCATAGGTATAGTTAACATCTCATTCTGCTTCTCTCCTCACTCATTTTTGCTGAACTGAAAATGTGTGCTACCAAAGTTTAACCAAAGTATACCCATTTCTTGGACAAAATACCCAAGTTTTAAATAGCCACTACATCCCTGTTCAGTACATCTTCTGTTTTACCACTCAGAAATACCACCATGCCCTACGTGGAAAATGTGCTTTTCCAAATTGTGCAATGAGAGGTTAAAACTGATGTTTGTATCAGTTTCTTTACTCTGCAACTCCGTTTTGGTACATGAAAGCACACATTTCCACAAAGTTCTGCGCTCCCATCTCCATTGTGTATTTATCCCACATTTTGTATAGTTTCCCCTCAAGTGGTCCCACATTTGGGGGTTGAAAGGTATGTACTGCAGTTAACAACATGTGGGTAAGCCGTTGCCTGAGATGCAGCCAGGGAGTTGGTTAGTTCCATTTTGGAAGTATTTGACATTACTGTCCATGTCAAAAACCCATCCAAAAATAAATGGAGAAGAAATATCTGACTCCAACGAAGCCACAAGAGTGTGTGGTGGGAATGATGGATGGGGGGAATTACTAGATGACATCCAAAACTGCAAGATAGTAAAAAAAAAATTTGCTGAACCAATTGGTATTATACCAGTAACATTTTATATTATCTTCCTCCAAAATAGACTCCTTTCATATACTAACTTCTAAAATTTGGGGCCTCTGTGGGAAGACTTTATTACTTCCAAAAATCTGGACTGACTTCCAAATTTGAACTCATGGAGGGTATTGACTTTCACCCCAACAAGTTAACTGATCCCCTTAATGCAGCGCTTAATGTTTTGCTGTTGTATGAAATCAAATGGTATCAGTGGCAGCAGATTTCCCAGCTTTAAATGACATAAAACTAAAACACTGATGCAGTAATTGTCTGCAAAGGATTGCACAGAATATCAAGGTTATGTGAGATATAATTCAACCATTTGCTGGAAAGAAAGGGGTAATGAAACATTTCATACATTCTTTCAGTTACAGGGACAGGGTGATGATGATAATGTGTAAGGCATATTTGATTGTTTGCTTTGATTTAATGAGATCACACATATAGCTCTTAATGATGCCAGATGTTTGTTTTTTTTATTGAATAGTCCTTCTGCTGTTTTGATAGGCTTATATGCCTGAGATAGAAGGACATGTTCTTGGAGGGAGTTTTAACCGTTGCTATTCTTACTTGTAGCTATTCGGCATGTAATAAACAGATTGCATTTAAGGTTACTTCTTTTGATCGAAATTCATCTGGAAATTATTGTTTTTTGACCGGGTTGTAGTAAAGGTATATTAGATATCTACCTTTTATTGCAATATTTCTTAAGTCTGTGATTTGCAACTGCTGTGCCTACCGTTTTTGACTGAGTACATAGTGCTGAGGGAAACCAGGATCAGCTTGGCACTGAAAGCCTTTCTCATTTCCTGATCAAGGGATAGGACTGGAGGCTTTGTGGGGATTAGATGAAACAGAGTCAAACAAAGAGGAGCTTTAAGTATCTCATTGCTGTGTTTCATCCGTTCCTTGGTTGTAAAGGGAACAGACTGTGTCTGCAGGGGAGATCTTGAATGACAAATCCAGTTCAGTAACCCAGTCATGTGAGTGAACAGCTGGATAATCTTCTTGGCAGCCCCAAACAAAAATCTGTGTTTCATGAGAGCCATGGGATATGCTGTTGGGCTTAATTTTCCAAGACAGTGTTTTCTGTACGTATAGGACAAACAGTTGTTTCTCTTTTGCAAAGTACTAAACCATGAAGTGACATGGGGAGTTGTTACAACAAGCGATAGATCTGCACCTCATCTGAGTCCTATATGAGGTTGGTTATGCTCACACCTGGCTTGTGCATCTCACACTGGTAACATTCCAAGTGGTAACCATGTCACCAATGCAAAGTGCTGCTCCAGCACAGCAGTGGGGGAGAGAGGGAGAGGGGGAGAGAGAGAGAGAGGGAGAGAGAGAGAGAGAGAGAATGAGAATAGACTGTTAGCATGAAAACTCCACATGCTAGAGGATGAAAACAGAAGTCATTGGATTGGCATTGATCCCTTCCCCCTTTTTTGGTACTTAGATAATGAGATGCCTTGCCAAGTGAGTAATGGCTTACTGTACCATCAGATGCTTTTTGTGCTTCATGGAACAGAAAATCAAACAGACCTTGGGCAGGATTTTTAAAACAATAGCACTGTGCAAACAGGCTTAGTGCCACTTTAGATGTTAATAGCATGGCTGTCAGCAGTTTTGTGAGGCTGCTGCCATTTTTAAATACAGGACTTAGCGCATCACTAAGATGGTAACATTTTCACACTAAAGACACCAATGGGCCCATGCAAATGAGGGATTCCTCAATACATATAGGGTACATAGGTATCTTTAATGGGTCCTGAAAGTGGTAATAGACTGCCAGGAACCAGGTTTTGACACTGCACTAATGATAGCACATTGTTAATACAATGAGACCAAGCATGGTTCCTCTCTTACCCACTGCTCATTTGCATTATAAATACATTTTCTCTGACAGCCATTGAAACCCCTCTATGTCATCCAGTGCCCGTTGCTGTTATAAGCACTGTCCCTGGCTTCCAGTAAACTTCTTCTCTTAGTCAGTGCCAGTTTGCATTAAAACCATTGTTCCTGACATCCATGGAGACCCCCATCACCTCTACCAGGGCCTGTTTGCATTATAAGCATTTTCACTGTGTCCAGTGGAATTCCTTATCACTCACCTGCTGTTTGTTTGTATTATAAACATTGTCCCTGACGTTCTGCAAAACCCCACTCCTTCACACAGTGCCATTTGCATTAAAACATTGCCCCTGTTGTCCAGTAGAGCCACTCAACACGGTGTTCATTTGCAAAAAATAATATTTTCCCTGGTGTTCAGTGGCCCTTTCCCTTTCTTGGTAGCCTAGCACCACACCCAACCGCAGTCACCACTTACTCATTGCTCACATCCGTGGCCATCCATCTTCTGGTTAGCACAAGTACTGTGCTACTATACACAACTGTATAGCAATGCAGAACTTGCTGTCTAAAAAGAAACATGCAGAGTAGCACTTTAAGCTTTACTTAGTTTATTTTCAGACAGCATGTACTGTATTGCTATACAGCGGTGTACAGTGACACAGTACTTGTCCAGGGTAGATGTCTGATGGTCTGGGAGGTGAGCAGTGGATAAGTGCTGGCCACCATCTGGGGTGTGTGGCATGGGAGTCTGGAGGGGGTTCCACTGGATGCTTGGGATAATGTTTATAATGCAAACAGGCACAGTGGGAGAGACAACTAGATTACTTCAGAGTTATTTGTCATATTTTCAACACCCCCATAGCCACATATTACTTGGGTGACCTTAAGCAGGTTCTCAGTGCACCACACAGCTATGGAACATTGTGAATCAGGTCCCCACTGCACTCACTGCACAAATACTGTATGGTGCTGAGGTCTGGGAGAGGGGATTACACGCACTAGACAACTGTCAAAACCTAGAAACATAAATATCGAATTTGTTAGCAGAAAAGGACCACATGGCCCACCCAGTCTGCCCAGATTATCCCAGCCTAGAAGTCTGTCCCCGCAGACCCTAACTGGTCTCTGGTGACCTCCCTCCTCCTCCCTGCCTGTTTAGTAACATTCCCCTGTGTCTATCCCACACATGCTTGAAGACACTACTTTGGGCTAAGATTACTACTAGGTCTACATATTAATGTTTCCACAGCTGTGCTAAGGGGACAATGTGGAATTCGTCCAAGCACTGTAAATGCCTTGCAATCAAAAGAGACGTTTCTTATTTTTTGTAAGTTTATAGTAACAAGCCAACTTAGGTTACCCTACCTTTGTTAGCAAGACATCCTTCAGCATCCTTCAAAACTGTCCTGATTTGCAAAATTAGATCATGAGGTGAGACTGAGAGGAATACTGAGTAGTCAGGCTGTGAGATCTGTTGAAATGGTTAAAACATTCCTGAACAATACAAACAAAATTAGAATTAGTGATGTAGCAATACAAAAACATACGTGCAAACCTGACTTCTTAAAATGGTGAATGTATGATAATTTTTTTTTGGCAAAAAGATGTATTTGAATTGAATAGAAAATATGGACCAAGGAACTGCTATCTGCCAAATGAGAATGCAAATTGTTATACTTCATTACAATAATAGTACAGGTTGGGTTCTTGCAAATGTGAATATGAAGGTACTGATCCAGTGGTGCATTGCTTTTTTTATTGCAACCTATTAGAGCCTCTGATATGCAAAAGCCTTAGGATTATAAATTTAAAACTAAGTGGATTTACAAGATTTGATAAATTAAATATGATTTTCAACCCTACTAATATACTGCAAGCTTTTGTGTTTGGCAGTTCAGTCTTAAAAGTAAAAGAACAATTAAAATGTTTTAGTAAGACCTTTGCATGCTTGCAAATAGTTATACAAATCTCAGATTTCACTACTGTTTGTTTTAGTATTACTTTCTTTCCTTATGTAGTTGTATGTGCACTTATTTTCAAACCTGAATGCAATGTTGTCTACTATCTGTACTGAACGTTATTTACTGCTTTATCTCTGTTTTGATTTTGTAATCAATACAATAATCTGAACTGAACTAACTGAAGGTCCCCACTGGACACTATGGCCCAGATTTTCAAACTGCACCATTCTGAGGCGCAAGCCCCTGCGCTGCTCAAAATAGTTGCGCAGGGGTGTGGCCGGGGTGATATTGAAAGGAGTTGCACTGTTGAGCAACTCCTTTGAATATCACCCCCCAGCCACAGCACTTGCGCATGGCGCAGTGGAACTTGCACCACCGCAAGTTGCCAGAGTTGAGCATTAAACTTGCGGTGGCGCAAGTACCATTGCGCCATGCTCAAATTTCCGATATTCAAAAGGTGACATGCAAATGGGGCCATAATTTATGCAAGGTGCAGGGGGGGCCATTTGCATCTATTTATGGCCCCATTTGCATGCCATTTGCATGTAGGTGCGCCGATCCCCGAGGACTTGCTCCTGGCCACCCTGCCAGGCAGCAGCAGTGAGGACCAGCGCACAATGCAACCCGATCGTGGGCATCACAGTTACATGAACCCCCACCTATCCCACAGCCTGATCGCGGGCAGTACAGGTACATGAACCCCACACACACATCTCCCACAGCCTGATCGCGGGCAGAGCGTGTATGAACCCCCAGTGCCCGATCGCGGGCAGAATGTAACCCTCCCCAACCGAATATCTTCCTGGTGGTCAGTGGACCGTAAAGCCCGATCGTGGGCAGATGTCACATCACAACCCCCAAACATCTCCTGGTGTCTAGTGTCCCCCCCACCCACCCCGAAGCCCTCCACCCACTCCCCCGGCAGCTGGCGGAGACAGCATCCACCGCCTGCCGCCCCACCGCCCGCCGACTGACTGTCGGTAGGGCTGCCGCCCAGTGGTGCAGAGCTACAGCCAATGGGCGTGCATGCCCGCCGTGACGGCGGTCGGGCTGTGAATGAACATCATTCACCGTCTGGACTGTCATGCTGATAGGAACTCTCTTCCTCCTTCTGTCCTATCTTGCCTCTCTTCCCACATTACAGTCCAATTAGCTTACCACTCTTTCTGCTGCTGCTACATGCTCCTGCTTCCAGTGATGCCTAACTTACTCCTACCCAGCAGTTTTCCCTCCATCTCTTCCTGCCTGACTCCCTACCAATGCTTCACTCCCTGCCCTCTACCCTGACTCACCTTTTGTACCTTTCTGCACTTGTTCTCATGGTTTGACTTTGACATGATAATGTATAACTATAATATTTTAGATGCCAAGCCTGTTATTTGTTATTTTATGTTGCTATCATTACTGTATTTTGCTGTGCTTGATGACCATTGTTCGTTTTACAATTATTTGTTTTTGCTGCTGTAATTATTTTTCTGTGAAATTGCACTGTGTTGGAATTATCTTTCTGTGAAATTGTTCTGTACTGTACTTCTCTTGTTGCTCTTCCAGGTCGCCCCTGAAAAAGGGACTGCTATTGTCTCAGTGGACTTACCCAGTTACCAAAATTCAAATAAATAAATAAATAAATAATATGCGCTACCTCACAGTTCTGAGGCTAGCAAGACTGTCTTCACAGCATGCTCCGTCTGTGCTCATTTTCATTGCTGTGTAAAGGCAACTAACAAACTAAGAGAAGTACAACAGGGACTTCCAGTGACATCATCACCTTGATGGCTGCACTTCTTTAGGACTCCCTAACTCCTGTTTAATAATCCCTACCAGAACAGCATTGAATAATTCCAAAAGTACCTACAATGATATCCGGAACACCTAAAGGGACCAGATCTGGCAGATCCTGGGTGAAAGGTGTTCAAAATAAGAAAGATGGAGGAGATTAATGGACCAAGAGGCCCCCAGCAGGAGCTCCTCACTGACAAGCAATGTTGGCCTGGACATGGATACCGACACGGAGACGGAGCACCTGTCTTAATCAAGATTTGAAATGCTGCTTGCAAAGATAAAGGCGTTTCGAGCTGAAAATAAACAAGAATTTCAGGCACTACATACCAGAATGCAAGTAGCAGAAGAGAGAGTGGAAATATCTGAGAAGTGAATGGTGGCAGTGGAGGGCGAGACAGAGCAGCTATACGTAGCGGTCGATTTCCTGGAAGATCATCAGGAGACCATGCAGCATAAATTACTGGACCTTGAAGCCTGCTCGCGGAGAGATAACCTGCGCATTTACAGTCTCCCAGAGGGAGTAGAGACTGGTAAGATGGAAGAATTTTTAGAAGACCTTCTCTGAGATGTTTTAAATTTGCCTCAAACTTTCCATTTCCACATCAAGTGGGTGCACTGGGCCTTAATAGCTAAACTTGCTGGCCCAGCTGCCAGTCCTCACTAAGTAGTGATGACATTCTCCAGTTTTAAAGACAAGGAAGCAATACTGAGAACTATCTGGGCTCAAAAGACTGTAAAATACAATGCAGCCCATCGTATATTTGACCATGATTATCCAACGTAAGTTCTTAAACAACGGACTGCATACTCGTCTATCCTCAGAATGCTTAAGATGCACAAAATTCATTTCCAGACTCCATACCCAGCAAAACTTGAAGTGTTCTGGGACTCAGGCACAGTTACTTATGACACACCGAGCAGAGGAAGCTCACCATGTACTGCAGGAGAAGGGCTGGAAAGTGACCTGAACCCCCCGAAGGAGCAGCGACCTCGCCCAGCACCATCCAAAATGCAATCAAGAGGCCAACACTAGCACAGAAATAAAAATAAACCAGCTGGACTCTGGACAGCTCAGGATATTAGAGACTTACTTGGGAAGATAAGATCTAGGAGCACAGGGAGCACACCAGTCCAGGAGATGATGAACACTTGAACATTGCCTGGTATGAATTTCTTTCTTTACTCGCCCTTTAAGGCGAACACTTGAAGCCTATTTATGGGGACTGTCAGCCTAGGTACCTCTCTGAGTTGTGATTGGGGGGGGGGTGTTTCTTCTCCTGAACCAATGGACCCTCCAGGCATGCATCGTAGCAGAGCCTGATCCAGTGACTCTCTTATACAGTGGGACATTTTGGAATAGAATCCCTGGAAACACGGAACATTCTGCCTAAATTTAAAACAGCAATCCATTATGAAGATTCTGTTGACTGGCATAATACCAAGATGGGAATTACCTTGCAGCAATAAATGACTTTTCACTATGAAATGGGGATCAGAAGGGGACACAAACTCAAAGCATGTGATGGGGACATCAGTGATGTACTGAGGAAGGGGGGACATAACATAACTTTCTCCCTACAGGTTGGTCATTTTTGTGTCTCCTCTCATTTGCCCAGCATCTGGGAAATGGTAGTAAACTTATTATGGCA
This sequence comes from Neoceratodus forsteri, assembly GCA_016271365.2. NCBI lineage: Eukaryota > Metazoa > Chordata > Ceratodontiformes > Ceratodontidae > Neoceratodus > Neoceratodus forsteri. The sequence continues at coordinate 1,545,156,672 of CM057452.1, read as the reverse complement.
ATAACTTGCAGGGCTTGTGGAGGAGGTGTTGTGGGGGGAAATGGGTAAATGCTGGTCAGTGCAATTATGGTATCATATACCTAGAGGGAATGAGCATGGGTCTCTGCCAATCTTACTAAACAGTTATGACACAATGCAAGTTTCTATTGTTCTCTCCTACTTTAAAGTACTTCCTTTCTTAGTGATTTTTCTTTACATATAACATCAAGACCTCAGAGTGGGGTAAGACAATGTTTTTAGCATCAGGATCTCAAAATAATCCTTGGAACAACATGTAATGGGAGTTAATAGGTTAACAGCCACTTACCATGCTAAGTCACCAGGGATATGAAGGTTTCCCAGGAGCCTACAGGGAGATGATCTTTTTGTGCCTGCCCATCTTGTTAGGGTTCAGTATTTTTGTAGACCAGGGAGGCCTGGCGATTCCTTCGACCACTCTAACTCCCTATTGGGGGAGATCCCTATGGGGATCCATTCTCCAATTGTGTAGAGGGTATAACAAACAACCCTCCTGCCTTGGAAGCATCTATGTACATAGGTTGTGTTTGCATGTTTGTTGTTCTCTACTTGTTATTTGTTATACTCAGCTTGACGGTCAAAGGTACTTTTGTGTTCTGAAACACCCAAAACAAAAGGTGCAGTGGATCTCTGGGGAGGGGATGATTGTGGGTATGACAGAGGGGGCCCTTATATGGGTCTCAAGGAAGAGGGAAGAAAATAAGATGGCCACCAAATTCTAAGTCACTATCAATTCACAAAATGTGAACAGGTTAAACAACCTAGTTAAGAGGTATAAGGTGTTTGCTTCAGTTAAAAAACAGAAACCCACTTTCATTATGCTTCAGGAAACTCACTTGCGCAGAGAAAGAGCAACAAAAGCTATCTAAATTTGGGTTCAGTCATGTAATAGCATCCCCATGTAAAGGGGGAAATGTAGAGGGCCACCATTTTAATTCCCAGGCTATTCCATTTCAGGTGACTGCATCCTATTCGACCCGAAGATCGACTAGCAGTAGTTAATGGACCTTAGAGGGCTGCATGATTATCTTAGCAACATCTATATATATATATATATATATATATATATATATATATATATATATATATATATATATATATATATATATTTATAAAATGGGTAGGAAATTTATTGAATTTATTGGCTGCAGAGCATCACATGACCCGTGCGTATATCAGAGTAGCGACCGCACACCTACACTTTACCCTCCAAAACAATTTTGACATTTTATAAAGATAGATATACACATATGAGGTGTGTGGTCGGCGCTCTGATATACATGCGCCTTGAGCGGTTGGCGCACTCGGCCTTGCGACTGCCGTCGTACAACACACACCAAGTCGAGTATGATATCAGAGCTTCAATCAAGACACCTCAGAGTGTGGTATATCTATTACATATATCTATATATATATATACCCCTGGGTCAAAGCCGAAGTTTTATGGGACTTACTACAGAAAATCACAGGACAACATCAGGGAGTTTTAGTAGTGGGGGGAAATCATAATCAGATTTATGAACACATTGACACTGCTAACCCCAGAGTACCCAAAAGATCTGCTGCCCAGCGAGTTGCTCCAACATATTTTAAGGAATTACAGTGGGTAGATGTGTGGAGGTCCCTTCACACAGGACGAAAGGCATACACCCATTATTCTGCACCACACGGAATATAAACCAGGATAGACTATTTTCTCACCTTGGCCGAGCATCAGCACAAGTTTTGGGAATGCTGGCTGCTGCCCTCCCCTCCATCTGATTACTCTGCCCTGCTTCTCAAGGTGGACTGGGACTCGGAGAGGAGGGAGACATTGTGGAAAGTTAACAATTATTTGCTGGACCTGCAGGCCTTTAAAGCTTTAGTGGAGGAGCATAACCCCCAAATTTTACAGGAAAACAAAGCCCTGATATTGACTCAAAGACCCTGTGGGACACTATTAAGGTGGTACTACAGGGTGATATAATAAAATTTGTTTCCCACAACAAAAACAGCAAGCAGCCCAACTAGATAAATTGCAACAACAGTTGAAAGACTTTCAGGTACAGCATGCAGCCAGGGACTCGGCAGTTCATCCTCTGCTGCAGATTACTAGGCAACAAATACAGTGACTCTTGGACATTAAAATGGAACAGGCCCTTCATTATTTAAAACAGAAGTATTATGAGGGGGGGCCCCAAAAGCCACCTGCCTCTTAGCCCATAGACTTGGAGGAAAAAGTCACCCATTCCACTGTCATGCAGGTTAGAGATCCTGGATCAGGCAGAATAGTAAACTTGCCCTCACATATTATTGCAAGTCTTTAGAGGTTACTATCAGTCCCTCTATATCCCTGATCATGGAACAGACCCACAGAGAATTCAATCTTTTCTAGCTGACCTCCAATTGCCCACTCTCTCCCAGGAACAACAAAAAGTTCTGGACAGGCCTATTACTCTGGGAAAACTAGACAGAGTTATTACCAGTTTAAAAACAGACAAAAGCCCGGGCCCAGATGGATATACAGGGGAGTTCTGTAAGATGTTTAAGGAGAAACTGCTTCCAACCATGCTAAAGGTATGCCAAGGAGTTCAAGAGGGGTAGGGAGCCCTGAGAACTTGGGGATATGCTACAATTACTAGTATCCCTAAACCTGGAAAGGATCATACATATTGCTCATCCTGTCACCCAATCTCAGTGCTTAATATGCTGTAGACTGTAAAAGTTTTGCATCAGTGATGGTCAGGCACATATGGAACTCGCAGAGGCCTAGGATCTGGTATACTACCCTACAACTTCCAAAAAAGTTGAGAGGAGTGGCCTTACCAGACCTATAACTGTATTATTATGCAGATCAACTCAGAACTATATTTTATTGGTTGCATCTCCAGCACCAGGCCTGGTAGAAGGCTCTGGAGGCCCAAAAGGAGAATCTTATCAACCTGAACCAAGTGTTGTTGGTGTTCCCCTATGAGCCAATCCAAGAAATAACAGATAACCCCTATACTGTAACAAACAAAAAATGTTCATGCACCATTTTGAATTTCAGAGGCATGTCTGGGTGTAGGCCTTTGTTATACTCCCTTTCATACTTGGACTTTTTTATACCTACTAAACTTGATCTCGGATACTGTGGCTGGGAAAGGTTGGGTCTACACTTGGTATCTCATTTTATAAAAGATGGGATTTTCCTCACAATGGAGGATCATGGGGCACAGTCTGGCATATCTCTAAGAGACAGGTTTAGATACCTACAAGTATGGGCTTTTATCAGAACTCTGTCCCTGAATCTGTGGGTGGGTGGACCAATACCCCAACTATGTGGGCTTCTTAATGGGGCATTGGAGGGAAGAACACCTTTGAAGCATATGATATCTTATTTATATACAGCTCTGGCTCAGGTGAAGGGGAATTCTATTGAAACAGTGAAATCTGCATGGGAGGTGGACTTGGACATCCAGATTTCTGCTGACATCTGGGACAAGCACTTGCAAGGTTTACAAAGGGGTACCTCATCCATTGGATGGAGGGAGTTTTCATGGAAGGTTATCCTCAGATATTTTAGAACCTCAGCTATACAGACAATGTATTCACAGGATGGGTATGCGAGGTGTTGAAGATGGTGTGGCCATACACCTGACACACATGGCCATGTGTTTTGGCAGTACTCAGTGCTTCAACCTTTCACACAAGCACTCCAGGGCGCTCTTGTGGAGCTGTTCTCGCCCTCACTCAACCTTACTACCATCATGTTCTTCTTCTCAGATTACCCAAGGGAATGCAGGGACTCCCATCCCCCAAAATTAATTATGATATGCTTATTGGCTGCCATAAAATCAGTCACTAAGAAATGGTTGACACAACAGGTCCCTACGTTGGATCAATGGCATGAGCTAACGATAAGAATTTATGAAATGGAATGACTGACTGCAATTTTAAATGAAAAACAAGCCCATTTTGAATTTATTTGGAGGCATTGGGTACTCCATATATTCCTCATCAGACCAGATTTCATCCCTTGATTTAACTCTATTGACTTAGCTACATGTATAGAAATGTATTAACCTATATCCTATACGACAGATCTATGCATCCAATTTCAGATTATATAGTTACCAGATGCACAAAGACACATGTATTTATGTTTATACCTGATGAAATGTCAAGCTGTAAACTGTTAATATGTATTGTTTGTTGATTGTTTAAAACAAGTCTTAAAAATAAAGAAAGTTTAAAAAAAAGAGAGAGAGAGAAGTACAACAACACTTTGGTCTGTCTCAGCATCACTTGATACAGGATGTGAGTACCAGACTGAATTTGTCATACCTGATGTTGTCTAGACAGGTCAAACAGAAGCACACACTTCTTGACATGTCAATGGAATGTGACATCGGGGGAGTATTAGGCCACCATGAGTGTTCTCTGATTGATGTGATGACGAGAGCATTTGGGCCATTTGAGAGAAGCACCTATGATCTAAGTGCATCCACTGCCAGTCTGAGTCAGGTGATCCAGGCAGTGCATATCCTGAAAACATCCATGGAAAGATCCCCGGCAGTTTAAACTGTCCATATATGCAGAGATATGGGAGAACAGAAATGGGAATTTATTCACTGATAGTGGCAGGACCATAATGGCCCTAGCAGCTATTGGACCTGATACCCAAATCTATGAACTTATAAGATGACATTCTTCTGCACCTGCTATATACCAAGACATTGTTGCTGGCTGTATTGGAAATTAGGACTGGATATTCAAAGGGTTGCCATGCATAGAGTCAAGTGCGCCATTCTGCCATATTCAGCAGGGAGGCAGTTAGCCCCCCAAGTCAAGCTGAGCAACAGCGCAATGCAAATGCATGCTGAACCGGAGGGAGGAACCATGCATAAACTGCACTGCCTGATATTCAGTGGGTTGTGCAGAGTTGTGCAGGCGCAACCCCAACCTGCGCCTGCACAACTTTGAGCCAAAAAAAGGAGTGAGTCGAGGTCACCCACAGGTGAGCTGCCGCATTGCAGGGTGCAACAGCAGCTGCCACCTGTGGGTGGCCCTCAACCTACTCCTGTGCCCACCCTGCAGCCCAATCGCTGGCATATAGTAACCCCTCCCCGACTGGCCTGATCAGCAGGTATATGTGTAAAACAGCCCCCACCCCTGACCGGCCCGATCGCGGCAAAAGTGAAAATAAACCCACTCACCAGCCCGGACACGGGCACCAGTAATCAATCTCACATATCTGCAGGTCCAGTGACGTGAGTCGGACGCAGGCAGTGGCAGGTTTCACTGTGCCTAATGACGGCAAACATGTACAGTACAACCCCATCAGCGGTCGCTGGTTGCAAGGCCTCCCCGTTAGTCATGCTCGGGTCCAGTGACCGTTTTGCTCGCCAGTGCCCAGTTCTCCTCAGCATATCCTGGCCCACCTCACTCATTTCATGAGCCCCACCACCTTCTGGGGGTAGCCCACCCGCGTCGCCACCGCCGGCTGATCGCCTGTCAGACAGACATAAGAGCCACGGGCATGCAGTTTATATCAGATAGCAGCAGTTCAGATATGTGAATGAATTCATTCATTCACATATCTGGTCTGCTCTTGTACGTATGGGCTGCATGCCCATTGGCTTTGCTCTGCACCAATGGGCATGCAGCCCTACTGGGCAGTCAGTCGGCGGCGGGCGGGTGGCAGGCAGGTGGGTGCTGCTGCCCACCGCTGCCGGGGACCGGTGGTGGGGCTTTGTGGGTGGGTGGGGTGGGGGACACTAGATCACCAGGGATATGGTCTTGGGGAGGTTTACACTTTGGTGCCGCTGATTAGTTTAGTGGTCCACTGGACCACCAGGGATATGTTCTTGGGGGTGTTGAACATTTTGCAGCCGCGATGAGCTTAGCGTCCACTGGACCACCAGGGATATGTTCTTGGGGGTGTTGAACACTTTGCAGCCCGCGATTGGGCTGGTGGGGGGTTGTACTGTACATGTTTGCCCGCATTGGGCTGGTGGGGGGCATTTTACACTTTAGCTCGCGATCGGGCTTCATGGTCCACTGGACCACCAGGGATATGTCCTTGGGGGTTGACACTTTGCTGCCCGCGATCGGGCCAGTCGGGGCGGGGGGTTAATCCAATGCCTGCGATCGGGCCAGTCAGGGGTGGGGGATTTTACACTTTGCCCACGATCGGGATGCAGGGCATCGGTCCCGACGGCTGCTGCCTGGCAGGGCGCCAGGCGCAAGTCCTCGGGGATCAGCGCACCTGCATGCTAATGGCATGCAAATGAGGCCATAAATAGATGCAAATGGCCCCCCCCCGCGCCTTGCATGAATTATGGCCTCATTTGCATGTCACCTTTTGAGTATGGGAAATTTGCACATGGTGCAATGGTACTTGCACCACCGCAACTTGAATGCTCCACTCTGACCACTTGCGGTGGCGCAAGTTCCACTCATCATGCACAGTGGCTGTGGCCAGGGGTGATATTCAAAGGAGTTGCTCAATAGCGCAACTCCTTTGAATATCGCCCTGGCCACACTCCTGCGCAACTATTTTGTGCAGCGCAAGGGCTTGCGCCACAAAATAGCGCAGTTTGAATATCCAGCCCTATATGTCATTTTGCAATGTTTCTAATTATAAACTGAATATAGACAAAACAGAAGGCATGCCACTAAATGTTTGGGCTAACAAGGCTGATGTTGTTGATCATGGGCTGGTGTGGATGCCTAATAAACTTAACTATCTGGGCATTTATTTGAGTGCTTCCCCAAAGATAATGAAACAATATAATTTGGACCCTTTATTAGGACATATAAAGCAAGATTTGGCTTGATGCGCTCATCTCCAAGTTACTTCCTGGGGTAGGGTTAATATTGTAAAGATGAACCTGTTGCCAAGGGTTTTTAATTTTTTTCATTTTATTTTTTTATTTTTCACCAGGAGGTAGACCGGGCACGGCCCTTTTCCAGCCACACCTGACATTTAAAACATCAGTACAAACATATAAATACATGTAATAACATACACAATTAGTTACAACTACACACATTTTCACAGTGTACAAGTTTGGATAACATTTGTTTAAAGTGCAGTGTACTGTGTGCTCCTCTTATCTAGTTGCCATATTCATTCAGTGTGGTAGGTGCGCACCAAGAAAAAGCTCTTTTGCTGATTTGTAATTTAAAAACAGGAACAGAGTTGGAGAGTAACCCACTGTTTCTAGTGTGCTGCTCACATTTTTTGGGTACTAGTGTATTTGATAAAACTAGGGATTCAGCAGATCTTGCTACTCAGTAGACAAAATTCTCAATGAGGCATTTGTAACTGCCTCTCCAGAGATAGTACTCCCAGTTTTTCATATAACAAGCAGTGGTGTGTTCTTAATGGGGCTCTGAGGGCAAATCTGCATTTATTGTTATATTAGATCTTATACTTTGACTCAAATATCCCATTACACTGGACAAATATTATGGTACCATAATCTAATGTAGGCATTAGAACTTGTTCAGCTATAACATGATGTGCTTCTATGATCAGGGAATTTACACTTCTATATAAAATCCTAATTTCTGATTAATCCTTTTACCCAGTCTATCGATATGCAGGATCATGCTTAAGCTGGGATCCAGGAGTATTCCCAAATATTTAAAAGTGGGAATCAAGGGTAGACAAGAGCCATTTTGACCCAAGATTTGAAGCATACCATGCTTTATCAATTTTTGTGGTGTTCTGAACAGCATTATCTTTGTTTTAGTTTCATTTAGAAGCATCCTGTTTGTCCTAATCCAGTTGGCCAGTGTGTTATATTTATTTTGAAGGGATACCTCTATTTCACTGCTATTCGGGCCAGAGTCCCAAATTACCATATCATCTGCGTAGACTATACTATTTGCAGTAGAAAAAGGGGAAGGTTGGTAAGTCAATCATGAAATTCAAAAATAGCAGGGGACCCAACACTGATCCTTGCCTTAATTTCCATAGGTTGTGATAGGTACTATCAATGTTACTCTTTATATACAACTACCCAAGTAACTGCTGAACTAATCAATTTCAATCCCTTTTACCCCCATACAGTACATCCCAGTTTGCTCAGGAGTTAGTTCATGGTCCACTGTGTCGAAGGCACTGGCCAGGTCCATGAACACTGCACCAGTGTCTCTTCCCCCTCACTGGCCAGCAGCACAGAGTACGAGAACCTGGCCAGCACCATCGTTTTATATCCTAGTAGTATGCTAAATTTGCTCATTCCTCAGGAATGGTTCACCAGGCTACATACAGACATCTCCCATTTTTTCTGGCAAGATAAAGCAGTTTGGAGAGCATTTCATAAACTTACAGCCCCAAAAGTGGATGGAGGACTTCGACTCCCTCATTTGTTTGTATTATTTAGCTATTCATGGCAGTAAATATTTCCAATGGCATAGGGAATCTTAAGGAGAAGATTTTGGGCCCCATTTTCAGAGGGTATCCAGTGATTATAGTGACTGCAAATGAGAGACTCTCAATAGAGCGAGTCATTTGCAGTACCCTGATGAACTACCCTGTAAGGGTAGCGACAGAATGTGAAGGTGAGGGTAGGAATGAGCGAGGGAGAGTTACTGGGTGACCAGAAGGGGCGCTATAGGGAGGAGGGTTTGTGTGGGGGTAGTGTGGCCTGCTGCAGCTAAGCTAGCCATGTGGTGTGGTGGTGAGGGTGGCTAGCTTCAGTGCAGCAGGTGCTGGGTTTGGGCTGGGAACCAGGAAATATTTTGTTGCTGGTACTGTGAATTTTTTTTTCTGGACTGTCTCCCCCTCCTGACATGCACCCCTGAGTTGGTTATATTAAATCAGGGGTGCTTATCGATAGTTTTACTGGCAGCATGCAGCTGACCTATCTTATGAACCCAATACATGGAAATCAATATGGTCAGATATTTACAGATATATAAAACAAGGCAAGCTATAACTTATTAAATTTAATATCCTCCATAATCTGTACTATACCCCACTTACGCTCTATCATAAGGGTAAGTGACAATATTCTAAATGCTAAAAGTGTCAACAGGAGGAAGGTTCATTACGGCAACAAATTTGGACTTGTCCTAAAGTACGATTATTCTGGCAGCAAATTAAGAAATATCTTGACCCATTTTTTGTAGGTGTTAACTATTTTACACTAGAAATATGTGTGCTTGGTAATTTCTCAGTAGTGGCACCTAAGATTCACAAGTTTTATATGGCCTCTCAGCTGTCCCCTTGCTTATTGTTATGAGATATTGGATTAAGGACTCTCTACCGACAACCAGAGAATGGCTCCAAGAAATGTATACAGTGCTTAACACGGAAAAAGCTATTGCTGTACACAGTATCACACTCTCTCTTCATTTAAAAAAAGATGGGAGTCATTTTTTCCAATTTTTAGCTGGGAAGTGAACAGAACATATATGCCTTTGTCTCATTAGCCCTCCATTAGTAAGATGCATGATCCAATTGTTGATGTATTCATGATTTTTATTAATGAGTGTCCTGATGGAATGTATAAAACAGGTCTAATAACATGCCCATATTGTATTGGAAGGGTGGGTAGGGAGGGAGGGAGGGTCATTTGGGTGGGAGAGGAGACGATAATTTGAAAGTTTGCACTGGATGGTCAACTTATTGGGGAGGGAGGGGGTTGTTATTTTATTTAAGGTGACAAACTCATTGTAACAGGTCATGGTTTTTATTGTGTATATGTGTTTGGTAAATTTTTTAATAAAGTTTATTAAATTGCAAAAAAATAAATAAATCAGGGGGTGCAGGGGCGAGGCCCCCAATTAGGGGGTACAGCACACCTGGCATGCATCCTATTTTCAGTTGCCCACAAGTATACATTGTCATTGTGCTTTTCGGTGATGTACACTCGCTCTAATGGTGATCGTTCTTTTGCGATTGCCATTATGACATGGAATCTTTTCAGAGTCAGCTGGCTGCACACACAAACAGGTGAGCCAAGTGAAAAAATAGGGCCAGCCAGCTCTGGCACCATATTCAAACAGGTAGTGCAATCCAAACTGATCACACTATCTGATTGAATATTGGACCCTAGGCAGAACAATGCACAGTGAGCGGTTGCCATATTTGGCACAGTGCTACCAGAGGTGGGTCTGAAGACTGCATATAGGGGTACAGTGTGGTGCACACTGGTTAGCTCTGCAGCCCCATGGGTGATATTCAGCCCAAACATGCAAATGAGCCCATTGGGCATGCACAGAGCTAAGAGTCATTTGCGTGCTTATTATGGGTTCATCTGCATGTGAGCGCCATCTGAGTGCTCCAGGCTGCCCCCCCAGCCCCAATCTCCATTCACATAGAGAAAGAAAAATCATTGGTATTTCAGTTTCCCTCCCTGCCCGATCCCTGTTCACATAGATAAAGAAAAAAAACATTGGTAGTTCAGTGTCCCTCCCCTGCCCTGATCCCCGTTCACATAGATAAAGAAAATATCACTGGTAGTTCAGTGTCCCTCCCCTGCCTCAGTCCCCATTCACATAGATAAATAATCATTGGCAATTCAGTGTCCCTCCCCTGCCCTGATCCCTGCTCATATAGATAAAGAAACAATTATTGGTAGTTCAATGTCCCTCCCCTGCCCCGATCCCCATTCACATAGATAAGTAATCATTGGTAGTTCAGTGTACCTGCCCTGCCCTGATCCCTGTTCACATGGATAAAGAAAAAAATCAATTGTAGTTCAGTGTCCCTCCCCTGCTCCAATACCCATTCATATAGATAAAGAAAAAATCATTGGTAGTTCAGTGTCCCTCCCCTGCCCCAATCATGGTCCCCATATAAATATATATTCACATCAATGGTCCAGCTGTCCCTCCCCCCGTCCCCATTCACCAATAGCCACTCTGTCTCCCATGTATAAATCCCAGGTGGTCCAGTGGTCCCTCCCCCCATTAACCAATCACCATCCAGACCTACAGAAATACATTAGATAGATAGATAGATAGATAAATAGATAGATAGATAGATAGATAGATATTTTATTTATGAAGCGCCAAATTCCTGAGACTCTGGGTGCTGTACAATAAAACCATGATACAAGACACAATTTTTAAAAACAACAAAAACACACATAATAAAATCATTATAATTACAGACTCCCATTAATCTCTTCAGAGCGACCTCAATTAATAAAGCTAGTTGGAACAGGTATGTTTTTAGTCACCTTTTAAAGGCTTCCACCGAGGGGCCCCTTAAATAATCAGGTAAGGGTTCCACAAGGTTGGCGCAGCCACCGCAAATGCTCTGTCTCCTGAATGCCGCGACCTAGCCCTGGGAACCCCAAGGAGCCCCCCTCATTGGAACGGAGCATCTGGGCTGGAGAGTAAGGGACAAGGAGATCTTGCAGATAGGCAGGACCCCATCATGCAGCTGGTATTCTAGTGGCCCCCATCCCTCCACCCTGGCAGGTAGTGACCCACCACCCCGCTCCCCCCAACCCAACCCATGCCGCTGACTGGCACAGCCCTCCTCACACCGTCATAGCCAGCTGCCAACTGAAGTGTCAATGAGTGTGTACAGTACATAGTAAGTGTTCATTGGTTGACTGGTCAACCAGTTAGTGCGTACTAAGTACTGTACATGCTTAATGTTCAGTTCGATCAGTGGCTGACCGTGGTGGTGTGAGGGAGGGTCCTGCCAGCATAATGGGTCGCGGTTTGGGGAAGCGTGGTGGTGGGTCACTACCTTAGGGGGGGGCTACTAGACTACAGGGAATTTATTTCTTTGGGTCAGGATAGCAATTGGTGAATGGGGTAGGGGTGGGACCACTGGACCACTGGGGATTTATATATGGGAGATGGGGCTGTGATTGGTGAATGGGGGGGGGGGACCACTGGGCCACTGATGTGAATATATATTTATATAGGGACAGGGATCGGGGCAGGAGAGAGGCACTGAACTACCACTGTTTTTTCTTTATCTATGTAAATGGGGAGCAGGGCAGGGGAGGGACACTGAACTACCACTGTTTTTTCTTTATCTATGTAAATGGGGAGCAGGGCAGGGGAGGGAGACTGAACTACCAATGATTTCTTTCTTTATCTATGAGAATGGGGATCAGGGCTGGGGAGGGAAACTGAAATACCAATGATTTTTTCTTTATATATGTGAACAGGGATCGGGGCAGGGGAGGGCCACTGAACTACCACTGTGTTTTCTTTATCTATGTGTATGGGGATCAGGGCAAGGGAGGGACACTGAACTACCAATGATATTTTCTTTATCTATGTGAACACAGATCGGGGCAGGGGAGGACACTGAACTACCACTGTTTTTTCTTTATCTATGTGAACAGGGATTGTGTCAGGAGGGACACTGAACTACCAAAGATTTTTTCTTTATCTATGTGAACAAGGATTGGGGTACAGGAGGGCCACTGAACTACCAATGATTTTTTTTTATCTATATGAACAGGAATTGGGGCAGGGGAGGGATGCTGAACCTCTACGGTACCCAGCCCTTGACAGTGGGCAGATGGGTCGGTACACTGTTAAGGGCTAGGTTTCAGAAGTGTTAAACTGCACCACTGCTGGCGGCTGTTTAGCACATCTGAACACTTTCAATATTGTGCTGTGCTGCATATGCATGAGGGAACCCTCATTTGAATAGGCACAGCACAATATTATGCATGACGGCACTGTGAAGGGTGCATTGACATCTGTGTCCTTTTGAATATGGGCACCTCCAAGGCTGGCACTACTCCAGGTTAGCACGGCACAAACCCAGTTTGAATCTTTTGAAAATGGGGCCCATTAATATTTGCATTCCTCAATGGTTAGATATTGAAACTATTTTGTGTAGACAGCTGAAAAAAATATTACTCCTTTGTTGCACATGCTGTCTAAAATCTTTCCCGTGTACATCAGGATACACCCATAGCAACTGTGGTGCAAGCCCATAGAAAATTATGCAAGCTACCCCACTTGGATCCTGTAAAGGACACTTCCAGCCTGTTGTGGGTTATCTTAATTTTAAAGTGGACGGCAAATAATTCTCTTGTCTTATAATGATATTAAATTGGTTGAACAAATCACATCGAATGGTATACTTTCCAAGTTTGTTGAATTTCAGCACACTTATAATGCACCCAAAAAGGACAGGTTTTAAATATTTACAGCTCACCTATTTATTGCTTAAGCATTTTGGTTCCTTTTAATGGTCTAATGCACATGGGCTGAAGCTTCTGTCTTTGGCTAAAGGGGCAATTTCTTCTCATGCCATCTCATTTTATATTCTCAGTTGTATTTATTACTTCCTAACAAAGTAATGGATACAGCCATATATTGGGATTGGGCTCTTCCTAATCCAAATGGGACAAATCATTGGCCCAATGTTTGGGCGGATGTGTATAAATCTCTCAAATTTGATAGATATCAGTTTATGCAATTAAAACTGTTATATAATAAAGGAATAATATATGACAGGGTGTGTGTCGTGCTGGATAACGTCACACCTGGGGGCTTGAGCAGCGGGCCGCAGGCCGAAGTCTATCTAATCCCCAGGTGTGGCGTTATCTAAATGATCACACACCCTGGAGTGCATTATTCCTATTATACAATGGCTCGTTGTTATACAGAATAAAAGAAATCATTTTAAAGATGTTTTTGTGTGGAAAGATATTTTTGGTTTTTTAAGAGAAGATGAAACAATCAAGCTCAATGTGTGCAATGGCAATGAGCTGTGCAATGGCAATGTGTGCAATGGCAATGAGCTGTGGTGTCGTGCTGGGATAATGCCATGGGTCCAGCCCCAAACTTGACCAATCACAGTCCAAGATTCTTTCTTGCCATTGTATAATATGTATTATACACCCACTAAATTATATAAAATGGGTAGGGTCCACTCCGAATGTTGTAGTAGATGTCAGAATAGTCCTGGGCCATTGATACACATCATGTCAGAATGCAGCAAGATTAAACATTTTGGGATATAATAAGAATGATGCTTGACCCTCTTTAGGGTTTGGATCATTCTGTTTTCCCTAGATATTTATTTAATTAATTGGGGATTGCAAATATAAATTAATAGGCAGCAGAAACATTATATGGCTTTCATCTTCACTTGTGCCAAAAGTAATTTTGAGGCATTAGTGTGACTAAGTGATTCCACTTATGCTGAGGGTATAAAGAAATTCTATTTGCCCTTCAAGTGGAGAAAATGATTGCTAATGTGATGGATCATTTGGCTGCTTATCAAAAGGAATGGGGCCCTTGTACACTTTGTTGTTGCTCAGTGCCTGACTCATAGGACACCTATCTTAATGTTTTTCTCGAATGGGGTTGAAGGTACTCCTCCCTGAACATTAGTATTCTTGAGTTTACTTTCCAGTTCAGCCTACTTTCCTTCTGGGTAACTCCTTTTGCACACCAGAGTATAGGTGTGGGGGTGGAAGGATGGTTTTGCTGTTTGAATGTTTTTCTTTTTTTAGTTTATTGTTCTGTGTTGTTAATGTTCTTTGATGTTTGTAATTTGAGTATTTTTGTATTAGAAATGTTAATCGAAGTGTATTAAATTAAAAAGAAAGAAAACATCCATGGAAAGATATGTAGAGCAACAAGGAGATTCTGGATGGGGCAGTTGTGCTCAGTGGTACCTGCAAGCTGAACTGGATGCAATGTTTAAGAAAGTACTGGATAGTCACAGCCACATTTTTGCAACCATGTTGGATCCTCTGTTCAAATGTGTGATCCATTACATGGTTATGGATAGCCACAGAGAGACTCACTTTTACCACAAGCTTTGTGACGAGCTGGCTGGTTGCATACAGGGACTGATACAGAAAATGGCTGGTGAAAAAGAACATGATAGAAAAGGAATGCCATCTGACAGATCTGGTTCCAGTGGTGGAGATGGGAAAGAAATATCTGGTACTGACAGCAGCACTGATGGGAGTGAGTAGGCACTGCTCAGCACATCCTTAGGTCAAGAACAACACAAGAGGACACAGTCATAGCAGAACACAGTTACAACCTTTTTTCTGGGGAAAATATCTTTAAGGGTTATTTTGAAGTCTCTTGAACTGTTTCAGGCTGACTCATTAGGCTACTGGGCAGAGAAGATGCATTCATCCCCTCACTTGGAGCAACTGGCTGTGAGATATGAGCTGCCCCCACATAAGTGTGCCATCCAAGAGGATGTATAGCACAGCTGGTGATGTTATTGAGCCTCATCATTCAATACTAGACCCTTAACATGTCCAGCAGCTTGTTTTCATCAAGCTTAACCTGCCATTACTTGTGTACAAATATGAGTTATCCCTATGAAATACAAATAGTCTGCTTTTGCTATTTTTCTCCATAAAGTTAAGCTGCGCATTTCCCCCTATGCTTCTTTCCTGCAGTGTTGCATGCACCTCCATTATAATATAAACACATTAATCTTTTATGAACCAGATATAACTTCTCTTCTTGTTGTTTTAATGCACACCATTATGTGTGTTAACAAACAGCAAGGAAACTGAACAAAAACACAGCTGTAGTAGCCCCAAGGTAAAGTCAAAATCCAGCAGGCCCTTAGTGCTCAGGTTATGGTTTCCTAACAACGAGGCAGTGAAACTGGATACACCACAAATACACTTATCATTCTACTTTTGTATAAAGCCTACAAAACCAACATTGCCCAAATCTTTTGTTTTATTTAAAGACCCACATATAGTAGTCCCAACGTTTCATTGATAGGGCTTGTTAAGGGGAATCTGTTATTGTTTTCATCATTTTGCTATTCCTTTCTTACTTGAAATGATCTCACAAATAGAAAGGCTGTCTGCTTTTATTGCTCTTTTAAAATCCTTTCATTTTTTTTTTGTCTCACATCCACTTTGCTGCCACCCAGCTTATGCTAGGCTGGTGCTGTGGCCATCCCACAGGGGGACACTGTCTGTGCCCACACTTCTTGAGAGGAGAGCCATTAATGGGATGCTAAATCCTCCCTCCCCTTGCTGACCCATGGATACATTTATAAATGAGATTGTAATCTCAAATTGCTATCCAATAAATCTGAATCAGACCCCTTAGAGATCAGTGTCCACTAGGAAACTCTATTCTTTGGAGTATTTAGCAGTACTGATGGTACTGTAGCACTGTGAGGCTGGCTCTTTCTTTTCATTTTAAGAAACTAAAACTAGAGGTGTGCTGAACCTCTGGTAGTGAAACAGAGTCATCCCAAACACATACATCTCGGTTTTCATGAGACCTGAGCCAAACCTTGCTGTCTCGGCTCAGATCTCCAACATTTTCTTTTTCCTTGTTGAGCTCCTGCCTGGCATGTGACAGGTGAGAGATTGGCAGTTGGCAGTTCAAGTGAAGATGCTCTGGTTTGCACATGCACAAACCGGAGTATAGCTGGAAGAGCCCTCCTCCTCAGCACCATTTGAGTTGAGCCACTGAGGAGAGAGGAGCTCTTTCAGTCAAGCGAATGAGTGAGTAGTCGGGTAGGAAGGGAAAGGTCTCTGACCGTGGACCTCCCCACTTTGATGCATGCCTTAGTTACATCAAGGATTGACTACTGTAATGCGCTCTACCTTGGGGTCATGGGTGGATCTCTCTGCAGGCTGCAGCTAGTGCAGAATGCAGCTGCCCAGTTACTTACTGGACAGTCAAAATTTTGCCACATTACACTGGTGTTGCGTGAGCTGCACTGGCTGGCAGTCAGGTGGAGGATCCTCTTTAAGGTGGGTGTTCTCATCTATAAGGCCCTACATGGTCAGGGCCCTGGTTATCTGTTAGGCCTTCTTGCACCTGCTCTCTTGGTTCACCTCCTCTGTTCCTCCTGTGAAGGCTCCCCTGGCGATTCCTAGGATGAAGTTGAAATCAGCTGGCAACAGGGCCTTTAGTGTTGCCGCCCCTGTCCTGTGGAATTCGTGGCCCCTTGGGGTTAAGGGGACCCCTACTCTGGAGGTATTCAAGGCCCGCCTTAAGGCCTTCCAATTCACTCAGGCCTTTTTGGATTAAGCTGTTAATTTACAGATTTGATTTGATTATAGCTGTTGGTAATCTGATGTTTAGTTTATTATCTATGGATAATGTTTATATGAGGCGTTATTATTTATATGCTTTTATTTATCTCTGTATTTTTATTGATTTGTTCCTGAATATGTGTCTATTTGTTTGTACAGTGCCCAGAACCTCTGGGATTAGGTGTCTTCTAAATAAATTTTGCCTTGCTTTGCCTAGAATTTAGGATTGGTGAGGGAATCAAATCCAGAAATAAACATTTCTTCTGATACATCAGGGAAAAAGGGAAGGGAGGGGCTAGTCAGACTTATAGATGGTGGTAGGAGCATAGAGGATGACGGACAAAAAGCCACCATTCTGAACAGCTATTTCTGCTTGGTGTTCACAAATGAACACATGGGTCCTCTGCCTGAGAGCAGCATTAAAGCTGCAGATGGAAGGAAACCGCATACGATAGCTCCATCAATCATCAAGGACAGAGTTAGAGATGCACTGCTGAATCTAAAAACAGGTGAGGCCCCGTGACCTGATGGGATGCACCCGAGGGTACTGAGCTGGTGGTCCTCTTGATGCATCTGTTCAATCGTTCACTTCAAATAGGAGATGTGCAGAGGAACTGGCGAAGAGCATATGTGGTCCCCTTGCACAAAGGGGGAAATACAGAGGAGGCTGGAAACTACAGACCGGTCAGCCTCATGTCAGTGGTAGGGAAACTTATGGAGAACTTAATTAAACAAGATCTAGTAGAATATCTTGAAAGGAATGGACTCCAAGACATTAGGCAGCATGGGTTTGTGGCAGGCAGGTCATGCCAGATAAGCCTCATTGTGTTCTTCAATTAGGTGGCCAAGGAATTGGATAAGGGATGCCCAGTAGACCTCCTATATTTCAACTTCAGCAAAGCATCTGACTCTGTGCCACACAACTGTCTGTTGAAAAAGTTAAAGGACCTTGGTACTGCTGAGACCATAGTCAGGTGGGTGGGAAATTGGCTCAGAGATAGGAGACAAAGAGTGGTATGCAATGGGGTGAGGTCAGATGAGGGGGAAGTCACTAGTGTACTGCCCAGAGCTCAGTCTTGGACTCAGTCCTGTTTAATATGTTTATCAGCAACACTGGGGTAGGTATAAAGGGCAAGGTTGAACTCTTTGCAAACAACACAAAACTAGGTGGTAGAGTTGACAGTGGGGAGGCAGTCAGGGACCTGCAGGAAGACCTACAGAGATGATCCAATATTTGACAGCTCAGGTTCAGTGCGAAGAAGTGCAAGGTGTTGCACCTAGGTAAAGGAAATCCCAGAACAGAATACTGGCTAAATTTTATTTATTTATTTAGATTTTGGTAACCAGGTAGGCCTGCTGAGACAATACAGTTCCTTTTTTCAGGGGCAACCCAGGACAAGGGTACAATAAGGGTACAGTACAATAGAAGCATGTGGCAAAGAGTCACAGAAACATAATATATACAGCAGATTAAAATACATCAATACAAAGTAAGCAAGTACAATATACACAGCAAGTGTACATCAGTGCAAGTGAGTATAACTTCTGAATACAAAGTAAGCAAGTACAATATACACAGCAAGTGTACATCAGTGCAATTGAGTATAACTTCTGAATACAAAGTAAGCAAGTACAATATACACAGCAAGTGTACATCAGTGCAATTGAGTATAACTTCAGAATACAAAGAATGCAAGTAAAATATACATAGCAAATTTATGGGTGCAAGAAAATATAACCAGAGTTTCTTACAGCCTGTCAAGACTTGAACTCTGTAATCCTGTAGCTGGAGATGAAGTCTGTAATTCTATAGCTGGAGAACCAGTACTTGAACACAAACTGTTCCAATGTCAAATTGACAATAGAGGGCACGGTTTTAATGAGATAGTACAGAGGGTACAAGCAGCAGGAGGTAAAATAAACTACAGATGCAGATACCCAAAGTTCAGCTATGAGGATTAGCCAAAGCAGGTGCAAGGCCAAGACCATAATAGATGTGCAGAGAGGGCGCTGAACAAAGCAAGAGAGGAGAGGGAGAGTGAGGTTAAGGGAAGTGCATTTCCAAGTTGTGGGTACAAAGTAGGCAAAATACTGCTTGTCAATTGCCAGGTGGGGAAAAGGAGTATTCAGCAGAGGGGCCACAGATGATATGAGTAAATGTGGGGAGGATTTACGTGTCAGTAGGTCACACAGGCATGGTGGGGGAGAGGAAGGTAAGTTTGTAGATAAAGCAGAGGGGGGAGAACTACAGTCTTTGATCTAGTCAGGCCAGCCAAGTGATGCTAATACCTTGCAGTGATGATGGCATGAGTTGGCTCCGAGAGCAAATCGTCCCACCCTATAGTATAGCATTCTCAGGCAGGAGAGTATGGTGGTCTTAGCAAAGAGCAGTATGGGGCTACCATAGAAAAGTATGGGTAGGAGAGAGGTGGTAGCAATTTTATGGCAGGAGGCATGAGAGAAGAGAGGACGAATACGACAGAGCAAACCTAGTTTTTGATTGAGTTATTTTAGTAGTTTGTATCACATGCTGCTTGAAAGTGAGGGAGTGGTCTAACAGAATCCCCAGGTATTTGAAGGATTGTACTGACTCAAGGGTATCCTCTGATAAGGACAAAATCTGAAGTGTTCCGGGGGGGGTCACTTTTGTGGAGGGGTTAAAAAACAGCTTTGATTTTTTTTTTTTGTGTTAAGGACTAAATGATTCTTAAGGAACCATTTCTTGAGTGCATGGAGGTCAGATTTCAAGTTATGTTTAAGTCATTGGGTATCGCATGAAGACCAGTATAAAACAGTATCATCAGCATAAAGTTGTACCTGTGACCCACCACAATTTAGGGGTAAGTTATTTATGAATAGAGAGAACAAAAGGGGCCCAGGCTTTGAACTCTGAGGTAGACCATGGGTTATAATACTAAAAGAAGAGAGGGCCTGTGACCATTTTACTCCTTGGGAGCGGCCGGATAAGTAACTCTTAAACCAGGACAGTGATAGTTGGTCCATGCCTGTGGAGCATAATTTGTGTAATAGGAGGTTATAATTTACCAAACCGAAGCCTTAGTTAGAGCAACACATATGGCCCCCATATAAAGCCCATTATCGAGTGAGCCAGGGATATCTGAGGTTAGTGGCTCTGTGTGAGGCTGACCTTTACATAGGGAATTTTTTTTTTATTTTTATTGTTATAGTTGTTATTTGGCCGAAACCCCAGAGGCCTGTTAGACATTATCAAGGAGAATTGGAAGAGGAAGAGGTACATAAGATCCCTTTAACAGCCCTGGAATATATTAATACATTACGACAGCAGTTAAAAACTACATTATAAAAGCACAACAATATAATGCAGACTAGAAAACTACCAAAAGAAATATTATGACAGAGGGGTGGGTACAAAATCCTTCCAGCCTGAGGATAAAGTCCTTCTTCTATTACCTTGCTCAGATAACAAATTATTAACGAAGTGGCAAGGGCCATTCACCATCATAAGACAGACAGTACCTGCCAATTATGAGGTTAAATGTCCTGACAAAAGGAATAAAGCATTTGCTTGACCTGGAAGGACACTACTTCTTTATTCAGCTGTGAGCTGTGTGAGAAATTCTATATATCTGCAACAAACGTGCACTTTTGCTTAATTCTGTGGGAGGTGAAACTAACTACCCTTGGTAATTGCTTTTTATTCACATATTTATTTAGTGTTTAACCAAGACGGGGCTTGCAAACTCTGTTTATCTTGTTAGTAACCAGAAGGATTTAAATACTGCATTTGGGTAGATCCTTGGAGGTAGCTAGATTGTCTACTAGGATTTTCTGACAGTTAAACTATTTTTAAATAAATTACAGGTGGCTGAGGAGTTGGAAAAGGAGCTTGCAAACTCTGTTTATCTTGGAAGTAACTTCACAAGTGTTTGAATACTGCATTTTGGTTGTCCCTTGGGGGTAGCTGGATTGACTACTAGGATTTTGGGACAGAAACTATTTTTAAATAATTTACTGGTGCGGAGGAGTTTGTGATAGTTAAACTATTTTTAAATAAGTTACTGTGGTTAAGGAGTTGTCATAGAAAAACCTGCAGTGTGAAACAGGAAAAGACAGCTTTCAAGCAACAGAGGGAGGTGGATCTAGGTTTACATTTGTTTGTTACAATTCTTAACATTTTCAGTGCAGGAAGAGTTTAAAGCACAGCTGACTTATTTTGGGGCTGACAGCTTTCAGAGCACAAACCACCAGGCCTGTTTTGGGGCTGGGGAGGTTTACCTGTATCTGACTTGGATGTGTGGATTTTTCTCTGTTTGATTAGCAGGGTATTTTCTCTGTCAAATTGTTGTAGGGCATCTTGCTGACAGGAAGGCACTCATCGAGCGTGGGTCAGAGCTTTAGCTGATTGTTTTGTGAGGGCACAGTTTCAGCCCAACCCCTTCCCACCCTTCACCCCACCCACCCCTGGAAATAGTTCCTTTATACTTGGGGTTCTGACATCATTTCCTGAAGAGTGCAAGGTGCATATCACTGTCATATCCTCTCTAGCACGCTGCACTGACAATATAAGCATACATTATATATATATATATATATATATATATATATATATATATATTTCTATATTACAAACCAATCACACACACACAAAAAAAAAATAAAAACAAATGTGGGGAATAGTGCAATGTAATGGCTGTGGGGCAGCAGTCTTCCGGGAGTCTTTCTGGAGGCTGAGATGCTGCCCTATTTGCAGACAACTCTCTGCTCTGAGGGAGGAAGTTGCCTGTCTTCAGGCCACACTGGACAGTAGTAAGGGGACCTTCCCAAGCCACACTGGATGGTAGGAAGGGAACCTCCCCCATACAGGGAGCACCAGAGCCACCACCACTACCTCAGAGGTTGTGAAGGAAGCACAGCAGTTGGACCACAGTGGGCTCAGGGAGGGTGAGGATGGTGGAACAGAGGCACACCCAGTCAGTTGTTCCACACCACAATCCATACACCATTCTGGGGGAGCATAGCTCCCCTATGGATGCACCCGCAGAGGAGACTAAGGAGGCTGAGGACAACTGTCACAAGGGAGGCCCACAGGAATGAGGCAGAGGACACCACAAGGAAAGGAAGCAGCTCCTGGTGGGGGACTCAATTATTAGGGGGATAGAACTGGGGGGAGCAGGGAAAACTGAAGTAAGGTGCCTGCCTGGTGCCATGGCTTGAGAGACAGGAAGCATCCTCAGGATCACGAGAACAGCTGCACGGGAGTCTGAGCTGGATGTCATTGTCCACCTAGGGACCAAATGACTTGGCTAATCATGAGATTAGAGCAGTGCAGAAGGACTTTGTAGAGGTTGGGGAGGGGCCTAAGACAAGTAGCACACACAGTATTCTTCTCTGAGGTGCTGCCTGTCAATGGCATGAGTGAGGCGAGGATACTTTGCACCATGCAGTTTAATGAATGGTTGAAAAAATGGTGTGGAGCACAGGGGTTTGGCTTCATTGGGGACTGGGGTTCCACCTGGAGGGACACCAGCCTATACTTGCAGGATGGTCTGCATCTGTCTGGGAAGGGAACAAGTCTTTTGAGCAATCGGTTTAAATGCTTCATTGGCAAGCTTTTAAACTAGTCAAGGGGGGAGGCACTGATAAGCAGCAGGAAAATCCCAGCCTCTCCCTACAAAGCAGGGTACTAAATGAGAAAAAGACCAAGGTAGACAGGTCAGTGGGGGATGCTGCAAAAGAAGGTAAAGCCATCAAAAAATGGAGATCAATGAGTACCAATGCCCATAGTTTGATTAACAAGCTTCCTGAATTAGTGGCCTTGATGGAGGAGGAACATCTGGATATCATGGCAGTCACAGAAACATGGTACACACAAAACCATGACTGGGACATAAACATACCAGGATACACTATCTACAGGAGGGACAGGGAGGTTAAAAGAGGAGGAGGAGTAGCTCTTTACATAAGGGGAGGAATCAAAGCAACAGAACAAAAGGGAAAACAGGGAGGAGAAGAAGCACTGTGGGTAAATTTGGAGACCGGCAATGGCACCACAATCCGCACAGGGGTTGTATACAGACCCCCTTCTCAGGGGGAGCAAATGGACAAGGAAATGATAGAAAGAATACTTAGAATGGCAGAGAAAGGGGAGATATTGCTGATGGGTGATCTGAATATGCCAGATGTTAACTGGAGTGCAGTTGCAGCAGCCACTTCGAAGAGTGGAGTTATTCTAGATGCCCTACAGGGCACATGCCTTAGACAACTAGTATTGGAGCCCACTCGAGAGGGAGCAATCTTAGACCTGGTTCTTTCAAATGGAGATGAAGAGAGGATCACAGATGTAGAAGTGGGTAGCCATCTGGGAACTAGCGACCATCGAACAGTATGGTTCACAATAAACACAGCAATAGAGTCAAGCCATACAAAGGCAAAAGTAATGACTTTAGGAGGGCTGACTTTGCCAAAATGGGTGAGTGCCTAAGGAATGCACTAGCAAATGGGAAGGAAGGAGGGGTGGAAGAACAATGGGGAATAGTAAAACTGCCATCACAGAGGTAACAAGCCTTGTGTGAAGCAAATAAACAAATGAACGATGTAAGAAACCACTATGGTTCTCAAAGGAAGTGGCAGTGAAGGTTCAAAAGAAAAAGAAAGCATTCAGGAAGTACAAGGAATCACAGAAGGAGCAGGACGGAGAACTGTATCAGTTAAAGCAAAAGGAAGCTGGGAAGGTAGTCAGAACAGCAAAGGCCCAAACCGAGGAAAAGATAGCCAACTCAGTTAAGAAGGGGGATAAAACCTTTTATAGGTACATCAGGGAGCGAAGGAAGACCAAGGGAGGGTTAGTGAGGCTTAATAAAGAGGCAGGAGGGTGGGCAGAGGGTGACTGTGAAAAGGCAGAGATACTAAACAAATATTTTTGCTCAGTATTTACAAAGGAAGTGGGGGAGGTACCTAAAACAAACAGTAGAAACACTCTGGATACAGAAGTTGATACCAGCCATTTATAGAAGAAAGGGTTCTGAAAGAACTCTTAAAACTGAAGGTGGACAAAGCATCGGGCCTGATGGGATTCATCCCAGAATTTAAAAGAACTATGGTAGAACTAGTGACACCACTGACTACCCTCTTTAACAAATCATGGGAGGATGGGGTGGTACCCGAGGACTGGAGAAGGCAGATGTGATTCCCCTTCACAAAAGTGGGAGCAAGGCAGAAGCAGAAAACTACAGACCTGTTAGTTTAACCTCAGTGGTAGGGAAAATGATGGAATCACTTCTGAAGGAAAGAACTGTTGAGTATCTAGAGGCCAGAGGGGCTCAGAACCCAAGGCAGCATGGATTCACAGCGGGGAAGGTCATGCCAGACAAATCTGATAGATTTCTTTGACTGGGTGACCAAAGTAGTAGATCAGGGAGGGGCTGTGGACATGGCCTACCTAGACTTTAGCAAGGCATTTGACACAGTCCCACACAAAAGATTAATATACAAGTTAGCCAGCCTGGGAGTGGGTCCCAAGATGACAGCCTGGGTAAAGAATTGGGTGGAGAATAGGACACAGAGAGTAATAGTAAATGGAGTCCACTCTGAAGAAAGGGGGGTTACTAGTGGGGTACCGCAGGGTTCAGTATTAGGACCAGTTCTCTTCAATGTCTTTATAAGCGACATTGCAGAGGGACTGGAAGGAAAAGTATGTCTCTTTGCAGATGACACAAAGATCTGCAACAGAGTTGATGCACAAGGTGGGGTGGAAAGGATGAGAAGGGACTTGGCAAGGTTAGAGGAATGGTCAAATGTACGGCAGCTTAGATTCAATGCTAAGAAGTGCAACGTAATGCACCTGGGAAACAAAAACCCAGGGGAAGAGTACACAATGGGGGGTGAGATACTAACAACAACAAAAATGGAAAGGGACCTGGGGGTAGTCATATCAGATGACCTAAAGGTGGGCAAGCAATGTGAGAGGGCTGCAAGGAGGGCTGGGGGGATACTGGGATGCATAGGGAAAGGCATCACTAGTAGAAAACAGGAAGTTATTATCCCTCTGTACAGACAGTTGGTGAGACCCCATCTGGAGTACTGCGTGCAGTTCTGGAGACCCAATCTCCGCAAAGACATAGACAGGATGGAGGCTGTCCAGGTGCAGGGTCTGCACCGGAAGACATATGAAGAGAGACTTAAGGAGCTGAATATGTATAGCCTCGAGGAAAGGAGGGAGAGGGGGGACATGATAGAAACTTTCAATACCTCAAGGAAATCAACAAAGCCCAAGAGGGTAGCATCTTTCAAAAAAAGAGGTGTGCAAGAACAAGGGGGCACAATTTGAAGATAGAAGGGGCGGCTCAGAGGTAATTTAAGGAAGTATTTTTTCACAGAGAGGGTTGTGGATGCATGGAACAGCCTTCTGGAGGAGGTTGTGGAGTCAAAAACAGTGGTGGAATTCAAGCATGCATGGGACAGTCATAAGGCAATTCTAGGGGTTGGGGGTAGGAAGAAGTAGGCTGCTGGTTAACTAGGATCTGCAGCTTATCCATTAGGTAGGGAAATGGGCAGACTGGGTGGTCCAAGCAGTCCTTATCTGCCGTCAAAATCTATGTTTCTATGTTTCTAAATATGTATCTACAGTGCTAACCTGTTAAAAGCATGGAATGAAAGAGTAAATCCTTCCCTGTATGTAGTCTCAGATGTGGACCAAAGTGAAATGGATCTCGCCTATGATAGATTGGATGGTATGGGAGAGTTATCAGATGTAAAGATTAACAATGGGTGAATGGTGGAACAATGTACAGAATTAAATAGATTGTCATCTTTGTTTACATTATCCTTTACCACTGTGCCCGAAGCGGGTTGAAGGTATTTCACATCACATAGACGATAGCAAAATATCCCCATTAGAACCAAACCATATAGTCTACCAGAAAGCTTGAGAGAAGGGGTGATTGAGGAAATAAAGAAGATGCAACAGTTAGGTGTCATACAGCCTTCTATGAGTCCATGGAGTTTCCCAATGGTGGTGGTTAATAAAAAAGAAGGAGGTATTAGAGTGTGTTTAGATTTTCAAAACTAAATGCCATATCAAAATTAGATGGGTTCCCTATGCCCAGTAGGCTGAAGGCTGGTCCGCATCCAGAAAACTCTTAGTAAATGGGAAAAAGGCTAAAGCCATGCTCTTTGGATCTAAGCCTTTCCTAAATAAAGCTGCCAAATCAAACTCCATACTCACTGTATGTCCACCTGCAGGCCCCCCACTAGAACAGGTCACCTCTTTCAAATATCTTGGTGTTACTCTCGACCCATCACTCACTTTCTGTGATCACACAACCCAGACCATAAGTAAGATTAATCAGAAGCTAGGCGCAGCATACCATGCAAACCACTTGCTATCCCATGAAGCTCGCCTTGCCATTGCACAAGGCAACCTCCTCCCCCCCCTCCTAGATTACTGCTCCCCCATCTACTCCCACCTGTCCAGAAAGCAACTTTCCCATCTCACCATGACTTATAATGCCATCTGTCGCTTTGTTCTCAAAGCCCCCTCATTAACTCATCACTGCTCACTCTACCAGCCCCTTGGATGGCTCCCTCTCCAGGCACACTTTGACTATGCCATAGGCTGTCTGGTGGACAGTCCTCTCAAAAATTACAAACTTCCCCCTATGCTCCCCTTCTCATATACAAAACGGCCACCAGACCTACCAGGCTGTCCTCCATTCAAACCTCTTGATGTCTCTCTGCCTCCACAGTCATGGGAAGTAAAGTTTTGTCTCTGCCCCTCCCTCTGGAACAGTTTTCCGCACCTGTCATACATCGCCATCCCATGAGTCTTTCAAATCAAACCTGAAGGCTCGGCTAATGGAAGCATCCTCCTTTAAATGCTTACTGGGCAGAGTAGGAACCCAAAAGCCACTATAATTCTCAACCATTTTGCCTAGGACAGCATGACCACCCTCCTCTCTTTCCCCACCCCTGTCCCTCCCTCCCTACAGCCAAATCCCATATGCTGACCTCTCATAATACCTTGCACTGCCTACCTGTAATACCTCTTGATGAATCCCTTGCTACTGGACTGGCAGGGCTCAGCACATCTGTCTTGTCTTCCACATACTCAGCAGGTTGCTACCTCTGTTTCTGAGCCATGCACACTGTCTGGGTGTCATGTCTGCTTGCCACTAACTCTCTCAGGTCAACTGGGTGGCACTTGACTAGATGTTACACTGTCCGTTAGGCTTAAAAGCTCCTTGTCAATTTGTATAATGTAAATTACCTCTCCTATTGCACTACTGGCTGTATTTCTCACGGTACTTTATTTTGCTATGCTTGTATACCATATGTAAACAATGGCTGTTTCATCATCCATTGGTGTTGTACAGTATAATCGAATGTATATATTGTTTGTACAGTTTAATCAAAAATGTATATTATGTCTACTACTTTGTTACTATGTTGTGGCCTGGATCATGACTGAAAATAGTCCTCTGGATCAGTGCACCTACCTGGTTACCAAAAACTTAAATAAATAAATAAAAATAAGGGAAGAGTTCTGATCTTCTGAATAAATATTCAGGATACAACCCTTTTGATCTCTGTTCTTTAAGAATCAGAACTAGATTTGTTAAATGGATATGTTTAACTCTTGTTTTTCTCTTAGGCAGGGAGGAATGTGAGGCTGACCTTTATACAGGGAATTTTTTTTATTTTTATTATTTAAGTCTGTTGCAACAGCCTGTTTTTTTTTTATGCCTTACTGTACCTTTACCTGTCTTCTGTCCTTTCTCTTACAGGATGGCCACGTGTAAGGATTTTATGTTTCTATCAGTTTATTTCCAAAACAGTTTTCCTCTCCTGTTCAGCTTTGCATAGTACAACTTCCCCTCCTTTTCTAGCTTTAGAAAAAAAACAGTGAATTTAAACATAGAAATGCTGGCTTAAAGTTATTCAAGCATGTCCCCAAAAAGAACACCAAAACCCAGGTGTAGAGTAACCATGGTTTGTTATGGTGAAGCATGATTCTGAATACATTTCTTGGCTCTACAATTCAAGAACAGGGACTTGTGTTTTGTAGGGTAGAACGCTCACCCACCCCGTTTGCTAGAACAGCACCCGGCGGGTGAAGTGTGCGACGTGGTACGAGCGTCCTGTACACTCGCTTAAACCGCGTAAGGGTGATGCTCGTTTTATTTTAAAATTAGTAACAAACCCCTGAACAATCCTCCACTTTGTGTAATGTTAGCGTAATGTGGAAAGGCCAGCATTTATTTCTGGATAAAATCATATTATTTCGAGAGGTTTTATTTTTTAATGCTTGTCGGTCTATCAGCTTGCGCTTGCAAGTTTAACTTTACAGTTCCGTCCGTCCTGTATTAGTTAAAGAGTTTCCATCTGAACATTAATAGTTTTTCTTTAGAAAATTTCAGTATATCCTGTAAATGCTTAAAGGACTTGGTTGTTCATATTAATTGGTATACAATTGAAAGTACCTGTTTAAGGGAGGCTCTAAAAAGAAAACGTTTGGAACAGAACTCTTGTTGTGGGAGGGTCAGTTGTACTATAGAGCTAGCCGGTCTTTCCATGCCCCTTTTTGTAGGACTAAAGATGTGGGCGCAGCTTCCATTATATTTTTTCTTCAATGTTTCTGTTTGGGGGCATTATTTTACTTAAAGTTCCTAAGGAAAAATACTTAGTAGACTTATGCTTACTTATGAAGTAATAAATGTTATTTTTAAACCTGTTATGAGAAGATAAATCTTAGGGACATCAAAGAAGGTGGAGTTATGGCTCCTCCCTTTCCTGTATATATATATAGAGAGAGAGAGAGAGAGAGAGCTGAGACTCATTTGAAGTGTTGGAGCTGTGAGGTGCAGACGTATGCTGTGCCCAACAGCATGGATGAAAGCCCATGCTAGTATCTGAATGTAACAAACCTTATTTTCTTTCTGTTATTTTTGTTTGTCGTACAGTGCGTTATTGAGCTATACCAGAATAAATGGTTTTCTTTTGATTTGCAAATACTGACTCTAATCCTCTTTTATCCCACACGTCACAGTCTGGTGAGAGAGGAGCCATTTGAAAAGGGATTCTTAGAAGATCTTGATTCTGGATTGCAGTTATCGAACTGAGAACTGTGTCGAACTGTTGATCCCTAGTATATCAATAATTGTATGGTGC
The DNA here is from genome assembly GCA_016271365.2 of Neoceratodus forsteri. Taxonomy (NCBI): domain Eukaryota; kingdom Metazoa; phylum Chordata; order Ceratodontiformes; family Ceratodontidae; genus Neoceratodus; species Neoceratodus forsteri. The sequence goes on along the minus strand of CM057452.1, from coordinate 1,545,127,555 downwards.
TGTATCTGCTATGTTACAGCTCACACTCTTTGGGTGCACTCTCCCTATTAGTATTAAATTTTATTGGAGGGGAGGGGGGTTGGTTAGTAGTGTATGTGTGGTGTGTATGGTTAAGGGGAAGATCTGTTTAGTGTATAAGTGATTGAGTGTGGTGGGATAATATTTTCTTTTTTGTTTTGGTTTTAGGACTGATAAATATGTGTCGGGGGGTGTCTGGCAATTTAGGGCGGGCTAGGATTGTGTACGGAGCGTCCCAGCTCCATGACTTACAGCCTTCACCACCCTCCTGCTATCTAATATCACAGCTCATCATTGCCAGGAGGTCAGGATTGGGAGAAGACGTTTGGGTAGGAGCTGGCGGATGCCCCATGCACGGTCGAGGAGAGCAGGATAGAGATGGTTAGATACAGAAGGCGTCCTGGGATTCAAGGGGCTTGGAGAGATGCCAGACGTGTTTAGTTCCTGTTCCCAGTGTTCCCATGAGACCGAGTGGGCAGGTAGCTAAAAGAGCTGCACTGTCCACCAATCCCCTGAGGGTGGTGCTGTGCAATGCCAGGTCGATCAGGAATAAGACTGCAATTATTGCGGATCTGATGTCCTTGGTTGATCTGGCTTGCATTACGGACACTTGGTTGGGGGACAATGCTGGCCCAGTGTTAGAGGCCTCTTCCCCCCACCGGGTACTCAGTTGTGCACTGCCCCAGAGTGGAACACAGGGGCGGGGGAGTGCTATCTGTTTTAGAGCTGAGCTAGGCTTCACCATGCACCCAGTGAGAATGCTTGGTTCTTTTGAATGTATGGCCATCCATGGGAGTCCAGGTGCAGGTTGCAGGATTCTCCTGATTTACCACCCACCGGGGATGGCAGGAGCATTCCTGCAGGAAGTAGGTGACTTTGTCGCCGGTGAAACATTGGAGTTTTCCAGGTGTTTGGTCCTGGAAGACTTCAATGTTTGGGCTGACGATGAGTCATCTAGGTTGGGTTATCACTTCCTCCAGATGATGACATCTCTGGGCCTGTCACAAGTAGTTACTCCCTCGACCCATCAGGGTGGCCACATGTTGGGCCTGGTCTTCTCGCTGGGGCTTGAGATTGAAAATCTCAGGACTGATCAGATTGTTTGGTCTGATCGTCGCACGGTGGAGTTCTTGCTCAGGGCCCCCCATCCCTGAGTTCCCTCCCCCTGCAGAAATGGTAAGCTACCACCCTTTAAGGGTTTTCTGTTGGAAGTAGACCTATCTACTGTGGACAGTGCATGCACGGGAGGTGTGGGTGAAGCAGTTGCCACCTATAATAGGTTGATGACTGAGGCGCTTGACTCCCTTGAACTGGTTCGTGTACAACCCAGATCTTCTCACTTGAGGTCCCCATGGTTTGATGGGGAGCTCAAGGCATTGAAAATCAAGGGTCAGAGGTTGGAGAGCTGCTGGTGGAGGACCATGCTGGAGGCAGACAAACTGGCCCTGCGTACACACTATAGTGCGTACCAGGTAGCAATCAACTATAAGAAGGCATCGTTCCTATCCAGGGAGATTGCTGACAGGAGGAACTGACCAGCTATGCTTTTTCGGATGGTGGACAGGCTTTTGCATCCAGCCTGTCTACAGCCGAAAAAAGCAGTTTCTGAGACTTTGTGTAATGAGTTTGCTCGGTTCTTCTCAGACAGGGTGTCTGCTATCAGGCAGGAAATTCTGCCAGTGAGCCATGTTATGGTCGACAGTGGTCATCTGGATTGTCAACGAGGCACTCCATCTGGTTGGGGGGAGTTTAAACCAGTGGAGATGGCTGATGTCACTGAGTTGGCCTTGAAGCTGAAGCACACATACTGTGAGCTGGACCTGGTGCCGATGCATTTATTAATGGGAGCTGTCGACACTGTTGGCCCCTGCGCCTTGATCGTCCGTGCTCCTTGTCAGAGGGGTCTTCCAGATGCCTTGAAGGAGGCGCTGGTGAGACCCCTTCTGTAAAAGCCATCATTGGACCCTGACATCAAAGTGAATTACCGACCTGTCTCCAACCTGCCATTTCTGGGAAAGGTTGTGGAGAAGATTGTGGGCAACAGCTGGGAGAACACCTTGTGGCATTTGAGATCTATGAGCCGCTCCAGTTGGGTTTTTGTGCAGGACATTCTATAGAAACTGCATTAGTTCAGGTGCAGAATGATCTTCAGGCTGAGGGACCGAGGAGAGGGACATCTTGCTCTCCTTGATCTCCTCAGCGTTTGACATGGTGGATCATCGTGTGTTACTTGACCACCTGTGGGACTTATGTGGACTCACTGGCACTGTCATCAGCTGGTTTGAGTCCTTTTTGACAAACAGAAGGCAAAGGGTGGTGATGGGGAATTTCTCCTCCTCCCCTAGCCTTCTGTCTTGTGGAGTACTCCAGGGTTCGGTCTTGTCGCCGATGTTGTTTGCCGTGCATATGCTACCTGTTGGTGAGATCATTAGGAAGTACAGCTTGATGTTTCATTGTTATGCCAATGATACTCATCTGTACTTATCCTTTGGCCCTGGGACATCAAATGCAGTGGAAGTATTAAACAACTGTCTTGCCGAGATCAATGACTGGATGGCCTCAGCTGGTCTGCAACTGAACCCCGATAAGATGGAGGTACTGGTGGTGGAGTTGAACAGAAGGCATGATAGGATGGCCTCGGGTGCAGATACTGGACTAGTTCTAGACTCTGTCCCATTGATGGCCTCCTCCAGGGTGCCTGATCTTGACGTGGTTCTCAATAGCAGTCTGACAATGGAACATCAAGTGCTGTCCATTGTCAGGGGTGAGGTTTTCCATCTAAGAAACATTGCCAGGATCTAACACCTGATTCCGCCCTGGACCTCCCCACCTTGGTGCATGCTTTAGTAACATCTAGGCTTGACTACTGTAATGCGCTCTAATTCAGGGTCTCTTGAGGCACCCTCTGTTGACTGCAGCTGGTGCAGAATGCAGCTGCCAGGCTGTTGACTGGACAGTTGAAAACTGTCAGCCACCCCAGTGCTGCGTGAACTGCACTGACTGCCGGTTCGGGTGGAGGTGCTCTTATGGTGGGCTTGCTCACCTTTAAGCCCCCATGGACTGGGCCCTTGCCACGGTGGACCTTCTACACTCGCTGCCCTGGTCCGCTCCCTTCGATCCTCCACGAGGGGCCTCCTGGCGATTCCCGGGACGAGGTTGAAAACTGCCGGTGACAGAGCCTTAGTGTCATCGGCCCCTGCCCTGTGGAATTCACTTCCATTATTGGTAAGGAGGCCCCTCTTTGGAAGTATTCAAAGCCCACCTAAAATACCATCTGTTCAGCCAGGCATTCCTTGATACTGATGAAAACTCAGATTATCAGCCCTTTTTTAGTAAATAGGGTTATTATGTACTTGCTGATTATAGCCCATATGGTTTGTGTAATTATTTATTATATCAGTAAGTGATGTTTTAAACTTTTGTATATGTTTGTACAGCACCAGAGCCTCTGGGATCGGTGCCAGAAAATAAAATTTGCCTTGCCTTACCTTGGTAATGGCCATGAGGGTGCTGTAGTCCTTTCTAAAACAGTGTTGATCATCAGATTGGAAGTGATGGCATTCCAAGTAGGATACCTTTCAAGAATTTGAACGTCTCTGTCTTATCCCCTCTCTTCTAGTCTCAGTAAGTATATGTTTAGTGCTTGCAGGTGGATCCAACTTTCTACCTCACAGGAGGAGAGAGATCTGGGGTGTCATAAAATGACACCCTGAAGTGGTTGAGCCAATACAATAAGGCTTACAGCAAGACAAGCAGAATGATGGGGTGCATAGGGAGAGGAATTGACGAGTAGGAACAAGGAGGTGATCCTTCCACTCTACAGGTCCTTAGTGAGGCCCCACCTGAAATACTGTGTCCAGGTCTAGTGACCACACCTTAGGAAGGACAGGGACAGGCTGGAGGCCAAGCAAAGAAGAGCAACAAAGATGGTACAGGGCCTCCAAGGATTCTCATATGAGGAACACCTGCAAGCACTAAACATGTCCTCACTGGAGACTAGAAGAGAGGGGGGATATGATAGAGATGTTCAAATTCATGAAAGTTAGCAATAAAGTTCCCTACTCAGAATTATTCAACAGGGTAGATGGCTCAACCACTAGGGGGCACGAGTGGAAGCTGGGGGGGGAGCTTCAGGAGGGATATAAGGAAATACTACTTTACAGAGGTAGTCGTGGGTCCATGGAATATCCTGCTGTTCGAAGTGGTGGGGACACAGGCCATGGGAGCATTTAAAAAGGAAAGGATAGGATAGAGCAAGGGCTCAAATAGTAATGAACCGGACAGGAACTGGCAAACAAGGTTGGGATACATCCTGAGATCAGTAGTGGGTCTCAAAGGTTCCATGTCATAAGGGTGAGTTCAGAATAATGACTGTAGGAAGGGCGCGTGTAGAACATGGAAGGAAGGAAGGGCCGACATGCCACCACAGTGAGTGTCAAAGTCACGAATGCCTCAGGTTTAAAAAAAAAAAAACTCCACCACCACCACCACATAAAAACACAGGCACAACAGGATGACAGCAACACAAAACACTGCATGTGTAGGAAGGGAAACAGCACCACAAAAGCAGAACAATGTGACTGATGGACCAGCGAGCACCGGTATCAGAACCGTGAGAACGGCCAACACAGCACAGGGGAGAGAGACCATGCAGGAGCCAGGGTGCACAGTGATGCATGGTAAACATATGTTGGGGGAGGAGAGCCACAGCAGTGGGCACCAGGGCAGGGGGAGCCAGTGGAGAGCAGCGTTGGCCAACCCAAGGGGGGGAGTGAACCACTGCAGCGGGATGCCTGAGGGGGTATCAGCAGCACCAGGTGAACAAGACATGGATGGCCATCCCACAACAGCGCAAAGCCACCAGCACAGCTGGTGGGGCACCCGGTTACACCTGCAGCTGGAAATTGTATGCCAGCCCTCACAGGTAGTTGGGTGTGCTGCACTCCCCATATTCGGCCACAATGGCCTCGATGTGCCGGGTCAGGTCACGGTATCATTTCTTCTTGGCAGTTCCACCTGATTCAGATAGCAGCTGCTCCATATAGATGTCACTGAGCTGCTGCTCTTCCTGGAGGCAGTCAAGAAACTGCCAGATGCTGGGATGGCTGGCACCGAGCCTGGTGCTGAATCCCTGGTGCCAGCCCTCCACAGCATTGTTAGTCCTTGCCAGGCCTGCATGGGTGGGCTCAAACATGTTCCACAAGGACACCTGGAACAGTGGTCTTCTCCTTGCCATCCTCCTGATGGGGCCCCTGACCCATGTTTCCTCAACATATTCGAGGATGGGTCATAGGATGTCCTCAAGTTCCTTGTAAAATGGCTGGTTGAAGAACTCACCATACATGGCCTCAACAGAGCCCACCAGCACAAATGCCAGGGTGAGAAACATGTGAGCTGGAGTGCAAACTCCTTGTCACTGCAATACCTTGCATGCACCTCTGGTGTATGCTAGACCCACCACCAGACAGCCTGACAAAATGAAAGAAGCAGCCTCTGATGGCTGACCCCTCAACCATGACTGAGAATGCATTCCAGGCAGCCCACTCAAAGTCAAGGAGAGCGATCTTGGGCTGCCTGCCCCCACCAGCTGCTGCACATCTGTAAATACCTGGGCATATGCCTCTCTGTGTGGGAACAGATTAAGATGTAGACAGCCAGCACGATGACCCTGGAGCGCATCCCATGAACCATTTATAGCTGCCTGAAGAGTGGTGATGTGCAGTGAAAGGAGCCATTGAGGAACCTGTCCCCACAGCCATCAAGGTACAGCAGGGATCAGTGGGTGGCAAATATCAACACACGATCCCCTGCTGGCCCACTGTCATACTGCAGGAATGCCTCCCCCGGTGATGGTGTACTGGGGTATGCAGCTTGGCTATTAGTGGCCGGGTGTGGCAAGACAGACCCTGTCTGCCTGCCACACATGCTACATGGTTCTCTTGAGTAGTGGCAACCTGCTGGACACACGTCAGGGCACACCTGTGGTGCACTGCATGAGCACTTGTGAGGTGCTCTCCATGCTGGTGCATTCCTATTCCCTTAATTGTGCCAGCACTCCCCGTACACTGACCTGCCCACATCCAGCACATGGCTGTGCGGGTGGCCAGTGTACAATACATGATCTGCCTCTGTGTGGACCCATGCAGGATAACCATACTTATGATCCTGCACACAGCACCAATACACTTTGGCCTTTAACTCCTTGGCCCCGCGGTATATATTTCCGTGATGGGCGAGGAGCAATCTCCCTTTCTGGCTTTGCAAAAAATTAACCTCATCCATCTTACACCATTGCCATCTTTGTGGGACGCAGTTACTTCCATGATCCATCTCTTTAATGTGCCCGGGGGGGTCAGGTGATCACACACTGTGTGGCATGCATGCAGGATGCCTACCCACCCTGGGCTACAGTGGCAGATAAAATGAGTGAGCACTGTGGGCCAAGTCCCATACTGTGTGTGGATATGCTGCTGGGATGTGTGTGTGCCCTGCATGACCTGTGCATGCTGTCTCTGCCACTGGACAGCTTGGAGTGCGATGGCGGGTGCTGTTGCACTATACCTGCCATGGGAGTGGACATTGCTGGCAGTGAGTAGAGTGTTCTATGTTATTGTCTGTCCTTCAGTCACTTGTTCACCTGTACTGACCCCTGATTGTTACTGCAGAGCTGTGTGATGATGGGGGAGCAAGTGCAGCAGCGATTGGGATTTGATCCCACAGCATGTGGATCCCAAGCCCCTACAATTTCTGTGGCTGTTCTTCTGTGAACCATGCTGTGACAAAGGTATGCTGGGCTGTGGATTTCTGACAATTTTGAGCTCTGGTGGGATTGCGACTCATCACAGGGATGGGGCTGTAAGGTGCTGCAGGTAGGTGATGGTACTATTGTCGTGGTGTGCACACTCACCGATTTGGCTGTCACCCTTGTGCTACCCACCATTTTGACCATTTGCCCTGTTTGCTGATTGCTGTGTTCACTAGTCATAATTTTGATGTTGCGCCTTATTGCTCCACACTGAACATTTCTTTCTCGCTGTCCTACCAGTCGCTATCTTCAAGTGGCTCTTTTTAAATGAGCCCTACCTCATTAGCCCACATCACTGGATACTGATCTCAAAAACCTGGGTAGACTAGATTGACCATTGGTCTCCTTCTGCTGTTTCCTTCTATGTTTGTATGTCACTAAAAATACCACAGACAGCTTAACCTGGTTCAAGGTCAATTGGTATTCATCAGGTCGTGCCTGAAAATAGGCAGGATTTGTCTAGTGCACTACCTGGTCAACAAAACTAAATAAATAAATGTTTGCACAGTGTTATCAGCCATTTCCCACAAAAGCAGTAGTTGGGATAGGAGGACCATATTTTGTGTAGTTCTGTCAAATAAAGTCTTCGTCACGTCCGAAACATTTTTGAGGAGGGGCAGCCAGCAGTTGATTAGCCTCTGTCTTCACAATGTCACCAGTCATTTCCCGGAGGAAAGGTCATTAGGGGCCAGTGAAACTGAAAAGGGAAAAGAGAAATTGTTTAACCAGGAAAGGCTCACTAAGCCAAAGCTTGATTCCAGGTGCAACCTGGAAGCACAAGGAAGTTAAGTGACTTGCTCAGGGTTACACAGTAAGCAAGTGGGGGCTATGGGTTACAAACTCAGGTATCCTGGTTTGCAGTTCAGTGCTCTTAACCCCTTCACTATACTGCTTCCTAAAAAAGAAAAGGAACTTATGCCTGGCATGACTGTCTCCTCTGCTGAGTGCAGGCCTCACACCCAATCATCCAGCGAGGATGTCGAGAAAAATAATCAAAATACAGAAATTAACATAGACATGCTGGATGATGATTCAGAAGTTGCAATGCAAGGGACAAAAGTAAAAAAGACATCCTCTTCCATTTGGAGTTTTTCACCTTTACCCAAAGAACAGTATCGTGCAATATGCTGCTTATATAAGACCTCTTTCAGCAGAGGAAGACAGGCAAGCAGCCTTGGCACAGCAGCCTACAACAGATACATCCCCTTCAGTGGGCCAGGTATTAGTCACAAGGTGACATGGCAGAGGATGTGTAGGTTAATATTGGTACTCACACTGCTGGTAAAGCTAAAGTTTTCTATATACAATGAACCCCTCAGACACCAAGCAGGACTTTAACTGCATCACCCCCTTTAACTCCTAGGTCTTTATCAGAATTAGAAAGCTCCCCAACTGACAACATAATGAGTTCTTCTCTGTCTCCAGCCCATTTTACTGTGCCAGTTGCACCTCAGAAACAGTTAATGATGCAGCATGCTTTTGAAGGAGAACGAGCATGACCAAAGCCATCCAGCTGCTCAGCAGCTACATTACAGCATCTGCAATGACTGCACTGGGCATGCACCCATTTTCTATCGCCACACTGCTGGGTTTCAGGAGGTGATAAAACTTGCTGCTCCTCAATATCAGCTACTATCACGGACATTTTCTCCAGAAGGCTGCACCAGCTCTTTACAGGGAGCTGTGCCAGAAGATAAACAGTGCATTGCAGACATCTGCTATTGGAGTACACATTTATTTATTTAAAATTTGATAACCAGAAAACTTTCTTGAGCAGAGCTCGTTTCAAGTGAGACTCGGGTAATAGGGGAACAAATGACAGAGGATAAAATAAAATAAATACAATTTTGTACAAGATTAACAGCAGATGATAAAAAAAAAAAAAACATTTCACACAAACAAAAATGGGTATATGTACTGAGCAATGGATGTTTACTTGGTTTACATAGTATTAATATAACAATAAATATGTGGATGAGTGGTCAAACAGTAGACTAAATGACTGTCACCTCCCACTGGGTATCATTTTCCTCATCCTCTGGCACAATCAACGGCCAAAAAAATTCCTTACAAACAGGATGCCTTCTGTACTGCAAGCTTTGAAAAAGAAAATCACACTGGTGTGAGCATCTTACAGGAGCTAAAGGAATGGGTCTCAGAATGGATATGACCTTTCCTCAGGATTTGGGGTTGCAGACAATGGAGCTAACATTGTGAAAGCATTAAAGGATGGTGGGTTTCTGCATTTACCATGTTTTGCACATACACTCAATCTAGTGGTACAGGACTTCTTCAATGAAGACAGGAGTGTGCAGAATATGCTGGTGCTGCACATAAGCTATATGATCACTTTAGGCACACAGAAGTTTGTACAATTTTGCAGGAACTGCTAAAACAGAATAACTTACCAATTCACCAGCTAAAGCAAGGAGTTGCCACTAGGTGGAACTCCACCTTTACATGTTACAGAGGCTCCAAGAACAATGCAAAGTAGTGTACCAGAACACACAAACCATGCCATAGGGAAAGGATGTCACAATCACCTTTGGTCAGTGGAATTTTATATCATATTTATGTCAGTTGTTACAGCTATTTGAGGAAGCCACACGTGAAGCAAGTGTGGACAGCGCAACCGTAAGTCAAGTCGTTCACTAAAAATACCACCAGCTGCTTAATCTGGTTCAATGTTAGTTGGCATCCATCTGTATCTCCCTCCCGTGGGACCAGGCTGATAATAGGCAGAATTGTCTAGCCCTCCTTTCTCAGTCAACAAAAACTAAATAAATAAATAAAAGTCATTCCATTGATGATCTTCTCGTGCAGAGACTGGAAAGATTCTGAGAAACATTTGAAGAGCAAGGTGCAAGCACGGGTGTCACTATTGCTGAAAAGCTGCCTTTGTCTTTTGAAACAGACTGCAAGATTGCTACGATTTTGGAATAAGAACATTATGTGATAGCAACAATGTTGGAATCAAGTTTCAAAACCATTTTGCCAGGTCTTCTCCAGTCTGGTAGCGTAGACCTCAACCATTATTAAGAGCTGCTCAATAATAAAGTTGCTCTAAAAATGATGATGACAGAAACTCCAACTAGAAGTGCTGCAGCCGCTGATCACCAAGATATCATGCTTCCTTCCAAGAAACAGATCCCAGTGAAGGTAGAAGAATAAGAAAAGCCTTGTATTATGAATCGAAACCCAGGGCCAATTTTTATGGTGCCTCCACAGACAGCATTTAGGCAGGACCGGATGACATAAGGAAAAACAGTGCTGTTACTTCTCCCATCAGATATTGAGAGGCAGTATAGCATGGTGGTTTAAGGCTCTGAGCTGCAAACCTGGAGACCTGGGATAGAATCCCACAGCCCCCACTTGCATACTGTGTGACCCTGAGCAAGTCACTTAACTTCCTTTTGCTCCCAGGTTGCACCTGGAAACAAGCTTTGGCTTAGTGTGCTGCTCCTGGTTAAACAATTTCCCCTTCCTTCCTTCTATCACAAGCTACTCAGCAAGCAGTATGGGGGATGACTTCTTAAAGGATCCCAGAAAGATAAATATTTGCAATGACCCACTTCAGTATTGGCATGAAAAGGGTGTGGTCTGACCAGCATTACAGAAAGTGCCATTTACTATTTAAGTTGCCCAGAAACAACTGTCTATTTAAAAAGAATATTTAGCACTGCTGGCTATGTTGCTAGTACTAGGAGGAGAAAAATCCTTCCAGAAAACATTGAAATTATAACTTTTATTAAACTAAACTATGGTGTATTTGCAGGATACTTAGGGGCACTTCCAAAACACTGCTCAGACAGTAGAGATGCTGAGTCTCTTGGCAGTGATGTTAAAGAAGAATAGTAGTACTTCTGGCTCAGTACTGGGGGGAAAGGGGATGCTGCATCAGCCTGTCTCTCATGTTATTCATGTCCTGTCGCATGTCAGTCACCATTTTATTATTTCCACTGAACTGCTGTCTAAGAAGACTACAGAAGCTAGCAGCTACTCTTTGACTCTGTGGAACATATGAAAGAATTTCACACTCACACATTTTTTCTTCAATCTTTTATTTATTTTAAATTTGTAAATGACTGTATTTATGTCTGGTCGATGCCTTCCAGTTATGTACCCTATGCACCAAGTCTCTGTCTTGGATAACATCTAACTCCATTCTGACTTCTGACTGATCCGCTGCTCTTGAATTGCTAGTCACCTATGGAAGAAAAAAGAAATTCAAACTCGACATAAAAGTGGATATTCTCTTCCACAAATCACAATGCTACCTCAGTCTGACTTTTCATGGCATTGTACTACAAAAAAAATTGTAATGTGCATGTGCATCCTAATTGAGTAAAAAAAAATTGTAGTGTGCATGTGCATCCTAATTGAGTAAAAAAAAAATTGTAGAAACTGTGGAAGCCCATTGCTGGTAACACGAATAACAAAGTTGGCAGTTCAAAAGGGTGGGTGAGAGGGTCAAATTCTGTGTGTGCATGCTGCCAACTTTAAAAAAAATTTATATATCTCCTCTCAGACCATCACCTGTCATTTACTGTGTCATGTCCTGTTACACTCCTTCAGTCACCAAGACACTTTTGTTAGCAGTGCACACCTTGTTTAACAGACTAAACAAGATAGCCAGGGGTTACTTTTGTGTGTGAGTGTGTGTGTGTGTGTGTGTGTTATTCTTTGATAACCAGGTAAGGCCCACTAGGTACAAGTGCCCGCTCTCAGGTGTGACCCGGGAGCACTGGGTGGTTAAGTAGTGACTTGCCTGAGTCACACACAGTATGTAAGTGGATGTTGTGGGAAATCAAGCTCAGGTCTGCTGGACCAAGCTCAGTCACAGCTTGTTACTCTAACCTCTAGGGTATTCTGCCAGGCTATGCTGCTATACTCAACTGTTACATTGCCTCAGCCTATGTCCCTTTATTCAACATGTCTTGTCTCCTGTAATTTATTGCTAGGAATTTAGACTGCAAGCAAATGAAACTATGTGCCTCTTCAACTTTGGCACAGGCTCAAAATAATATGAAGGGAAGTAATTAGCCAGAAGTCATCACAAGGGACACTTTGGAGATGACATTAATTTAGCAATAATGCCATCCTCAAAGTGAAGTACCATACTGTTCCACACAGGTTAAAATGCAGTGTGGCAGACAGAGTAATAGGATCGGACAGCAGCAGTACTTGTCTTTCCCACCCACACACCCAAATGCCCATGACTGTCCTTGAGAAATAGAAATGGCAGGAAAAGAAAAGATAGTACTAGCGGAGTAGTCGGAGAAGCAATCGTGCGTGCAGAACAATGCAGAGAAATAATATTACCTTTAGTGTCACAGGAGGGATGGACGTAGAGCAGTGGGCAGATATGAAATTTGGGACAGCGACTGTAGAAGTAGTGTGGAAGTACCAGGTCATAGAGCACTGCTGATAGACAGAGAGAGCGAGGGTGGAACTAATGGAGTCTGCAGGAAAAAGACAGAGAAACAGAAACATGTAAATTCCAGAGGACAGAAAGGTGTAGGAGCAGTCAGCAAAGGTCAGAGTAGTAAACGGAATCAGAGGCATGCACAGCTGTCAGGAGAAGAGCTCAATGAGCTGGAGCATAATAAAGTTGAGATAAACATGCACAAAAATACATCGTGGGCATGTAACGTTTTTTCAGATTGGCTGACAGCCAATGGAATGCCAGTAGATATAGTGACAATCCCAATGGGAGCACTTGCAGATGTCCTACGCAAATTCTATGCTTGTGTTAGAGCAGAAGGAGGTAAAGTAGATAGCATTAGCTCGTTCATAGGAATACGAGCGGGGCTAAATAGATATTTCGACAGTGTGGAAGTCAAGCGGAACATCAACATAATGTCAGATCCTGACTTCCAGGCAGCAAATAATGTGTTTGTAGCTGTCCTGAAGAAGTATCAGAGAGCTGGAAAGGACATAGCTAGCCACCATCCCCACATTAGTAAACAGGACCTGGAGACCATCAGAACATGCCCCAAGTTAAACCTAGAGACTGCGTATGGGTTAGTGAGGTGGCTCTGGTTCGAAATGCAACTAGGGCTAGTGAGGAGAGGATGGGAGGGGCTCAGACAGTTGAAGCAGGAGTCCTTTACAGTGCAGAGAGATGCAAGTAGAGTGTGAGTACATAGCGGTCTCATTTAATGAGGCTACCAAAAATCGTGCCAATGTGAGTGAAACAAATAAAGAATCCCTGAGAGGTGTACTGTATGCACAGCCAGATTCTGCCCACTGCCACGTTGCACTCTTCAAAGAGTATGTTAGTAGATGCCCAGATAAGTCACCAGCCTTCTACCTGCACCCTCTGAGACTACCACAGCATGTTCTTGACAAAAGAGATATCTGATATTCCAAGCAGCCAATGGGTCGCAACTACTTAGGCAACATGATGTCACAGATCTCTGAAGATGCATCACTAACCAAGCAGTACACTAATCATAGTGTCAGGAGTACAGCAGTTCAAATGCTGTCAGAGGCTGGTCTCGCAACTCGAGAAATTATGTCAGACACAGGGCACCGATGCGAGACCAGCCTGAAAAATTATTGGGCACCAAGTCCTGAAGACAGAAAGAAGTGGTCCACTATACTGTCAAATACCAATGACGGTAGTAGCATGCCATCAAGAAGCAGATGTGAGGAGAGAGGACCGCCACTGAGCAGAACCAGCCAGAAACACAACCAGCAGAAGGCATAACAAAGCACAAGTGAAGTACCTAAGGCAATGTTCAGTGATGCAGCCACAGCCAATGGGAGAAATGAGCTCGGTCAACCAGTGACGTAACAGACCAGGCACTACCAGAGGAGTCACTTCGGAACAGAAGACACACGTGGTCATGGACCGCAGCTGAGATCTCTTCTCCATTTAATTTTCAGTCATTCACGGTACATGGGACCGTCAGTTTTAATTACTGTTGTGGCAAACCAACCGAGGACACCGGAAAGAGCTCCAAGTGAGTAAGAGACAAAGTAAGGTAGAAAGCAGCAGCATGGATGTAGCCACACATGGAAGGATGCTGGTGAGACACAAGGAAGGTCAGATAATATGCAAAATAGAATCGGTGGCAGATAGTATAACGGAGAAACAGCTAGATAGTAGACCCTGCAGCAGCTATGAAAATAATAGCCGGCAGATGTGGCAAATTTTGACACAGAATTGTTTAAACATAGTTTGTTGATATTAATGGTTGGTATTGGTTTCACTGCATAACTATGTAAATCGCTCTCTGTCATGTTCCAAAAGTACAGTAAACAAATTGAACCAGTGGAAAATGTGTTGGTATTATTTTATATCCTGTATCAAATTAGTGTCCTAGGAAAGACATTTTCCTCAAACCCATGTTACAAGAGCATTAAGCACTTAGGAGGTGGCATCTAATGATGAATTAATGCATGGTTGGGCCGTTATAGGCACTCAATTAATTCTCCATTAGATGCCATGTTTGTCGTGGCTTAATGCTGATACATAATTTCCTGTGAACTTACTAACAGCTGGGCCTTGCTACTGTAGCTGCCATGCTAGTAAACTGTTTTTCTACAGAATTTAACTTGTATCTCTTTATACAGGAACTGAAGGGGGACAGGATCAGATCTACAGTACAGTAGCTTCTAGTTTTACATTGTTTTTCGTGGATTCTACTTGGTAGAATGTTATTTCTTTTCTTTCTTACTACTAAGGGGCTAGCAGGGTATTGTTTGGGGCTGTTGGAATTTTGAAACCTGTTTTGGTAGCTATAAGTGGGCTCATTTGTTTGGTTCGCTGTGTGGCAGGCTGCATTTGTAGAGACCTATTTCTTCTGTTTTAAAACATAATTGGTGTAATTTAACTGGATCTGTTTCTTTGATTTGGAGACCTATATCTTCTAATTCCAAGCCTATTTTGATGTGTTGTTGGTGAAGCTGTTTGAATTGGAGTCTTGTTTCTTTGGGTAGCAAACCAATTTGGGGGGCTTTGAGTAGATGTGATTCATTGTTGCTGGTTTCACTAGCTGCAAAGTTTGATTGCACAGTGGGGAAGGGTGCTAATGGTCTGACCAGAGGCCTCAGCTACCTGATTGTTTCTGGAAGACTTGGGCTGGTCCCACCCTTGGTCCATTATTTCCTTTTATACTAGGGGTTCTGACATCACTTCCTCAAACAGGCAAAGGATATGCACCTGTCATAGCAGAAGCAGACATCCAGGAAAGTAACAGCAGCAAGTGAAGAGGTGACTGCCTCTCAGTGGAGAGAAGTAAATGCAAATCTAGGAGCTTTCATTATTACTTAGCCGCACTGATATTGCATTGGGAAAAGGAGGAATGGAGTTTGAAGAAGGTTGTGCAATGGCTACTAAAGTCTCTTTTGAGTATGGATAGGAAGGATAGGAATATAAAAAGCAGTTGCTCAATATGTCTAAATGTGTGCAACAAAGGGAGGTAAGGGAAATAAAGAAAATGTTTTGCACTGATAGAGGAGAGAGGAGGCGATGGAGGGTGTTTGGTATCCTGCATCTGGAAGGGTGGGGGTCGCTGGTGGGCAGCGACAGCAATGGATAGGGTGGTAGGCTGCAACAACTGCGGTGCATCAATCTTTCTAAACATTGCCTGGAGTGTGGGAGGATGTTTAGTGTGCAACCACATAGAAAAACTTAGAAAGGAGATTGAGGGTCTGCAGGAGGAACTAAGACAGGCAAGGCAGATTGGGGGTGGGTTTAGCCCAATACTGGAGGGAGGAAGAAGGAGAGATGAGGAGGGCGATTTAAGCCAACAGTGGTGAGGAAAGGTCAGAAGAAGGAAACAGAGACAAAGGGCCCAGGCCAAGAAGAACGATTGCCAGGAAACCAGGTCAGGAGACAAAAGACAAATGGAAGGAGGAGATAGGGACTTGTGAGGGAGGCGAAGAAGTGGCAAAACTCATGGAGTGGAAAGGAGAGAACAGGTTACTGTGAAGAGAGAGGAGAGCATTTTATTTTTATTTAGTTGTTTAACCAGGTATAGCATACTAAGCTGAAAGCTTTTTTACAGGAGCAACCTGGAAGGTTAAGTGACTTGCTCAGAGTCACAGTATGCAAGTGGAAGTTGTGGGATTCAAACCCAGGTCTGGCCTGCTGAATGTCACCAGATTTGCAGCTCAGAGCCTTAGACCACATGCGCCATATACTACCTCATTTGTGAAGGGTCTTCAGAAAACAGCTGTGCACTGCTAGAGAGGAAGAAGGTGGAGGAGGGAAATGATGAAATTAGAGGAGTAATTGATAAATGCCTGGACCAAACTGGAGCAGGGGGAAGTTCTGCTGGGAGAATTGCAACAGGGGTAAAAGGGGGAAATAATGTGCAGGAGGAAGAAGAGGAGCTGGAATGGAGAGAGGGAGATGAATGGAAGCAAGCAGGGAGTAAGAGGGGTGGAATCTTAGTGCTGGGGGACTCAATACTAAGAGGAGTTAGGTGGGGTAGCAAGGGGGAGAGGCATAGTCGCATTTGGGTGGAGGCCATGCCAGGAATGACAGAGGAAAGGGTGGGACTGTCTGTTCTGAAATATGCTAGAAGGGGTAGGGACAAGCCTCATTTAATTATACATCTTGGGACAAATGACCTGGCTGACAAGACAGTAGATATAGTCCAGAGGAGGTTTGAGGAACTAGCACAATTATGTGAGGGCAGGGAAGATCAGTAACTTTTTCCGAGATACTCTAGTGCCAAAGGCAAGCACAACAAGAAAGCTGAGAATAGAGGAATTTAACGGATGGCTAAGAACCCGGTGTTGTGCTAAAGGGTATGGGCTGTTGGGGGTAGGGAGGGACCTGGGAGGACAGTAGTCTCTATGCCAAGGATAGACTACACTTGGAGTGAGGAGGAAAGAAAGTGTTGAAACAGAGGATAGAAGAGTATATAGAGGAAGTTGGGAATTTAAACTAGGAGTAGGGGTGGCAGTTGGGAAGAGATATGCAGAGAACCACAGATTGGAAATCATATGAGCTACCCCCATAACAGTGACAAAGAACAAATGGCAAGTACTGTTGGATGCTAGGAAAGGAGGGCGAGGAGGGGGAGGGTGGAAGGTGGCTACCCTTAATGCTAGGATCCTTGGGAGGAAAACTGCAGAGTTACAGGTTCTCATGGCAGAGGAGAGGTGGACATTGCAGCCATCACGGAAACATGGGCCACCCAATATAATGACTGGGACCTGTCTGTACCAGGGTACAGGTTATTTCGTAGGGACAGGGTGATTGGGAAAGGAGGGGGGGTGGCACTATATGTGAAGGAAGGACTGAAGTGTGTAAGGGAGGAAAGGGAGGAGGGTAGTACGGAGTCATTTTGGGTGCAAATCCAGGATTCCAAGAATAGGATTCTTAGAATGGGAGTGGTGTACAGGCCACCATCTCAGACGGAGGAGCTAGACAGGGAACTAGCGGGACAGATCAGGAGGACCTGCAAGAAGGGTAGTGTGGTGATTGTAGGGGACTTCAACATGCCAGGAGTGGACTGGAGCACCCCAACAACCAGGAACAGAAGGGAGCAGGTACTGCTGGATGCCTTCCAGGACAGCTTCCTGCTGCAAATGGTCAGTGAACCAACCAGGTTAGGGAATACCCTTGACCTTGTGCTGGCAAATGGCGACTTTGTGAGAGAACTTACAGTGGAGGAACCGCTGACAGGGAGTGACCACCACTCAGTATGGCTCACATTGGATATGGGCAAGGAAGGAGTGGAATCTGGCACAAGAGTGATGGACTTCAGGAGGGCCGACTTTGGGAGGATGGGGGAAGTGGTAAAAGGGTACCTGGCCAGAATTCAATCTAATATGGATACTAACCAGAGGTGGGAGCTCATAAAGCTGGGGATAGTGGAGGCAACCAAAACCTGCCTGCAAAGCCCATAGCAAGAAGGCTAGGGCTAAGAAACCAAGCTGGTTGAGCAATGAGGTCATGGAAAAGGTAAGGAGGAAAAGAGCTGCCTTTAGGAAGTACAAGAAACAGGAGGGGAGGACAGAGAGGAGTACTTGACAGAAGCGAAGAGGAGGTGACAAGGGCAGTAAGGGAGCCAAAGCATCTACAGAACTCAGGCTGGCACAAGGCATTAAGAAGGGAGAAGGAATTCTTTAAGTACATCAGGGAGAAAAGGAGCTGTAAGGACCACATAGTAAGGATTAAGAAGGAGGGGGGTTGGGTGGAAGCAGGGTATGATAAGGCGGAAGCACTAAACGGATTAACTAAAGAGAAGAGGGGGGGTGACACCCAAGGTGGGAGAAATGGCAGAAGCAGGGTGGGAAGTGGTGACAGATGGGGAAATCATGGAGGGCAGAGTTCGAGAGGGTTTAAAGGCACTGAGGGTGGACAAGGCGCCAGGCCCAGATGGCATCCACCCCAGGGTACTGAAGGAGCTGGCAGAGGTCCTTGCAGGACCTTTGGCAGACCTATTTAATGCCTCACTACATTCAGGGTGTGTACCTCAGGACTGGAGGATGGCTCATGGTGCCCTCCACAAGAGTGGCCCCATGATGAACCGGGAAACTACAGACCAGTGAGCCTCACATCCATCATGGGTAAGCTAATGGAGACTATCCTGAAGGAGAGACTGTGGCCCTCCTAGAGGCCAAAGGACTACAGGACAGCAGACAGCATGGCTTCATGCGTGGCAGATCCTGCCAAACCAACCTGGTGGGTTCTATGACTGGGTAACTAGGCAACTGGACAGGGGCCATGCAGTGGATGTCCTGTATCTGGACTTCAGTAAGGCATTCGACCGGTGCCACATGGAAGGCTGGGAAGGAGTTAGTAGGCACAGGGGCGGTGCAAAGCTGGTGAGATGGGTAGGAAACTGGCTGCAGGGAAGGCAACAGAGGGTGGGGAGCTCTCACACCCAAGGGCAGTGACGAGCGGTGTCCCACAGGGCTCGGTGTTGGGACCAGTGTTGTTTGGGATATTCATTGCAGACATATCATGGGACATCAAGAGCAAGATCAGTCTGTTTGCTGATGATACCCAGGTTGGCGCTGTGGTGGATGACCTAGGGGGATGGCAGAGGTTGCAGGATGATCTGGCAAAGCTTGAAACCTGGTCAGACACCTGGTAACTGGGCTTTAATGCCAAAAGTGCAAGGTGCTACATTTTGGGATGAAGAACCCAAGGAGGAGTTACCACCTAGGGGAGTGCAGCTAGCCCAGACAGAGGAGAGAAGGATCTGGTGTGCTCATTACAGGGTCAAATGAACAACTCGGCACAATATAGGAAGTCAGCTGCAAAGGCCAACAAAATGCTGGGTTGTATTGCAGGGGTATATCCTCGAGGAGGGAGGAGGTGATTCTGCCACTGTATAGGTCATTAGTTAGACCACACCTGGAGTACTGCATGCAGTACTGGCGTCCGTATCTGAAGAGGGACATTAAGTTACTGGAGGGGGTGCAGTGCAGGGCGACAAAGATGATCAAGGGGCTGGGGGACTTATCATACGAGAGGAGGTTGAAGGAGTTGAACATGTACTCACTGGAGGACAGGAGAGACAGGGTGACATGACTGAAACCTTTAAATACATGAAAGGAATAAACAAGACGGTACAGAGGGGCTGTTCAAAGTAAGGAGGGAGGGCCACCAGGGACATGATATGAGACTGGAGCGAGGAAGGTTCAGGAGGGAGATGAGGAGACACTTTTTACAGAGAGGATGGTGGCTGGGTGGAATCGCTACCTGCAGAAGTGGTATGCAGTAGAACAGTGGACTGCTTCAAGCGAGGATGGGACAGGACAAGGGGAGGGTTAATGAAGGGAAGGGTGGAAGGGCAGGGCAGCTGCAGAATAGGGGTGCTAGCTGCACATTCGAAAGCAGACTTGATAGACCTCTAGGCCTTTATCTGCTGGCAAATTTCATATTTCAGATATTATACTTCTAAATGAAGGTACAGGCTATGTTTTATGTTGAATGAATACTGACTGTGAATCCAAAACCAAAACCAGAACCTAAACCAGAACCAATACTAGGGTGATTTGGAAAACCAAAACCAAAACCAAAACATCCCCAGTTTTGAACACCTCTAACAAAACATTTATTTTTATCTATTATTTTGCCCTCCATGTTGTCCACCAGGATATAACCTGCAATCAGGTAGGGATGTACTCTCAGATCAGACAGGGAGATACCCTGCTCTGTAATAAGACAGGAATGGGATATACCTTGTTCAGACTTTATGAACCATCACTGAGACAGCAGGGAGTTTTTTTCGGTCGGCTCTGTTCCCCAACTCGGCACTCATCCAACTTTATCCTGAATATGACCCATTGGGGCAGCCACACAACCAAAACATTTTGACAGCACCATGTTGGTCTCCTTGTGGGTTGGGGATCCCTGCAAGGAGACCGACATGGCACTTCATAAAATATGTTTTGTGAGGCCTTGCCTTTGGGCCCTTGTTGAAAATGAAATGAAAGAATGTAAAAAGAGTCATACAAGCAGGCAGCCTTTTTTTATTTGTGTGATAAATAATTACAAGTAAGAAATGAATAGCAAAATGATGACAACAGTAAAAACATTTCCCTAAACAAGTAAGGAATAACATGCGCTGGGGAGGGGGCACGTGATGGCTGCCTGAGCAGACATGGACAAGTGAAGCTCCTGCTCTACCACCCATTTTTAGCTCCTTTCTCTACTAACCTGCAATTTTGGGCAGCAGTCCTGGCAAGTTCTTGTTCTCTGCAAGCTGCAAGAAAATCGTTGGTGCAGAAAATCCACCAGCATGGATGCCAAAATGCGAGACTCCTTGCCTCACCATACCCCGCCTCCAACACCGACCCAGGACAAAAATGCCAAGCACTCTTAGGCGCAACCTATTTGCTTGCCTGGCAATGCGACTCCCCAGTCTGCCCTCATGGAGGAGAAGTTTTTGGAAGGCCTGTCTCCCCTGAAGGCTACGCTGAAAGCACTAGTTGCAGATATCCAAAACATGCGCTCTTCCCTGGACCTCTTCACTCATCACACTGGAGACAATGAAGTTTGGATTTCTTCACTGGATGACTGGAGGGCTAGAGTGGAGCCAGAGATGGTACAATTGCACCAGAGGGTGAAAACTACAGAAGGGAAACTGGAGGACCTCGAAGGGTGCTCCCGCAGGAAAAACTTGGTTATCTTTGGGTTACCAGAGGGAGAGGAGGGCTCAGCATCAGTCACCTTTGTTCAGACTTTTGCGAGAAGGTGGCTGGCCCCTTTCTGAATGGCCCTTCATATGTTGTGGAGAGGGCCCATGGGTCGCTCCGGCCAGCTCCCTCCCCCTCAGATCTCCCCCTAGGCTTCTAATCTTCCATCTGCTAAATTATATAGATAAGCAGCACATCTTAGAGAAATTTGGGAAGTGCAGGAGGTACAATGGGAAGGCCAGCATGTCCGTATAGTGCAGAATGTCCCATTTTTGGTAAGGCAGAAGAGATCCGCATTGCATCTGACAGTGACCAAGCTTATAGCGGCTGGAATCAAATATTGACTCAAATACCCAGCCATGCTGCAGGCTTATCATCGGGATCAATGGCATAGTTTTGACTCAGTGGAGCAGGCTGTAACTACACTGAAATCTTTCTATCCTGATCTACTGTATTCAAGTGATTGGTTCCCTGTTTGGAGTGTCATCTGCAGCAGCAGTATATTTCATTCATTGGGACTGTTTTGCAGACTTAATGTTACCGTTTGTTTGGATTGTCAGGAATTACTCTCTGGAACTGCCCTCAACCTTTCTGTTCCTCTATTGTACTTGGGTGTTACCACTAACTGCTTGCCACACTGTTTGCCGCAAGGAGTAACAAGTATCTTGCCCTCATATCCCCTGCCTTGCGGTTTTTACTTTCCTTCTTTCAGACTCCATCTAGTGGCGAACTGGTGAAATTACTAATCCTTTGTTATATTGGAGATGATTCTGGAGATTTGGATGCTGTATTTCTCACTATCCAGATCCTTGAATGATTGGGCAAGGTGCTCAGAACCTGGCTGGACCTTTGCACATAGTTGGTCCCCTTCACTATCTGCGAAGAGAGCTGGCATGGTCAATTCCCCACTTTATTTTGCCAGGATTTCTCCTTTAGCGCTTGGATTTCTTGAACTATTTGAAGGACTGCTTAGTGGAGAGTACTTCCTTCTATAATTTTCTAGATTACCTTTAAAGTGGGTTGCTGTGTATGAGATACTTTCATTTATTATGGCAACGGTTAATCATGTTAGAGCTGGGATTCCTGTTTCCCCCTCTGTGCTGCCTTCCTAGCTGGACCTTTTTGTCTGGTAATTCCCTTAGTTCTGTATTTTTATCAGGTTCCAGTTGGTATGTTACGATAATCGCAGACAGTTAGGGGAACAGGGTGTTGGTATCACAGCCCCATTTGGATCTTTTGGTTTGGGGGTTAGTAGATGATGATATAATGTATTACTAATTTGTGGGGAAGGAGGTATGCCTGCTCTGGGTGGAATAATATCGTCATGGCCCAAGAAGACTTAGAGGGTCAGTCATTTTGACTGGGGATGTTGTGGTTTTGTTAATTTTTTGGGAGGTATTTCTGTGGGGGGTAGTTGTGTGGGTTGATCTGGGGTTTTTGCTTCTTTGGCTTAGTGGGTGGGGGTTGTTTGGGATGTTTTTATGGCAGTAGACATGCAGACTTGGTCCGCTCTGCATGCATTATTCTGTTTAACATCTGGACTCTGCACCTACATAATTGCTGTCTGGTAAACTTCTCTTGGTTTTTCCTGGTTTATGCTCTTCTTGTAGGGATTGAGGCAATGTTTTTTGAATTGTTGGGGGGGGGTCAGGGTTATGGAGATACTGGTTTTGTTCTCCTGGGTACACTCTGTTTTGTATAGGGGACCTACCATTCATATGCTCACCAAACTCCACTAGTGTATTATGAAGTATGTCACCTGGAATGTTAAAGGAACTCGCTCTTGGGTGAAGTGTATCTGATTTTAAAACATCTCCAACTACTTCACTGCCATATTTTTCTTCAAGAGACCCACCTTCTATCTACAGAAGGCTTACTCTTTCGTAGCTTGATGGTCGGACAAGTGTTTGCCGCTGGGAACTCCATGACCCAGATGGGGGTGGCAATATTAATTTTTAAGGGGACTAATTTTCAGATGTTGCAGTGTGTGGAAGACCCTCTGGGCTGTTATTTGATCTTAAAAGGGGTGTTGGATCACTCCGAGGTTGTTCTTTGGTGCATTTATGGCCCTAATACTGACTCCTCTGAATTTGTCTCAGAACCGCTTACTTTGTTGGCCCCTTATGTACTGTACATATCCCCATTATTCTGGCTGGGGACTGGAATGTGACTTTCACGTCTGACCTGGATAGATCCAGTCATCACTCGCCTGTGCTTTCCCCTGCTCAATGCTCACTACATGACCTGATGGAGATGGGAGGCCTCTGTGATCCCTGAAGGGTGTTACACCCTGTGGTAAAAGCCCCCTTTTCTTTGCCACAATAGTACTGGTAGTGTACATAAGTGTGGGTTCTTTCCTAGACTCTGTTTCTATAAAGACTGTTGCACAACAGCATTTCTTTCACCCTGGCATGACATGGCAGGTTGGCCACCCTCTATGCTTATGTTGTAAAAAAAAAAGAACTCTTCCTTTCTTTCTGTCTTCTGTTTTCCTACCCATACTTAGTTGTATACACTGTACTGTGAGGCTAAATAAATAATTACTTTACTTCCTGGTAGTCTTAAATAAAAGTACTGTGGATTGTCTTGTCCCTGTTTAAGAGAGCCTGTGTTACTGCTATTTTGTAATGGTGAAAAGCCAGAGAAGCTGTCTTTCAGCTGCACTCCTCTCTTGTATCTTTAAAAGATTCTGGATTTGGTTTGGGTCAAATACACTGTGCACTCCTGTTGAGCAATGTATAATGTGCTGAATCCTGCTATAATTTATGTAAAAAGCACATATCTGTAAGAGAGACCCTGTTTAAGTTCACCTGTGTGAAAGAAAAGCCAAGAAGATAGTTTAGGTAGAGCAAGGACTCTGTGTGGTTCTGTGTGACCCACCCTACCCCACCAAGAGTTATGCAGACAAGAAAGAGGATGTACTTATAGGCATGAAAATAAAGGCACAAAGGTAGCAAACCTCAATACAAAGAAAGCTGTGTCTGCCTGTATTTTATTGCTACTCAGTGTAACACTCAGAACAATGTTTAAAATGTTTAAAATGTTTAAATGTGTAAACATTCATGTACAAAGCTGCAAATGCATTTCTCTGCTTTACGCTTGTTTTGTATAGAAAAACCTGCAGAAAAAACAGTAGCTTGGCAAGTTCTGTTTTCCTTTTCTCCCTCTCCCGTGCACTCACCAATCACTCGCTGCCTTCTAGCTGGGTACTATGGGTGTCCTATAGGGAGCCAGCGGCTCCTGTGCTGCCTGTTTTATAGTATCCCTATCTGTCTGTCACTCTTGTGAGGGAGGAGTTACACCTCATTTAACACCCCCTTCTACCTTATTAAGGAGTTTTAGATAAAATACCATGTCATTTATTAATCAGAATATAAATAGTATTTTGTATATTTTGATTATTGGAAGTGTGTCCATCTTCTTAGGGAGAAGCTGGCTGGATATTTAAGAGCTGCCTAGAGACCTTGTAGTCAGATCAAGTTAGGGATTGAACCTGGTGAGGTCTCCCTTGAAACTGGATCTCTGAGTCTGAGATCAAGCACAGACCCATGTCAGGGAGTCAGTTCCCTTAACTCCCTGAGCTGTGCCTTTTTATTTAATGTTCTAGTTAGGACAAGTAAGTGAGCTGAATTGCTGAATTACTGAATTTGCTGAAACTGTAGTCTGAAAAAACAGCTGAATTGTTGGACTGATATACACTGCTGTATCTCTGCCTGTTCTGAACTGAAGAACTGTACTGCAAGAAAATTATAAGCTTGAGTTATTTTTATTTTATTTTATTATTTTATTCACAATAAATCTAGACATACCTTTGGTGTGTCCAACCACAGTTCTTTTTGTCTGAGTGGTCGCATTACTGCACCGCGACAAACCTTCCAACCAAGTGTATACCTTTTTACTCCTGTTCATAAATCCGTCTCTCGATTGGATTATTTTCTGGTTAGTACAACCATTTTGCCAGGGGTGGACAATGGAGGGGTTAATCCTTGGGTCTTCTCTGATCACTCACAAACCTGGCTGGAATGCGCCCTTTTACCTAAAACCTAACCTTGATAGGGACAAGATATGGAAACTTAACACCCACTTATTAAAAGACGGCACGGTCTGGTACAGAATTAAGCCCTTATTGCCCAATTTTTGGAGCAAAATGTAGGATCCATCTCTGATGTGGACAAGGTTCGATATTCCTTAAATGTGTTGTGTGGGGAATTTATCAGATTGGCATCCATGAGGAAAAGGAAGTGAAGCCTCCTGCTTCTTCTTCTGGAGCAGATCAAAACTGGTGAGTAGCCCATTATTGGGGTTGTCTGAGGAAGAGCAGGTGGCTTTGACACTCCTTAGAAACCGATATCTCGGACAGCCTGAGGGTGAGCTGAATACACCCTTTTAAAAACCCACTTGGTTTATGTTGATCAGGCGATAAAGCGGGCCGTTTATTAGCCTTATGTTTAAAGATACAGGAGGCCTCTCACCTGGTTTTGTCCATCACCTCCTAGCCAATTATTCCCCAAAACATACCGTGGGAAATTGCTCAGGAATTCAATCTCTTTTACCGTCAGTTGTATAGTTCCCCAGCCAATCCGCCTTCTCTTGCCGCTATTCAAAGTTATCTAGATCTTGTTCAGCTCCCCAAGTTAACCCCAGAGAAACAATCTTTTCTTAACAGTCCCATTTCCCTTCAGGAAATCCTCACTGCTATCCAATCCCTTTCTTCCAATAAAGTCCCTGGGCCAGACGGCTTCCCTTCTAATTTTTATAAACCATTTGCTACTGAGCTAGCCCCAGTCCTCCAACAACTCTTCTCATTCCTTTGTAATAGAGGTCTTTCTGATTTTTCCGTTAGAAGTCTTAGTAATAGTTTTACCTAAACCTGACAACCCCCCCCGGATAAAGTTTTTAATTATCGTCCCATCTCCCTTGTGAATTATGATGTGAACATTTTTGCTAAAGATTTTAGCCAATAGAATTATGTAGATTTGGGAAGGGTTGATTGGACCAGAACAGGTGGGTTTTAAAGAGGTGCAATCCTCGGTTGATCATTTACAGAAGTTATCCTATATCTTTTCAGCATCCAGGAAGGTCAATCAACCTATGGCTTTGGTCTCACTGGATGTGGAAAAAGTGTTTGACAGAGTCCACTGGGCTTTTTTGTTCTCAGTTTTGGAGAAATTTTGGTCTCCCCCTCTTTTATAAAATGGATATGAGTGCTGTATTCCAGTCCTAGTGCTCGAGTTTATTGTAATGGAATGTTATCACCAGGTTTTGTTTTTCACTCAGGTACTCATCAGGGGTGTCCCTTATCTCCCTTGCTATTTAATCTTTACTTGGAGCCCCTGTTGTACCTTCTCAGGTCCTCACCCCTTATTCAAGAGATTCCTGTAGGCCTGCTAGATCTCAAGCTCTCCGCATATGCAGATGATATTTTATTGCATCTGTCAAATCCCACCACTTCTGTACCTGCTGTCCTGAGCATTATTTCTGAGTTTGGTAAATTCTCCAATTATAAGTTCCAGTCTTGGTAAGTGGTTATAATGTCCAGAATCCCAGAGTTTTCTTATCAGACTTTGCGCATTTGGGGTTGGTATGAAGTCTAAAGCTCAAATACCTAGGTATTATCCTTTCCCTGAGGCTTACTTTAAATGAAAAATTAAATTTAGATGATTTGGTTAATATCCTTCAACAAGACTTCTGCAGGTGGCGATCCCTCCCCCTGTCCCTTCAGGCTCGAATCAGTATCATCAAAATGGATGTTCTTCCCCATGCGTTTTATCCTTTAAACATGTTAAATCTCTCACTGCCTGTTAGTTGGTTTAAGAAGCTCCATGGTATCATTTCACATTTTCTATGGAAAGGCAAAACCCCTCGTAAAGCTTACACCTGCCTAAGAGCACCGAAGCATCTTGGTGGACTTTGATTGCCTAATTTCTTTATATATTATCTGGTGAGTCACATTTCTAAATATGCTAGGTGGCCCAGGTCCCCTTTGCTGCACAGTACAACACAATATGTTCCGTTATGGCTTCAAATAGCGCAGCACCAGATTGCAGAGGCTGGTCGTTCCCCAGAAAGTTTGTTTTTTTGTTTCCATAAATGTCTACCTTCTCAAAGCAAGAGCTTGGTTATTTTTACTTCATTGAAAGCCTACTCCCAATTGTGTAGAGCTATGCACTGTGATAAACTTATCAACATTTCTCAGCCACTATGTCAAAATCTTAATTTTAAACTAGGAGGCCAGGTGCTGTCCCCCAGAGGATGCCTTGGGTTAGAAACAAGAAAGCATCTGACATCCTTTCTGGTGTCAGATCCTTAATAGCCAAGAACTGCTAGCCCATTTCAACTTGCGGCTATGCGGTGTGTTACCAACTCTGACATATGTCGATACGGTGGTTTGGTATGGCATCTCAGACTACTGATCAGGGGAATTTTATTTCTCTACTCCAAACCCATTCTTGGCAACCTCACTCGGTATCCCAGCTAGTCTCCCTTTTGTTTTCCATACTTTTTCCCAGGGCTTTGGGCCATTCTGGCTATTGGTCTTCCTCACTTCCCAATTCTACTTTTAATTGGGAGCACATTTGGACAGATGTACAGTATATACAGTCAGACCTGGTTAATCCATACAGATTTGTGTTTGCCAATTTTGTTACGTAATACAAATCTACATAGTAACCAGACAGTGATAATAAAGAGGTCAATAGCCCAACAAAAAATCTGTATGCAGTGTTTTTCATTCAGATAATCAGACATATGGATTAACAGGGCATGGATTAATCAGGTCTGACTGTACCTACCTGACCAACCATAAGTTAAGTCTTACTCAATTTTATATACTACATAATATCTATCTCACCCCTGTCCATCTGGCAAAGATGGGGAAGCTTCCTTCCTTCCTTCACGTGCTCCAGGTATAGTCAAGCAGAAAGCTCACTATTACAGGTGTTGTGGGAATGCCAGTGGCCCCACTCTGGGAAAAGATTGAAGTATGGGTTGACCCCCTACTGGGACTGGAAGACTATTTTCCCCTGAAATGTGTCTGGTGGGAAACATTTTGGGAGTTTGAGTTAAAGAACTGAGATATTTCTTGTCTCTAATCTCTTTTTCAGTGAAGTGGGTGGAACTTCGTCACTGAAAGGATCAGAGCAAGATTCCCTACTCTGAATGACTTAATGAATTATTATTTAATCTGCGGACCAAAAAGATGATAGCCAGCCCCTGTGACCACATGACAACATTTAATAGAAAGTGGGGTAAGTTGTATGCTCTCTTTTCATTACTGTCTTCCCCTTGAGCGAGCCTCGGGAGCTTTGGTGAACTTTCTAGACTCATGGGAGCATTATCTTTTTTCAGTATGAAGTTAAGCTGCAGAATTTTAAGATTTGGATCCCAATGCTCTGTATTTATTTGGAAGGTTTGTCTGCATGGACATTTTATTTGATTTTGTATCTCCGTGGTGGGGGGGGAGGGCTTTGTGTACTGTTTGATTGTTGGCGGTGTGTTGTTTGTACTTTGTTATTTTGGAACTTTAATAAAGTATATTAAATAAAAAAAAAGGAATAACACCTGCTAAGGTGTTTGGGCATGCTGTGATATACGGACACCTCAGGTGTGTTGTGAGGCATGAGGCATATGCTGAGTGCCTTCATTCTCTTGAGAAGTCTCTATATCTGCATGCCCCAACACCTCAAAGGGTATTATTCCTGTTATAAAATAGGCTCTAAATTGCTTTGCGAAGTATAAACAGTCATTTAGTTCTGAACTGTCCAGGCATGATGTGATAACCAGACAGTCAGGTGATGCTCTCAGCCAATAAAATATGGTAGGATTGTATCACCTATTTTATAATCCCTATCAATGAAATGTTGGGGTTAACATGTATAATTTTAATAGAAATAATTTTACAACTTCATATTAGAAATGTTCTGTCTTTTTTGGCTTTGTGCAGTTGCAGCTGCTGAATGAGTGGCTTCTCTACGTTACTACACCTAATGAGATCTTGTTCATCATTATGCCAAAACAAAGAGGATTTGCAAACATAGCTTGTCTTTATTTAGTTCGGTGTCTTGCTTCTTCATTTACTGTGTCTCATATATTTATTCATTCTCAAAACCCTTTTTTTTGTAGGCTGCCTGGCCCTGTGATTTGACTGTGTGAAGCATCATTATATTACTGTCACGTAAAAATGCCTTTTGACTTTGATCCGGCCCTAGCCTGTTACACTCATCATTGTCACTGTGCACATTTTTGTGCATTAATATTACTATATACCCCACTATTAAATAGCATGAAAAACCAAAAGTAGGGTTCAGGAGCTGGACAATGCAAAGTAAAGCGACATTTCTGAAAGCTCAAGTGGCAGCCGGAGCCCAAAGCTGTGGTATGAGTCATGGAAGCATTTTTCATAAGTGGAGAAGCTTGAGTACTGCTGCTGCTACACAGAAACTGCTGTTACCTATGATTTTTACTGCATTTGATTTACACTGTGAGTTCAACCCACCACCACTGATGTGATCGATGATGAGATGAGTGTCAGTGGACCACCATTACTGTGCTACTGCTGCTATCATACAGATGTTCAGACAGGATCTGGTGATGATCTTTGAATACCATGTTGTGTACTACCAGCAAAGTTAAGTATTACAGTACTTGTGGAGATTTTTTTTTTGGGGGGGGGAGGCTACCATAGATGGGAAAGGCTTAGCACACTTTGTATCCTAACAGCAAAGACAAGTATCCAAGGGAATTTTTTTACTGGGGGAGTTGGAAAGGGGAGTGGATCCACAGGTGGGAAAGATTTACTTTAACTGTACAGTCTGCATGTCAACCTCTTAAATAGGTTTGGTCTTCTTTCTCTTTTAATTGCAGATACAGATCACATGGGTGATGACAGATTCTGTTGCTGTGTAGTTCTGGCTCGGATCAGAACTGATGTGATACACAGTGTAACATCGTGAAGAAGGCAAGCGGTAACAGTGCAGCATACTGAAACAGAACCTAAATACAAACAACATACTGAAAGGGAACTGAGAGGGAGAACTGAAGAATCCAAGAGAGAGATCTCAAGAGTGAGAGCAACATACATCAGGTGGTGGCAAATTGCGACCACCTGCCCTGCCCTTTGTCAGAAATACAACAAATACAGAATGCAGTCAACAGAAGGCCGAACTGACCTGTCTGTCTGTCCAGTTGTGTTCTGCCGTTTTTAAATTTATTTTACAATTTTTGACTGGGAAAGGCACACTGAGCTGAAGCTAACTTCAGGTCTGTCCCAGGATCTCAGGGTGGTTAAGTGACTTGAACTGCTCAGGGTCACACAGTATGCAAGTTGTTACTGTAGTACACCATTATGCTGCCAGACCAACACCTTACTGGAGCCACTGCCTTGCTCGCTCTTGTCCACATCTCCTGCCCCCCCCCATGCTGGCTGTAGCTGCTCATCCTTGTATACCGTACCACACCAAGGAAAGAAAAAACAGGACTCTGAAGGAAAATTTGCCACCCCCACAGGTACCTGTACAACTGATATGTCTGGCCAGTGGTCACCCACCACATAGTGGTTCTAGATAACTGTGGTGGAAAGCCTGTAAGGCTGTGAGATGGGTGGTGGGGTGAAATGCCACCAAATGTTATTGAGGGGATAAAAAAATCTCTATAGAAATAAAGCATTCCTTTAAGCTGCTGAGTGTATCACACAAAAGTCTGATGAAAAGCAGCTTGTTTTATTTATTTCTAAACTCTAGCTTGGTACTTGCCACGTAATAGGAAAGTGGACAAAAAAGTTATATTTTTTATGTGCACCTGTGACAAATTGCTTGCAGAGAAAAGTGCACAAGGAAAACTGTCAAAATCTGTGTTCTTTTAATGTGCACCTGTGACTGCTTGCAGAGCAAACATAGGCCTGGTAGTACTAGTTTTTCACTTTTAGGAAAAAAAAACACACTTCTAGCAGTTCTCCTGAGAAACATTGAAAATGACAACACAAATGTGTAAAAGAATTACCCTCTCTAGCTCTGGATTTATGAAAGAAACAGATGCTGTCAAGATTGTTGCTTATTGACCAGTTTTAACAAGTGGATGGAAGCTCTGACATCTGTCTCTCTTGCCTGTAGCTTCAGCAAGTGTTGGATCATGTAACCTGCCTTCAGTGAGCTTCCAAATTGTCCTCTGATTGGACTGGAAGTCTCAGGACATCTTGAAGTCTAACAAACTGTTCCAGCAGCCAAATAACCAATGACAAAGCACAAATAATAAATAATTGGGCCCCGAAACAAATACTCAGCAGAATGTACAAAATAAGGTATTCACACACCTCACCACTAATATATGCCTTGCAGCATCCCAGACTATTTTGCTACAGTAGATACAGCCCCTTGTGCATTCATTTCAAAATAGGTTTGAGTTTCTTTAACCACCAGGGGCCCTATATTCAACAGATCAGTGGCGAACAATAAACCACCTAAAATCTAATTCAGTAAGGTATGGGGGGCACTTAAGGGTGTCACTGCAGTCAGTACCATAGTATATTATGTAAAACCGATACAATGGGTACCCCCTTATACAGAACAGATCAGCTCACACTGAAGTGTCCATTAGAAGCTGCTTCCTCTACTTAAATTATTGAGTGCTTAGCTTCTGAATGCTCAATTACAACTGCTTGAAGTAGTGGAGGTGTTTCATCCTCAGTCCATTTGTTCTCACAGCTCAGGCACGCCGGAGTATGCACACACTGCTGGTTCATGCCTTTTCCAGCTAATCATCAGCTATACAACAGTCACACTGGCAAGTGACAAAACTGGAAAACATCCATAAGCTATGGGGAGCGTGCAAGATGGCTATGCTGCTGCTCCGCTTCACAAGTCGCCTCGCTGTTCAAGCTGCTTAAAATATACATTTGTAGCTTCATTAAGCTTTTTGGGAGTCTATGAACTAAACTCCCATTCTTTCGAGGTGGAATTGTAGTACTGAGCACGATACTTGGATTTTGCCAGGAGATACTGTCCCAATGAAGATTTGTTAGCATTGGGAGTGTGCAAACTGAGCAGCGCACTCATAAGGTTTAACTCTGAATTTTAAGAGATATTTTAGAGTCAAGACGGGCTTGTGAATGACTCTCATCTTGAATTCAGCTACCCTGGCAGATGCAGTATTGTATTCTGTCTACCGACGCTTTATTTTAGAAGTATATTGTTGGTAATAGGCGTTTTTATGGCATACCAAAGTTTTGAAATTTGAAGTAAGAGTTGGTATGATTTCAGTCAGTTGTAAAATTGTTCATTTGAATCTGCTACTGGTGTGGGGATTAAAGTCCAGAGAAGAACCAGAGACCATGGTGGAGGCTTTTAAGGAAAGATTCTTGGCTGTCAAGGAGTCTGGGGGAATGTCAGTAGTACAGGATGTACTGAAATGTCTGAATTTATTATGAAAAGGTATGCTGCCCTTGTCTAGGGCTTGGGGGTCCAGCATTATACCTGATATTTAAGCGTACTACATTCAGAGGGGTGTTTCTCTTTTCTTTCTTTTAGGTCTCCATATTCAATTATTTTGAGAAGGGAATGGCCCCACCGGCCTCTCACCAGGGGGACAAGTTGCCAATGGCCCCCAAGAGGGTAGGGTAAGGAAGATCACCCACCAGTATGGGAACAGGTGGCCCCCCCCCCAGCAAGCGGCCCTATCGGAGGGGCTCCACAGAGAGGGCTGCCCTGTCATCTCCTGCAGGGAGGTGCCTGGCATGTTTTAAGGAGCAGTCCTAGGGATTTCACCCTCTTGGAACCGCTCCTCAACACGCTGTTTTTTTTTTCCCAGTTGTTGATCTCCTGGCGGGTAAGTGCTTCTTTTTCTCTCCATTGCATTTTGTGCATTGCCTTGGGTTTTCCCTCCCCAGCCACCGTGTAGCATTGGCTGCCTTTCTCCCATAGTCTTCCCCCCTGTTTCGGTCCCCTGCTCCTCGGCACCTGCCTTTGGCTAGGGTGTTTTGGGCCTCCGGGCCCAGCCTGCACCTCCCCACCTTGCATCTGCCACCTGTCTGGTTTCCTTCCATATCTCAGACATCCGTGCAGGGTAGCCTCTGATGTTGGCCTCCTGGCTCTTTTCCTGGCCCCTGCATTTTCCCCTGCATTCCCAGCCCTGCTTGCTTCCCTCCTGCTGCATCTAGCCCTTGCCCAGCTGTTCAAAAATTTCCTCCACCCCTTCCTTTCAGTCCTCTGTTCTACCCCTGGCCTGCGCTAGCTTTCCTCTTGGGCTGGGGGGGCTTTACTGCATTGCAGTGATTGTGCCTGCTGGGCCGTGGGACCGCTGGTACCTCTGTCACGGCGGGCCCATGCCTGCTTCGCAAATGGCCCACCCACCTCTCCTGCTCCTTGGCTCTTTCCTTCTGCCACCCTGCCCTCTGGGTCTAGCTCACTTCTTTGCAGCTCGGCAGCATTAGCACCGTCCTGGGCCCCTCCCCTGTGTTTTCTTCCATTTTTCCGGCCCCCACCACTAGTCCTTCAGTTGCCTCCCTCCCCCCCTCAGCCTGGCTCATGTAAATCTGTCTAGTTCCCTGGCCTTTGAGGGCTTCCTGGTGCGGGCTTTCCTCGGTGCCCAGCACGTGGGGGGCACAGTCAGGCCCGGGCCGCTTTTATTTCTGCCGTTCTGGCTGTTTCACCAACATAATCCTGTTCTAGTTGCCCCCCTTGCTTTCATCTGCCAGAATGTCAGCCCTGTTTCAGGGATTTGGGGCTGCTTTTTGTTTTGTGCTTGTGTCTTGTATTTTTGCTTGTTTTGTTTGTCTTCTGCTTCTGGATGTTTTGGGCATTCTGCCTGGCCACGCAGGACTGGGGGAGGTCTCCTTGCATGGGCTGGCTGCCCGGCCAGGCCTGCGGCGAAGCTGTGGTTCAGATATTGTTTTCTTTCTCTAGTTTCTTACCCCTCAGGCCCTTTACTGTTTTAGAGCCCCTCATATTCAGAAGTCTCCCAGTTGGTGTGGGACATGGTTTACCCCCCCAGGCTTGTTTCGGTTTCAGAGCCCTTCAGATTTAGAAGACCCCCAGTTGGTGGGGCCTGGTTTCTGTACCTGGTAGCTTGCCCGCTAATTTTCAATTGAATCTCTGTTTCTGCCATGCCTTTCCTTCTGTAATTTTCTCTGGCAGAAGCTGTGTCCCCTAGGGTATTCTTTGAAGCCCCCAGGCTCAGGTTTGGTTTTCATTTCCCCAGGCTTCCTGCCTCCCAGCTGTGCTTTCCCTCCCTCCCTGTTCCCCTCGGCCCCGGCCAGGTGTTCTCCCTGTTCCCTCTGCTCAAGCCCGCTTATCAAAAGGCATATTATTAGAATAACAATTATCACTAAATAACTGATTTATTATTTGGTTGTTCTGCAAGGGAGAGTAAGTAAAGTTTAAGTAAAGTTTATTTAAAGTGCTTTACAAAAACAATAAGCAAACAATACAATATTAACAATATAAAATCATAAGCCATAAGCTTTAGTGAATAAAAAAGTTTCAACTCTATTTTAAAACTCTCGACGGTCAGGCAGCTTCGTATCCGACGAGGTAGAGAATTCCACATGGCTGGAGCTGCATATGAAAATGCACGAGCTCCAGATGTTTCCAAACGAACCCTGGGAATCTCTAGCAATCCCTCTTCGGCAGATCGGAGTGAGCGAGAGGGGCAGTAGGGAGTAAGGAGATCTTTCAGATACTGTGGTCCCTGTTCATGTAAGGCTTTATAGGTCAGTAACCCGACCTTGAAGGTGATTCGCCATTGTACCGGCAGCCAGTGCAACCCGCGCAAAACAGGCATAACATGACTATACCTAGATGTTCCCATAAAAAGCCTGGCTGCTGCGTTCTGCACTAGCTGCAGGCGATGAATTTCAACCCCCGGTAGCCCCAGGTAAAGGGAATTGCAGTAGTCAAGGTGAGTGATCACAAAGGTGAAACCAGAGTAGGAAGGTCAGCCGGAGGAACCAGGTGTTTTACTCGGGCGATATTCCTCAGATGGAAAAAAGAGGACTTAACAACAGCTGACACCTGTGATTTCAGGGTCAAACCGCTGTCAAAAATAACGCCCAGGTTCCGCACCTGGCCTGAGGTTAAGAGCTGGGCATCACCAAGCCAAAGGCCTGATGGTACTTCAGCCCTATGACCACCTCAAGGTGACCTGTGTCCACAACCAACACCTCGGTCTTATCCGGGTTTAACCTGAGCCTGCTGGCACTCATCCAGTCATTGATTTTGGCTAGACAGCTGTTAAGCAGAGAGACTGCATCATCCTGACCATGAGTAAAGGACAGATACAACTAGGTATCATCTGCATAGCAGTGAAAACCCAGACTATAAACGCCTAATAATATCTCCTAATGGTAACATACAGACTGCGAATAACATGGGTGCCAAGATGGAGCCCTGCAGTACCCCCACAGGACAGAGAGATGGTATCAGAGGAATAAATCCCCATAGTAATCCTCTGAGTCCACTCCGTGAGGAAAGATTGAAACCAATGTAAGACTGTACCAGACAGTTCACAAAGAAATTGCAGGTGCTCTAACAGCACTCCATGATCCACAGTATCAAATGCTGCAGAGAGAGAGCGAGATCAAGAAGGACTAGAACAGTACAAGCCTTTCGATCTCTCGCAATTAGGAGATCATTTAAAACCTGGACAAGGGCAGTCTCAGTGCTATGTCTTTTCCTAAACCCTGACTGGAGCGCTTCATAGATGTTATGATTCATAAGATGGTCATCCAACTGTATCGCAACCACCTTTTCAATAACCTTACCCACAAAGGGCAGGTTAGAGATAGGTCTGTAGTTAGCTGGGACATCTGGATTCAATTAAGGTTTTTTAAGGAGTGGTCAAACGACTGCCTCCTTTAAGGGAGTGAGGAAAGCACCTTGCTTCAAAGATTTCCAGACAATTTCAGCAAGGATCAGGCAGATAGTATCTACACAACTTAATAACAGTGGTGTAGGGCCGGATCCAAACAACAACTGGTTGGTCGTACAGTCTGGATAATCCTCACAACATCCGTGAATGCCAGCCTACTAAAGTCAGACCAGGAGACACAAGGGATTACTTCCTCTTGATGACCATCACAACTCCCTATAGAGAGGACAGGACAGATGCCCGATCTGATGCTGGCAATCTTATCTGTGAAGAATCGAACAAGTTCATCACACTTCATCTGTGAAAAAATCTCTTCCAGACTGCAGACAGAGTGGATTGCACAATCTGTCTACAGTCTGAAAGAGTTTAGTTGGTCGATTCTGCGCAGCAGCAATCTCCCTGGACAGGAATTCTGCCTTCTTATGGGTGACTGCTGATTGATAGACCATAAAATGGTCCATCAATCTAAGTCTGTCAGCAACCAGGCCGGACTTTCGCCAAGCTCTCTCTAACCTTCGTCCTACTCTCCTCAGCTCCTTCAAAGAATCATCAAACCATGAAGATCTTGAACACTGAGTGAGTGGATGAACATGAACAGGTGCAATTTGATCCAGGGCATCACCCACAGCCTTATTATAGGCATGTACAAGATCCCTTGGATCCATGCACTCACTCGAAATACCCGAAGGTCCAAACAGCTGAAAGGCCTTCTGGGTAACTCCTAAGGGTGATATTGTACCATCTCCATAGGATCAGGCCTCTTTAGGGTGCCTCAAAGCTAAATCTTATGGTGTGATGGTCTGTCCACACATTTGGTTACACCCCCAAATGTGTGACCTTCAACTCTAGTAGGAACACTAGGTCCAATGAGTGACCCCCTACATGGGTAGCAGAGGTAAGCACCTGTGTAAGGCCCAACATTGTCATCAGTTGGAGGAGATTTTTCCCAAAAGACGAGAGTTCATCGTCGACCCAAGCACTGAAGTCACCCAGTATTAACCATCTGGGTAACTCCAGCGCTACTTGACAATGAAGTCCGCAAACTCCTTCAGGAATTCTCCACCATCACCAGGTGGTAGGTAGATTAGGAGAACCCTGAACCCTGCTCCCAGGATACACTCAAAGGATCTAGTGACACCCACTGGCACATCCACAAGACCCAGCTTCATTCTAAAAATATGGCTACACCCCTCCTCTACGATCCAACTTTGGGTGGTGTATCACGAGAACCCGATGGAGCAGCAGAGGCCAATATAGGGCCTGCATTCTCATCCAACCAGGTCTCGATGATGCATGCCAGATCAGATGTTACAACTAGATCTGCTATAATAGCAGTCTTGTTTTTAATTGACCTGGATTTATATAACACTGCCCGGGTTGGATGGGTTATCCAGGAGGAGCGCAGTACCAGTCTGCAATCTGCGGAACCCTTGGGTATGGGAATCAGGCAGGGAAAACCCCTCTCCTGAACCCATTTCACCCCAGGGTGTCTCCTAGTCCCCACTACCTCAATCGATCGGCCCCTTTCCATTCTCCCACTTTGCCCAGATCATACAACCCTCGAACGCTTTCTCACTATCCCCAATGAACAACATTTGTTGTAAACTTCAGGTGCCAATGGGGAACAGTGAAAAGGATGAAGGTCACGGAGCAAAGTGAGAGAATAGCTCCTGACTGCCTTAATGCCTTCTCAGCAGAAGGGATCACTCGCCAGTGGACCCCACTAAGCAAGCCTGGGAAGCACACTCCCCAGCCCACCCCTACAATAGGGCGGGACCAATACCACCCATCCTAAACCCAGCAAGGACAGCAAACAAACAACAGCACCCCAACAGCTTACCCTGTAATAAACCCCATAATTTCATTAAAATGCTCTAAATATATCTAATTATATCAATTAAGCAATTCAGTTCAACAAGTTAACAGACTAAGCACAAGTCCCATTCAAATCTTCATTCCAATATAAATCCAGCTGGAGTAGTTCAGTGCCGACAGAAGGCATAGGCAGTAAGAACGTTAGAGATCGGGAATCAAGCGGCCCACAGGGGGCTGCCATGGGTGGACATTATTGTGTCAGGTGTTCGTGAGTCAGGGTTTAGAGCCTTACATTTGACAGTAGTGGTGGAACAGTCGGTTAGATGGCTAACTGGTAGAGGGCATGGGGAATGTGGGTAGGACCGATGAATATGTTTTGTTTCAATAGGTATTGCCATGCTTAGCACCGCTTTACCCCTTACGATCTATAGTTGAAATGTCGGAAACACAGACGTCTCAGGTTCTGGACAGCCAGGCTCCAAAAATTTCCACACCAGCACATGGTCAAGGCCAAGACCTGTCAGGTCTGTCAAGCCAGATGCAACCTGAGGACCAGGCTAACCTAGCGCAGGGGCAGTACCAAGCATTACGTGAGGCCCTGTAATGCCTTAAGGATATTGGGGGGTCGGATTGTCTCTTGGCCATATCCAGGCTGGAACCAAAATTACTAGTTGCCCGTCCAGGTGGGCAACAGCTGCCAGAGGCAGACCCTCCCACCCTAGCTGAACACAGGCCACAGGGACCGGCTGAGGTGGAGGGGCAACAGCCCAGGTGGAGCCAGCCATCGGCCCAGTTATTGGAACTGGTGGCTCAAACAAAATCTGGTAATAAAAAGGGGCAAAGTGGGCAGAAAAGTATAAGGCTCAACTGGTGACAGAGGCTGGCAGAAAACGTACAGAGAAGAAATGGAGCGGAGTCGAGGAGAGCATGTCAGACATAGTCTAGCTCAGGTCAACAAATGAAAAAGTGGAGAAGCCCTCTGTGGCACCTGTGGTCCAGCCACAAATTGGTGAGTATGAGGGGGATCAGGACAGTGATGTTTCAGTAGATTTGGTGTGGTCTGATTCGGATAGCAAGGATGAGCAATCCATGGAGGGCGTCTGCCAATGGAATCTGCAGCAGCAGAGTTAAAGTATGCAAAATGGAGGCAAAACTTGGAAGATATGGCTAAGGCAACAAAGGTAAGGGAACGGGAATGGAAAAGGGCCATGCACACGGGAGGCAGGATGGGGGGCTTTCACCAGCAGATAGATTTTGAAAAAACACTGAGTGAACAGCGGGGAAACAAGGCAAGTAGCCATGTAGGGTGGCCTGGGTTGTCAGGGGACATCCATTACTGGGATGCCATGGCTCCAAATATGGCAGCATAACCTTTCATGTGGTCATTTATGTATGGGGGCAGGTAATATGCCCACCACTTGGGTGCAATGAATCCATGGGACCCCTTCACCTTAGTCTCCCAACACCCTGCATGGGGTATGACAGCTACTAATGAAGGGTCTCAGAAATTCTACGGCCAACAAGCCAGGTGAGGGTACCTCACAGGGTCAAGCGGGATACAAGGCACAGGGCCAATAGACTATCATGGGTTTATGACACTCAGGGTGGAGCCTCCAGGTAGGATACCAGGTACAGGGCACAATAGATGGGCAAGGCTGGATGGCACAAAGGGGTACAGAGCCCACTGGGGGACAGAAAGTCCTGTCAGGTCACCAGGGCGGGTGCAACCGATCAGCCCAGGGGCTGAGGCAGTGCCTGTGCAGCCACCCCAGTGCATTGGTGTCCATGGTGCTGTGGCGGGGAGGAAGCATGCAAGGAGCTGTAGTTCAAGTATGGACAGGAATGCTGCCTTCTACAATCCAGTCTCATCAAGGAACAAAGAAAGTTTGGTGGCAGGCGAAGGGCGGAAACAGTTGTTGCATTGATGGGTACCATTCCACTGCTCCAGCAGGTGACAGTGCAACCAGCACCAAAGCAGCAGGACTGGACCGTTGGGCCTATGCCGGGGTAGAAGACCCATGGGGGGGGCACTTATCGGACATG
This sequence comes from Neoceratodus forsteri, assembly GCA_016271365.2. NCBI lineage: Eukaryota > Metazoa > Chordata > Ceratodontiformes > Ceratodontidae > Neoceratodus > Neoceratodus forsteri. Next base: position 1,545,087,903 of record CM057452.1, on the reverse strand, counting down.
GTCAGGGAAACAATTTTGAAGGGAGAATTTATAGACATGTTCTCGTTATTGCACAGGGAGATTCCGGAGGTGAATAATGAGAAAAAGAATAAACAAGAGAGGCCATGGCGGCCAAAGGTGCCTTTCACATTTGAGAATTGGGCCACAGCATTTGACATATTTATGTCAGTTTACAGGATGAAGCACCCCGATAAGCTGATTGCCCTGCTTAAATACAGGGATACCATAAAATCTGCACATTTATCTTTTGATGGATATGCGAGCTAAAACATGAGGAACAATTTAGTTTAAAACTATCTAGGCAGCCTAATCCAAATGGGAAAATAATTACATAGACCTCTGGGTTCGCTATGTGATATGTGGATGTCCCAATGTGGCTACCTACATAGATAGTGGTCATGTTATTGCCAGACAAGCAGAGAGCGATTACAAGAAAGACAAGAAAAAGGCTGCAGGGAGGAAGGCCTGTCACGATTACAATAAAGGGAAATGTTTTCTTTCCTGTTATAAATACAGCCATATCTACAAACAATGTGGAGGGGAGCACAGGGTGGCAGAATGCACCCGACACTTCTCCAAAAAAACAGGCAACGAAGGAGGGGGGGGAAGGAAAGGGGACTGGGAAGACTGGCTACTTCACCAGTATGATTAGACCTGATGGACCCCTGGCTCGCCTGCTACCAGGACAAAACAACAGCAAAATATTTACACAACGGTTTCAAACATGGCTTTAGGATATCATACAAGGGGCCAAGGTGGAAACCATAGCTTGCAACCTAATCTGTGAACTTACTTCCCAATATCATAGAGAAGAATATTGTCAAGGAAGTGGAGGCAGGCAGGGTGGGATCAGTTCACAACCTCAGGGTATCCCCATTGGGGCTGGTCCTCAAGAAGGCAGATGGGGAATTCAGGCTGATTCATCACCTGTCCTACCCGAAGGGTACCTCAGTGAATGACTTTATCGACCCAGAAAATTGCACGGTACATTACACAACTTTTGATGTGGCACTCTGCCAGATACAAGAGCTGGGTCATGGGGCAATGATGGCAAAAAGTGACATCAAGTCAGCTTTCCGCCTGTTGCCAGTACACCCAAGTGATCATGAATGATCTATTGGGTTTCAAATTCAGAGGTCAATGGTACATGGGCAAGGCAATGCCCATGGGCTGGTCTGTAAGCTGTTCAGTCTTCAAAGCATTTTCAACCTTCTTGGGTGGGCCACCAGAAGGCACATGCAGAACCCACACATAGTAGGCGGGCGGCAGGCGGTGGATGCTGCCGCCGCCAGCCGCGGGGAGCGGGTGGAGGGTCGTGGGTGGGTGGGGGGGATACCAGACACCAGGGAGATGTTTGGGGGTTGGATGTGACATTCTGCCCGCGATCGGGCTTTACGGTCCACTGGACCACCAGGGAGATATTCGGGTGGGGAGGGGTTACTTTCGCCCGCCGATCGGGCACTGGAGGGGGTTCATACACGCCTGCCCGCGATCGGGCTGTGGGAGATGTGTGTGGGGGTTCATGTAACTGTACTGCCCACGATCGGGGCTGTGGGAGATGTGTGGGGGGTTCATGTAACTGTACTGCCCGCGATCGGGCTTCGGATATGTTTGGGGGTTTCTGTAACTGTGATGCCCGCGATCGGGCTGTGGGAGATGTGTGTGCGGGGGGGGGGTTCATGTTACTCCATACCTCTCAACCTCTTGTGTCATGAATCAGGGACAAGGCTTAAAAAAATCAGGGACAAAGATGCCAAATCAGGGACACATCTTAACAATTGGTAATATTCACTCAGAAATCTGATAGAATAAGGGGATTTGTATAAGATGCATTTCTGAAGAAGAACTAGTCTGTATTTTTAATGTTTGATATTATTTTATGCTTACAGTCCCCACTGTTCTGTCACAGAAACACTAATTTTACGAGAGACAGAGGAATATTCTGTCGCAAAATCAGGGACATCCCTGAAAATCAGGAGCAGTTGAGAGGTATGTAGTTACCTATGCCCGCCGATCGGGCTGGTGGGGCACAGGGACCGAGTTAAGAGGCCAGCCAGGGTGGCAGCTGCTGTGTTGCGCCCTGCAATACAGCAGCTCACCCTGTGGGTAGCCCTCAACAATCCTTTTTGGCTCAAGGTTGTGCAGGCGCAGGTTGGGGGTTCTTGCCATGCACAACTCCTGCACAACCCACTGAATATCGGGTTGCGCAGGTTATGCATGGTTCTTCCCCCTCCTGTTGAGCATGCATTCATTTGCATTGCTCTTTTGCGCAACCTGTTGCCAGTGGAGCAACTGCCTCCTGCTGAATATCGCAGAATGGCGCAATGTAGAACTTGCGCATGCGCAACCCTGTTGCGCATGGAGCAACCCTTTTGAATATCTGGGCCCATATGTATGTTGCAACTCAGCTGGCCTATCCTCAGTAAAAGTGCCACAGACTTGGCAAAGCAATAATGCAGACATGAACAGACTAATAGGGTACATGTGACTATGTTATTACGCAATGCTCAGACCACATGCAAGCCAAGGAGCAAAGGACTGCTCCAAAGCTAGCATGTAGACAGTTAAAATAGCAACTTGGTGCAACAGCAGTTACAGCGCAAACACCTGTGGGATACTACTTTGCTCCACTGCAGCATATTGGTTATACTGAACATGATACCCTAAGATGGCCAGAAGAGGGTTGTGATTTGTGCCTGCATATCTGCTTAGGTCTCGTTTAGTGCTGCTCTGTAGAGGCTGTTTCTGACTATGCTTTGGGCACTTGAATATTGCTTTCAGCAGTTTCATAAATGGCAAATTTGTGATTTGCCCAAATTAGTGCTTCTTGATGTGACTTTGCAGAGTGCAAACCTCTACTTATAAAAAAACCTGCTTTAGAGCTATTGCAGAGGGGATGTGCAGCATTGGTGCCCCCTTCTGGGATCCTGGGCGTAACAAGCATGAGGCTGCAGGCTCTCAGGACAAAAAACAGATGGGTGCTAGCCAACAACGGCACAAGGGTCTGCCCCCAAAGTAGTACACTTTAAAAAAAAAAGCCAGAATATTAATGTAAAGTACAGAAACTTCACAGTTTACTTTGGAGTGCAGTCCTTGTACCCTTGTTGTTGGGTTGCTGCGTGACTGCCTATATACATCTCCACTCCTACTGCTGAAAAAAAAAAACTTATTCCATAATTTACTACTCCAGTGTCTTTGTAAGGAAGCATGCATCAAGCTATCTGAAATCAAAGTAAAGCATGCTGAAGAATGATATTAAGTTGATTCCTTTCATCCAAAAATGACAACTCAGAGACAAGTGCTGGGAAGCTAGTTCATCATTTTTTAAAGCATATCTTGTTCCATTTTTTAATTTGTTTTTATTTCTCATTTGTGTAAATGTAAAGAACAAATTTCCCAATTTTGTAAGTGTCTATGATAAATTGCTAATTTTTGTAAATGTCCAGGATGAATTCCTCAATTTTGTAATTGTTTGGGATAGGGGTGCCTGATAGCCAGGTGAGTTATCATGTCAGTGACTTGGCTTCTTCAGGGATGAGCTTGTGACGCTGATAAGCAGGTGGCTATGATCATGGAGTACTGCAGCCTGTAGCACATCATTGGACAGTGAGGGAGGTGCTGCGCTTCATCAGAATCAGCAACCACTTTCATATGGTCATGGTGGGGTTGCCTTCCTGTCAGAGGGGAAGCTTATGTCAGAAAAGTCTCCTGGTGGCTATGTGGAATGCCACTCTGGGCTGTAGGAGGTGGTAGGGCCAAGAATCCAAACCAAGGAAAAACCCCACTGTGCTGTTGGTATTGCAGTAGCTGATACTCTTGGGCCCTGCACTACAGTGACCTCATTAAGGAAGTCCGGCAAAGTAGCCATTGTCAGGGCTTGGAGTTTCTCAATGAAGAATCGTAGCCTGATGACTGGGAGGACTGTGGTAGAGGATAAAGGTGGATCAATAAAGTGGAGGTCCAGGTCAGGTGCTTTGAACTTGTGGTGTATATAAGGGAAAGGGGAAATTGTTTAACCAGGAAAGGCACACTAAGCCAGAGCTTGTTTTCAGGTGCAACCTGGGAGCACAAGGAAGTTAAGTGACTTGCTCAGGGTCACACAGTATACAAGTAGGAGCTGATGGGATTCAAACCCAGGTCTCCAGGTTTGCAGCTCAGTGCTCTTAACCAGTATGCTATACTACCTCCGGGAGGGAATGGTTCATGAATGCAATAGCTCACGACAAGGCATCAGCAATGCTAACTCAGTACATGCCCTAGAGAGGATCATGCTGAATACCATTACATTCTGGGAAGTGCATTGATTCAGCATTACCACACAGCCTGGAGTGAATTATTGCACATAAAAAATGGCTCACTGTTGCTTAATAAAACTGGATTTTTGGCCATAAGAAAGGAGATCCAGAATGTAACTATTCATTGATGTGAAATCAATGCACAGTCATGTGTTTGGTCTTAACCAATTAGTTTTTTTTATTTTCCAGTGCCATTTTATAACCTGTTTAAAGAGTTAATGTGCCATTTTAAATTGTTAGACTAGCGGAAACCTACTATGTACCTATCAGCCTGAGGGCATCACTGTAATTTTTTTTTTGTTAAATGAGGGGTTTATTACCCCAAATATAACCTGCAAAATGTTCTTTCTGCCTGGATTCTCCTCCAGTGCTGTGCTCAGCAAAATGGAAGTGGAGATGCTATCTCCACTCCAGTGTGTCACTTGTTGGGGTGAACCAGACAGTAATGCATAAGGAATGAGTATGCAGGGGGCCAAATGAAACACGGCCTCTGGATTACTTTTCTTAGGGTCCCATATTCAAAAGGTTAGTGTGGCAAAAAATGGGTTTGTGCCATGCTAACCTGGAATAGCACCACCTGTCGGGGGTGCAGCCATATTCAAAGGCCACCTATGCACGGCGCACCTCAATAGCGCTGTTGCACACAGTGCCGTGCTCCACCCATGCAAATGAGGCATATGCAGTGCAGCACAATACTGATAGTTTTCAGAAGTGCTAAATGGCCACTTGTGTGGTACAGCTTAATGTTTCTGAAACTCAGCCCTTAACCTTGTGTAGAAGGGGTGGTTGCCCCACACACCATTCATGCACCAGCAAGGGCTGCTTTCTCTGGTGGTCTAGCAGTCCCTTCCTAGCCCCAGTTCCCTCCCACAATATATAAGAGCAGACCGTGGTGGTCTAGCCTCCCCCCATCCCTATCCCAAGAGCTGGCAACTTGTCCTGTATTGTACAGTACGCGCTCCTTGAGAGCTCAGTCTGTAACTGGCTGTGGTGGTGAGTGGAGGGCTGTACCAGTTGCCAACTCTTGGGGTTGGGATGGGGGGAGCAGGGTGGTAGGACAATACCTGTCAGGGTTGAGGGGGTCTACTAGACCAAATATGCTATGGGCAGGTTGGGATTAGGGAGGGGGAACTGCTATACCACCACGTAGTATTGTCATAAATTATGAAAGGTGATAGGGCTAGGGAGGGACTGCTAGACCACCAGGGTCATATTTCATATATTGTAAGAGGGGATTGGGGCCAGTGAGGGACCGTCAGACCACCAGGGAGTATTTTCCTATAACACAGGAGGGGATCGGGTTTTGGGAGAATGGACCTGTCCTGGTGCATTTGGCTAATGTGTGGCATGCAGATGCACCTAGAATGGGCATGTAAATGGCCCATTAACACTATGCACACCCAATACTTTCATCTGCATGTCTGAGCTGAATATCACCTATAGGGCCCTCTTTGCTAAACAGTGTGTTCTCATAGCATGGCACACAGCATGGTCCCATTATTTAAAAAAGAACATTTTAACACTAGATCTCAGCATTAGCTAAAGCAGATATGATAAGTAAATCAAAGAAATGTGACACTTTGCTTGGCTTCTGCATTCTAGAATATGTTCACATTTGGCATTTGAAGTTGGATGGTATTTGCATGGCAAAATAAATAAAAAAAAAAAAAGACTCTAAAACCTAGATTTATCTCCTTTACATTTTCCATTTATTGATTAAATGTACACAACATTAGCTTTATATGGAACATAAAAATAAATCACATTGGGCCAGATATTCAAAACTTTGCCCAGGGGCAAAATTAGCACTGCCCAGCGGGCAAACTGAGCCTGGAGCACAAAGCAAGCCATATTCAAATGGAATAGCCCAGGGCAAACAGCTTCTGAATATAGCATGGTAATGAGGCCATGCAAACTGGGCTGGGAGTGCAGGGCAAACATTGCCCTGGAATAAGACAGCACTGAATAAAACAACCAGGAAGTGCAACCCACAACAACAACACAGTACACAGCAACGTGAGGGCAGGTACAGATGAACTACGTGGCCAATGTGTGTGCCAGCAAATGCATGGACTCAGTACAGTTGCAGGAAGCAGCAGATGAGAAAGAACAGTGATCAAAACTTTACAATATTCCCCGTACCATTAGCGCCGTGCTAACACATTAGCACGGTGCTAAGCAGTTAGCCTGGAGCAAACACGCTTGCCCGGAGCTAAAAATGTGCCATATTCAAAAGTGCCATGCAAATGAGCCTACTTAGGTAGTCTCTGGGCAAACAACCGGATTAGCATCTCATTATACCCTGATTTGCACACAGTTTGCCTAGCGTTACTGCAGGGTCCCATAGAGCCACCTGTAGGTCAGTCTGGAAGTACAGGGCAGACAAGGTCCAACCGCAGCTCCATCTGTAGGTCAGTCTGGCAGTGCACGATGATAGCTACAGGCTACAGGTAAACAGTACAGCATAGCATAGCATAATATTGTACCCCAGGGGACAGGACAGCATAGGCACAGGTGGTGGTGGTGCTGCATGCAACTGTCACACTGTAGGGCATGCTACAGTGCACAGCAGACACTACAGTAGCAAGGAGACAGTAGTGGAGGGACGAGCACTGCCTATGGTGTGTAGGGCAAGTGATGCCGATTGCACTGTACACAGTGACAGGCCCAACCTGCAGGTGTTTACTGACAGTCGACATTACTGTTACACTGTTGTGTGACCCACAGATGCTGTACCTGTGGCATGTGATGCCCACAGTGACATGTACATATCTGGCTTTGTGTGTTGTGGCAGTTGTACAGCTGTGTGGTATGTGGCTGGGGGCATATAGTATCCAAAGGCACACTAGTGTTGGGGTATTCTAATACTGGCCCATGTGCACTGCATGCTGAGTCCCAGCCTTGTGGCCACACCTGGTCTGTGGCACAGCCTGGCCACCCATACACACTCCCTCAACATCCTCCATGCCCACAGTGCTGCATGTGTGCTGGCATCTGTTTTGTCCACAGATATGTGTGGTCAGCAGGTGTGTGTATGGCTACACTGCCATGCTGTCCACTGGCGGCAGGGTCACCACTACTGCCTGGCATGGCTGGGACTGGTGGCAGATGATGGCATCATTGTGATGCCATTGGTTAGCAGCAAGCTTCCACTATGTTTGGCTTTATCTATGTGTTATATTTATGTGTTAGGGTCGCGCAAGACCCGCGCTAAACCCAGCAAATCCCGCGCAGACATTTTGTAGCGCAATGCTGATTGCCCAGGATTAAGACCAGCTTTTTTGGGTGGTAATCTACACCGCTAACTGTCAATGGGCTAGGTCGCTAACCACTTAGCGCGGCGCTAGCCACTGAATATAGCATTGCGCTTGTATTCATGTCAGTTTGCCCCTTGCATACATTATATTTTTGCCTGGCGCTAATGCAGTTTGCCCGCGCTATTTGGCCTTTTGAATATGGCAGACCCGCGCTAATCCCGCGCTAAACCTGCGCAAATGATTTTTGCCCAGCGCAAAGTTTTGAATATCTGGCCCATTGTGTTTTATGACTGTTATCTTTCAGTTTATTTGGACGGTGTTATCAAATATTGCATTATCAGTTTTTTATCATGTCTGTTCAAACATCCTTATTTAGAAAGGTGATAAAAGGCGGTGGCATTTAATTCTTGATAATGAATTCACAGTCACTGTCAAAAATATAACTTTCAGACTCCTGTGTATTGTCAAACTACTCCCTAGCTGCAGTTTATGCATGTAGCCCTGCAAGCAATGAGACCCAACAGCAGCATCTTTTCTAGGCCAAGGCAACCTAATCTTGTAGCCTCCGGACATCATTCTCAGTATGTCTGTTAGGCCTAGAGTCTGAATGTTTTCAGGACTTTAATGTCTGTCAGTAGCACATGCATTTTATGCGGTTTCTGAACCTGAGAGAACAAGAAGAGCACATAGATCCATAATGTAATTATTTATTTGGGAGATACCTTATGTGCATGGCTGACACCAATTGAAAAGTGTACCTTTTTGTAGCACCAACATAGATATTCTATCAATATGTTACTAAACAGAAAGTTACAGAGTCACACCCATATTCATTTGTAACAGATCTACATCGTCTCACATGCTAGTGTAGTATTGGACTTCTGGTCATTTTCTGCCATCATTGTCTACGTTTCTATGAGCAGGGGGGTGGATCTGGAAGGATAAACCCCTATATGGATAGTAGGTCCCAGTGCAGCCTCCAGGTAGACTAGATGGATCTTTGATCCTTTTCTGCCATCATTGTCTATGTTTCTAACATTGTTATGCAATATCTGTGATGGTTGCATGTAAGGTGTCATATACTATCCAGTGAGTCTGTAGTTTTCCTAGGGCCAAAGTGACCTGTGAAAATTCTGTGAACACCTCACACCTGTACCCTCTTGCTCCAAAGAAATCATCTTCTAAGCAATAGAATTACAATGTCTAGTCTCCAGACCAAATCAGAAACATCCACAACTGCTCTTTTGGGTTTCCAAAGCTTTCAAATTGCAACTCAAAGAATGTGTCCCCCACCACATGAAAATTATATTGTTGTCCAACTTTATGTTTTCTTACTGGACTTAAAGGAGTTTGACTAAGTTTTAGTCCGTTAGATTTCCAGTCTTGTCTTATCTCATAGTTTATTGGCATGTATCTTTCCACAGAGAAACATCAGTAGACAGTGATTTGATAAGCTAAGTGTTAATAGTCAGATTGCTTGATCCAAATGTAAACAACCTTCGATCAATAATTGCTTAGCATGCTTTTAGCTGTATCAGCTGGTGTGAGCATCACATTAGCTTGCTGATGTACAGAGGCTTTTACAGTTGCTTTGACTGAGAAAATCATAAAAGCCGTTCTCTACTGTTGAGTATTCAGTGCCTGCAATCATTAACAAACCCTTCTCTGTCTGAAAAAAAGATCCTAGTGTTCTTTTTTTTCAGATGACTTAATTGTCTCTTAATGCCCTCGGACAGAAACTGAAAACAATCCTGTATTCACGACAACTTCCTCACTGCAGTGGTTAAGTAACTTGAGAGGGCTGTACCTCAAGTGGCTACTGTCTCAAAATATTTTGAGCACCTATTTGGCAAAATAAATGAGTAAACTCCTCACGTGCAGCCAGTTCTGCTGTATACATTCCTTTTGTGTTCAGTGACAGTAAGTAACACTGGCTCATACAGAATTTTATGAGTAACCAAGGAAGTAGGTGGAGCCACCTCAACGTGAAGGCTTCAGCCATGGCAAGGTTAGTAGATGCCAACACAACATACTGTATAAGGTGTCTTAGAAGTTCTGAACCATCCAAACTAAAAAAAAGTTTGTTGGAGTAAGTTGCTCTGGCTAGTAATTTTCAGAAAGTTTGCAGCTCTAAATAAAGCAAAGCAACATCCACAAACATTGTTTAAGAAAATAAGTAAACTAAAAAAAATAAACTGATCTATTATTGTTTTGTAGAGTGGGAGTGGAGCCAGAGACTTAAAGGAAGTGCTGTCTATAGCGCTGGCTTGCCACTTATTAACGCTCCAGTTAGTGTTAATAATTTAAAAAGAACATTTCTTTCTTTTTTCATTATTTTGTGACCTCTGGGACAGAAGTAGCAGACTTTGGGGGAATGGAACTGGAGTGCAGCTTCTGGGTGAGAAAGCTGGTTGGGACAGCATTAATTCAGCAGGTTTTGTGGGAGTGGAGCCAGAGACTTAATGGAAGTGCTGTCTATAATAGCGCTGGCATGAGACATATTAGCACTAGTAATTTAAAAAGAAAACTTATTTTATTTTTCATTAATTTGTGACCTCTGGGACAGTAGTGGCAAATTGTGGGGGAACGGAGTGGGAGTGCAGCCTCTGGGTGAGGCGGGAAAGAGCATTAATACAGCCGGTGGCCTTTGGGAGCAGCGAGCCATCAGACATAACTGGAATAAGGTACAATGATGCTAAATCAAAAAAATCTACCATTGTGGCAGGGGGCTGTATCGCCCTTATGTGTCTATATGTGTGGTGGGCGGAGTGTCCAGTTCCTTTACACTTTACATTGCTGTGATTTTTTTTACATTACTGGATATAGTGTCTGGGTGAAGGATGGGGTGGGGGTGTCTCTCACTAAGCGAGGAGAAACAATGGCAGCAATTTCAAATCCAAGTGAGGTGTTTATCCACTTAGGAAGCAGGGTGGGCATTAGGCTACTTAAGCTAGTGAATGGGTACTACAGGCTGGTACTTTTTGTTTCCTGGGCATCTTTTGAAAGTTAATGTACCCCCTGGTAAGGTTACTAGCCAATAAGATGCCAGGAAATAAAAAGCACATTTCTAAAAACAAAGACATGCATATACAATATGTTTCTGTCCTTGCTCATTCTCGACATGTGACTTTCTCACAAGCATTCCACAAGTAAACATATATAATTATAATAACAGAAAATAAAAGTAAATGTTATTTGTAAAATATCACCTTCCCTTGATGGGGGTCATTAATAGCTCCCCTCCCTCTTTTTATGGGGCTATTGAACTACAATATGTTTTGTTCACAAGGCCCAGGGGATTGGGCTATGCACATTAGATTTGAGCAACTTTTTATGGCAGATTTGTGGAATGGGTTGTTAGAGAATAAGATGCTAAGACAGCAGATGTTATCATCCAGCTGCTAGTCAGCTGGTGTCTGTGTAAAGCAGAGGGCTGGGGTCCTTGTTTTTATCCAGTGCCTACTTGTGAGTTAGTCTCTTGAAGTAAATATTAGTTGTTTGGTTTTGAAGCACTACGTCCCAGTGCGCACTCATTTGGAACGAAAATGAACTAAATATTACTTTACCATTTTTGAGAAATTAACCTTACAGTTTTGTTTCAAAGCAACAGCACTACAAAAGATAAATCCATTATTGAAGATGCAGTGTTCATATTGGCAATCATGTCTAAAAAGATCCATATTTGGGCCACCGCTGCAGGGGTTGGATTTCTGCCTGCGACGCCAACGCCCCGGGTTCAGATGTGGACCCATGGTATTAGAGGGCAGGCTGGGAGGAGAAGGACTGAGTGTCTCAGGGACTGCTCTCCTCTCCTCTTCTGAGGGGGGAGTTTATAGTGACCGGTGCATGCATGACTCCTGGTGGTGGTGGTGGTGGGGGGGGGGATTGAACACAATTGCTGGCATTGAGCTGTCAGGGAGGTGTGCCAGATGTCATGCATTGCTCTTACGACACTGCATGTCATGCCTCCCAGGGAGCCTTAATTCACAAAGATATTGGTGCCAGCTCTGTTTATGATGCCCCATCTCCCTGGTTCTGCACTGTGCCATATGGCACTTTGCTGGTGACCGAGTGATGTGTCTATTGGTGCAGTCTGGTCCCATGGGCCCGCCCTGGGGGGTAAGTAAGCCAGAGAGTTCTCCTGGCAATGCTTCCGCCAGGCCCCATGACTAAATATCCATGGGGACCATGCTCTCTGACAGTCCCACCCAGAGGGTGAAAGCCTGTGTGCATTGCCACTAAGGTAAGTCCTGGGGAGCAGGCAGTAGTAGGAGTGGTGAGGGCTGAGCCTCTGGAAGTCTGGCACTGTGGCAAAAAAAAAAAAAAAAGAAAAGAAAAGCTCCACAGTCTGAGACAAAGTGCATAAGCTACAGGGTGCAAATTAACCACTGGATTCATTTTGACTACTAAGGAATTTTGAGGAACAAGGGGGCCAGGTAGCCCATGGGTATCATCCATTAAGGGGTGGGGATGTGAAAACAGTTTCATGAACCTTTAAAGCAATGGCACATTGGTAGAGACCCCAATGATTCAACTGTAGAGCGAGATCTCCTCCAGCCATACCATATGCAAGATATGCCCCCTCTCAGGAAAACCAGGGTCTTGGGATACTGTCTTCCCTGGATCTCTGCTGAGCTGCTAGCATGTCTTCAAGATAGAGACTTAGCCTGCTGATCCTACAAGATCACCAGCTCCTCTGCTGCCTTGTTACTTTACCAGATCCTTCGCAGTGCTTGCACCAAAGCCACTGGGCTTGCAAAATCTTAATACTTCGCATGCACCCTACAAAACAACCTTAACCACCCCTCCAGGTTCTGGATAGCAGTCCACTCCCTTTTTTCCTTCCATCTACACTGTTGGCAACTCCCACATCACTGACCCTGCTGCCATAGCTTCTTCTTTTAACACCTGTTTCACCACCTGTGCCCTTTCTTTCCTGCTCCTTCCCTTCCTTCTGTCCCCCACCCCTTACTTCCTCCCTCTTACTCTTTTCACCTTCTCTCCTACCACCCCTTCTGCCTCCCACAAAGCCTTCTTGCTCTTAACTTCCGCAATGTTTGAAATCCTGAAGGACTTGACATCAAGCTTATGCATCTCTCTGCTTCTGCTGTTGCTATCGCTAGTATCCACCTTTGCAGCCTCTCTTTCTCCTTCGCCTCTGTCCCTGATGCTTGGAAACAGGCTAACGCCATTCCCTCCCTACAGGGGGTGGTCTTTCTACTCCTGGTGACTATCATCTTATCTCACTCCTCCCCACTCTGGCAAAGTTCCAGTAACACCTTGTTCTCTCACAACTCTCCACATTCCTCAGTGACTCCTCCTTTTTTACTCCCTACCAGTCTAGTTTTATGAAGTCCTACTCTACATCCACATCCACCTCTCTCCTCCAGCTCACTGACTCCATCCTGCTGGGTATGGACCAGAACCAATTCACTTATGCCATATTTGTCCACTTGGCTAAAGCTTTTGGCACTGAGTCCCATCCATTGCTTCTGGGCAAGCTTAAGGTGGTGGGGTTCTCTTCCTCCTTTCTCAGCTGGTTCCCTCCAACCTTGAAGGCAGATCTCAAGCTGTCCTATTGGGACACATCTTACTCCCCCAATCCTAATCTGCTCAGGAGTTCCCCCAAGGATCTGTCCTGGGCTCCATAGTCTTTATCATACTTCTAAATGACTCCCCAGCTGCCTATTCCTCTGTGTCCATTCACATATATGCATATGACACTGTGCTGTTTGCCTCTGGCTCCTCTGCTACTAATTTCCTGACTGACTCCAACAGGACTTTAACAGTGTCTAGTGCTGGTTCTGATCCAAACAACCGTCCCTCAACACCAATGAAAGAGTCTCCATGTCCTTAGGCTCCTGGCAGAGACTTGTCAAACTCTCCCCACCTTCTGTACCCTTGATGGTACTGCCATTGAGGATGACTCCTCCTTTAAGTACCCTTGGGGTCTACCTGCACCATCACTTTAACTTATCAATGCACATAGATGCCCTTCACCTCAAACTACATCCTAAACTGGGTGTGCTGTGCAGGAACAAAGCCAGCATCCTGATTCTTACCCACTGAGAGCTAGTTTCAAAGATGATGCTCCCTATCTTTGACTATTGTGACATAATCTACAGAGTAGCTCTCAAGTCCACCCTTGTCAGACTGGGCCTATCTTTAATTCCTTTTGCCACCTTGTCTTGGATTGCCTTCCCCCAACCCACCACTGCCCCCTCACTTCCTTTGATGCCAGGTGCCTCACACCTGTGCCTCCCTGACCTTCAGATTCTGGTTCAGCTATCTCCCCCACCTCTTCACCCTTCTGTCTTCCTCCACTCCCTCCTCCTACCCTCTTCCAAACACTTCCCACCATTCTCTTTCCCTTCCCTCCAGGAAAACCATTGTGGACCAAGCTGCTTTAGCATATTGTTTCACCAAGCTATGGCCCTCTCTTCTCCTGTATGTGTGCTCATCCTCATCCTACTCCTCCCTCAAGTCCATTCTTCATTGCTTTTCTACCCTTCTGTGACTGTACCTAACCCCTGACCTTGCATCCACCCTCCCTTTTATGTTGGTCCCCCCCCAGCTCAGAGCAACATTGTGTGCACCTAGGCCCTAAGATGAGTGCCAATGATATGCTCCTAATGAGTGTTTGTATCATTGTACTACACCGACTACACTTGCACCTTCACACAGTCTGGGTGTTATTAATGTGCTTCAAGACTTCTGCTGACACCCAGAAATGTTTTGCACTTGAACCATATTGTTTTGTTCTGTATTCTACTGTATTGTATTGTCTTGTCCCCTTTATTGGGTTGTGCTGGTCCACCTCCTAATTTAATGTCTGCTTAACTGTAATGTATTATCAATTATTCTAAACCTTAAATTGTACCTTTTTGTATTGTATACTGCTTCACCCCCTCCCCCAGGATGCATCTGGAAACAAGCAGTTACCACCTCAGTATGCATTTCCTGGTGAAACTTTTAAAATAAATAAATACAATTTTCAATGCTGAAGAGTACACTGTCATCTCACACTTCCCTTTTACAACTGGGTCTGGGAGTTTGCCCACATTTGTGGTATTGAACATTTTTTTTGAGGAAATTGGAAATTAAAACAGACTTGGGGGCCCATTCTAATTTGTAAAACCTGGTGGCACAAAATGGCAAGCAAACTGTTGTTCTGTTGTGCTGCTGTACTATTTTTGCTACACACTGGGTCTCTCATTCGCAGTGGGAAGGAGTTCTTCTGTGACTTTGTAGCTTTGCTATTCAGATATTAGTGGGAAGAGGTGGGGCTTGCACCTGCTAACATGCTAGTCTGCAACACACACTCGCAGTTGCAGCATTGCAGAGTGCCAGTCATATGGTCCTATGCTATGCTGCAAGTCAGTAGAGACTGGGCAGTGCTGCAGGAAGTCCCCCCTTTTCACCTTTTGGCATGCTTCTGGGCATATTGATGACTGATATTTTTGTGACCCACTGACCACAGTCCTGATAGTCCAGTGACCAGGCAGACACCCATTTGCCTGATCATGAGCACTCCTTGACTTTCTGTGGAACCCCTATCCCTACCCTGAGTCTCCTTGTAATGTGGTCCAGACTACATCCCCCATGTTAACCTGCATCTGTTGAAGAAGGGTTCTCAGTTACAGCAGTGAGACTCTACTGCCTGCCTGTTACAGTTTGTTTTGGGGGGAGCTAACTGCTGCAAGTGGGAATGGGGCACTCTTTGCATGGTACTACAGATCATTTGCTTGGTAGTCTCCTTCTTTCTGCGCATATTCACTGATTGTTCAGTGAATACTCTATGAAGGGCTGCACCCCCTTTGAGCATAGCTCAATGAGGCTAAAAATTGTAGGGATACAACCACATTGTCACTTTCTTTGCAACTGTGTAAAAGGACTGTTGTATTTATGTACTGAAAATGCAGATTTTTGCACCATTGTTTTTTTTCTTGTGGGAAAGAGATATACATATTTAAAAAAAGGTTTGAAAATGGCATTACAAGATTTTCACTGGGAGCTATCTCGGGGATTCTATTATTGTTCCTCAGTTTGCTCATCATCAACTCTTTTGCAGAGCTCTGAAAATGCAAGATTTATTCTTGTGAGTTAGTTTTTCTTTTGCTTGCAGTGAATTAAACTCCTCTTTTCAGTTCTTCAAAGAAACTCAGCACAAGGTTTACAGAACAGCTGGGCAATTGATGAAGTGACCATCATAGGATACTTGCTTCCTTCATGCTGTCCGTATGTGTTTTATGCCCTAAAGCAATAATCCTTGAGACTCACATGAATCAATACAGTTTTATAGGTACATGTTATCTATCTATCTTAAGAATTTTTGATGAACAGGCTGTTCTATGCACCTGGGGCAGGATTTCAACGGTGTATATCCTTATCTATTTTAGTTCCCCATACTTATAATTGCAGACCTGTAGCTGCATCTGCCTGGAAATGCTAGCTCTAACACATCCATCTGATTGGCTGACTTTACATAAAAAGTCAGATGAAAATAGTATGTCTAATTATTATGTAAATTGCTACAAATTAAAAGCTAGGTCCAGTTTTAATGAAAATACAGACAGAATTAGATGCAAATGCAAGGGGAGCAGCAATTGGGTCTGTGTCTGTCACTAAGTCTGATCCTACATCTTCAGTGCAATCAGAAACAGCTACAAATGCACTTATTTGGTTATCTGTTCTTAGTTTTACTTAAGTGATAACGACATAGTGCCATCAGTATACAAGGCATTGATTTGGTTAGGGGATAGAATAAGAGGCCAAAAGCCAAGTACTTTATCTCAATGAGACAGATAATTGTGGAGAATATTGATGGCATTATCATATTATTACTATTATGCTGCATGTGCCACACAGAGGAACACTTTTGCTGATTCTAGAAACCTTACTGGATAACAGCCATCATTTGACCATGGTTTAAAACAGTATTGATGAATGGTTAAATGTTAGATCTTCTTTCTAAGTTCAATCCAAAGTCATTCTGGTATTTGCAATCTACAGTCATTACAGATCACTGCACCTCTATATCCTTTGATTAAATCTTTTTACATTGAACTGCAGCTAACACAGATCAGCTGTAGCAACAGCAATCAGCTTCAGCACCATGGCCAGAGTTCCCCCTCTCTCTCTCTGGCTCTGTCTCGCTTGTACATTAATTCTAATAAATTTATTAGCATGACAAGACATTAACTTACTGCATTGCACTTAAACTGATACATATATGTTGCATTTCGAAGCTAGTAGCAAGGTGCTAAATAGAATGCAGCTATTTTTTGCTACTTTTTTCCTTTCCACCAGCAGTACACACAGTTCAGTTTAATCATTTATGAGCTGGAAGTCTGCTACCCTTAGTGATAGTGATAGAAATCATTGTTCCTGTATTAAGGAATATTTCGTACAGTGGAGAAGGAGATGTATTTCTGTTTAAATTTCACTACTTTCACACAGGAAATTATGATCACTGACTGTGTTTAGTTAGAACTTTTCTGTATTTGGCATTTGTAACTGTGTGAAGATAAGCAGCGTAGGTAAAGTTTCTCTGGAGGTATCTGTAGCACTCTAGTTTTGCTTAAGTTTTGATTTGCTGTTTCCAGTATGGAATATATTTATTTTTTCAATGCTGCCACCAGTATGCGGGATAGGATTCCATCATGTTTAGGCTTATGTTGTAGTCTTTGATGTAAATATTACTCTGACCTAAGAGTGTGGGCACATAGGAGTGTGTTGTGTTTTGTCTGTTCCCTGCTTTAAATTATTTATTACTTGGAAATAGTAGGAATATTCTTCACTTTTTTTGTGGTAGACACAATAATTTTACTGTTTCTTTCTGTATGGTTAGCAACAGCAGAGGTTGTCCTGATTCATCTCTATAGCTATTATTGGACTTTGGGAACATTTCTATAAGTCATTAGTATGTGCTTACTAAAGCATTATAGGAGGGCTGAAACATACATAGAAACATAGAGGTTGTCAGCAGATATGGATCTCTTGGCCCATCTAGTCTGCCCTATTTTATCTACCTACAGTGGCACCACAGATCATACTCAGTCTCCAGTTTGCACACCCCCCCTTGCCTTACTGCTAAGATCCCCATGTGTCTATCCATGCTTCCTTCAATCCAGTAACTGTTTTAGCCCCATCACCTCCACTGAGAGGCTGTTCCAAGCATCCACCATCCTTTCCTCACATTTCCTCTCTGCCCCCTCAGCATCATAGTGTGACCCCTTGCCCTCGATCATCTTTTTCTCTGGAAAATGCTCCCTTCTTGTACCTTATTTATACCTGTGAGGTATTTGAATGTTTCTATCATATTCCCCCCTTTCCCTCCTTTCTTCTAGGGAGTACATATTTTACAGTTAATCTTTTTATTGAAAATCTTTGTATTTCATAGTTACATACACAATGGATAATATATGTCAGAGGTGTTAAATACATTTCACATCCATGAAAACTGAATAACATAATACATAGTACATCTTACAGTTGAAACATTGATCTAATGGATTCTGACCATAGTGGACCTTGTATTCTTGACTTTGACAGGTAGTAATGACCTCATTGGATAACCAGCTTCTACTACTATTGGGGATATCAGGGAGTGAGAGCCAAACTAGTATAGATGCAAGGAAGTACCCAAGGCATCTATCTATGAGGCTGTAGGACAATTATGGTGGGTGCCCTTGTAGTCTAGCCTCCTTAGACGGTGGGGATTCCCTATGTCGGCTAACATATGTCCTGAAGGGGGACCACATCTTTACGTGCTTTCTGCCATTATGGAGAGTTCTCCGGGATAGTCTAGAGTTCAAAGCAAGAGCTTCCATTGTGTTTTCCCACTTTTGAAAGGTTGGGAGCCTTATGGTTTTCCACCTGGTGAGTATTAGCCTTTTGGCTTCCACTGAGGCAGCCACCAGCCATTTCTGGTTATATACTCTGAGGACCACTTCTTGGGGTATCAGCCCTAACAGAAATATCTGAGGGGTATCAGGGATTGTTATCCCCAATTTGTTAATACATTTCCAAATAACCTCCCTCCAAAAGGGAGCTAGGAATGGGCAGGCACAGATAACATGTAGGAGGTCAGCCCCTGGGGATACACATCTCCAGCAAGCATCAGTCATGCAGGCCGAGATCCTTTAATTGGGCTGAGGTACGATACTAGTAATGCAAAATTTTTTCTTGAATTAGCCGACTCTTTGAGTCCACACAGGCTAGGTGCACCAGCCTCCAGCAATTGTCTCATTGAGAGTCAGTGATGGTGTCTTGCAGTTCCTTTTACCGTTTTGCCTTTGCTCATAATGAAGGACCTGGCAATGCCTCTTTCATTAAGTGATAGTGGGCCTGCTTTTGGGGCATTAAAGTTTGGTCCCTTGTCCATAGCTACTCAAGGGGAAGGTGTGCTTCTGTGCTTTCTACAGGTACAGGATATACAGGAACATGGTCCTCTTACCCACTGGGAGTGCTAGGACCTTATTTACAAATACCTCCAGAACTCACATTTAGGTAACCCATATTTTTCCTGAAGCCCTTGGAATGATTCCAGGTTATACTGGTCAGGGGTCAGCAAATCTATAATTCTATAAATACCTTTTTCTACCCAGCTCCTCCAATATATCAGGGAGTTATCAATACACAGTTCTGGATTATACCAGATATGTAAAAGGTTTCTGGGATTTACACATCTTCCCGTGAGCTTTGCAACCTGTCCCCAAGCGGTGTGGGCTACTTTGACCATAAGCCAGTGTGCATTTTTAGTCTGCAAGGCAGTAAAGAGGATGAAGGAGGGGTGTATTTCTCCAGATATCGCCTGCTCTGTTTGCACCCAAGCAGACTCATTTGGTCCCAAGTTCAGAAAGGCAAGTTGGGGTCTGGCTGAGAGGAACGCATACATGTACAACTTGAAATTAGGTAAGTTCCACCCTCCCTTTCTCCGATGCCCCCTCAGATTAGCCCTGCTAAATCTCAGCTGTGACATCCCCCAAAGATAATGGCCTATGAAGGAGTCTAACTTTTTAAACCATTTGTCATGCACTAATACTAAGAGGTGGCCTAGAAGATAGTACACCCTTAGGGCCAGCATCATTTTAATTGACTCAATTTTCCCAGGAAGTGATAGGTGTAGATGATTCCATCTGTTCAGTACCTGTTGAAACAATGTTATAAGAGGCCCTAGGTTCAGGGGCACCAACTTATGAGTTTCAGGGGAGAGAATAATTCCCAGGTATTTAATGGAAGTTGCTGCCCAAGCAAGCCCAGAGTGCATTGCCATTTCTTTTTTAGTGAGATTATTCAATGGCAATATTTCTGACTTGGCCCTATTAAGTTTAAGACCCAAAAACTTTTCAAATTGACTGAACAATTCCAACACCGGGTCCAGACTGGCCTGAATGTCTCCCATTAGGATAAGACAGTCATCTGTATACAGTTTGGTCTTGTATACCTCTCGCCCCACCTGCAGCCCTGGTATAGCTGCATGAGATCAAATGGCAGAAGCTAGTGGCTCAATGGCCAAGACAAAAAGTAACAGGGATAGCAGACATCCCTGTTTTGTGCCCCGGTGCAAGTTGAAGGGGTCTGAGAGAAGGCCGTTGGTGAGGACCCTAGCACTAGGTCTATTATAGATAAGTATTTACCCATCCTATGAATTCTATACCAAAATTAAAGCATTCTAGGGTGGAGTGTAAGTATCGCTATTCAACTGAATCAAAGGCCTTTTCAAAATCGATGGTTATGGCAGTTGCTGGGGTGGGCAAAGAGGCCGCATGTTGGACCAGGGAAATCAAAGCCCACAGGTGGTCAGTGCTCAATCTCCCCTTTACAAACCCTACTTGGGAGGGGTGAATTAAAAGGGGTAACAATTTTTCAAATCGAGTGGCCAATGCTTTTGTCAATATTTTGGCATTAGCGTTTATTAATGAGATGGGCCTGTAGTTCCCTGGAGATAGAGGGTCCTTGCCTTCTTGGGAAGCACCATTATCACTACCTCTTTCAAGGTGGCCGGCAGAGACTGAGTGGAGTGTGCCACCTTCAGAATCCGCAGCATGGTGCCACAATCTCCTGTTCTGTGACCTTATAGAATTTGGCAGGAAAGCCATCACTGCAGGGATATTTATTCAGGGCCATCGCTGCTATCACTTTCTGGAGCTCAGCTTCTTGAATAGGAGCATCTAAGCTAGTTTTGAGTGACTCTGGGAGCTGGGGGAGGTGAGACAGACTGTGCCAAAAAAGAGTCCACACTGGGCTCATGGAAAGAGATTTGAGACACGTACAAGGTTTCATAAAAATTGGTCATGATTTTTATTGCTATTGAAGAGCATTGTACTTTCCCATCATCATACCTAAGCCCAGTTATCTGTCTCTCCACTTGTTTCTTCTGCAATCTGTATGACAGCAGTCTGCTAATTCTCTCACCTTGATCCCAATATTTTTGTTTTAGTCTAGCAATTTGGAGCTCAGCTTTCCTAGTCGCCAGGGTATTCAGTTGAATTCTGAGAGCTGTTAATTCATATCTAAAAGCAGGATTTTGAAGTTGGGAAGGGTCCTTTTTGTAAGCTACTTCCTTTTGCACTAGTTGGTGTTCTAGCTGCTGGGCCTCTGCTTCCCTCAGTTTCCTTCTGTGCCCTGCATATGCAATAGTCTTACCCCTTAAAGTAGTCTTGAACACATCCCAAATCATAGGTGGTTAAGCACATTGTTCTGGGTTGTCCAGAAAGTAAAGGGTGGACTCCTGCTTCAGCCACACTTGAAATTTAGGGTCGTTAAGTAGCAAAGGATCTAGTTTCCAGGTCAGAGATTTCTTCTTCTCTGTGGCTAAGTGAACCTGTAGCTGGATAGGAGCATGGTTTGAAATATACAAAGGGTTAATGGATACATTCTCAAGGGCTGGGTTCAAAGTGTGTGAGGTAAACCAGTAGTCCAGTCTACTGGCCATACTACACGCCTCAGAATAAAATGTAAAATCTTTTGTGGCCAGGTGGGAGATTCGCCAAGTGTCCACTAATCGGTGCAGGGTCAGAAGGTCCTTCAAGGTTTGCAGGAATTTGACATGGGGTTCAAGCTTGGCGTTAGCTCTATCCAATGTATGGTCCAATGCCAAATTGAAATCCCCCTCCTAGAACTATATCAGGGGAGTCCTGCGCCATGTCCAAAATTTTTTGCAACACCTGATTAAGGGACTCGGGGGCATCCTCGATTGGGGCGTATATGTTCCCTAGGATCATTGGTCCCTTAAGGGTGTGCACCTTGACCTAGACCCACCTCCCTTCTTTGTCACCCTGGTGCTCCAAGATCTGCCACTGTAGGTTTTTATGAAATAAGATGGAGACCCCCCCAGGACTTCCCCGAGACACTGTGTACCTCCCTTCCTACCCACTCCCTGACCAACTTTTTGACTTCCACATGATTGATTTTAGTTTCTTGCAGGAATGCCACCTACGTTTTAATTTTTTTCAACCTGACTAGGATTGTTTTCCTTTCAATGGGGGCATTCATGCCTCTGACATTCCAAGAAGTTAATGTTATTGGGGTGGAGGCCTCCATAATGGCATTACATAAATACCTGCTATCTCCCTCTCATTTAAATTCTTTGCTCCCTTCACTAATCTTTTCCTTCTTTTAGGAGCCCCCCCCATATCTGGAGGGGTCCCTCCCTTGTCAAACTGTCCTCACCTTCTAGCAGAGTACATTTCACATCTGCTAATTCTTCAACGAATATTCCAAAACTTGTTTTTCCTTCTGGTATTGTGAGTGTACATAGGGGTCATTTATCAAGTCAGGAGGCCGCTCCTGACCCCCAGCCACCAGCCATGTAAAGTTCTGAGCAGTACAAAGTAGGTTTTCAAGGTGATGAGTGGTCATGAGCATCCCCCATGCTGTGATTAGGATCTGTAAATACAGATACATAGTTAGAGTTAGGCTCTCTATTATGACCTGATGTGGCCGGTCCCTAGTGACATCAATGGTCATGAGGAGCTTCTCAGGGGCAGTGTACTGTGAAACCATCTTAGCTTTCATTTCCTTATTCAAGGTAACCCCATTAGGGCCATGGATGATGCACCAGGGTTGATGGTCAGACCTCTCCCATCCTTGAAATGACCCTCGGAGGAATGAGATAGAATTAACTCTCTGTTCTTTGCTGACTGAGGGTCCTGTGAGGGGCACCTTGTAAGGACAGCATGCCATCACCACCCTCTAATGCAGGGATTAGTGGTGTCTCACCCACTCAGCATTAATAAACATTGGGGAAGGGGGTCTCCTCCACCTGGTTATATTTCAGCAGCTTGGTGTCTACCCTGCCTATCCCGAAGGAGGGGGGCGACAACTATGCAGGTCTCGGAGACTTCCCTCCACCTTAATCCTCCTAAACTTGAAAGAAGAAAAGACCCAAACTTTGAGTCCTTAAAGTAGCATCAAACCTGCCACATTGAATAACTGTAACTCATTTAACCACACCTATAACATCTTACAACTTTTACATAATAATGTAACCATTTGACTGACAGCTAGTAATAAGGTGATGCTGGGGTGTTGGGGGGTAGTTTGCACCCCATAGGAGTCGTACCATTTGGCAGTTAGTAGATGGGTCTCCTATGCTTACAAATGCTATTCAGCTGCTATGTGGAGGGTGGTATCATGCCATGCTGCCTCCTGTATATTCGGAGAAGACAACGGTCATTGGCAAAGCAATTCCTATAAGGGAGATAAGCCCCTCTCCCACTCTGAATAGGTGTTCCCAGCAATGTATCCAGGGTAGATATGGGGGGGGGGCACCTAAACTCAAGCAGTAAAGCATGTGCAAACCCTTGGTTGTGGGGTGCCCAATCATGTCTTTAGTGCACCTAGGGATAGCACATTATTTCCCTCCCTTACCCACTTAATCCCCTTTTCACATTAGGACTTTTTAACCCTTAAGCCCATTCCTTACTTGTGTTAGGACTTCCTGGTTTACCTAACTGGCAGGGAGCCTCCTGGACAATTATATCATTTTCTGGTGATCCATAGTCCATCATTCCACTGGCAACATGGAGTCTGAAGCATCAAGCGAGACCGCGAGGTGTTCTAGGGAATCTTCCCCTGAATCCTGTGGTTCAGGCATACAGTCCACCCAGTCTGCAGGTAATGGGGACCAGCATCTTCTTCCACCTGTGGGTGTCCCTTCAATGTAGCTGCTTGTCCTGACATGTCTAGCTCTGCAGGGAGCAGTGTCCTTAAAGGTTCTTATCTGCTGGTAGTTTTGATAGGAGATAATCCTGAAGAGCTGCTGCCTGCATCGGATGGAATAAGTCGACGTTGCTTGATTCTGGACCTCTGCAATCTGGCATTTAAGGAGGTTCCTTGGTCCTTTTTCAGCTTCTGTTTTGCTCCGCCCCAGTCGCTTGATGCCAAGTGGATGCCTCTGGTCAGTCAATAAGTTCCTCCTTGCATGCCCTCTGTTCCCTCTCATGGGCCACTTCCATCTGTGAGGCCTCTCCTTCATGTGGTGAGCTAGGCCATCTGCCCACAGCCTCCTGTCCATTCTGGTATTCTTGGACGAATTGTTCAGCCTCCACAGGGGATTCAAAGGACTGCAATTCTCCAGTAATCTGCAGTTGTAGCATGGCAGGATAGTGCAGAGACGTAGGGATGTTGAGCTTATAGCACTGCTGTTTCACTGCAGCATATGCCCTGCGGCGATTCAATAGTTCATATGAAAAGTCTTGAAACAGCTGAATTCTGTGCCCCTGCCACAGGAAAGCCCATTGTTCCCTTACAATTTTTGGGTACCATTCTTTTTGTGGGTATCTAAGCAACTTAACAGGAATTGGTCTGGGGCTCTCCCCTGGTTGTGGTCTGGGGGCTAGGGACCTGTGTGCTCGCTCAGTGTCTGGAGGGGCCCTGTTATTTGCTTTCATAATGGCTGGCAAATATTCCTGGAGAAAACCTGGCATGTTTTGTCCCTCTAGCCCTTCCGGAACCCCTGCTAACCACAAATTCTTTCTCTGTGCATGGTTCTCTAGATCATCTACTTTATGAAGTAAATAACTTAGCTTGTGCTGGTGATCTATTAGAACCTCCTGTTGAGACTGTACCATTTGTACCGTGTCTTGGAGTGTTTGTTCAGTCCGAGTGACCTGGGCTGCAAGCTTTTCCAGATCCAGGTTGGTTTTCTGTGTGCAGCTTTTTTCAGGTCTGATGTCTCTATCAGTATTCTGTCAAATTTTGCCATCGTTGTAGTATAGTCAGCCGGTTGCTGCGAGGGTGCTGCCATCGTCACTGACTTAGGTCGCCCCGCAGGCTCAGTTGGCAGCATAGCCTGCTTAGCGTGTTTTGTTGCAGGCATCAGATTACGTGAGGTGACCTGATTGTAAGGCTGCTGCACTGCTCCTTGTGGCACTGGTTACTCTTAGGAGTGAGTTAGGTTGATGCAGGACTGCCTGATGTCTCCAATTTTTGGCATGCTCAGTAGTGGGTAGCTTCTTCTCACAAGCAGGTATTTTAGGAAGGTATAAATTAAGTTCTGTTATCGGATGTACAAACAAACGGCCCCCGAGGTGGTTACTCTAAACCATTAAACGACCTCCATGTTTGCAGGCAAGCTCCACCCCCCCCCGGGAGTACATATTTAATTCCTTAAGCCTCACTTCATATGGCTTCTGTAGCAGGCCCTGCACCATTTTGGTTGCCCTTCTTTGTACTGCCTCTACCCTATGTTCTTTGGGAAGTGGGACCTCCACAACTGTACACAGCACTTGAAGTGGAATCTCACTAGTGATCTATACAGGGGTATTATTATCTCTCTCTCTCTCTCTCTCTTTCTGCTAGTGATATCCCTGTCTATGCATCCGAGCATCCCACTAGCCTTTCCCACTACCTTGTCATACTGTTTAGCTGCTTTCATGTCATCAGAAATGATTACCCTCAGGTCCCTTTCCTGTTTTGTGACTGCTAGTATTTTCCTCCCAGTTGATACGTTGCCCTCGGGTTTCTGTGCCTGAAGTGCATGATTTCACACTTTTTTGCATGGAAGCCCAGCTGCCAAACCTGTGACCATTCTTCCAGCTTTTTTAGATCTTCTCTCATTCTTTCCACATACACCCAGTGTGTCTCCTCTGTTGCAGATTTTTGTATCATTCGTGAACAGGCATACCTTCTCTTCCAGTCCTTCTGCAATGTTGCTTATAAAGGCATTGAAGATGACTGGGCCTAGTACTGACCCTTGTGGCACTCCACTGGTTACTTTGCCCTCTCCAGAGTGGACACCATTTACCACCATCCTCTGACTCCTATTGCCCAGCCAGCTCTCAACCCATCTTGCCACTTTTGGACCCACTCCCAGGCTTCTCAGCTTGCTCAGCAGTCTTCTATGTGGAACAGTGTAGAAGGCCTTACTGAAGTCCAGGTAGGCTACGTCAACCATTCCTCCCTGACCCACTTCCCAGGTTACCTAGTCAAAGAATTCGATCAGGTTTGTCTGGTAACTTCTGGTAACTTGACTTCTCCCCTATGAACCCATGCTGCCTTGGATCCTGAGGACCACTGGAAACAAGGTATTCTCCAACGCTTTCCTTTAGTAGTGATTCCATTACTTGCCCACTACCAAAGTCAGACTGAAAGGCCTGTAATTTCCAGCCTCCTTTCTGTTTCCATTTTTGTGGATTGGGACTAAACCAGCCCTCTTCCAGTCTTCCCAGACTGGGTTGAATGGGTCAAGCTGCTTCTTTATAGTACAGAAGGAACTGAGGCCTTTTTCCTGTAATGTTGAACAGCCATTTAATGACCCCTGATGTATTTATTGCCAGACCAATTTAACTACATACTGGGGTGTGATCTATTTCATTACCATTAATACAGAATTTAAATTTGTTTTGATTGTTTTGTGGCTTTTTTCTGGAAAACCATAATTTAGTTTCATTTAGGTATAGTTGGAGAGTCTATTTGCTACAGTATACCTTTAAAAGATTAAAGTGTTCTTGGAGGCCATGATGAGTGGGTGATAATATGCCCAGGTCATCTGCATAAAGCAGACATTTTATCTCAGTGTTATTCAGTGCTGAACAAATAAACAGCTGCACTCAGGAACAATTGAAGAAACCAAAGCGTTGGTAGCAAAAAGTAGCAAGGAATTTTATTTACATTAAGGAGAACTACAATGCCCCAGCACTTTGACCAATGGGACTGATGAAGACCAGCATTGATCGAAGTGTCAGGACTTTCCATCCTCCTGTACATGAATAAAATTTGGTTTCTTTAATTTTTTCTGAATGCAGCACACAAGATATCAGGCTAACAGCACTAATCAATAACAAACTTCTTTCTGAAGTCAGATATAAAAAGATATAGAAATGTATTATTAAAACCATAAATCAATGAGCAGATCTCACCCTACCATCTACGTCAACTTTTCATACATTACATGCACTTTTGATTTATGTTGTTAATAACAAAACTTCTAAATTTTTTTATATCTGACTTCAGAAGGAAGTTTTTTTTTGTATTGATAAGTGCTCTTAGCCCAACATCTTCTGTGCTGTGGTACTGATTGTTATCGTGGCTCCAGCATATAATTCTGGTGTCTGCCTTCTTGTTTTCCTGAATGCAGTTGTTTGTTTGTTTGTTTTTTTGTAACTTTCATGGGGCTAAGCACCTCTAACTGCACCGCCACATACTCTAGTATGCACTGCTATCAGTTTCTCATTCAGTGTTAATCCTGACAATTGAGGTTCATCCAACAGAAAAGGCAGATTATTGATATAAACATTAAAAGAGAAGGATTCAGTCAACATCCCTGTCATACTCCTTGTTCCTGATTAAATGATTCCATCTGCATGCAATTAATCTTAATTTTACTTTTTATGGATGAATGCATTTATTTAATTATGTCACATATTTTTCATTTAATTCCAAACTAAAGGAGTTTTGAAAAGAGTCCAGGATGCCAAATTCACAGAGGAGGATAGTGGGCCTCTGCTAAAAACTAGCATAAAGGCTGCTGAAGGGGGAATCCCAGGAATGGGGCAGCTGGTAATTACAGGAGAAAGGGTTCAAAAAGGGTTGGCAGCCCTGAAAACAGGTAATGCTCAGGGGCCAGATGGGATGCACCCAAAAGTGCTCAGAGTCTAGCTATCTGAACTGGCTGAACTCTTGGGAAGGCTATTCAAAAGTGTGCTCTAATCAGATGTGGTTCTAAGAGAAAGCAGATGGGGTGCTGCTCTACAAGGGATGGTACAGGGAGGAACTGGAAAATTGCTGGCCTGTCAGTCTTACCTCCAATGTAAGTAAACTGATGGAGACACTAGTAAAAAAAGACCTAGTGGACTACCTGAAGAGAGGTGGGCTCCAGGATAGTAAGCAGTATGGGTTCATGGCAGAAAGGTCTTGTCAGACTGACCTGACAGCATTCTTTGACTTGGTAACAAGGATGCTGCATAAAAGACAAGCAGGGGATTTACTCTAATTCAGCGTTAGCAAGGCATTCGACTTGGTGCCACACAAAATGTTGCTGAAGAAATGAAAGAATCTGGGAGCAGCAAAGGACCTAGTTAGATGGGTGGGAAGTTTCTTAGGAGGGAGACAGCAAAGGTTGAAGATAAACGGAGTCAAATTTGGGGAAGAGTAGTCATGAGTTGGGTACTGCAGGGGCCAGTCCTGGGACCAGTCCCTTTCAATACATAAATCTCAGCAACATAGGAAAGGAATACAGGGCAAGATGTATCTTTTCACAAAGGACACTAAGCTCTGTAGAAAGGTAGCCAGAAAGGAGGGGGTTAGGGAGGTGCAGAGGGCTATGCAAAGTTTAGAGAGGTAGTCTTAGGTCTGACAGTAGAAATTTAGTGCCAAAATCTGTAAGGTGATACACATAGCAAACAAGAACCCCAGGACAGAATACCGGATGGGAGGAGTTAAGCTACTCACTACTTCAGAGGAATGGGACCTGGGGTTAATCATAAGTGTCTCCCTGAAGCAAACAAGCCCAAACAAGCCAATGTAAGAAGGCCTACAGCAAGGCAATCAGAATGTAGGTATGCAATGAAAGAGGTTTCAATAGCAGGAGAAAAGCAGTAATACTGTACATACTGTACTACCTCTCTATAGAGCAGTGGTGAGACCCTATATGGGGCATTATTCTCAGTTCTGGAGTCCTTATTTTGGGAAGGACAGAGACAGGCTGGAGACATTGCAGTGTAGAGTAACCAAAATGATTCAGGGTCAATGGGGCCAATCCTATGAGGATCAACTCAGTTCACTGAACATTTACTGAAGCTACAGGCAAATACTCAGATTGAAGAGAGGCAGCACTGAACATGTACTCACAGTTCAAGAGGGGGAGGGGTGACATGATGGAAACCTTCAAGTTCCTAAAAGGAATACACAAGGTAAACTGTGAAGAACTATTTGGCAGGAATGGTGAGTTAAAAACAAAGGGACATAGATAGATAGATAGATAGTTAGATATTTTGTTTTTAAAAGTGCCCATCTCCAGAGACTCTGGGCACTATACAATAAAAAAAGCATCAATACATATAAACACCAGTTCATCATTAAAACAGATTTAAAATTACTCTAGCCATCCCTTAAAACCCATTAATCAGTCAATCAGGGATTGGACATGAATGGAAGCTGATGAAGCTTGGAGTGGGGGAACTTTCAGGGAGGGTGGGAGAAGGTTTTACTCTACAGAGACAGTGATTGAGCCATAGAGCAGCCTACTGACAGAGGTGGTGGCCACAAAAAACATGGGTTCAAACACGGCTGGGACAGCGTAAAGAGCTCATTGGTTACTCAGGGGGGTAGCAGTAAGGCAGAGAACAAAAGGGATGCAAGAGTGAAAACCCCATCTACACAACAAGCCACAGGGTAGGGTATGATAAAACTGGATAGACTGAATGGAGCAATAATCTTTTTCTGCCTATCTTGTCCATTTCTAAATTGAATTAACGGCTTTTAAAGCCTATAAAGCAGGCATATATATTCTTTCTGTCTGTGTCTTTTATATATTTGTTTATAGATGCTTCTACAGACACACACCATTTGATACACAACTGTGTCTGTGTGTCATTAGTGGGACCTTTGTTTGGCAGTTTGAGAGCTAGTCAAGAGAGATCTACAACCAGAGAGACATTTGTGATAAAAAGCTCAGAAGCTGGCAAAAGAAACAAACTCTGGTCAGGGCCAGTACGGCTACGCTGAGCTTTGATGAGTGCTGCTGGAGTGTGCCGTGCAGAAGATGGCAGCTCTGACAGAACTGTGCATGTGCAATACTCGCACGTGTGCAGTCTGATTGGGTGCCGCCATGATGTGTACATTGGCCGTCCCTTCTGGAGTTGTGGAAGAAAAAGAAATGTCCCCGAAGTGGGTGTGTTTACGTGGCACTTCCTACCTGCTGAGACAAAAGATATATAAACAGTACAAGGCTTCACAATAAGCTGGGACACATTTTGGCTGAGCCATGGAATCACAGGGTATTCTGGGAGCAGGGTGGGTGGGTCAGTCCTAAAAATTAGTACCAGCTTGTTTAGCATTCTTATTAGTTCCTACTTATGAAGCAGGCATATGAACCTGATGGCCTTAGAGTTCCTTAATCATTGCAGCATTCTCGATTTGTATTTGTGTACCCCATTCATTTTCTGCATTTCTCCGTTTTCATTTTCTGTACCCAGTGAACAGATAAGTGGAGTAAACTAGTGTTTTACTACCATATTTTCATGATTTACTCACACTTTCTGGTTTTAGGACTGTTTTCCATGCTGCATATTTACAATATGTAGATATATACTCACAAAACTGGCAGCATCATGCTATGCTACCAGCCGTGGATCTGCACACTAACATAATGTAAACAGTAGAGGGGTAACAGAAAACAATCTCTCAATCAGTTAGGTACAGTGCTGGAGACAGTACCAGGAGGCAGTACTGAAGCACTCTGGATCCACTCCATGTATAATTTGTTTTACACATACACCTACGGTATGTTGACATACTGTACTGTAAATGTCAGTGGCATGACGTTGATGTTCCCACACTACTGGCTCCAATGGTTCTGCTCTGCTACCAGGTACTGTAACTATGGCAAATTCAAGTAATTAGTAATTTTTTTTAGTTTACTTGAGTTGGGGGCTGTGCCCACCTCCACACACAATTTTTTTTTTCTAACACAGCGGGGTTTGGGGCAAAGCTCCCCATCTCAAATGAACATAAAAACCCCACACATACACACAATGTTAATTTGTCTATACTGAAGCACCATACATCATACCATGGGTTTCTGCAATAAAAAAGTAGTATAGAGGGGTTCCGGAGTGCTTCAGTATTGCCACCAGAAGTTTTTCCCTGGCTGACCAGGGCACTTGCAATATGGTGAAATGTTAAAACTAAGGTTGCAGCACTACAGTACATAGCAGTGGTAAAGTATCTGAGGACTCCATAGCAGTATCAAAGTGAGCCAGTGGCTGCAGGCGCCCAGTGGTTCAGAGGTGGGGGGTGTATTATTATTATGTAGATGATGCTGGAAGATTTGATACCTTTTATTGAACCAACAAAAGTCATGTACAAAGATGGAATTCTGCACAAGCTTTCGGGGCCTCACAGGTCCCTTCTTCAGGTGAATGACAAAACTGAGCAACATAAGCAGTATTTATATATGCTTTGGAGCAATGTACAAAAACAGTAGAAGAGAATTACAGGAAGGGTAGAATGGTAGGCAGTGTGAAGCTCAGAAGTGAAGAAAAGAACACAGAACAATTAAGCCCAGTGATAAGAGTCTATAAAAGTTGCAAAGTGATAAACAATAGGATGTGTGAGAAGATCTAAGGGGGTGGGGTTGGAGATGGCAATAACAGGAACAGGGCATATGAAAATAAAAGGATGCTAAGAAGGTGACAAGACAGGAACACAGATAAGAAAGATTTGAGATACAAGATGTTAGCAGAAAGGGTGGAAGGTAGGAAATGTTAAGAAATGAAAGGAAGCTTTGAAGGAATGAAATAACAAAAAACACCAATGGCCTGGATAAACAAAGTAGTAGATAAGTATACACAGTGAAGTGTGAGATTGGGAGGGGCTGGGTAGGACTTAGGCTGAAACTAAAATGTAAGAGAGGCAGGAAAGAACAGGTATTAAGAAACAGTTGGCAGGAACGCAAAAGAAGAGAAAAAAATATTTGGATAACAAGCAACAATAGAATTACAGTTTACCATACCATGTCATAAGCCCAATGTCCCGATTCAGTCCACAAATATTACATTTAAATTGTTTAATATGTTCAAGTTCCTGTGTCCTTCTGTTCTGTATGTTTTTGAAATTGCCTCTTAATATCAGGACAGATAAGTCAGAGAGAGAGAGAGAGTGTGATCTGATTGTGAAAAAATGGTTTCCTTCTGGTGCGCTGCTAATCTTGTTTACTATTATGTGTTTGTGGTGGTTCATCCTGGTTTACAGTAGTTGCCTCATTTCCTTGATATAACATCCATCTGTGCATTTCTTGCACTGAAATAGGTAAACCACATTGCTGGACTGGCATGTGTAGGATCCATTGATTTTTATTGTGCTGTCCTGGCTTGTCTTGATGGTGGTCTGTGTACATATGTGGGTGCAGGTCTTACATCTTGTCATGTTGCATGGTGTTGCCCCTCTTGTTTCTCAGTTACTTTGATCTGCTGTGAGCTTGTTATGAATTATTTATTATGTTCAGGAGGTTAGGGGGCTGCTTATAGGCAATTACAGATGGTTCAGAGAAGATATCCTTCAGTATTTCATCTTCACTCAGCAAAGGTTGCAGTTCTTTAATCATTTTCTGGAGGGGTTTTAGCATGGGGCTATAAATGACAACTAGGGGGCATGTGATCACATTTATCTTTTTGCCTGTATTCCAGCAGGTTTTCTCATGGCATTTATATGGTCTGTTCAAATGTTCAAATTGTCTGTCAGTTTGTCTTGGGGAGTGGCCCTGCTGGATCAGGGAATTCCGAAGTGAGGAGAGCTGTCTATCTCTTGTTCTCACATCAGAGCCAATTCAATAGCATTGAATTGCCTGGCTGCAGTTTATAGATTTTTTCTATGCCTATAATGTAAGCTGGAATTATGAATGTAGCAGTGTCTGACAGTGGGTTTTCTGTAAAGGGCAGTTTGTATATGTCCATCATTAGTGATACTGACTGTGGTATCTAGAAAATGTATGTTGCTGATGGAGTATTCAGTTTTATAGAATGCTGAAAGTTCTTAAAATCATGATGGAACTTTTTGAGGGAATTTTCACCTTCTGTCCAAATCAGGAATATGTCACCTATATATCTGAGATAGACTGATGGTTTATAGGGGTGGTGTTTAAAAAATCTTCTTCTAGACAGGCCACAAATAGATTGGCATATTGGGGTGCCATTTGTGTACCCATGGCTGTCCTCATGATCTGCAAAAACTGCTTGCTGTTAACATTGAAATTGTTGTATATCAAAATTAATTTTATCAGGGTGTTGATGGTGGTTCCTGGAATGTCTCTTGCAAATGTGTTGTCCTGTAAAAATATGCCATCTTTGTGTGGGACATTAGTGTAGAGGACAGTGACATCCATTGTAGCTAGGATAGTGTTGAGTAGTAGTTGTCCAGTTTGCTTCAGTTTCCTGAGGAAATTTGTGGTTTAATGAATAAAACTGCTAGTAGCTCTTGCTAGGGGTTGTTGAAATGGATTCAATGAGTCCTGAAATTTTCTCAGTGAGTGTGTGAATTCCAGAGATGATGGGTCATCCTAGATTCTCGGGTTTGTGTGCCTTAGGTAACATATATAATGTCCCTGGAGTGGGTTTGTTTGGAATTAGTTTATTTAATTGTTTTTGGATGTTAAGTAGAGACATCATGATGTGTTTGAGTTCTTCAGTATATTGTGTAGTAGGGTCTTCTGTAAGTTCTCTACAATAAGTTGTATCTGACAGCTGTCTGTATGCCTCTTTAATGTAGGCTTCTGTGTTCAGTAGAGGCAGTATAGCATAGTGGTTTAAGGCTCTGAGCTGCAAACTTGGAGACCTGGGTTTGAATCCCACCACCTCCCACTTGCATACTGTGTGACCGTGAGCAAGTCACTTAGCTTCCTTGAGCTCCCAGGTTGCACCTGGAAACAAGCTTCAGCTTAGTGTGCCTTTCCTGGTTAAACAATATCCCCTTTCCCTTTCCCTTCATCACAACCACTGCTCCACCCTTGTCAGCTTGTTTTATTACGATGTTATAGTTGTTTTTTCAGTGTTTGTATTGCCCTCTTTTCCAGTGGTGTGATATTATATGAGTTTCTGCTGCTTGCTTAAGTTCTGGGAGTTTATTTTTTCTCAGAAACAGTCGATGTTGGCACCCAATTTGGGGTTGCTTCCGCTCTGAGGGGTCCAGTCTGATGTTTTCTTTATGCTGTCATACTGTGTAGTTTGTGTGTTTTTCTTATCAAAAAAGTATTCTTTTAAACAAAGCCGTCTAAAATATCCCTCCATCTCACCACAGAATCTGACATGAACAAATTCCTGTGGGGTAGAAAGTTAAAGGGGACAGGAATTGATTACTTATGTGCAGCTGCTTGAAATGCCTCTATTATCATAACTTATATTCATACCTCTAAAGGATCCCTATTTAACTGTGTCTGCATAAAAGCTGAAGCTGTCAGTTGTGTTTTGTATGGTTTTCTTTGTATGGACAACATTCTGTGCAATTCTTTTCATGGAACCAAGAATTTGGAGTTTTGACTATGTCACTTCATAGTTTCAGAAATGTGAGCATGAACTCATCAGTACAGTGCCCACAGTTCTGAATCAGTTCCAGTCCCCTTTAAGCCCTTGGATAATATGGATGTTTTCGCTGATGTAAGTTCTTTATTAGATAGGTTGTTCACTGGCAGTTGTTGTGGTGTATTATGTTGTTCCACAGTGTTGGTGCTGGAGTTTACTTCACCTGGATGAGTCAAGGTGCTGTTGTGGCTGCTGTCTTGTAGTTCTTTAAGTTTTCTCCTCTTTTGTGTTAGGGCTGCCTTGACAATTTTTCGGTAATTGTGTTCGGAGATCACAAAGGAATGCTGGCAGTACATTGTTGTTTCCTTGGAGGGTGCATGAAAGTTCAGAGATTTTATTTTTAAGGTGGAATTTTCTAGCATATATCTGATGAAAAAGGTGATTCTTGAGATTCTCAGATGTCTTACGACACAGTTGTTCTGCATACCTTGAATTGTATGTAGTTCATAGTAGGTTGTAGCTCTGAAGTGCTTTAGGTGTAGTGTTCTATTTTTTGCATGCAGTTAGGAAGTAGATGTCACTATCAAGTTTAGTTTCCTTTTTAGGGCAGTGGATGGAGCCTACAGCACTATTGCAATTGCTCAGTAGCTCTAAAAAGGGGCCTATGGTGGAACCTTCCATTGGACTTTGGGAAGTATCCTTCCCAAAGCCCAATGGAGCTTGAACCCTTCTACCACAGTTGGCCACTACAGAATAACAGCCACACTATTTCAGCGGTTACTTCCACATTCCAGTAGCATGAACTGTGCATGCGCAGTTTGGCTGGCGTCATCATGTATGGCAAAATGGCATTCATTGCAGCTGCACATGCGTAACTGCCATGCATGTGCAGTTGCATCACCACCATCAGTTCTGTGGAATTCTGTTTTCCCCCCAAGAAAAACTCATGTGGCACACTGGGAGCCCACCCCAGTGTGCCCTAAGTTTTTACTTTTACCCGCCGACATCGGGGTGTCCAATCCCCATGTCGGCTGCTGCCAGCTCCACAGCATTCTGTGCCTCCCCAAACTCATGTGGCACACTGGGAGCCCACCCCAGTGCGCACAAAGATTTTACTGTTACTCATCAATATCGGGGTGCCCAATCCTTGTGTCAGCATTATGTGCACTCCCCAGTCATGCAGCACATTGGGAGTCCACCCCAGTGTGCCTAACATTTGTTTCTCCCCCCACCACCACTGAAACCAGGGTGCCCAGTCCCCATGTCAGCATTATGTACACCTTCAAGTCATTTGGCACACTTGGAGCCCACCCAAGTGTGCCCAAATGTTTTTTGTTTTCTGTAAAAAAGAAAACGATCCCTCGTCATTGCTGCAGTCTTTTTATTTTCCCTGTGAAAAAGAAAACAGTCCCTTGTCATTGCTCCAGTCCCCCTCCCCATTCCTACCCTCCCACTGAGCACCCACCTCCCCACACCCCCCCTTACCCCATACTACCCATACTTACCTCCAGAGGTTGGTGCTGTCATCTTCTGTGGACCAGGATACATCGACACTCTTCAAAGCCGAACCTCGAACTGAAGAATCAAAGG
This sequence comes from Neoceratodus forsteri, assembly GCA_016271365.2. Lineage (NCBI taxonomy): Eukaryota > Metazoa > Chordata > Ceratodontiformes > Ceratodontidae > Neoceratodus > Neoceratodus forsteri. The sequence continues at coordinate 1,545,052,080 of CM057452.1, read as the reverse complement.
TAAGCGTGTTATACTGCCATTTAATGGGGTTTTCAACTTATGCTGATATCGCAGCCATTTTTTTGAATTGTTGCCCCAAATTTTCAACATGGGGTTCTTGGGACCCCAGCTCATGAAAATTGTCACTATCATTTTGTTACTCAGTCCCAAAAGGCGATTTTGCAGTCACTATACGGAATCATCTTTTGGGATCGATTCATGAAACGACAGTGCCACGGTTCATGAGGAGGGGTCCCAAAAAGCCCATGTTGGAAATTTGGTGAAAAAATTCCCAAAAATGACTGTGTTACAAGCTTGCTTTGCACATTTTCTATGCATGCTCCTAACTTTTGCCAGTTTTTAGTATTTTCACTCCACATTTTCAACATTGCCATTTTTGCACATCTCCTTCAAAACAGCACAGCTGTCATTTTCCACAACCTACCCAAAATGTGTTTTCACACCTGCGGCACAGAATAGCACTTTGATCTGTGAAATCACCTTTCGGGACAAGTGAACAAAATGACACTGGCACTCTTCATGAGGAGGGGTCCAAAAAAAAGGTCATATTGAAAATTTGGTGTAACACCACCAAAAAAATGGCCAGGTTACACCCAGGTGTTGAATAATTTCTACGCTTATGTGCAACTTTGGTCACTTTGTAGCTCTTCACAGCCCTATCGGCTCTGATTAGACCCTGTTCTTCATGTTGCAGAGTTGTCATTTCAGACAGCGAATTGCAGTATCTTCCATTATTTGGTAAAAAGAGATTCTAGCCATATTGATCCTTGGTCAACAGGAGACCCTGGAAGGTTTGATATGTTTTATTGGCCCAAAAAGAGTCTTGGGGATCCAGCAGGCCCACCCCCTAAGACAAATTGACAGAGAATTTGAATGGGCAATACAAATACCATGAGAAAACCTGCTGGAATACAAGCAGAAAGATCAAACTGATCAAACGCCCCTAGTTGTCACTTAGCCCCATGCTAAAACCCTCCTCCAACAAATTATTAAAGAACTGCAACCCTTGCTGAGTGAAGATGAAATACTGAAGGACATCTTCCCTAAACCACCTGTAATTGCCTATAAGCAGCCCACCAACCTCTTGAACATAATAATTTATAACAAACGCACAGCAGACCAAAGTAACCAGGAAACAAGAGGGACAACATCATGCAACATGACAAAATGTAGAACCTGCTCCCACATATGTACACAGACCACCATCAAGACAAGCCAGAACAACATAACAAAAACCAATGGCTCCTGCACATGCCAGTCCAGCAATGTGGCTTACCTAATTCAGTGCAAAGAGTACACGGATGGATTCTATATCAGGGAAATGAGGCAACCACTGCAAAATAGGATGAACCACCACAGACACACAATAGTAAACAAGATTAGCAGCACACCAGTAGGAAACCATTTTTCACAAACAGATCATTCTCTCTCTGACTTGCCTGTCCTGATATTAAGAGGCAATTTCAAAAATACACAGGACAGAGAGACATGGGAACTTAAATATACTAAACAATTTAAATCTAATATTTGTGGACTAAATCAACATTGGATTTATGACACACTATGGTAAACTATAATTATTTCATTACTTGTTACCCAATGTTTTTTCTCTTCTTTTGTGTTCCTGCCTACTGTTTCTTATTACCTGTTCTTTCCCGCATCTCTTATATTTTCCTTTTGGCCTAAGTCCTACCCAGCCCTTCTCCATCTCACACTTCACTGTATATGCTTATCTACTACTTTGTTTATCCATGCCTTTGATGTTTTGTGTTATTTCATTCCTTCAAGGCTTACTTTCATTTCTTAACATTTCCTACCTCCCACCCTTCCTGCTAACATCTTGTATCTCTTGTCACCTTCTTAGCATCCTTTTATTTTCATATGCCCTGTTCCTTGCTACCCCCCCTTAGTTCTTCTTACACATCCTATTGTTTATCACTTTGCAACTTTTATAGACTCGTATCTCTGGGCTTAATTGCTCTGTGTTCCTTTCTTTAGTTCTGAGCTTCACACTGCCTACCATTCTACCCTTCTTGTAATTCTCATCTACTGTTTTTAAACATTGCTCCAAAGCATATATAAATACTGATTATGTTGCTCAGTTTTGTTATTCTCCTGAAGAAGGGACCTGTGAGGCCCCGAAAGCTTGTGTAGAATTCCATATTTGTACAAGACTCTTTTTGGTCTAAGACAATATATCAAATCTTCCAGCATCTCCTGTTTTCCAAAGACCAGTATGGCTAGAATCTCTTTTTACTAGTTAGTAGAAAATACTACCAGGTGGAAGAAGCTAACAGTAAAAGAATCCCAGCCCTAAAGATTATCTCGACCCCTGCTCCATATGTAACTTATGTTGCACCCCCCACTGCATAACTGCAAATTTTCCAAACAGTGGCATCAATGGTTATAATCAGTCAGTGGCTCCTAATGCTGATACTGCTGCTCACATGGGGGCTCAACCGAAGTGTCTGGGTCACAAATATGGCAGCCTGGAGTTATTATATATAGCTATAGATGTGGGGCAGAGCTCCCACTAAACCAATTGGAAAAATCTAGGCCTTCATATTGTCTGACCCAAGAACTGCAGTCCTTTCAGTAACAATATCAGCAAAGAAGCCACAGAGGGATTATAACTGATTATGTCACTCTCTGGCCCATTTATTTTGGTGCAATTGGGGCAACATACAGAGCTGGTCTTAAAGGCAAAGGAGACAGTAAACAGTAAGAGACAGATGACAGCAGGGTTGGCAAATAAGAATTGGGAATGCTTTGGTATTTTATTCTTTAAATTACAATGTAACTATGTATAAATATCACTATAATTAAAGGCTTCTGCTTTTTCCCATATGGAAACTGTGGCATAATTTGCATTACAAAGGAGCTTTTATAATGGCAAACACACGCACGGTTTGCCCCACTCTGCGCATGCGCCTGCTCAAGCTCTTCAATTTTCGATTGCTCTCCTTTCCGAACTGCAAACCCAACATGGACAGAAACTGCCATGGACACTTGGCAGTAAATGACATTTCAAATAAGCTTAAATGTTCCACATGGCTGCTGAATCGACCACCCTCACAATATTGGGAAAAAAAGCATTTGAAATAAAAGTGAAAGCCAGCCACGTGCCATGATGTAATTGAACTGCAACAGCACAGCAACCTTTTTTTATTTTATATAATTGCTGAGGTAAAAAAAGAAACCCAACAATTATATAAAATAAAATATGGGTCTGGGTGTGTGTAAACTCAAATTTACACATACCCTTGGGGTTTGATGCTATGCATAAACCCCTTGAGCTTCCCTCTCGGGGTTTATGTAGCATCAAACCCCTCGGGTGTGTGTAAATTTTTATTACATAGCCAGACCCATACTTTGTTCTATATGTAATTCAACTGTTTGAGCTCAGTCTGATCTTTTCTGGATGGGGAAAAAATGTCCAATAAAGGTAGCAGGCATGCTGTGCTAGATAGAGACCCAGTGAATGACAAGAGGAGTAGCTTTTACTTTGGTAATTGGTGAGGGGAGTGGGCTGAATTGTTCCACAATAGGAGGGGTTGTCAAAAATGGACAAAATTAGGGAGACTTGGAGGGTGTGTCTTGTTAATACTGAACATTATTTTGTGCTGCTAAGCTTAGTCAGAGTGACAGGGACACAGGTTAAGGAGGGGCTACAGCAGCAGTAGACACTTTTGAAGCACAGCTGTGGGGTTTCAGAGCTGAGGGACAGATGACTGTTTTTTTTAACTCATGAGCATTATGGTTATTATTGTTGTTGTTGTTAAGGAGTGCTTCTATGTCTTCCTGGTACTGTACCTCCGTGTTGTACTCCCTCAGGGCTCGCTTTATCCTCTCCATGTTTTTGCCCTCTACCACTGCTAACACCACACCCAGCACCATCAGTGCCTGATCACTAACAATTTAAAGTCAAAGGAAGTCAAAAGTTTCTTGCCACCACCAACAAATTGTACCCAGCGCCTGCTTGTATCAGACAGAAACCATAATCAAGTGACCTTTCACCTCTGACGCTCAGGTGACATACAGCACATCACAGTTTCTGGTTTTACAAGGCAATTCACAAGCAAGGAATGCATGTATGACATTAAACAGCTACTCAAAGAGCTATAGAAGTGGTAGCTGGGTGAAGTCTGGTACAGCTTTGTGAGCTGGTTCTTCATGGCACCGCGCCAGTTCTGACTTCTGCAGCAGTGTTCCTGAGTGTCTGCAGTGTTTGCTAATTTCTGCATTTGTGGGAGCACCACTGAGTGTGCCGGGCACAAGATAGTGGTGATAATGGGACTGCGTGTATGTGATACTTGCACACACACAGTCTGTTTTGAGGCCGCCGTGTTGTGCATGGCAGCTGTCACTTCTACAGTTGTGGAAGAAAAAGAAGTGTCACCAAAGTGAGTGTGTTTATGTGGCCAGCAGAGGGGAAGTGCTGCATAAACACAACCACTTGTAACTGTGCTGCAGCACTGTGGAAGCACATAGGACTGTGGTCTGGTCACATGTTTCCATAGTGCTAGTATTTTTATTTATTTTTATTTTAAATTTGTTAACTGGGTAAGGACACTGGGCAAAACCCTTCTTCATGTCCAACCCGGGCATTTAACAAAGAGAACACACAATTTAATTACAATGATATAAAACAATTACATGCTTTGACAGATAACAAATAACATTTAAACTTTACCTTGAACACAATCAAGGAACTAATCGATCTTAAAGACAAAGGTAAATCATTCCACAAATGAGCAGCTGAGGATTCAAAAGAATGAGAGCTATAGTTGTTCTTAACAACATTTGCTTTTAAAACAATTCCTGAATTAGATCTCAAATTTGCTTGGGAGTCCCTATATTCAAGTAGGTCTGATAATGGAGAAATGTTATTTGCATATATGGCCTGATGAATCAAATTACCCAAAGCATATGTAAATGTTAACTTGGGAGATAGCCATCCCAAGGAAGAGTACAAAACACAATGATGTGTTAGTACCTGGACACCAAGAACAAAGCGACAAACATTATTATATGCAACACTCAAAACCCAACCCTCCTTTACTCCCAAATTATAATACAAGGGAGAAACATAGTCAAGGTATGGTAATGAAGTACCCATTGCAATGGACTTTCGAGACTCATAAGAAAAAAATCCCTTGAATTTATATAACAACTGCAACTTACAATTTATTGTCTTGCTTAACGCCTTGACCTGTGAATAAAAAACTAAGCAGGGATCAAGAAGGATTCCCAAGTACTTACTCTCTTTTACCTGTTCAAGTAAATCATCAGAACTATCATAAATCTGCAAACTTGGGTTCTTCTTTAATTAAGGAGTACTTCCAAAAAACATGGACTTAATCTTTTTTACTTTTAAAACCATTTGATTAGAAAGCAATCAAGAACAAAGTATCTCAAAATCACAATGCAACTCTTCATTAATCTGTTTTATTGTCTGACCCTGATGGTACAAAATTAAATCATCAGCATAAAGACAGCAAGTACTACTGGTAAAAATAGAAGGAACTTGATCTATAAATAAGGAGAACAACAGAGGTCCAAGTATGGACATCTATAGTACTCCACAAAAAAGTGATTGTGAATCAGACAAAAGAGAACCTATAGAAACTCGCTGAGACCTCCTTTTCCAGAAACTCTTAAGAAAAGTCACAACTGCATCTGAAATACCCAGACCTATTAACTTTTGACAAAGCAAATTATGATTTATTAAATCAAAAGCCTGGGTCAGGTCCACGAACACCACCCCTGTAAAGAGACCTCTATCATCTCCTTGGGGGATGGCATTCGTGAACCTGATTAAAGCCATGCCTGTCCCCTTTCCACCTCTGTAACCATGCTGTTTGGTGCACAGGACATCATTAGACTTCAAAATGTTTGTAAGCTGTTTTACCACCAACTTTTCTAAGATCTTACTTAATGGGTTTAATACAGGTATAGAACGGTAGTCCTCTGCAGAGACAGCATTGGCCTTTTAAGGGACAGGCATCACTCTTGTGGCCTTCCATGCTGTAGGGAACACCCCGATGGTTAAACACAAATTATATAATAAACAAAGAGGGTCAGCCATAAAAGGTTCAACCATCTTTACAAACCTTACATCCAATCCACAACCACAATTACCAAACTTATCAGGCAGTTGACATAAGAGTTTCAAAACCTCTGTTACAGTTACGCTACTGAAACAAAACTTAGGTAAAGCGCCAGCTAAGACAGAGGCATTCAGATTCTCAGCCAGTGTATTACTTCTTCCTAAACTATCATCAGAACCAGAAGCATCAGAAACATATCCAGAGACATCTGCAAACTTTTGATTTAACAAATTAGCCATCTTAAATGCATCAGTTACCATACCTCCTGAAGAGTTAAGAAAATAAATAATCGTCCTTTCTTTAGGAGACACAAAGAAATTTATAGTGTCCCAACAACTCTTGGAGTCAGAAGTTACTGCCTTTAATCTATGTCGAAAATAATCAGTTTTGGCCTGTTTTATTTTATTGCTAGCTAAATTCTGAGAAGATATGTATGCCTGCCATAAAGCTAAGGTGGGAGACTGCCTGTAAGCTTTCCAGGCATCATTTTTCTGCTTAATAAAAATCTTCAAATCTTTTGAAAACCACCTATTTTAAGCACCCCTTACCCATAGTGTATGTAAAAGGAATAACTTTTCTTGTAGTTCTAATAATTGCTGACAAAAAAGTCATCAGCACAATCTGGGTCTGGGATAGATTTGGGTAATGACCAATCCAGATTTTGTAATTCATATCTCAGGATCTCAGGTGTAACATTTTTAAAATTCTGAAATTGTATTGTATGGGGAGGTAGCCAAGACCGTTTAAAATTAAGGACACCAAGTATAATCTGATAGTTGCTTAACGAATCACCCAGTACCCCAGAATGTGATAATATGTTAGCCTTATTAATAACGATCCAATCAAGAATGGAATGGTCTCAGATATTGAATTAAGCCTTGTAAGGTCAGTTATAAGTTGAAACAAGTTATAGGAATGCAGTTAATTTTCATAACCAAGAACATCAGCTTTAACCCAATTCAAGTTGACATCCCCTAATAAAATAAAATCCCTATTCAGAATACTATGTGAAACAATATTAAAAAATCCTTTACCTGGCCTTCCCTCACAAAGAGGATTGTATAAACATCCAATAACCACATGTTTAGAACACCCAAAAGCAGATTCAATAATAACCACTCACTTTGTGACTCGGAATTTTTTTTTTCTTTTTTTTACTTTCTATTTTTCCTCCCTCCTCTCTGGTGCCCACTCCTTCCATCCTGTTCCTTTCCACCCCACTCCACCTTTCTGGGATCTGCCCCTAGAGTGCCTCCTTCCCTTACCTCCTGCACAGCCGGGTCTGTCCCTTCTTGGTGGTCTTGGATGGATCCAGGGTGGATTTCATCTAGGGCTGCCGAGAGGTGTCTTTTCCGTTCCCCCTTAATCCCTACCCCTGGGACATCCAGCGCTAGGCGTGCGTCCGAGAAGGCATGCTGGCGCACGCCAGACCTCTCATGCGCCGCCGATGCCCCCCCTCCCCATCTCCGATGAGCGGAGCTGCCTCCATCCCCTTCTGTTGTCGGTGCTCCCACTGGCTGCGAAGGGGGATGTAGAATGCAAATGCGTTCTTGGTTCCCACCCCTGAGAGAGGAGAGCATCCGTTGGGACATTCGATCCTCTCTCCCCCTGACGACCCCCGGCCACCCGAGTTCATTCCTGAACCCGGGTCGCCGGCCTAGCGCAAGGTGTGGCATCCAGTGCCTCAACCCTCAGCACCACCGGGCCGGCCCGTGACTCAGAATTCTGACTAGAAAGTAACACTGAGACTTCTAAATGGTCCAAAAAATATACTGCTACACCTCCAGCTGTCTTTTTACCCTAATGATCTGCTCAAATTAATTTATACCCAGGAAGCATGCATATATTATCAGTGATGGAAGGCTTTAACTATGACTCAGAAATCAACACCATGTCAGGTTTATGTAGGGTCATAACAGCCTCAATATTAGGCAATTTACTAAACAAGCTCCTGATATTAAGATGAAGTAGTTTAAATCCATAGGCTTTAAACCACATAGAGTTAACAAAATTATTCTGGGGTGCAGAACTTAAAGGACCAGGATTAGCCTCTATATCTCCTGCCAGAGCAAGCAGTAGTAGCACGACAAACACTTTACAACAAGACCAGAGGCAGATTATAACCCCAAGGCATATATGATATGTAAACCACGCTAAAATAAACCCTAAAGCTTGCAAAGTTGATTTTTCAGAATAAAGTAAACAAAACATATTATAATAGCCCTCTTTACACACTAATAAATAAGACATGATAAACTGATTATGGGAATATACGAAAAGTTGGAATCCACAATTCCAAATACCATAACATTATCACTTAGTACTAATAACTAATAAGCAACACAACAAAATAACACAAACACAAACATTACTTAATGCTGACATTTTTTACACACAAACCTATTGTAAGCCAATAACACAGTAACAGGTTTGTGGCCCTGTCCTCCTTGTCCTTTCTCAAAACTCCCTCAAACTCAGGAGCACGTTGCCACACTTCACCACTGGAGCCGATGTAGCTGCTGCTTTAAATGCTGCTGTGAAATGTTGATTGATGGCATAATGACTGCAGAGTTCCACCCAAGCAGCTATAAAAATTGTAATGTGTGACTGCTAATTTTACTTGGCCATGTGAATCTTGCTTTTCCTTTTCTTTCTTTCTTTCTTTCCTTTCTTTCTTTCTTTCTTTCTTTCTTTCTTTCTTTCTTTCTTTCTTTCTTTCTTTCTTTCCCAATTCAGTGTTATACAGAGTGTGGGAGTGGTTGGGTAGACGGAACGTTCTCTTGATTTTTACTGAGAGAAAAAAAATATCAGGCAAATATTTTTTTAAAGTATGTTCAGTGGAGAACTGATTTGTTAAATGGGCAGGTACCGGGAGGACTGTGCATTACCGGGGATTTATACATGGTCACCTGACCCACTTTTTCCAGTGAAGAAACTGTATTTCACATACACATTTTATAACAGCTGGTACACTGCACATGAACAATAAGCTTTCCACAAGTTCACAGACTTATTTAATAACTCTGATTGAGTGGATGCAGTACATTTTTCTTTTCTAGTAGTGTTCCACACACTTCCTCAATGCAATTTCTTATTTAAAATGTTCTTTCTCATGTTATTTCTGAGGATTCCATTTTCAAGAAAAAGAGTAGTGGAAGCAAAATGGAAATTACTGACTGCACATTAAAGATTTTATCAGAGTAGAAGGAGACTTGGTTACAGGACAGAATTTCTCTTCTCTCTTTAATTCTGATGCCATCAGTATGCACCCTGTAGGTCAGATAAAGTGCAAATGGGGACATACTAATTCCTTCACTGTCTGATCAATACTGAAATAATGCTAACTGCTGCACAAGTGAGGTAGTTACAGTCTACATTTCCCATGTCATATTTACTGCTAAATTCAGTTCTAATTTCAAGGTTTTACTCAGACTTTCATAGCCTGAACACTGACCTAACATAGCTGGTTTATTTTGCATCAAGCCCATGGAAAGAGAGAGAGAAAAAGAAAGCCCTATTATGATATATTGTACCAACAGTTTCTTAGAACTCCAATATCATTTTACCCTAACAATTATGTTACTGAATTTAAAGCAAATGTTAAACCTTGGAATTTTGTTTATCACAACTAGCCACAGAAAAAGACAAACATAGCAGCACAGGATAAAGATTGTGAAATTTATAAAAATTCAAAAGTTTGTATATCTGGAGAATATTTTTTCAAAAACTTAAATGCTCTTTTATAATCTTTGAAACCTTTTACTGATACAACATCCCCATCTCTTTCAATTTAAATACTGCACTTTTTACTCCTTAAATCATCTTTTAATATTTAAGACTGTCAATAAGTTTCCTGACATATGGTGGTCACATACTGGTACAGCAGAAACTGGTTCAGATTCTAGTACAGGTTTAATATTTATTTGTTGCTCAGATATTTTGGGAGTAGTCTGTGTAGCCTTTACTTACTTATTTTTATTGCCTGAAACCTTTGGCCTTGCCTAATCTTGGTACACATTTTTATTGCATGTAGATTCATAGAAAGTGAATCATTTGATTCACGTGTGCATTCCATTATGTCCCTTCTAAGCCAACAAGCAGATTATATGACCCAGTATTCTTTTTACAGTACCAGGCATCCATTTCTGTCTTTTCTGTCAGTTTTTCTTCTGCTGTACTGTACCTGCTTGCTTTAATGTTCTGTATTAAAGCTATGCATACCTTCTTATTTTCACATTCTGTATGTAATGTTTAATCAGGTACAAACTCATGGAAACATGTCTATTTCAGAATGATTCTGCTGCACTTATCCTGGTAGCAGGATATTGGGCTGATTGGTAACGGAATAAGAAATCTGTAATACAGTGGTGCAGTGTCAAAGATCATGCAGTCTTACCTAGAGCTTTTTTAACATTTTCTACCAATCTGTCAGCAGCACTGTTACATGTGGGCTGTAATGGGAAATTTAAATTTAATATGCTTCAGCAATGTTTGCTACAAAAATGCCTGAACCCTCCACCCCCCAGGTGAACTGAGGACCATTATCAGAAACTATGTCCTCTGAAAGTCCATACACAGCAATTAAGTTTTTAAAAATCTCTGAGTTTCTTTTCTGTTGTATTGCTTGACATCAGTACCACCTCTGGCCATCTTGAGTATGCATCAATTAGCACTAGGAACATTTTTTTTCCCTGTAAAATCATACCATATGTATTCTGTGCCACTATCTGACAGACGACTTTCATGGGTGAAGATGCACTGTAACTGGCATATTGTGGTTATTATGATAAATCTCACATTGGCTAACCAGTGTGTCTATTTCCTGATATATTACTGGCCACTAAACATAACTATGGGGAAGTGCTTTCATTTTTGCCAATAATTTTAATTTGGTTCGGTCAGTAGCTGATTTTGGAAAATTGGTGGAATTATTATTCTAAAAATTCCACAATGTGAGGTCATTTTTTGTATAAACATCCCATAGTAATTTAGTAGTGCCTCAAATTATCTTAGTTTGGTTGAATCCATGGTACAGGGGCCTGAGCAATAGCCTTTATTTTTCCTGCATGTGGTGAATAACCTCAGCTTCAATGCTGACTATGAGGTAAGTTACAAAACCTTGAAAAAATGCACATTTTTATTTTAGTATGTAACTCAGCTTTCTGTAGTTTCCTAAAATAGCTTTAAGATTATGTAAATGTGCCTTTATAGTGTCATTTGTGATTATAGTATCATCAAGATATAGTAGCATGTCACACCACTGAGTTCCTTTTGTAACTGATAGACATATTCCACTTCCAGCTCTTTCCTCCGGCTCACTGATACAGTCCTCTGTGGCATGGATATGGGCCTTGTCACCTCTGCCATTTTTTGTCAACTTAGCCAGCATTTTTGACACTATAACCCATCCCATTTTCCTGGACATGCTTAAGGCTGCCAGACTCTCAGCTTCCGCAGTTGAGTGGTTCCATTCATACCTTGAGGATGGGTCACAAGCTGTCCTTATTGGAGTCTCCCTTCCCCCCACTCCCTATCAGCTCACGTGTCCCCTAAGGGCCTTTCCTTGGCCCAGTTCTTTGCTTCATTTTTCTAAATGAGCTCCCCAATGCTTGTTCCTCTGCCTCCATTCATATGAATGGAGATTATATGGTTCTTTTTTCCTCTGGCTCCTCTGCCCCTCATCTCACAGATCAGCTCCAACTGGATTTTAACAATATCCAGCTCTGGTTCCAAAAAAATCAGTTATCCCTCAGTGCTAAAAAAACACTGTCTCTGTGACCTCTGGCACCAGGCAGAGGCTTGTTAGAGGGTTCCCCCTCTCCTCCTTTCATAACCTTGACGGTGTAACTACTGAAAATGTCTCCTTCTTCAAGTACCTCCGGATGTGGTTGGATCACCACCTAGATTTTTCTGTTCATGTGGATGCTATCCACAAGAAGCTCCACCCCAAGCTTAGGACACTGTACAGAAATAAGAAGCATTCTGCTTTCTGCACACAGAGAAACCCTCACTAAGATGATTTCCCTCATTTTTGACTACAGAAACATTGTCTATGGTGTCCACTTCAGCTATACTGGACCCTCACTTTCATTTCTTCTGTCACTTTGCCTTTAATGAACCACTGCGTACACATCATTGTACCTTGTACTCTCCCCATTCCTTCCCCTCTCTTGATACCAGGAGCCTTTCCTACTTTGCTTCCTTTATCTCAAAATATTGGTTTGGCTCTCTCCCCTCATATCATGCCTCTCTCTCTCCTCTCTTCCCCCTTCATTCTCTTATTCCCTTCGCAGTGTTTGCTCTTGCTGTTTTGCTCTACTTCAAATGAAATCTCCTGCTGGCCAATCTGCATTCTTGTTCCATTTCCCTAAATTATGGGTCTCTCTTTCCCCTTTTATTTGCTCTGTTCCTTCCTTTCCTGCTGTGAAAACTCTGCTCTGTGAGTTCTGTATTCACCCTTGCAGTTGCTTATTATTTGGACTGGATTTTTAGTACCTGGAACACACCTAACATTAACAACAGCATGGCCCCATTCCCCTAGTATCAGTAATTTCCTGCTTTTCCTTATTTGGCTGTGTTGTTTACTGTTTAATGTTCTTATAAATTTTTCACAATTTACTGCATGGTACTGTATTTTACTGTTTGTAAATTTATTCTTTAAGTGTTCATGAACTACATATTTTGACATACTTATTTCCATTTTATTGTATTTTACACTTTGTATCAGTTCTGCCCTCCGGCCCCCGATGCATCTGGAAATGAGATGATACCAGCTCAGTATGTCTTTCATGGTAAGACCTTTGAAAGAAGTAAAACATACTAATTTGAAACATACTGTACTTGGATATTTGACTACCCCATAAGGCAACTGATTAAATGGGTGCAAGCCATTCTGCATATTGATGGTGAGATATAGCTTGATTTTTCATCCAGTGCTATTTGCTGATAAGCTTGTGACACATTTAGCCAACTGTAGCAAATGTTTTTCCTCCAGTTAGCATAGTATACAAATCCTTTGGTTTAAGAGTAGGGCACTGATACACATTCAGCCAAGTTTTTTTTATTTTTATTTTTTTAACCAGGTATAGCACACGAAGCTGAAAGCTTTTTACAGGAGCGACCTGGGAGCACACGGAGGTTAAGTGACTTGCTCAGGGTCACACAGTATGCAAGTGGAAGCTGCGGGATTTAAACCCAGGTCTGGTCTGCTGGATATCACCAGATTTGTAGCTCAGAGCCTTAGACCACTGCGCTGTACTGCCTCAGTAAAATTTTAGATCTTTTTATCCCCATAGTTCCTGAACCCACCATCTGTTTTGGGTACACACACACAATATGTGCTGCCCATTCACTGCAAATTACTGGGAACATTCTATCCTCCTGTTCTACTTTTTTCAGTTGCTGATTTACAGCTTCCCACAGAGTGTAGGGTTTACAAAACTGCTACCATTTATTTTTCAGATAGGTACATTTCATCAACGCCATGTCTGCTGTGAACCTGGAATTAAATTGTGAACACAGCATTTCTACTTCACCAGTAACATTCTGTTCCATGGACCAATCTAGTTTTAACTTATGAGCCCAATTCTGACACATACAGTGATAGCCACAACACCATTGTTTTCAATGGGAAGGTAACTAAATCAGCCTAAACTACCTTAAGGCATGCTGCAATGAGGGAGAAATTTTTTATGGCCAACACTGTTAGTGCAGGGTCATTCCCTTTTTCCACATGCAGTTCTACAGTAAATATACCACCCGATCATGGGGCATGTTATAGTAACAAGAATTTCACCTAATAGTCCCAATATTTGATCAGTGTATATTTTTAACACTGAACTTACTGGCAGTAGCTTCACATTTTTTTATTCTTATATTTGTACAATGTTTCAGAATTAAATACTGGAGGACAGCAGATGTAATCCCCTTATACAAAAGTGGGAACAAAGAGGAAGCAGGGAACTACAGACCAGTCAGCCTCACCTTGGTAGTGGGGAAGATCATGGAAGCACTACTGAAGGAGAGATTGGTGGAACATCTGGTTGTCAATGGACTACAGGACCCAAGACAGCATGGTTTCACCAGGGGGAGGTCATGTCAGACCAACCTCATTGAATTTTTGACTGGGTGACTAGGAGGTGGATCAGGGGAGGGCAGTGGACATGGCCTATCTGGACTTCAGCAAGGCCTTTGACACTGTGCCACATAGAAGACTATTACACAAACTGGGGAATATGGGTGTGGGCAGGACAGTAGTGTGGTGGGTAGGTAACTGGCTGGGTGGCAGGACACAGAGGGTGGTGGTAAATGGCTGTCACTCCACAGAGGGAAGAGTGACCAGTGAGGTACCACAGGGATCAGTGCTGGGACCGGTCCTATTCAACATCTTCATCAGTGACATGGCGCAGGACCTAGAAGGTGGAATTTCACTGTTCGCTGATGACACAAAGCTCTGTAACAGAGTAGACACACCAGAGGGTGTAGACAGAATGAGAAGCGACCTGCAGAAACTTGAAGAATGGTCAGGGGTTTGGCAGTTGAAATTCAATGCAAAGAAGTGCAAGATAATGCATATGGGGCACAAAAACCCTGGCACAATATATCAGTTGGGGGGTGAAGATATAGCATGCACCAAGCAGGAAAGGGATCTTGGGGTTATCATCTCTGATGACCTCAAGGTAGGAAACAGTGTGACAAGGCAGCTGGTAAAGCAAATAGGATGCTGGGATGTATAGGCAGGGCATCACCAGCAGGAAAAGGGAGGTCATAATTCAGCATACAAGACACTAGTGAGGCCCCACCTGGAGTACAGTGTACAGTTCTGGAGACCATACCTACATAAGGACATAGATAGGGTGAGAGAAGGTTCAGAGGAGGCAACAAAGATGGTGCATGGATTGCATCACAAGTCCTATGAAGACAGGTTGAAGGAACTGAACATGTACTCCTGGAGGAGAGGAGGAGAGAGGGATATGATAAAGACATACAAGTATCTTACAGGGAGGAACAGGGTGCAGGAAAACACTATTTTTAAGTGAAAAAGATGTTCTAGGACTAGAGGGCATGGGATGAAG
The DNA here is from genome assembly GCA_016271365.2 of Neoceratodus forsteri. Classification (NCBI taxonomy): domain Eukaryota; kingdom Metazoa; phylum Chordata; order Ceratodontiformes; family Ceratodontidae; genus Neoceratodus; species Neoceratodus forsteri. The sequence goes on along the minus strand of CM057452.1, from coordinate 1,545,036,896 downwards.
CTGGAGGAGGATGATTCAGAGGAAACGTGAGGAAGAATTTCTTCACAGAATGGGTGGTGGACAAGTGGAACACCCTGCCAGAGGAAGTGGTGGGGGCTGAAACAATCACGGGATTTAAGAATGCATGGGATAGACATAAAGGAATTCTGGAGGTCAGGGGTAAGGGGCAACAGACTTCTAGGAAAACAAACTGAACTTACAAGCTCAAATGGGCAGACTGGGTGGGCCATAGGCCCTTATCTGCTGGCACTGTCTATGTATCTATGAATGTATGTATGTAACTGCTCCCATATCTATGCAATTAGTATTGATTATTGTAATGCCTATTCTGATTTTTACACCTTTTTTATCATCATATAACATGGCTTTGCATATTCACTATCACTGGTCCCAACAGAGTACAGTTTATTTTCTTCACTGACAGATCTTCTTTAGGTTGTTCAATACTGCAAAAAGACAATATCTGTTGTGTAGATGTGACAGTTATCGTAGTTCTCAAGTAGCAGGTCCTTAAAGGAGGGACTCATGTGCATTGATCCATGGCCAGTTGATGTAATTCAGTCTGTTTGCTGGCTCAGGTCAGATATCCCATCTGGTGGTATATCCTCCAGTGCACTGAACTGATATGACTTGAACCAGCAGTGCTGTGGTGGAGGATTTATCCTATTGCATTGTTAGCAGGTGACTTTTAAATGTTCTGGTTTTGTACTAGTGAACATTATCCTTAATGAATCCAAGACATTTGTTTTAACTTGCTTCTGGAAAATGTTGTAAGCTGTGATTAGTTGCCCCAAAAGTATTGGCTACATTCAGCAATTCTTTTGACTCGGTGCCATACGGAAGGTTGCCAAAGAAGCTGGAGGACCTGGGCATGGCTAGGCACAGAGTGGTAGGAAACTGGTAGAGGGAGAGGCAGCAGATGATGGTGATAAATGGGGTCAAATCAGAAGAGAAGGAGGTCATGAGTGGGGTGCCACAGACAGGGATCTGTCTTAGATCCTGTGCTCTTCAATATATTCATCAGCAACATTGGAGAGGATGTCCAGGGCAAGTTGTGTCTCTTTGCAGATGACATGAAGCTCTCTGTTAGGGAAGACAGTGACCAGGGATTAGGGAGATGCAGAGGGATTACAAAGGCTAAAGAGGTGGTCTACAGCTTGGCTGTTGAAATTCAGTGCCAACAATGCAAGTTTATGCACCTAGAGAAACAAACATGACAGAATACTGGATGGGAAGGGTTAAACTGGCACTATGACAGAGGAAAGAGACCTGGGAGTCATCATTAGTGACTCAATCAAACAATCACGCCATTATAACAAGACCTACAGTATTTTAAGGCTAGTAGGATGCTGAGGTGTAGTAGAAGGAGTACCGACAGCAGGAAAAAGGATATACTACTACCTCTATATAGGGCAATTGTGAAGCTGCATCTGGAATACTGTTCTCCATTCTGAAGTCCTCACCCAAGAAAGGACAGGGACAGGCTGCAGACAGTGCAGTGCAGGGTGACCAAGATGATTCAGGGTCAGTGGGACAGATTTTATGAAGACTGTCTGAAGTCACTGAATATGTACAGTACTCACTGGACACCAGGCAAGAGAGGGGGGTTATGATAGACATTGAAGGGAATAAACAAGATGAGCTGCAGGGAACTATTTAGCAGGCATGCAGAGTCAAGAGCCTGAAGTCATGAGTGGAAAGGGAAGGGGGGAGTTTACGAGAGATGTGAGGAAGTTCTGTTTTATGGAAAGGGTGGTGGAGCCATGCAACAGTCTGCCAGAGGGGTTGGGAGCTAAGACCATAAATGGTTTCAAACATGGTTGGAAGAGAGTGAAAGGTTTGGTAGTTGCTCAGGTTGGCAGCAGTAGGGAGGTGAGCAGGAGGGTGCAGTGGGAGGAATAAAACCCTCTACGGACAATAGGTCCCAGGGTAGATAGGGAACTCTGGGAAGACTAGATGGACTTTTGGTCTTTTTCTACCATCATTGTCTATGTTTCTTTGTTTCCATGTTTCTATTTCAGTGCCTCATGCTGGGTCAGCATTTCAGGATTCCATAAAATTCTAAAAATGGCTGTGAAGCTGTAGCCTCATAATGGTTATTCATTCTGGTTGGTTCCCAAGCCAACTACAGGAGGAAAACCAAACATGCAGTATACTTTGCAATGATTTCCCCTAGTTGTTGCCTTTGGCTAGTGAACATAATCTTTTAGCTACCACATTTTTCTTTGGAAAATAATAATAAACTTTATTTGTAAAATCTTTAACATAAATCCAAAGACCTGAACAGTAGAAATGAGCAATTCATGCAGGTGAATAAAATACAAGAACATTATCACTGTTCAATGCAATCCAGGTAGATTAAGGCATTGAAATATAAGAATATTAGATCACACATGCCAAAGCTGAGGAATTAATGTGATAAAGGGCAGACTGACCTAATAGCATTGGTCAGTGAGCCACATGAACTTCAAAAGCCTGACAGTACATGTGAGTTAACATATTTTTAAAGTAACTGTCAGTACAAGCCCAGATATTAGATGGCAGCCAGTTCCATAGTTGAGGGCCAGGGATCAAGAAAGTTCTGTCACCATAAGAGTCTTGAAAGTCTCTGATTATGAGATAAGCAGAGGAGGGCCGCAGGGAATGGGTAGCAGAATGTCCATGGAGCAACGTGCTCAAATACACTAGGTAGGAGCAATCCCGTGGCAGCATTTCAAAACCTTCAGCATGATTTTGAAATCGACATATTGTTGCACTGGGAGCCAATGGAGATATGCCAGAACTGGGGAGATATGATTGATTTCCTTTGTGCGCACCAGGAGCCTGGTGGCAGCATTTTGGATGAATTTGTAGTCAGTAGCATTTCTTTGAAGGCAGGCCAGCAAGGAGGGAATTGAAATAATGCAGGTGTAAGAAAACAAAAGCGTAAATGAGAGTAGCTGCAGTTCCCTGATTTATGGAGGACTGCATTTTGACGATGTTGTACAAATGAAAGACAGTAGACTTAATAATGTTACTGATATAAATGTCTAGTTGTACTGTAGGATTCAGTGTGGCTCCAAGGTTGAGTACAGGAATGCAGGCCCAGTTTAGACTGAGGGAAGGGTATTAAAATGTTTTCTCTGTTGCTTATATAAAGCATTGGTTTGGCCACATTTGGAATTCTGTGCTCTGTTTTATGCAAAGAATTGCAAGAAAGACATACTGGAGAACATGGCTGGATTAACCTGTATGCTAATTACTCCATGGCGTAGGGCCCCGAGGTTCAGGAGGGGCCCCCACTGTTAACTTATTTACAGCTACTTTCTTTAAATCTGGCTGTACTGGACAACTGCTGACAGGCCAAATTGCCCAAAAAGCAGCCCCCTCCTTGGAGTCAGTCAGCCCCCCCACCTCACTGAGTCAGCCCGGTGAATGATTACCCTCCCCTGCAACTGCTCTGAGCAAGTGAGCCTCTCAGTTTCTCTGACTGCTGCTCCAGCTTCACCTCTGATCCACCCTGACCCCACCACACACAACCAATCATGTCCATCAGAGGTCCTCTGGAGGTGTGGCTACTGGGGAGCAGGAATCAGTGTGTGCATGTGCATGGCATCAGGACATGTGGCCGGGCAGTAATGAGCAGTAGAGGAGGAGAACGAGAGACAGCTGTGGCAGTCAGTCGTCAGTGCCGGTGGTTGGTCTCGTCTATCAAAGAAGAAGAGTCTCTATCTAAAGACACAAAAGTAGGCCACGGGGGGTCACCCGGAGTCAGATTTGGCTTCAATACAGCATCACATGCTGCTGGTGGTTTCAGTGTAGCCACTAGCCAGGGTCAGTCAGTGCTGCTGCTAGTTTGGCCTTTGGTCCTGCTGTGACTATGAGGAGTCCTCCCATGCCGGGCCACGCTGCAAAGCTGAGTTGTGTCACCACCACCTGTGTGATCTTGAGAAAACAATCAAAAGGACAGACTGGACTCATCAAAGTCACATTCACATCAGTCAGGCCACACCAGGTATGTTGTGTTGACTAGTTTTCTGTGTGCTGCAGTGTCCAAGTCATTAGTGCTGCAGAAATAACTAGTTTTATTGCATTGGAGAAACAAACTAAGCTGTGGCTGGCTGCCTCTGGTCATGGTCTGTCTGTGACTGTTCAGTAACCTGAGCAGTGTACTGATGAGTCTTTAATAAGATTTGAGTTTGGCACTGTGTAGACCATGGGATACTAATAAGTCTCCTGAGGGGAACTAACTTGTGCGACTTGCTCTTGTTGGCACAGTTTTGTCTTGGTTTGATCTGAGTCATATACATTACTGGGAAGTTGCATCAGGTTGCTCTAGGAAACTTAATTTCTGAAGTGACTGCAGTCAACACCTGCAGGTCCTGCAGGGTTCTTAAGGCTCCGTCTTTTTGGCACAACTCTGTTTAGCTGCTTTGGCATCAATGACTTGGAGTAGGGGCAAGAATATAGCAACTCAGCATTGGCAGCAAAGCAACTTCAGGTTGACAACAAAACTATAAATGACAATGGAGAAGGAGGAGAGGAGACAGTGGGAGAACAGACAGAATTGAGGACAAAGATAGCTGCACAGAGGGTGATTGTGGCAGATGCATTGCAGAGGCAAGGAGCTTGAGCATGTCTCAGGTTTGGAGCTCGAAGGAGTCTTGAGCGAGGAAATAATGGGAGGAAGCTGTGAGCCCCACTAACTACTTCAATACATGCTTCAGTTTTTTGGTTTTGGCAGAGAGAATAGGTATTCAAGGAGGCATGTGCAGGGAGATCGTGGCAGCTACAATCCCCATTTTTATTAATTTATTTATGTGGAATTTGAATTTGATATCTGGGCAGGCAGGGCACACTAATTGAAGTCTAATGTCCAGATGTGTCTCAGGGGAGGGAAAAAAAGAGGAAGAAAAGAGGATCCACAATTAATAATAACAAAAATAGTTACAAGGTACAGTAGTGGCAAGTGAAAAACAAGACGAGTTAAAGGTAACTAAAAAGTGAACATTTACAAAATGTTAATATTGTACTGATAAAATGTTTCTTTGTGCAGTAATTGGTCATTCTGAATTGTGTTGTTTATAGTCACGGGCATGTGACCAGTCAAGTCATGTGGCATAACACATAGCATTATAAACCACGTCCTGCTTGAGTACCCTGGTCGTTACTGCAGAAGAGTGGAATGTTGGCATTTAGGGGCCCCCGGGCCTCAAGATATGACTTGGAGTACGGCCCCCACATCTATTAATCTGGCCATGCTGGAGAAGGTTCAAAATGGGACAACAACGATTATCTGGGATCTGGAGGAGATGGAGTATGGGCTGAGACTGTAATGTTTGGGTGTTTGCAATGAAAAGATAAAACTGAATAAAATAATACCAGTGTGTAAAATACTGAAAGGTATGGAGAAGGTAGATACCAGTACAGCGTTTCTCAGTTGAGGCCACAGTGGTCCTGCAGCAACCAGGACAGTTTTATGTAGCCACATAGCTCTTTAGAGCTCCAAATATATACAGTATGTCATGCAACTGGAAGTTTTGCAGCTTGATAAAATACAAGAGATTAATTTTAAGGACTAGGCAGCAGTAATGACTTACAATATGTAATGTGTTAAAAGGTTTTTTTTCTGGATGTGGGGGGATTCAAAATAAAAATTGAGGCCACCACTAAGTTCTAGTGGCCACACTTTGGGGCTACTAGTATTTGAAACTTGAGAACCAGCACTAGTAGGCTATTTGCTAGACTGTCTTGCTTAGACTTCTGTAAATTCTAACTGTTCCTCTTGTGAGATTTATGCAACAATGCCATTGTAACAGAACAACTTTGTAAACAGGGCTTCTGGCCCTGACAGTTATATCCTGTTTAAAAATGAAAGTCTACACTAATACATTTAGTTTCTCAGGAAAAGAAACTGTCAGGAACAGAAACTGGAGGGGAAGGTTTCACATTAGAAAATACGACTTCACCCAGATGGTGATAGGTGTGTGAGGAAAGCTGCCTCAAAGGCAGTCAGAACAAATACGGTGCTGTTTTTCCAGTCATTTCAACATAACCTGTGTGACATATAAGCAATAATACATGACAGGGTGTTGGCTGTGCTGTAATAATTACTGTATATACCCTGGGTCGGTTGTGCAGCATGAGACAAAAGCTGAATACTTCAACCATGAAGGGATGTATAATTATTACAAAACAACATACATGCCCTGGAATGTGTTATTGCACCTATAAAATGTGTTAAGAAGTAAAAATAAATATTAAAAAATACAGTATTTAACTCAACAAAATTAAGTGTATCCTTTGACAGTGTTAAAATCCCAACTCATGTACACACACACACACACACACACACACACAGACACACAGACACACAGACACACACACACACACACACACACACACACCAGAATGCCTATGTAGAACCAGGACCTCAATTGTATTCCTAACAGGGTTAGCAGCAGACATTTCCCTGTTAAGCTAGTAAGGATAGGAGGGAGATTTTCATGATCAGCAAAGGAATACTAGAAATGAAAACTATGAGTAGTTCTTAATTTGGTAAAGTTGAGTACCGTATCTTCTTGAATTAGCACCTGTGCTTGAATAAGAGCCTGCCCAAATAAAAGCCGGTGTGCTCAGTTTTTTTTTAATAAGCGCCTGGTCTCAATTAATGTGCCAGGGTGGTGCAAAGCCGACCACAGTTAACACTTTTCTTATTTAAGTGCAGGGTGCGATTAACGTGGTTTGCATAACAAGCACACCAAACATCACACCTCTCACAGTCTGGAAGTACTACTAACCGGCCCATTAAGTAGGTGTTAGGCAGGGCTATATCTAAGAAGAGAAAGATTTCAAGCTGCAGACATTAATGTTCTAAAACCCACTGGAATTCTGTATGAGTTGCAAGAACTGCCTAAAGTTACCTGTGAAGCAGATGCAACACCTGAACCAGAACAAGAAGTTGCAGAAGAAACTGCTAAAAATAAACTGGCAGTTGGGGACAGTGACAACGAGTGATTGCTTCTTTTTATGAACTTGCCCTTTTTTTTGATGCGGAAATAAAATTACAACATACGGTATTAATCGCTGCTGTGCCTCTTAGCATGTATATTGGTAACCACCCAAACCCACCTCACCTTCTTTAGCTGCAATAAATAAAACTAAGTGCCTAGTCCTGAATAAACACCTGTTCAAACAAGCGCCTGGGGGAATGATGTTAGGAAACAAATGAGAGCCTGGGCTCTTATTCAAGCAGATACGGTATGTATGAAAGACAAGGAGAATGGGGAGAAACAACATCTAAGGCTGGGCTGTGAGACACAAAGTGAAACCCCAGTACTTCAGCCATCAAGGAGCATGCAAGTATTATGTCACAAACCCAGGAGTGTGTTATTCCACAAACTGGGCAAAGAAGTAACAATAAAAAAATGTTTTTATACATCCACACACATGCTTGTGGAAAAAAACTGACTGATCCAGAAGCTGCTTTAAAGCGCTTACATATTATTCATTATCAGTGCATGTAGCTTGGGGGAGCAAGCACACTTATCCATTCTTGACATTTTGTACAGCCACGATTTGTCAAGTAGCTGTGTTTTCTCTTGTTATCGTTTGTACCAGCAGCACCTCTGTACTATTCAGAGATGCCTTTTCTGTTTACTCATTCAGTAGATGGAATATTTCTGAAATACAAGAATTTAAAACTCTGCACAATTCCACTAGAAGAAATCTCCTCTAACACACACACATACACACACACATACACCAGAATGACTCTTATAGAGACAGGGGGCCAATTTTCAAATGGGTTAGAATGACGCAAGGGAGTTGCGTCAAACGTGTTTGACACAAGTTGCATCAAATGGATCCAGGGATAGCTGCAGCAAAGCCCCCTTGTACCAGGGTTGCGGCCAAGACCCCAGTATGCCTGGACGCAAGTGCCCAGTCACAAGGGGGCTTGCACCATGGCGGGGCTGCCACTTCTCCTTTATTGGGATATTTAAAGCCCCACCAGGGATGCAGCAGGGTGCACAACTTAGGCCAGCCAGAAGGTGGTCTAAGTGGTTGTGGTAGTGGGACTCCAGAGGGCAGCAGGTAGTGGGATGCAGGAAGGGCAGGGGAGGACAGGGGGTAATGGGAAATTGTTTAACCAGGAAAGGCACACTAAGCCAGAGCTTGTTTCCAGGTGCAACCTGGGAACACAAGGAAGATAAGTGACTTGCTCAGGGTCACACAGTATGTAAGGGGGGGGTGATCGATGGGATTCAAACCCAGGTCTCCAGGTTTGTAGCTCAGTGCCCTTAACCACTATGATATACTACTGTCCATCACCCTGGAGTGCTCTTCCATCCAGCGGGGTGCCCATACAATGAACCTATGTGCAAAAAGGATCCCTTGGTAGTGACTCCCCCATCCCGATGCTGAGGTATAAGCACTGGTGCAATAGTGCCTCCCCTGTGATCCCCAAACACCCCCAAGAGGACTGGAGGACTTGCCCCCATGAAATAGTGCCCCCACACCCCCCAATCTGTGATACCCTCCAGGATCAAACATACCCACACTGGTCGCCCACTCCACTTGGTGGTCTTAGTGGCTAACCCTCCCCATCCCAACAGGCAATGGTCACCCAACCCACTCCCCCACCATCCCGACTGGTTTCTGTGACTGGTAGTACCCTCTGCACACCACCACGACCAGCCACAGAATACAATCACACAGATTGTGTAAATGTGCAGTACAGTTATGCGATCTGTGAGATTGCATTCTGTGGCTGGCGTGTGTGTGAAGGCAATGCCAGTCACAGAAGCTGGTCGTGGACAATGGGGGGAACAGGTGGGTGACCACCTGTCTGCTGGGGTAGGGAGGGTGGGGGGCTACTAGACCACCAGGTACACCACTGGCAGGTGTTATTGGGTATAGCATGGGCTGGGGTGGTGGGGATGGACTGGGACCAATACATGAATCAAACATTTCAGAGTAGGACACGGATCAGGGCTACTTATGACTTGGGGGGCACTATACAGGGATTGCCTGGGGGGTTGGCCACAGCCTGCTGATGCAGGCATTCACCACTGGTGGCACAAGGGTGCCCTGGCAGTACTGGGACAGTGGTCTATGGGGACAGACCACATCTACCACAGCCGGGCATTGGCTGCCCCATCTGTACCCTTGTTCTTGGCTTGCTGTTCCTTGGGGCACCTGGGGTGCCTTCTGCCCACACGTCTGGGGATGGGTCCTGGCCGTGGGCTACAGCCTCTCAATGCACCACTCTTCTTGGCACAAGGCTGCATCTTACGGCTATTCCAGGAGGTTTTCCTGCAAGTGGAAAACCTTCTAAAATAGCACCTTTTGAGTTTGCCACGGCTGCATCAGATGCAGTCCCCTACATTACGACAAGTTGTGTCCAATGCAGGCGGCTTTGAAAATTGAGCTCAGGGTCTCAATTTTATTTACGGCATGGTTAACAGAAGGTATTTCCTTTGGAAGGCTGGTAGTGCTAGGAGAGTACTTTTTTTTTTATCAGCAGCTTGGAACACTAGAAAAGTAAAAAAAAGCTGAGAAAAGAACCATTGGTTCAAGTGGGCCTACCTGGTTAACTAAATTCAGTAAATAAATAAATAAAAGTATTACTTAGTTTAAATTTGAGTATGGTAGAAAGGCAAGTGGTAAGTATAATGTGGAGAAACCACATATATATATTTTTTCAGTTCAGTGAAGGTTTGCTTTTTAATGTCTAGATGAAGGTTTTTCTTGAGGGGGGAAATGTTTTCCTAAAAGTTATTAAGAGGAAGTAGTGATACGGCTTTGCTGACAAGTCCTAGACCATAGTCTACTGTAATAATTGCACAGCTTGGAGAGGTTATTAGCCAAGCAGGACGCATGATTTCTCCAAACATTTTATAAAACTCAGTAATAATTATAATGTGATGAGGGCTGTATGTTCTCAGGTTCAGCAGGCAATCAAATGAGATGTGCTTGCACAACACAGTAATGGCTTTGGCAGGTAGATTAGTGTGATGCTGGCAGAGAACTGCAAGAGGAAGGAGGTGCTGCAAGAACTATATTTCTCTACTTTAGTCTCTACTGGGACTAGAGAACTAGAACTCTACTATTGGGACCTTCAATTTAGGGTAAAAACAAACAAATAAACAAAAAGAGTTAGTGTGTTTGTCTGAGTTGGGGGAGTGGCTTAACCAGAAAGAAGCCAGGTGTTTAGGATTTAAACACTGTCCTTGATACAGTAGCTCCTGGCGGAGAACAGCAAGAGGAAGGAGGTGCTGCTATTGGGGCTAAAGAACTAGAACTCTACTACTGGGTTCTTCAAATTATGGTAAAAACAAACAAAGACACAAAAAAAATGAGTTAGTGTGTTTGAGTTGGCTGAAGTGAATTGTTATCTGTGCAGTTACCTAGGTGTAGGAAGAGCTTTAAATTAGGGGGACTGGCTTAACCAGAAAGAAACCAGGTGTTTAGGATTTAAACACTGCTCTAGATAGTTTCTGGCAGAGAACAGACAGAGAACAGCAAGAGGAAGGAGGTGCTGCTAGAACTATACTTCTCTACCGGGACTATAGGTATACCGAGCAAGTAAGGAAACTACTGAGAAATATAGGAACTTCCTGTCTCAGAACAGGAAGATCAGGACCTTTAAGGGCACAGAGGCAGTAGGTAGTAGGGAAACAAAAAAATATATATATATATAAAAATAAACAGAGGAAAGAGTAAGTATTCAAAACAACAGTTAAGGGGCCAGAAATAAGACATGATGGGAGTGGTGCAGTGCAGTGGCTGTGGAGCAGCAGTCTTCCAGGAGACATTCTGGAGGATGTGGTGTTGTCCAATCTGCAGGCACCTCTCTGGGCTGAGGGAGGAGGTTGCTCATCTCCAAGCTGAGTTGACCAGGATTTGGGGGACCTCCTCTCCCTCCCAGGGACCACCAGAGCCACTGCCACTGCCTCAGAGGTTGCCAAGAAAGAGGAGCGGTTGGACCACAGTGGGCTCAGGGAGGGTAAGGGTGGTGGAGCAGAGGTGCATCTCTCCAGCTGTACCTCTCCACAATTTGTATGCCACTCTGGCAGAGTGTGGTTCCTCTATAGAGACACCCGCAGTGGAGACCAAGGAGGATGTTGGGAACCTCCACAAAGGAGACCAACAGGAGGGTGGCATGGGACCCCACAGGGGTAGGAAACAACTAGTGGTGGGGACTCCATTGTTAGGAAGGAAGAACTGGGGGGAGGGAGGGAGAGTGAGGTGCCTGCCAGGCGTGCATGCTGAGGGACAGGGGTGAATCCTCAGGATCACGGGAGTAGCTGCATGGGGAAGGGAGCTGGATGTCATTGTCCACCTAGGGACAAATGACCTGGCTGGGAAAGGGATCAAAACAGTTCAGGAGGAGTTTGTGGAGTTGGGGAGGGGCCTTAGACAAGTAGCATGCACGGTAGCCTTTCGGAGGTGCTGCCTGCCTATGGTATGGGTGAGGCTAGGGTGCTCCACACCAGGGGATTCAATCAGTGGTTGAAAAACTGGTGCAGAGCTCAGGTGTTTGGCTTCATTGGGGACTGGGGGTCCACCTGGAATGATGCAGTCTTATACTGGCACGATGGTCTGCATCTGTCCAGGAGGGGAATCAGGATCCTAGGTGATAGGTTTAAATGCGTCATTGGCAAGCATTTAAACTAGCCAAGGGGGAGGCACTGGAAAGGAGCAGGGAAATCCTGGCCCCCCCACAAAATATCAGGGTAGTTAATGAGGTAAGCACCAAGATAGAGATGCCGATAGGGAGACTGGCAGGGGTAAATGGAGAAAATGACAAAGGCAGTAAGGACAAGGATGGGGGGGAAAGGGGTAATGCCATCAAGAAATGGAGGGTAATGAGAACCAATGCCTGTAGTCTGGGCAACAAGCTTCCTGAACTGGTGGCCTTGATGGAAGAGAGATGCCTGGATATTGTGGCAGTCACAGAAACATGGTACTGCACACAGAGAACCATGACTGGGATGTTAACATACCAGGGTACACAACCTACAGGAGAGACAGGGAGGGTAGAAGAGGGGGAGGAGTAGCTCTCTATGTAAGGGAAGGGATAAAAGCAATGGAACAAAAGAGTAAACAGGGAGGAGAGTAGGCACTGTGGGTCACCTTAGAGACTGAAAATGGCACCACAATCTGCACAGGGGTAGTATACAGATCCCAATCCCAGGGGGAGGGAATGGACAAGGATATGATAGAAGGCATCCTTAGGATGGTAGAGAAAGGGGAGATATTGTTGATGGAAGACCTGAATATGCCAGATGTTAACTGGAGCATCTTTGCTGCAGCCACATCCAAGAACAGGGCCATTCTCGATGCCCTACAGGGGGCATGCCTCAGACAGCTAGTGTTGGAACCCACTTGGGATGGAGCAATCTTAGACCTCATACTCTCAAATGGGGACAGTGAGAGGATCTCAGATCTAGAAGTGGGTAGCCATCTGGGAACAAGCGACCACCGAACAGTGTGGTTCACGATAAACTCAGATGCAGAATCAAGCAATACAAAAGTGGGGGTACTGAACTTTAGGAGAGCTGACTTTGTCAAAATGGGACAGTGCCTTAGAAAAGCACTAGCAAACAGGCAAGAAGGAGGGGTGCAGCAACAATAGTGATACATCAAAACTGCCATCACAGAGGCAACAAGCCTTTGTGTAAAGCAAATAAACAAATCAGAACGAAGGAAAAAACACTATGGTTCTCAAAAGAGGTGGCGGGGAAGGTTAGGGAGAAAAATATAGCATTTAGGAAGTATAAAGAAACATAGAACGAGCAGGACAGAGAACTGTATCAGTTAAGGCAGAAGGAAGCAGGGAAGGCAGTCATAACAGCAAAGGCCCAAACTGAGGAAAAGATAGCCAACTTGGTTAAGAAGGGGGATAAAACCTTTTATAGGTACATTAGGGAGCGCAGAAAGACAATGGGAGGGATAGTGAGGCTGAACAGAATAGAATGAACAGTCGGTGGGCAGAGAGGGACAGTGAAAAAGCAGGGATACTGAATGAATACTTCTGCTCAGTATTCACAAAAGAGGAGAAGGGGAGATACCTAATCCAATTAACAGAAGCACTCTGGATAAGTGGGGGTCGATCACAGTCCTTTCACAGAAGAAAGGGTCCGCAAAGAACTCCTAAAATGGAAGATGGACAAAGCCATGGGGCCTGACGGGATTCACCCCAGAATGATAAAAGAATTAAGGGAAGAACTAGCGACACCACTGACTACCCGGATGTGATTCCCCTTCACAAAAGTGGGAGCAAGACAGAGGCAGGAAACTACAGACCTGTCAGTTTGACCTCGCTAGTAGGGAAAATGATGGAATCACTTCTGAAAGAAAGAATTGTTGAATACCTAGAGGCCAGTGGGGCACAGAACCCAAGGCAGCATGGATTCACAATGGGAAGATCATGTCAGACAAATCTAATTGATTTCTTTGACTGGGTGACCAAAGTAGTAGATGAGGAAGGGGCTGTGGACATGACCTACCTAGACTTTAGCAAGGCATTTGACACAGTCCCACACAAAAGATTTACTAAACAAATTAGCCAGCCTTGGAGTGTGTCCCAGGGTGGTAGCCTGGGTAAAACATTGGCTGGACAACAGGACACAAAAGATGATAGTAAATGGAGTACACTCTGAAGAAAGGGGGGCTACTAGTGGGGTACCGCAGGGTTCAGTACTGAGTTCAGTCCTCTTTAATGTCTTTATAAGTGACATTGCAGAGGGACTGGAAGGAAAAGTATGCCTCTTTGCAGATGACACAAAGATCTGGAACAGGGTTGATACACCAGGGAGGGTGGAAAGGGTGAGAAGGGACTCGGCAAGGTTGGAAGCAGTATAGAGCAGTGGTTTAAGGCTCTGAGCTGCAAATCTGGAGAACTGGGTTTGAATCCCACAGCCCCCACTTGCAGACTGTATGACCCTGAGCAAGTCACTTAACTTCCCTGTGCTCCCAGGTTGCACCTGTAAACAAGCTTTCAGCTTAGTGTGTCTCACCTGGTTAAACAATTGTAATTGGAGGAATGGTCAGAAGTATGGCAGCCTAGATTTAATGCAAAGAAGTGCAAAATAATGCACCTGGGAAACAAAAACCCAGGGGAAGAGTACACAATGGGGGGGGTAGTAACAACAACAAAAATGGAAAGGGACCTGGGGCTAATCATATCAGATGACCTAAAGGTTAGCAAGCAATGTGAGAAGGCAGTAGGGAGTGCTGGGGAAGGGGGGATACTGAGATATAGAGGGAAAGGCATCACCAGCAGAAAACAAGAAGTTGTTATCCCTCTGTACAAACAGTTGGAGAGAGCCCATCTGGAGTACTGAATCCAGTTCTGGAGACCCCATCTCTGCAAGGACATAGACAGGATGGAGGCAGTCCAGAGGAGGGCAACTAAAATGGTGCAAGATTTGCAAGAGAAGCCATATGAGGAGAGACTAAAGGAGCTTAATATGTATACCCTTGAGGAAAGGAGGGAGAGAGGGGACATGATTGAAACTTTTAAGTACCTTAGTGGAATCAACAAAGTCCAAGAGGGTAGCATCTTTCAGAAAAAGAGATGTGCAAGAACAAGGGGACACAATTTTAAGATAGAGGGGGACGGCTCAGGGGCAATGTGAGGAAGTATTTTTTCACAGAGAGGGTGGTGGACGCATGGAACTGCCTTCCTGAGGAGGATGTGGGGTCTAAAACTGTGGGAGAATTCAAGAATGCATGGGACAGACATAAGGCAAGTCTTGTGGGAGGGGGTAAGAAGACATGGGCTGTTGGTTAATTAGGATCTGCAGTTTATCCAGTAGGTAGGGAAATGGGCAGACTTGGTGGGTCAAGTGGTCCTTATCTGCCATCAAAGTCTATGTTTCTATGTTTCTATGATACAGAGTTTGGCAGTTTAACTCGCTGTCCCCATCACAGGAGCTACCACTCTTTTGAGGTACCACAAGCTCATTCCTGTAGTAAAAGGACCCTTGAGGGGTGCTCCACTTCTAAAGGTTCCACAGAAACAGAATCCCTGGACTAAAGGTGCCTTAGGGGATTGCAGCTGAATCCCATAAATAGAGCCACCACAGGAAGAGGGGGAGAATTGTGGAGCAAAGCGAGCTAACGTCCAAAGGATGCTAGTACATGTGCTTTTGAATAGCGCTCAGTGGGGTTGGGTGCAAGCTGCTCACTGTTTCACCTAACCCCAGGCAGATAGACATTAAATTCACTGGCTCAGTGGGCAACCAAATACATATAAAGTTCTTGTGCAACACAATAGTGAACCCAGTAGGTAGATTTGTCTACTTAAGTGATGTAGAGCTTTGTCCATTGCTCTCTGTCCCCTTGAGAGGGACTACCACTGTTGTAAGGTACCACAAGCTCATTCCTGCAGCAAAGGAACCCCAAGGAAAGTTCCATCTCTAGAGGTGCCACAGGTATGAAGTCCCCAGAATAAAGTTACCCCAGAGAATTATAGATGAATACCCTAAAAATATAGAAGCCTAAGGCATGCATACCCATAATGAGAGAGGAAAAGGAGAGCTGATGATAGAGACATCCCTAGAAACAGGGTTACTAGTGACATGGGAATACACCAGTGATGAAGGAAGACACCACCCAGGCCCTACTCAGAGTGAAATTTATTAATTTTATGACCATCAGCATGAAGGAGAGAAAAACCCTGCCTGTGGGAGAAACCTCTGGAGAGCCAAGCCTTAGCTCACCATCCATCCAGACTGGATTCCGTTAAGTTTACAAACTCTATGAACATTGAGCAGTACTGTATGAACAGGACCTGCTGTTTCAAAATAGAAGAGGCAGTCTTTCTGAGGTGTGTAAATCCCTCTGTCTCGCATAAGACTTCCACCATCACATAGGAGCTACAGCTCTGCAACAAAGAAGTCCACACTCTTGAAGATGCCCCCTTGGAGGTGCAGAGGTGCTAGTCTAAGTAGTGAAGGAATTCTTCAGCCTTGTGTCATATGTTTCCACCTTCATGAAAGAGCTGTGGAGTACAGCCCTAAGATAAGAAGTCCAAACTCATGAGGATCCCCACCTCCTAGGATGGGCTTAGACTAACTTAATGCTTAAGGAATGTAAGAGTTACAAACCCCAAGGAGAAAGAGAAGACATGTCTTCTCAGAAACAAGTACCTAAACTATCAACCATGACCCATTGCTTTAGACTGGTAGTGAACTGTTTCAGACCTTTCCTTCTGCTTTACATTGGAGATTTCTACTCTCACAAGGACACAGTCCTGTGAGACAGAAGCCCACACTAATGCGGACCCCTCCCCATTTTTGAAGTGCATGGGCACTAAAGCCACATTGATGATCTTGAATGAGCCACAAGGCTCAGCCCAGTGATGGGGTTTACACTCATAAGGACTCCCCTTTGAATTCAGGGGGTAAGGCCTCCAAGCTAATGGAAATTCATTATGGCAGAGACCTCAAGGAGAAGTAGAAGGCTTGATTAAAACAGCTGTTTTAGACATAGCCACCCCATTCCTCTTCTTTGAATGCAAGACCCATAGAAAGTAATGTTTGAGCCAAGCTGTTCAGACACAAAGCCCAAAGGTCATGTGAAGTCATTTAGGGATGAAAGATTATGATGCCCTTGAGGGGCACCTAGCAATGGGGTAGGAACCTGATAGACATTAGGGCATACTGGGGCAAAAGTCTGGCAGTCAGAGGGTATGCCTAGTAGTCATCGGGGTGAGTGCCCTAAGTATAAATGTATGGTAGGTAAGAATTTATGGTAGTATAGCTGCATAGGGCATAGCCCTGCATGAAGTATGAGGGTATAAGTGCTGAGCACCAAGGAGAGAAGCTGAGTGACTGCCAGGGCAGACTGGTGGGAATTACTGCTGGCCAAGGTGAGGAGGATCTAGCATCACAGAGGATGCTCTCCTCCTCTGGGGAGAGTGAGAGACTACTGCCACCCCATGACAGCCACCTGGGTGAATACTAGTGGCAGTACATGTGTCAGTGTATGCAAGTGCTAGAAAGTGCAGATTGACTGGGAGGGGCTCAAGCACTACGTGCACATACCGGCTCTCAGCAGCTGCTTCCATACATGGGAAGGGGAAGAAAAACCGAAACATGACCTCAGCAGAGCAGCATGATGGCCCTGCTCTCCTACAGACTCATCATCTGGTGAACTGGCTCTCTCCAGGTGACACTGGAGGGGGTGGGGCACTCATCAAAAAGGTCCCTATACACTTATTTCTGATGTGTCTTCTTTTATGTTTACGTGGATCCCAACATTTTACTATGTAGGGATTCTTCTGGAGATTATTTTTAATTTTGTAAAGTCAGATAAAGTAAATTAGACTTGAATTGGTTTCATAACATACAAAATTAATCAAGTACCAACAGTACTGAGTGGCGCCAAGGTATGGATGTGGTTTTTTTGTATAATAAAAGACACATATACATGTTAAACAATGTACACACAGATGCAGCACAATACAGACACATGCAGGCATGCAAGCGTGTGCATACACATCGCAGAATAAACAAGAATACCCCACACAATACATAAACTCTGACGTGCTTTTTTTTTTTTTTTGAACTTATTGTTTTATGTCCCTTGTCTCCAGCCCCTCCTTCTCCTCAGGATGTCCAGGCACTTCCTTATCCTGCTGCCTTCCCCACCCATGGTCACCTGCCTCCATGGAGCCTCAGTTTGTCCCCCAGGCAGGACTGGGGTAGGGGGATATACCCCCAGAAATATGGTCACATTAGGCAGTGCCATGCTGGGGGAGGGGCTGGATTTACTGGGGCTGTTATTGTGGAAGTGCTGGGGTCATGCCTTTTTTCTTGTTTCAGGCCCTGGCATGTCACATGCTAAGATGTTGAAATGTGATAATGCACGCTGTGTGCATGTCCGCATGTCAACCTCTGCATTGTCCCCACCTTCCTCATGTGTCTTGAGCTGCACTACCATCTGTAGTCACCCAGGTGGGAGTATCGCATCAGAGAATGGACCCTGCCTCCATGCAGGAGGAAAGTGTCCTCTGAGATGCTTGCTCCTCCTCCCCTCGGCCAGTCCCTGATAATCCAAGGTCATTCCTGAACTCACTGCACCGATGGGACAGCACATACTCTGAAGTTTAACCTGATCAGTTCCTGCACTAGGGTCTCTGGAGTCAGTAGGATGCTTCTCGTTAAAAAAAAACATTTGTTATGGCTATGACTTTACAATTGATTTGTCTAGGAAACTTTTAAATACAAAACATTGCAATATGTTAGCTGTGCAATTCATTTAATAAATTTTATGTAAACAAACATGCAAAAATGATTCAATATAGGGTCAGTAGGGATGTATACTGATACATTCATAAAATTACAAGGTAATGAATCATGTAAACATAATGTAGCCACCTTTTACAGCCCTTTTAAGGGCCTTAAAAAGCCAAGGGACAGCCCCACTGCTGAAACAAACTTCTGCCGTTTCTTTGACCTTCAGGGTGTGTAACATTTGCAGAGCTACCAACACATCCCACCTATCTACCTCCCATCACCTGGCTGGTTCAGTGGGGTATTCTAAAGTTCAGAGCAGCAGCATGTGTAAACATTTCAGGTCTTTTTCACCAAAGCTCTAGCAGCCCTTGATCAGCAGTTTCTGTTCTCTGTCACAGCTGCTGGAATTTCGGATGGTCATTTAACTTTTGCAGGTGTAGGGAGTACAAACTTGTGATCAGCTTTCTTATCCTTCTGGTCATCCATCCACCCTCCCTGTGTGAGGTATGCGGGGGGGGGGGGTCAAACCACCACCACCAGTAGCAATAATAATACCAATAATAATAATCAGTAGTAATAGTGTTAGTATTATTTATATTGTCCATTCATTGTTACAGTAACTACTGCCAGCAAACCATTAGGCACTTGAATTGCTTGGAGCGAAACTGGGCTGTGAAATGGCTTTGCAGTGCTGAAAGCAGAACCTCATTTGTCTCCAGAGTAGTGGCTGTATCTTCCCTGTGTCTAAAATCTATTTTTTTTTTTGTTCAAACTTTATTTCTTCGCCACCTGCGGGGAACTGTCTCCGGCAGCCACTCACCCAGAGCTCTACCTCCTACCTGAAGCACCCTACTCCTCGCCCCATACCGACCAGAAGACCCCCTCGGCTCTGCACCCTCCAAGGTAGGGCAGCCCTATCCACCCAGAGTGGTCTATCTATAATCCAGTTTGCCAGTTGGATGGGGGGCCGGCACGAGGAGAGGTGCCTGGTCTTGGAGTGTGGCTCATGGTTTCATGGTGCCTTCACCCCACAGGCGAGGATTTCCTTAGTTATGCCCCTCCAGAGTACAGACGAGCAATGGCGTCTGCACAGTGTGCTGCTGATGCCCACCACCACTCCACCCCCTTCTGCCAGCACCACTGCTACAGAGCCCCTGATCTGCATCGGGGGCCGCTGGCAAGTGGTGCGGAACCTGCTACCCTCCCTGGGAGAGGAGATCAGTCCATCAGACACTCGAGCCTTTCCCTCCCCTGCTGACTTATGATGATCTGAGTCTGATCCCGAACCCAGGTCACTGGCATGGCGCGAAGTGTGGCATCCAGCACCTCAACCCTCAGTGCCACCAGGCCGGCCCTAAAATCTATTTTTATATCTTGGGTATTACTGTATGTGATAATTGAATTATGTTATATTGAATTTAAACCGTGTGATTTTATGTTTGTAATGGCCGATTCTTGCTGAACAAAAGAAAGCTAGGAACATAGATACATAGACAATGATGGCAGAAAAAGACCAATGGTCCATCCAGTCTGCCCACAGCACCCTATCTAACCCATAGATGCTAGAACTTCAGCACCCCCTAGCTTAAAGGCAGGCCCCTCCACCCCCAAATATCCATGGCACACAATAATTTCAGTGATTTTGAGTGATCCTGCATGACTAGGAGAGGAACTGACTAGACCCATGCAGGAACACAGCTTTAGATGGAAGGCAGGTAATGGTAACTGTTTTTAAGACAGAAAGCTGGAGGCCCACGATGAGACATTTCTACACAACAGCTGAGTTACTGACACTTTAATGCAGAGCAAAGTATTTTCCAGGTGCTAACTACAATTGAGTCAGCAATGTTTTTAATTAGCTTGCACGTACATAAGTTAGTCTTTGAGTCTCCTTGCAGCTATGCCCTGCCAATGACACCACTTGCTACTAGTGTTGATAACTGGTTGGCTATGCCCCTTCACCCACCCAACAATTATATGGAGTGATCATATTTTTTTTTTTTGCCTCAACTGTAAGCACTGAGATTATTATCTTGCATGGTTATGTAATTGATGCACATGTGTACCTGGAAAGTACACATGTGGTGTACTGGGGAAAAAACTAGAGCATATGTACCTGAAGTACAGTACTATATATGTGTATGTAAAAAAGCTATGGTAGCAGGGCACTGAATACTCCCACAATTAGTCTCAGCTTTATATGGTTAAGTCACTGTATTGCAGCTAGAGAACTAAGGCATAGAAGGAGCTGCAGACAGCGGAAGGAATTAAGAAGGGGGAGAAGCACTTATTTTGCTATGTAAGTGAGAAAAGTGACAAGAAGGACAGGATTGTTTGGCTTAAGAAAAGAGAGGAGCGGGTGGAGGATAATCAGGGAAAAGCAGAGATACTAAATGAATACTTCTGTCTTCACCTGGGAGAAGGATGGACCAGTGCCTTCAGGAGGGAGAACAGGAGCGGGGGGGGGGTGTGAACACAGCTGTAGTGACAAAGGAGGATAAAGGGAGGGGCTGGTAGCAGTGAAGGTGGACGAAATCAGCAGGCCCATACAGAGTACATCCAAGGGTACTAAGGGAACTGGCTGAGGAGCTTGCAAGGCCACTGGCAGGGCTGTTTCATAGTTCACCACAGGGCACTGTACCGCAGCACTGGAGAACAGCACATGTGGTGCCTCTCCACAAAAAAGGTCCCAAATATGACACAGAGAATTATAGACTGTCAGTCAGACCTCAATTGTGTGCAAGCTCATGGAGACCATACTTAAGGAAAGGTTGATAGAGTATCTAGAGCAGCAGGTGTCCAGGATGTGAGGCATAGAGATGTAGCGAATTTAAATTTCACTAACGAAGTGAATGCAAAGTGGGCACTTTGCATTGTCACTCCGCTTCGTGAGTGGCCAGCATGAAATGCCGCCGCCTTGTTATTGTTACTTCACGTTGTCATTCCGTCTCAACTTGAAGTAAGGCGAAGTGACAACAATATTTGGCAGCCCTTCACACACACAGTAACCTAAATTAATATACATCCCCAAAATGCTTATGTCTTGTGTCCGGAATACTCCCCAGTACTGACAAATTGTAATGAGAGCACAAGAAATGCAAAGTCTCCCAAAATTAATAGCGCACTCAGACATCATGCATTCAGTAGTCACACATAGTCACCAAAATTAATGTGCATCCCCAAAATGCTACTGTCTTGTGTCCAGAAAATTCTCCAGTGCTGACGAAGTGAAATGAGAGTGTAACATGAAATGCGAAGTCTCCCAGAATTAATGGCACACTCAGTCATGTGCACAGTGGTCACACACAGCCAACAGAATTAATGTGCATCCCCAAAATGCTACTGTCTTGTGTCCAGAAAACTCCCCAGTGCTGATGAAGTGTAATGAGAGCACAAGAAATGCAAAGTCTCCCAAAATTAATAGCGCACTCAGATGTCATGCATGCGCCATGCAGTAGTCACACACAGTCACCCAAATTAATGTGCATCCCCAAAATGCTACTGAGAGCATAACAAGAAATGTGAAATCTCCCAGAATTAATGGTGCGCTCTGTCATGCGTGCAGTGGCCACACACAGTCATCAGAATTAATTTAATTCCCCAAAATGCTACTGTCTTGTGTCCAGAAAGTTACCAAGTGCTGACAAAGTGAAATGAGAGGGTAACAAAAAATGTGAAGTCTGCCAGAATTAATGGTGCACACCGTCATGTGTGCAGTGGTCATACACAGTCACCAGAATTAATGAGCATCCAAAAAATGCTACTGTCTTATGTCCAGAAAATCCCCCAGTGCTGACGAAGTGAAATGAAAGTGTAACAAGAAATGCAAAGTCTTCCAGAATTAATGGTGTACTACAAACACACAGACAGATTAAGATTGGGCTGTGCACTCAAGACGCAGACGCAAAGGCACAACAACACCTAACCAGTGCTCATAAGTCACAAATCCAAATCTGGAAAAGAATTCCTTTGGCCGGTTTGGGGGGGGTGTAGTGCACAGTAGTAACAGATAGTCCACTACTACCAGTAAAGATACCAAAAAGCAGTGTAAAAAATTCATTCAGGTGCGGTGGATAGTAGGTTTGCACTGCTGCAGTTACTATGTGGCACAATAAAAGATGTCTTGTTTAATGGCACGCATCACACACACACTCACACACACTACAAGTAATGCGTAGCAAATTGAAAACCTTTAGTAATATAACCAAATGTTTTAAACACACTGAAATTATACACTGCTGCATCACAACAATCAGAAAAAAAGTCAAGAATTACTGAAAATATTACTGTGCGTACATTAACAGTTATACAAGAAAAATATAACCAAAACAGAAAGACTGCCTTTTTCTCCCAGTTAATCTACCTACACCACCAATACGCCCCTCCCCAAAAGCACACTTCACAGTACACAGATTGACTGTTGTAAATTAACATTCAAAATCCACACACAAACAATAAACACTCAATAATATGAGCACAGGAGGGTTTCCTATATTCGATGCAGTAAAATTTTGAGCAAAAAAAAATAGCCCAAAAAGACTTTTTTAACAGCTTTTAGAGGATTTGAATCGTAGAGCTCTGGAAGGAAACTGTCTCCATCTTCCACTACACACACACAGTACACAGAACTGAGGCTGTGCAGAACAATCTAGAGCCCATGTGACCTGAAATCCCATAAAGTACTGAAAAATTCTCCTTTGGAGCTCAAGAACAAGGCGAAGTGAGGCGAAGTACATTGATTTCAATGTACTTCGCCTTAAAATTGGTGGAGAAGTGGCTTGGAGAAGGCAGAATAACGCAAAGTAACATTGTTTCCAATGGACTTTGCCTTCCCAATTATAATGTGAAGTACTCTGCTCGCGTTGCGGAGCACTTCCCGGACTCTGCGTTACGCCGCGAATCACTTCGCGGAGTGAATTTCAGCCACATCGCCCACCACTAGTGAGGCAGCATGGATTCATGGAGGGGGGGGATCATGTCAAACGAATCTGACTGACTTCTTTGACTGGGGCACTAAGACAGTAGACAGGGGCCAAGTGGTAAATATCCTCTAGGTAGACATCAGCACAGCCTTTGATTTTGTGCCACACAAAAGGTTGATCATTTCATTTTCATTTCATTTTTCATTTTTATTAGGGTTAAATTATTGAGCAAGCTCATTTAAAATAGTGACCCAGAGTAAACAATTTACAAACAATAAAAACCTATTACAGCACATTTAACAATACATTATAAGGAACAACAATCACACACAATAAAACCATTCAACGGTCATAAAATTAACCACAGCAACATTTAATCTGACTAGTAATATTATCTAAAAAACATTGTTTTAGTGCATTTATTGAGAAGGAGTTGATGTTAAACAATTGGAACTTGTGTGGTAAATTATTCCAATAAAAGGGTACCATTTGACTATGGAAATGCATTGACCTTTGTGTTTTGGCTATAGGAACAGTTAATTCACAGTAATCCAAATTCCTGAGTGATGAGTTTACCTTCCTTTCCTACAATTTAACTACTAAATAATCTGGCACTTTACCCAATCCACTTTTGTAGGCTAAGACAAATGTATATTGATGACATCTGTCTGTAAGGGAAATCCACCCTAAACATTTATATATACTACAATGATGAGTCTTGTTTGGACATTTCAAGATCAGCCTGAACAATCGATTATATGGTATATCTAATTTTTATAGTTTACTTTTGTTTGAATAAGTGTATAAAACATCGCCATAATCGAATAAAGGAAAAAGCTGAGTTTTAGCAATGTTTTGTACAGTATGACTACCCAAACAGTTTGGGTTATGGTACAAAAACCCACTCTCCTGCCAATCTGTGTAACAAGTTTGTCTACATGAACATGGTCAGAGCCCAAAGAATCCAACCAATATCCTAAATACTTATAGGGATCTATTTATGTTATTATTTATTTAGTTTTTATTGACCGGGAAAGGAGGACTAGACAATTCTGCTTATTTTCAGCCTCATCCCGGGGCAGTGGAATATTGATGGATGCCAACTGACATTGAACCAGTTTAAGCTGTTGGTGGTACTTTTAGTGAATTAACTGTCTAGTGAATCTACCTGATCCAAATGTGCCCCTTCATCATCCAGAATAGTCAGGCCTCTGCCGCTGTTAATTTTAGTTGTGGTTCCAAACAACATGCATTTAGTTTTACCTGTGTTCATTTTAAGTTTAGATCTTTCAAAATAGGCCTGGAGACCATTAAAACTAATCTGTAGTTTACTGTGAACTTTAGACAATGATGATGCAGCAACATAGAGTATTGTATAGTCGGCATATAAGTGATATGCCATGTCTGGCACACTTTCTCCCAGACCTTTTAAATAAATCAAAAACAATAATGGTCCAAGGACTGTGCCCTGTGGGATTCCTCAGACTACTGCAACACTGTAGATTCCATGCCATATATAGCTGTTAATTGTCTCCTGGATTGGAAATATGTACAAAACCATTTCAGAGGTACTCTAGTAACCCCTATTTCGGCTAGCCTGTGTAGAAGGATTTGGCGGTCTACTGTATCAAAGGCCTTGGACAGGTCAAGGATAGCCCCGGTCAACTCTCCTGAGTCCATAGCTTTGTTGACATCATTCAAGACCCTTGCCATGGAGACCACTGTACCATGAGTTTTATGGAATCCTGGCTGATATTTAACAAGTTGATTGTTTTTATGCCTAGTCAGTAGCCTTTCAAATAACTTTGAGGCTTGAGACGGTAGAGATATAGGGTGGTAGTTGGTTAACTGGCCAGGGCTATCCCCCTTAAAAATGGGGACAACCCTAGCCAGCTTCCAGTCCTGCAGGACCACCACCTCAGAAAAAGACCAATTGAACAAATAAGTACGCGGTTCAGCAATCTGAAGTGCAGAGTATTTTAAACTTGAAGATGTTTATCTGTCTGGTCCACTACTAAGTTGGTTTTCAGTTCCAGCAAGAAATCCATAACTTCATATATCTCTATCATTCTAAATGTGAAAGATGGTGCCCCTTCCTCTCCTTCCTGGACTCCAGGTATATCTAGGTTAGGGTCAGAGTTGCCCAAAGGTCCCCAGCCTCTAAAAAGTACTTATTAAATTTATCAGCTGTGGACTCCCAGTCAAAGCTACCTGTTGTCTCAAAAAGATGTGCATTAATAATTTTTTTGATTGACTGTTTATTTCTTTTATTATGGAACAAATGTTTGGGGTCACCAGCTGCATCATTGATTTTTGCAATATAAAATGCTCTTTTGGCATCTCTGATTGAGGTTGCATATATGTTTCTTAACTTCCTATAAATTCCCCAGTCTTTGGGCAACCTCATCTTATGTGCTCTATGCCATGCTAGATTTTTAGCCTTTTTTAATTGTCATAGTGAGGTGATAAACCAGGGGGCAGATTTATTTTTAATTTTCATTGTTTTGGCTGGCAGATGCAGGTTATGCACCTTCATTAGTTCTGATACAAAGTTGGCTGATCTTGGTGTAGGGGAGAAGATGATCAGATGGGTGGAAAACTGGCTGAGGGACAGAACCCAGAGGGTGGTTGTGTGTGTGTGGGGGAGTTATCTGGCACCAGAGAGGTCACCAGTGAGGTCCTGCAGGGCTCGGTGCTGGGGCCTCAGTTGTTCAATGTCTTCATAAATAACACTGGGGATGGCATGAACGGCAAAATGTGCCTATGCACAGACAACAAGCTCTGCAGGAGAGTAGACACAGCTGAAGGGATACAGGACCTACAGGATGATCTGGAAAAGCTAGGGAGGTGGTCCAGGATCTGGTAGCTTGGCTTCAATGCCAAGAAATGCAAAGTTGTGCACGTTGTATTAAAAAAGACAGCTGGATGTCCAAAAACAAACCTCAGCATTCACAAGTGAGACAGCCATGGTTGTGAAGGAAACACAGCATTTTTGAGCCCGCTTAGAAACATTGGAAAACCAAGCCAGGGTAATGAATTTCCAGATTATGGGGCTGCCCGAGGACATTGCGGAGAAGGATCATCGCCTAATGTTTGTGATGGACTGGCTCAATAAAAAAATGTTTCACAGCTTTGGGAAGCATGTTGAACTCTTCTCTGTTTTTTTATGGGACTCATTTATGGGGCTCAGAGTAACACCTTGGGACATTTTGTTTCTGTCATTCAGTTCCAGATCCTCACCAATAGACTTTTGTCCTTAGTGTCCCTTGCACTGTAACTGATGAGTGTATATGTCAGGTTCTTTTTGAAAAGATGACCTCTGTGGTTTTAACATAACTTGCATTGCACTTCGTAAAGTATGTTCATAGATCACTGTTACCAGCTCTGTAAACTGTTTTACTTTTGGGTTCTCTGGGGTTATTTGTTTTTCCCAGTATAATAGCTTAGGGACAATTGGGTTTGCCTATTTATGTACTTACTTATGCTGTTTTGTTTTTAGTTTTAGGCTGAATGCGTGACAATACTTTTTATCCCTCTGGGATATGTACTCTGTTGGACCATCCTAATATGGACTTTTTCACATCTCGGTCACCGTCATGCTGCTCTTTGGCACCATATCAGTGAAAAATTGTTACTTTAGTGTGTGTTGAAATTAGAAGATTTCTCCCCTATGTTGTATCAAAATAGGGTAAATGCATCTTACCCTTTGATTAAGGAGCCTTTGTGCTTCCAGAGGTACAGCATTGTATTTGGACTGTTTACCATATGTGTATATATCAACTGTTATTACAATTGTGACATTTTATAAGAATTAAGTTTATAAAAAGACATTTCTAAATTGCAGTATCTAAGTGGATCATAAAACTATATGCTACTTTTCGATTTGTTTGCTCCAAACATTTTATGGTAAGCATGTTGTAAACAGTGTAGCAAGGACTGTGGTTAAAGCTTGTTTACTTAAACACAAGCTGTTGCTGTTATCTTCATTTTATTACATGGATGGGGGTGCAGCTGCAGGGTGGGGGTATCCAACTTCAAGAGGGTCAGAGATATAGCGCTGAACATTGTGACAACTTGTGCATGTTAAATTTATGTAATTTTTCCCCTGGAGGCAGGACTAGGGAAGACATAACAAAAGTGGGGTTTATCTTCAATAAAAGCCCCAAAACTCACCAGAGAGCATCTAAAACCCTAGAGCTTCTGGGGGCCCAGTGGCTCCCAAACCCCAAGCCTTTATATACAAATCTTTCACACGGCATTACAATAATGTCTATGGGGTGAATGGTTGATGGCATTGTTGGTCAGGCAGTTGCTCACCCCAGTTGCAGCAGCAGATTCTAAGGCCAGCCAGAGTCTCCCACACTGCTGACTCCATGGGAAAAAACACTTTTTTTCCCCTGTAGTCTGGGTAGAGCTGGGCGAAGTGGCCGAAATTCACTCTGTAGAGAGATTCACGGAGTAATGTGGAATCCGCTAAGTGCTCTGCAATGCGAAGCGGAGTACTTCACGTTATAACCGTGAATGCAAAGTACAATGAAAACAATGACTTTGCATTATTCCGCCTTCCCCAAACCACTTCACCAATTTTAAGGAGAAGTACATTGAAATCAATGTACTTCACATCACTTCGCCTTGTTATTGAGCTCCAAGGCGAATTTGCAGTGCTTCATGGGATTCAAGGTCACATGGGCTCTAAATTGTTCTGCACAGCCTCAGTTCTGTGTAGTGTGTGTGTAGTGGAAGATGGAGACAGTTTTCTCTCAGAGCTCTGCAATTCAAATCCTCTAAAAGCTGTCAAAAAAGCCTTTTTGAGCCATTTTTTTGCTCAAAATTTAGTGCATCGATTGTAGGAAACCCTCCTGTGCTCATATCATCGAGTGTTTATTGTTTGTGTGTGGATTTTGAAGGTTAATTTAGAACAGTCAATATGTGTACTGTGAAGTGTGCTTTGGGGAAGGGGCATTCTGTGGTGTAGGTAGATTAACTGGGAGAAAAAGGCAGTCTTTCTGTTTTGGTTATATTTTTCTTGTATAACTGCTAATATACACACAATAATATTTTCAGTAATTCTTGACTTTTTTTGCTGATTGTAGTGATGCAGCAGTGTAGAATTTCAGTTTGTTTAAAACGTTTGGTTATATGGCTAAAGGTTTTCAATTTGCTACGCAATACTTGTAGTGTGTGTGAGAGTGTGTGTGCGATGCGTACCATTAAATCAGACAACTTTTATTGTGCCAGAGTAATTGCAGCAATGTGAACCTGCTATCCACCGCACCTGCATGAATGTTTTATACTGCTTTGTGGTATCTTTACTGGTAGTGGACTGTTACTGCTGTGCACTACCACCCCCAACCGCCAAAGGATATTCTTTTCCAGATTTCGATTTGTGACTTGTGAGCACTGGTTAGGTGTTATTGTGACTTTGCATCTGACTCTGCATCTCTTGAATGCACAGCGCAGTCTTAATCTGTCTGTGCATTTGCAGTACACCATTAATTCTGTGAGACTTAACATTTCTTGTTAAACTCTCATTTCACTTCATCAGCACTGGGGGATTTTCTAGACACAAAACAGTAGCATTTTGGGGACACACATTAATTCTAGTGACTGTGTGTGGCCACTGCTCGTATGACGGAGTGCACCATTAATTCTGGGGCACTGCATTTTTTGTTACCCTCTCATTTCACTTCGCCAGCAGTGGGAAATTTTCTGGACATGGGACAGCAGCATTTAAGGGATGCAAATTAATTCTGGTGACTGTCTGTGACCACTGCGCGCATGACTGAGTGTGCCATTACTTCTGGGAAACTTTGCATTTTTTGTTACCCTCTCATTTCACTTCACCAGCACTGAGGAAGTTTCTGGACACAAGGCAGTAGCATTTTGGGGATGCAAATTCATTCTGGTGACTGTGTGTGACCACTGTGCACATGCCTCAGTGTGCCATTAATTTTTGGAGACTTTGCATTTCTTGTTACATTCTCATTTCACATTGTCAGCACTGGGGAATTTTCTGGACACAAGACAGTAGCATTTTGGGGATGCAAATTAATTCTGGTGACTGTGTGTGGCCACTGCTC
Organism: Neoceratodus forsteri; assembly: GCA_016271365.2. Taxonomy (NCBI): domain Eukaryota; kingdom Metazoa; phylum Chordata; order Ceratodontiformes; family Ceratodontidae; genus Neoceratodus; species Neoceratodus forsteri. The sequence continues at coordinate 1,545,007,664 of CM057452.1, read as the reverse complement.
GCATGATGGAGTGCTCCATTAATTCTAGGAGACTTTGCATTTTTTTTTTACTCTTTCATTTCACTTCACCAGCACTGGGGAATTTTCTGGACACAAGACAATAGCATTTTGAGGATGCAAATTCATTCTGGTAACTGTGTGTGACCACTGTGCACATGTCTGAGTGTGCCATTAATTCTGGGAGACTTCGCATTTCTTGTTACACTCTCATTTCATTTCGTCAGCACTGGGGAATTTTCTGGACACAAGACAGTAGCATTTTTCGTATGCACATTAATTCTGGTGTCTGTGTGTGATGTGACCACATCCACTGTGTGCATGACTTAGTGTGCCATTAATTCTGGGAGACTTTGTATTTCTTGTGCTCTCATTTCACTTCGTCAGCATTGGGGAGTTTTGTGGACACAAGACAGTAGCATTTTGGGAATGCACATTAATTCTGGTGACTGTGTGTGGGGGGGGCACTGGGGGACTGCCAGTATTTTTGCACTCTGCCTTACCTCGCGTTAAGGTGGATGCCAACGTGAAGTAATAATTACAAGGTGAAGTGAGCCTTTCCGATTGGCCACACTGCGTAGCGGAGTGACAAGGTGAAGTGGCCACTTCTTGTTCACTTCACCAGTGGAATTTAATTTCACTGCATCTCTAGTTAGGGGTAGGGAAGATGTAACAAAAAAGTGTGTTTTATCTTAAATAAAAGCCCCAAAACTCACCAGAGAGCATCTAAAACCCCAGAGCTTCTGGGGGCCTAGCTGTCTGGTTTTCATGTGTCCCAGCTGAAAGGGTTTTCAGCACCCTCACTATAAAACCTGTTCCAGTGCCACAGATCTAACCCCAGGACTTATTGTCCATCCAGGGTCCTAGCCCTTGCCATCCGTCCCCGTTCCTGCCACAGTTTCTGTCCTCTCGAGTAACCACTATGCCCTTCACTCTGTCCTAATTGCACTTGAAACCTTTTATGGTTTTAGCATAGCACCCACCACCTCGACTGGTAAACAGTTCCATGGTTCTACCACCCTTTCTATAAAATAATACTTCCTAATGTCCCTCCCTCAACCTCCCTCCTGTCAGCTTCCACTCGTGCCCTCGTGACTGCAGACTGTTACTAATACTTAATTCCCCACAGTTCACCTTGTTTATTCCTTTTAGGAACTTGAAGGTCTCTATCATATCTCCCTCTCTCTATCTGGTCTTCAGTGAGTACATATTTATTAATTTGAGTCACTCCTCAAAAGACCTGCCTTGCTGCCACTGAATCATCTTTGTCACCCTTCACTGCACCGACACCAGCCTGCCCTTAGTCCAGGTGAGGCCTCACCAAAGGTCAATAAAGGAATAGTATTATCTCTTTCCTTCTGCTGTCAGTACCCCTCCCAATGCATCCCAGCATCCTGTTTGCCCTTCTATAGGCCTTGATACCCTGGCTTGATTGTTTGAGAGTGTCACTGATGATAACTTCTAGGTATCATCCGTAGTGCTAAATCTTACCCACCCAGCCAGTACTCACTTCTGGGGTTCTTGTTCCCTAGGTGCATCACCTTGCATTTTTTGGCATTGAATTTCAGCTTAAAAGTCTGCTGTGCACCATCAAACCAGCAGACAGAATTTCCATTAAAACAACTCAAGTTTTTATTCAATATCAGCAACTTGTTTTGGCCTATTAAAAAACATCCCAAATGTTTTTGCCAATGCCTCTAGGCTTTTTCTTTTTGTATTATCTTTTTTCCCTCTCTACGTGCTTGATATGCCAAGGCTACACCCGATCCATACTGTTCCTGGCCCCCATCCCTCACATTGCAGACATCCCCAGGGTAACCCAGACGTAACCCTTCACCGGGCGGGCCAGGGCAAGTGCAATACTTGGCCCTGGGGTACTGCTGAGGGATGGATAGCTTGGGACAATGATGGCATCTGACTGCCAGGTGGCCGTCATCCAGTTGAGTGCAGAGCCATTTTTCTGGTGATGTTCCCTCCTTTGCTCTGCATCTGCATTACCCCCAGTCTCCACCGGAGGTCACTACAGAGCGAGGCACTCCCACAGCCCAACCCAGGAGAGGACAGGAGAGCAGTCTTACTAATGCTCAATCCTCTCCTTCCCCTGACAGTCCCCAGCACCCCGAGTCTGTTCCCTAACCCGGGTCACCAACATGGCTCGAGGTAAGGTGCCAGCACCTCAGCCCTCTGCGCCACCGGGCTGGTCTTGCCCCTAGGCTTTTTCAAGGGAAAGTGGTCCTGGTGTACAAACAAATATAGGTTCATGTTAGTAATAAAGGTTCACTCTAAAGGTTACTCATGTCATTAATTTTAGCACTGGGAAATATGAATGCAGCAAAAATCTTACCAGATTGAAACAGTCACATCAGTGTTCTCACAAACACCTCAGATGGTGCACTGCTGTTCACTCCAGTTCAACCAGTGCAGATTTCATTAGGGAGTGAACCAAGTAGCTAATGTATCACTGCCTGAGTGATGTTGCAGGACACCCCCCATTCCCGCCAATGTCATAGGCACTCTCCAAGTGCCAATCAAGCAGGTAGCTTATTGAAAATAAGACTACAACCTCTTGAGAAAGTATTGAGAGTGCTTAAATGTTCGTTGCTATTTGCTATCTTCAAAATATAATTAGCAAGCCCCAACAACATGCAATCAGTGTTGTCTCAGATTAGTGTTTAAACCACTTTATGACAAAGTTTCTAACTACAAGGGTTGTTCACTAGAGATGCTTACCTCACTTTTTTTTGAATTTCAACTGGCAAATCTTAGACAACACTCAAGACTTTGCAGGTCACTCTGCAGTTCCCTGATTCCTTCATAACTATGCACCCTCCCACTGAGCTTAGCATTATCTATGAAGAGACACAGACCGCCCCTTCCCTCTCCAATTTTGCTGATGAACATGCTGAAGAGGACTGGGCCCAGGGCAGTTCTTTGTGGTACCCCATTCATGATCTCCATCTCTACTGATCTGACCCCATTGACCACAACCCTCTGCTGCCTCCCACTTAGCCAATTACCTATCCACCTTACTATGTCCCAAGCTTCATCCACAATCTCCATCTTCTTCGGATAATGTCTGTGAAGCACTGAGTCAAAAGTCTTGCTGAAATTGAAGTAGAGTAAACCTATGGCATGGCCCCTATCAATGCACTAGTCACCCAGTCAAAAAAGACCATCAGGTTTGTCCAACAAGATCTCCCTGCCATGAGCCTGGGCAGTTTACTGTCCTGAAGACCTTTGCTCTCCAGGTAGTTCATGAGGTTCTCTTTGACCAATGATTCCATCAGCTTCCCTACAATTGAGGTAAGACTGTCAGGTCTGTAGCTCCCTGCTCGTTCCTTATATAGACCCCCTTCTCAATGGGTGGGGGCCTGATATCACAAATGGAAGGGTGACCCAGACTCCAGAATCTCACCAAGCTCTTCTCAGATTAAAAGCAGCATTTTAACATGGGTGTCTTACCTGAAGATGTCTTCAAACCCAACAACACTGAGCCCCAAGAGATGTTCACATCTCCCAGAAGGCAAATCTGGCAGGCAAGCTGGTTGATTCTTCCTCAGGCTTCTCAAGACCCACTGGACCTGGAGCAGGAGAGCGTAAGGAATTCTAAAACTTTAAACCCCAGGGAAACTGCGAGAAACGCCTAAAAACTAAAAGACTTAAAATTCATTAAAATCCTTTTGTGGCAATGATCATACTGAACTCTGATTTCTCCTCAATAAATCACTTTTATTCTCCTGAACTCTGAAATGATTCTAGAGCTCAGGGCTCCAGTTACTTCAAGCTTTGAAATGTTACAGCTTCATGGGGCTAACTTTTTACACAGACTTATCGTTAGAGAGAGAAAGAGAGAGCAATAGGCATTTTTTGTACAACAGAACCAGAAGCAAACACTTTACTCAAAACCAGAGACTGAATTAAAAATATTCCAGAAGCATGAAGCTCCGACTAACCCACTGGCACTGGTAAGCACCTTACTCTGTTACTGCATCCTTTAAACTGAGCTTCCTCCCCAAAGTGTTTCCTGTTACTGCCTCCTTCAACTAGGCTTCTTCCTAAATGATTTTCCTTCTTCCTCATCAGGGGAGTGATGTGCTCCTCTGCCACCACTGAGTTAATTCATAAAATGAAATTTTTAGCAGCCTGATGCCTCTGACATTGCTCCCTGGAAAAACATTCCCCTCTTTAGTCCTGGACTGTCCTTGTCCCTGGTGCTCTTTCCCAAACTTGCTCCAATGGCTCTCCCTGGAGCCGAGCCTCTCAACAGTTACAGTGGCTCCCTCCTTCCATTTCCTGTTGCCTGAGCTGAGCCATGGCCTGTATTGGCCTAAAGGCCTACCCTACTTTAGGGCCTTGGTCCTGCCCCTGACAAGGGCATAGCAGGCCTCATCAAGTCCAGGCCGCCACCCACTCCCACCTTTTACCACAGAGCTGAAGTGCCACTGGGAAATGAAACTAAGGAGCTGCCACCATTCTATGAACCCACTGCCAAGGCCCTGCCAGTACCTCAGCAGCCTCCAACAGCTCAAAAAAACCTGCCTCCAAAAGCTGGGACCAATGCCTCTGGGGTCCTCTACTACCTGCCCTCTGATGCTCCCTGGATGCTCTCACCACCCAGTTCCAAGGGAACCCAGGACCCAAACAACCACAACTGCCTCTCTGCTCACTTCCCGTGGAGTCCCCAAAAACCCAGGAACCCGGTGCACCGCCGTCAAAACTACTGCCCTGCCCAGTGGGGGGGCCAAACTGCCTTGCTGCAACATTTGCCAATCTCTCCCCTCTCTCCATCCTGTTCTTGCCTATGCATCCACTTTATACAGAAGCCCCCTTCCTGCTGCTCCCAAGTAGTGGCAGCAGAAAATACACCCCTCACTGTGCTTCAAACTCCCTAAGTACAGGGGGTGTCACTAAGGGTGAGAAATAAGCCCACCCATTAGGGGAACTTACACTTGTACCCACTCCAACTATGGCTGCCGCACTCCAGTCCTTTGATACCACCCCTGTATGTAATGAGCTATTGAATAGCCCTACTGGTGGTTAAGCTAATTCTGCTGCCAGTTCCCTTAACACCCTCGGATGCATCCCATTTGGTCCTAGGACTTTATCTGTCCTTAGGGCAGTTACCTCTTTCTGGATCCCTTTGCTTGTAAATACTGGCCCCTTCATCTCCTGGGACCCCCTTTGTGGCTGCTTTGATGCCCCTCTCTCACAAGGGCCTGCTGTCCTCCCTAGTGAAGACAGAGCAAAAGTAATGATTTAGGATGGTGACCTTTTGCACATCCACCTCTGTCATGCTACCCTCCTTTGATTGTTTAATGATTCACCCTCTTTTTTCCCTAATATACTGGAAGAATTGTTTTTCTCTGCCCTTCGCCCTCTCTGCAGTACACAGCTCTGTGTTTGCTTCTGCCTCCCTAACTACCCTCTTTGCTCCTTATTTCTTAGTCAACATTCTCTACATTCTTCCTCCTCTTGTTTTTCTGTGTACCTGTAGAAGGCCTTTTTTTTGGCCCTCACTATTTCCCAGACCCTTGCTGAAAACCATGAAGGACTCTTGAATTGGTTTCTTTTGGTTACCGTTCTCATGCATAACTTATATGCCTCAAGAAAAGACACTTTATTGCCCTCCATCTCTTTTCCACACCTACTGAGCTGTCATCCCCAACTAACTTGTCCCAGACCAACTCCCTCAAGATTATGACGATGACTGAATTGTTCCATACTAATATGAAATAACTCTACTACACTGCATTCCTCTCTTACCAAGTTATGTGTCTGGAGAAACCAAAATTTGGAAGTTGGGCCTGGAGTTTAGTTGGCATTATAGAAGGGCTGCTTGGAATGAGTGCTCCTTGTAATATGTATAATAAACCCCTTCATTATAGTGTAAAGTAATATCGCTATGCTGTACTGTATATATGGGGGATGATCTGAACTCTATACGAACAAGTTTTAGATGGTGTGTAAGATGACTTTCAGTGATTAGCTAGTGGCCCATTCTGGCAGTAAAAGGTCTGACCTTGGCGCAGGCTCAGTCCTGTACATGCAGGATTACTGTATAATATAATGTATTTATAGTGGGATGCTGTAGTATGGGTATTCTTGTTTTGGGGTCTACAGATCTTGTTTATAATGCTACCATCTGATATCTGCTCAGGGCCATCAGGTTCTTTCTCAGTTAAGTACTCACAGGTGACACAGCATTCACTGGACACTTTGGCGGCAGACAACAACAAAGGTCCCACAGGAAGGGACATGCTGGAGCTGGACTTTGACTGGGCAGGAAAGTAGCCAAAGTTGATCAAGACACCCCTGCAGGATGAGTAACCCAGCAAATTCCCTGTAGCCTCAGTGAGAAGAGTGACCCAAAAATGCATCCAAATTCCATCTGCTGTAGGCATGAGCAAAGTCCTCAGTTTCTGCACCTTGCACTCCCTCTGGCCAATGGGTAAAGAAACAAGCCACCTAAAAAGCCTGATTTTGTACTGGTACCCTGCCCTAGATTTTAATTCCCACCCATGCCTTGCCACACCATTCAGGTGTACTACAATCTAAGAAAACTAAAAGTTTTAACTATTGGTATTGTGTGCATTTATTTTAGCTTTTTGCAGCAAAAAGCTGAAATACACATAATTTGCTGAATGAAAGCCGAAATGCACACAATAGTTTTACAACTATAGTTAATTTCCGATACTCAAACTATCCCCCTAACCACCCCCTCCAAGCCTCTGCTGAGCCAGTCCAGACTGCGATTTACGCAAGGGGCAATTTATTTATTTATTTATTTAGTTAGTTAAACATCAGTTTAGAAACCTTTAGAGCAGGGATGAGTGGATTGGTTTCAGAGGAGAAAATATCAACTTTGTTTGGTGGTGCACTGCTGCACACACGACTAGTTAAGTTAAGTACAGTTAGCCCAGTTTGTGGACATTTCCTTTTGCAATAGGTGAGCTCATTTGCATTGTCAGAGCATGATTCTTTGTCATTCACTAAAGTCTGGTGAGTGGCTTTGTATAAGTGAGGTGAACCACTGGATCGTATTTATTCCATCATTGGACCAGCCTCTGTAGTAGCCCTCTGCCTCTAGAGGAGTTCTGCAGAATTGCAACGTTCTGAGGAGAGATTCAGAGAGTCCGAATGAAAGTGAATCAACCAGCTGAATTGATCACTTTCTTTCCAACTCTGAGTCTCCTCAACCCGTCATTGGATTAAGATGTGTTGTTCACACAAAAAGACATTAAGGCAGAATGTAGGAAAGGTGGATGGCACATTTTAATAATTTAATTTCATTAATGGGTGAAATTATTGGGGGAGCTTTGACATATTGGGAAGGGGGGCTATAGCCTCTCCTAGAACAGCATGCCACTGCTCCAGACTAGTCCCAATATAATGCTCCCTCCCACACAGGAGAGTTGCAAGGACAGTGCAGTGAAGATGAAATGAGCTGCTAATTACCTTTAAAATCTTTTGCAGGAGTTGTCAGCTGCTGAAGCCCTATATCTCGCTGTCGTAAAACTCAGCAGCACAGGTGCCTCCATACCTTTGAGGTTGCTGGTGTAGAGAGAACACTGCACATTTGTTGCACAAATGCTGTCCGTAGTCTGTATTGGTGAGCATGAGTGCTGTGCATCAGGGTAGACAGGGCTTTCTGTCTATCCTGATGCGTGGCACATCCCTCATGCAAAATGAGGCAAGGCAATCACTCACACAAAAGGTATCCTTAAACTTGATTGAAATGCTGAAAAGAGCATGCATTACCTCAATAGGTGCTTACAAGCTATGTTTGTTGGTGCCTAGAAATGTACTCTTAGTATGTGAGAATGTGTTTTTCTATTCCCTTATCAGCAAGCATAACTTATTGCAACCATCATTTTGATCAATACATATTTGTATGCTTTGCTGTATGCTGGCAATTAAAAGTTCCTGAAAGAATGGAAAAAATAGAAAGACATTGAAGTAAACAGTATTCACACTGGTGTTACAGTCTTTGTATTTGTTAGATGTCTTATTTTCTTTTCTAGCTATGTTGTAAATGATAAGGCAACTCGTTTAGCTGCTTTGAAGGAATTCGAGACCAAAACATGTTCAAATTATGGAGGTAATTCCATTCTTACCCTCAATGGGTTCAAGGAATAAATGCCATTCTCGGGAAGCTACAGCACTCGCATGTGAGTGTGCTTACCTCTTGAAGCCTCCTGGCATGATGATATTGATGTTGTTTTGGCCTCAGTTGTCACACATCCCTGATGCGGTGCTGCGTCACTTGCTAACTCACAAACAAGGGCTTAATGTAAAAGCCACTTGCCGACTATCAGGGAAGTTCTGTGGGAGGGAGTGGAAAAAGGCAAATTGCTGAACTCTAGCCCTCTCCTATTTTTATTTTCTGCCTCTTTCCCCTGAGAATTATCCCAGTAGAAAGCAGAGATTGAAGAATAAGAGATGAGGACAGGGTGGTGACTGCCTGACTGCCTGATCTTGTCTGCTGTGATCTGTGTAGATAACAAAAGCGATTAAAGGAGAAGCAGATTAGAGAGGAAAAGAAAAGAAAAGATCAGATGGTGCTGCTACGCTGGCTGCTTGCGCCTGGCTTCGGAAAAAATAGAGAAGCATAACAGTGCCTGTACCTACAGGCTGCAAAAAACCCCAAAAATAAAATACATACTTGGCAGAAAAAGTGCGCATAAGTGGAGGACTGTGGACCCCACTAGTTTAGCATATTGCTATGCAACCAATCCCATAGTACTTATAGAGCTAATAGACTATCTGTTAGTTGTATGGTAGTACTGTGGTGATATTTAGTAGATGCACATGCCATGCCACACTGCACTGTGCTACAGTGCTAGCATTAGCGATCACAGCAGAGAAAACTGTCCTGCTACCCAATTTAAAAATTAACAAATTGGAGCCCCCCTATTTCTAACAAAACCAATTGATATTTAGATTTGTAGTTTTGTTATATGGGGGGCTTTGCCCCATACCCACTATAAATGGTTAGCCAGAGCCTGATATGGATTGTGGTACACCAATACCCTAGTATGGCATTCACATAATGCCTACAGTGGGGCCCTTAGTCCTCTATGTATGCCCCAAAGTAATTAAAAACAGAGACACAAATGAAAGAGACAGAGAGAAAAAGTCAGACCAGACCATAATGTGTGGAGTGCTGTGCCAGATGTCTGTGTGCTGCAGAAGGTTGCCAGAAAAAAAAAACACAGGGCACAGTGGTGCCACCCCTATACAGACTTGCTAGCCAAAGAGATTAAAAAGTAAAAGTAAAAAAGCAGATAAGAGAGAGACAGCTAGCACCATATCATCAGCCTTTTGTCTCATAGGTTTCAGAACAAAAAAAAAAAAAGACTTGAGTACTCGGAATACTGTGCAGTACTTTAAAAGAGACAGAGTGAACTGTCTCTTTCCCTCTCTCACAGTACTCACAAGGGAGGCCATGAAGAAGCTACTGTATGCTGCTGAGTGTGATACATGTCTCATAGTTGCCCCTCCCCTCCACACACAGGTGCCTGGCTTGTTTGTCTCCATTAAACATCAGCAGTTTTACTTTATTTTTCGTTTAAAAGTTTTACTTTATTTTTCCTATGAATAATGAAATAAGTATTTCCTTTGGCCCTCAGTATTAAATATTACAGAGTTTGGGCCCATTTTATGCATTTTGTCATATTTATTCAAATATTCAATGCAAAAAACTTCATTAATGCACCAGCTAGGTTTACCCCAACAAAAGTAGGGAGGGTTTCCAACCCTAACACCCCACCCCCACCCTGCAAGCAGCAAAAAGAAAAAACTTTAAGGTTTTGACTGTCTTGAGTTTTGAAAAATCAGGCCTGGGGTTTCCCTTGGCATTATCAGTCCCAATGCTCCCCCCATTCCACCAGCAAACAAGCTCAAATGTGCAGTCTATACGAGAATGGGGTGAACATTTGGGTTGACAATCCCAAGCAAGACCCTAAGCCTGATTTGCCAAGACTCAGGACAGCCAAAACTATAAAGTTTTTTCTTTTTGCTGCTGCAGCATGGGGTGGGGTGTTAGGGCTGGAAACTCTAACACCATATTTCCCTACTTTTGTCAGTTTAACACTAACTGGTGAGTTAACAATTTTTTTGCAATGCATTTCCTTACTGTTTGAGATTGTATAGTTGTATCGTCTTCACACAGGTCCCTTTGGGACCAGTGTGAATGTGATTATGGAAGTGCAGGGTCCTCTGGGCCCAGTGCTTCTGTTCCTCTAGAAAAGCAATTTATGTGTTTCCTTGTAATTTTTTTTATGTAGGGTGGACCATTGTCAGTTCTTATTTCTCAGGGGTTTAGTGTTGTACTAGTCATTATGACATTTCTGTTGATATATACATTGTCCATTAAATCCAAAGATTAACAGAGTTACAGCTTGTTCAAGTTGCAATGTTATCCTATGGGAATTGTAATTTTTGAACTTATGTTTTTTTATATGGGCCCTACATTTTTTTTGGTGGGTGTTATGTATTAGTGTTATAGTATTCATTAATACCTTTACTTTTATATAGATTGTCCCATAACTGCATGTATTGATGGAGTTATTGCTTGTTAAAGCTGAAATGTGGAAAAAACCTAAGTCTAAATTCTTTCTTCATATGAAGGGATCTTTTATCGTGAGGCTGTGTCATTCATATGAAAAACATTTGTTCATACGAAAAAAAAATGTGAATAAAAAAACCTAAGTCCAAATTCTTTTTCATATGAAGGGATCTTTTTCGTGAGGTTGTGTCATTCATACAAAAAAAAGATTCCTTCATTTTTTCATGAGGTTGTATCATTCATATGAAAAAAGATTTCTTTATACAAGAAAAGAATGTGAAAAAACAAGTCCAAATTCTTTTTTTTTTTTGTATGAAGGAAATCTCTTTAGTATGGCCACATTCTTTTTTTTGTATGGCCATATGAAAAAAGAACTTCAGGTCATGAAAAAAGATTTTAAAATATGTTGACACATTTCTGGGTGATTTTTCAAAAAACTAGCTGTAGAATCCACCTAAGGGGGTCCCAATTAGCAAGGTACACGTGTTGGTGTCTCTGCAGGATATCATTTTTGTGGCTTTTCAAAAAAATATTTTGTTAAAAAGGAAACAAGATGGCAGTCATATGAAAAAATATTTTTTCTCATGAAAAAAGATTACTCCCCATATGAAACACAATTTTTTTTTGTGTGTGGGCCAAATTCTTTTTCTGTATGAAACGGCTATCCAAAAGACCGTACTGAGCAAGCTCAGAACCAACATTTCAAATCCTTATACCTCCGGAATGGATTAATATTTTTTTCTCCAAACCAGAGGAAGGCACCAGTGTGTCTAAAACCCTTTCTACCCTGAAAATTTCAGAGCAAAATTCCAAACCATCTGGGTGCTAGGTGATGACAAATAACAGTAAAAAAAAAATTATTTTGTTTCACTATTTTTTGCTATCCAGATATCAGAATCCACAAACTTGACCAAAATAAAACTTGGCAACTCAAGAGAACTTGACCCCAAGACCCTGCATGCAAAATGTTGTGCACATCAATTGAACAGTGCCAAAGCCGTTAAAGTACAAAGTTAGTGTTTTTTTTTACTTTGTGTTTATTATTTTTATGTAAAAATATACACACATTTCTTCATACAGGGTAGTAGGTAGAGCAGAAAAAAATATCCATACATAAAGCTGATATTCATAGCACAGCCCTCTGTAATCTGGTACAAGATGGGGGGGGGGGGTTATACCCAGTATTATATCAAAGAAAATGTCCTGAAAATGCCAGCCATCTCAGCAGCAATGGAGTGTCTTTAGAAGGTAAAATTAACATAGGCATTATAACGCAGTCCCAAACAACTGCTACTTATCCAGATAACAAAGGTACTAAATAGGAAGAACGTGCACTTTCTTGAACAGTACTACAAACAGCTGAAGAATGGTACATTATCAACTTTCAAACGTCAGCCTTATTGACATAAACACATCAGCTTCTAGAACTAATATAGTGACTTAACAGTGAGGCCAAGAGGTAATCTAATTAGCATACAGAGCTTATTAGAAACAATTTGAGAGTAATTGGTAACTAAGTAGCCTAAATAAGATGGGGAAAAATATTCAGAAGCTGGAATGACCCACCATATGGAGCACAATGACCCGCACTATGATCCCTTCCCAAAGTAATACACAGGAGTGTCCCCATCATTCATATCAGCCATGAGTACCAGTCAAGATGTGTCCCAAGAATAGTTCAGATGTCCCCCAAATCCAACCGAAGCCCAATGCACGAAAATTATCCTGAACTTGCCAGGAACAGTCTCAATATTTTCCAGACACCACAGAGATCTCCACGTTTTCCACCATTGGCGAATGTCTATTAATACAGTCCCTCAACATCTGACATTCTGAACTCAGTATTCACCCTTGGGCCCTCAAAGACAAGCCCCAAATAAGATGTGCATCCAAAATCAGCAGGTTCTGTATACCATCCCACGGGGATTCTAGTAAGTTCCAGCTGTCTACCTTTTCCAAGAAATCCTCCTTCTGCAACAACAGTCCAGCATGGGTCTCAGTGCTACAGGCCCCCCCCCAGCCTCGGGGTTGCACACCTTCCTCAGTCATCCATATAGCGATCACCTGAACAGCGGTCGATCGCTCGTTGCAGTTGCACTTCACAGTCATTGGAGCCATAGTTGTTTCAATTTGTTACTCCAGCCTCACTAGAGAGTTTTCTAGTTTGGAGAACATGATATGCAAAATGGCGAGTAGTTGCTGCCATGGGGAGTGCGGCTCTGGTTCCAGCGTAGTAGTAGCTGCGCAGCATGGAGGATCAATGGCCTTGCGTGCCATCTCGATGATAGTTTGAGCAGCTGTAGGAGCAAAATTTCTTTGCTTCACCATATCAAGTCAGGTATCAATCGAGAGCTGATAGATTCGGTAAGCCAATACAAACTAAATTTCCAAAGTTTGACCAGTTGTAAATGTTATTTTTACTAATATAAAGCAGCTGAAGTGTAGAGCATTTGAGAAATGCCTCCTGCCTGGAGATTGGCTCTCTAGCGCCCCCCCCCCCCAGAATTAGGGGGTTTAACATTAAACAGCCTACTCAACCCTAGCTGTCATGGTGCTACCACGTGACTATAATTTCTAAATAATCAGAACTAATCAGAACCCCTCTGTGTTCCAGTTCTTATTTAATGAGGGTTAGAACTTTACTGAGTTGTGCCAGCCCTAAAATCTATGTAGACCAGAATCAGCTCAAAAACTAATTCATTACCCAAGGCTATTGGGTGCCTTATGGGGGTCACACCAAGTTTTTATGTATTTTTGGGGTACTGCACAAGATTAGAGTTCTCAGATGGTTTTTAATCAGTAACCCCCCGGATGTATCCATTTACTGTTTATCATCTCTTTTATGGAAATCTGTATTTCTGTGCTGATGGATGGCAGTGGGTCAGCTTTTAACAGTTGATGTCAATTTTATATAATTTGGGTCTGCGCTACCTGATAGAACTCCTTATTTTATATACATCTGGTTGCCCTCTTTGCTCTGCTAAGGCTGGTCCTCTGAGAGATCCACAGTTTTGCAAAAAAACAGTCTGCACATTGGGCATTTGAATGAATAACTCAGTAACTGAAATTTATTTTTATTTGGCACCTTTCATACAGCAGTATCCCAAAATATTTCACAGAAAAAAGAAGAAAAAAAAAATACAAAAACAAACACAGAAAAAAGAAAAAAAAATACAAAAACAAACAAGAATTACCAGTTAAGGTGATACATGATTGAAAACATAAAACAAGAATCACATTACACAATGACTAGCAGCAGCTAAGGAAAAGTTCATTTGCAATGGTGGTCTCAATTTTCAAGCATTAAGACATGAGCAGGGGTTGAGTTACCATCTGTTAATCTAACCCTACAGGTGTCATACCCTTATGGTTATAGTAGCAATGGTAGGCCAGCTGGTCCAGTGGTGTAGAGGACCAAGGCACCTAGTGCCTTACCTCATTCACACCAGTGACCTGACTTTGGTAACGAGCTTGGGCCACAGGGGGCTGGCCTAGGGAGGAGGATCACATGGTCCCAATGAATGATCTCCTCCCCTGGGTAAGGAAGGACAGCCAGCTCTGCTACTATACTGGCACCAGTTGACTAACAAGGGCCTTGTTAGTTGACCGGTGCCCTTGCTTAATCACCAAATATCCATTGCAATAGATAAAACGATGAGAAAGCTGCCCCCCATAGACTATAATAGAGCTCATCTCCACGTCCTTCCTGGGATCATGTCATAACGTTGCTGAGCATGGGGGAGTGGAGCATGGGCGGCATGAGAAACTGGGTAGTCGGAGAGACCCAGTGGGGGTAATTTTACGAGGGCTACAACTTGCAACCTGTTGGAATATTTTTGATAATCTCTGCAGCAGAATCATGTCGCAGAAGTAAGGCACCAATCTAGCAGGTGCAAATGCTGAAACTGGTAAGTCTCTTTAATGTAACCCCATAAGAATGCTGTCGGTCAGTCAGAATGCTGTTTCCAGTCATTATTTTATCATATAGAGTTCCTTGCCTGTATCTCTGAGAGAAGCATCCCTCAGTGGAGGCTCTCAAGAGGGGCTTAAAGCAGGGACGTACCGAGACTGTCATTTTTTGGGGGGGGGTTGGCCCATCCACGTTATGCAAATTAGCCAGTCACATGACTTATTTGCATAATGGGACAGGGCTTTCTGGCTCCATGCACCCTGTTCAAGATGGACAAAGCAATGAATTTGAAGGCAGCCGAGCCAGGCAGAACTATACATAAAATCAAGACAATCTAAACCAGCACTTGCATTGCTGCCTGAACTTAAAGGATAAAATCAAGGTATCTACTTTTTACAATAAATCTCTCCAGGACCTCATCTGCTGATAAAGGGACATTACAATGATCAGTAAGTAAAGCCAGGCTGTTCAGTCTATCTTCTCCGGTGCGATTTCTCCTCTTGGTCTTGATGCGATCAAGCATAGAAAATGTACGTTCAGCTTCCGAAGTAGTGACTGGCAGTGTCACAAGGATTTTTAATAAAGTGTGCATGTTTGGATTAAAGTTTTGGTCACAGCTAGACAAACCATCAATAGCTGTAACCGGAATGGACTCTTTCTTGTCTTTTGCATCAATCCACCTGTCATGGAGTGAAAGGGATCGAGGGGAGTACGAGCTGATGGCTAGAAGGGCCACTAGAGTGGTGAGGGTGGCTAAGGCAAGGAAGGAGCAGAACCTGGCCAGGGAAATTAGGAGAGGGAAAAAGGGGTTCTTTAGATATATTGGGGAAAGACGAAGGGTGAAGGGGCAGATTAGCAGGATTAAATCAGGGGAGAGATGGGCACAAGACCCAGGAGCAGGCTGAGGTACTAAATGAGTACTTCACCCCAGTTTTCACCAGGAAAAATGGGATGCTGCATCAACATGGGAGAGACAGAGATAGTGAGGGAGGGGGGACCCTCACTCGATCGGCAGGTCTGGGGAGAGGGGCATCACTGGCAGGTGGGGAGGGGCTAAGCAGGAGAAGAGGTACCAGAAGTGGAAATCACAGCAGAGAGAGTGAGGGAAGCCTCAGCTCCCTTTAAGACGGAGAAAGCACGGGGCCAGATAAATTACATCCTAGAGTGCTGAAGGAACTTGCAGATGTCCTGGAAACCCTGGCAGAGCTTTTCACCATCTCTCTGAGGACAGGGTGGGTGCCCCAAGACTGGAAGGTGGCGATGTAGTGCCTATCCACAAGGGGATCAAGGGAGCTGGCAGGGAACTACAGGCCTGTCAGCCTGACATCGTGGTGGGCAAGGTGATGGAGGGCATTGTCAAGGAGAGGCTAGGGGGACCTGGATAAGTCAAGGTGCCTGGACGATAGACAGCATGGATTCATCCCAGGAAATCGTGTCAGACAAACCTGGTGGAGTTCTATGACTGGGTGACAAGTGCCTTGGACCTGGTAGACCAGTGGATGTCCTCTTTCTAGACTTCAGCAAGGCATTTGACTCTGTTCCTCACATGGGCCTGTTGGATAAGCTAGGAGAAATGGGGGTGGGAAACCAGATGATCAGATGGATAGGCAATTGGCTCCAGGACCGGACCCAGAGGGTCGTAGTTGGTGGGATAGTCTCATCCCCAAGGAGGGTCATTAGTGGGGTCCCACAGGGATCAGTCCTTGGGCCCCTTCTGTTCAACGCCTACATCTCTGACATAAGGACAGGAATCAGGAGTGAGATGAGTCTCTTTGCAGATGACTCGAAACTGGGGGCAGTGGTGGATGGGGAGGAGGGAAGGGGGCCCTGCAGGGGGACCTGGAGGCTCTGGAAAGATGGTCTAGAAAGTGCAAGGTACTCCACCTGGGGGCCAGAAACCCAAGCCAAGTGTACACCCTGGGGAGGGAAATACTACAAGTCTCAATGGCTGAGAGGGACCTGGGGGTGGTGGTGGATGTCAAGATGAACAACTCTGAGACTTGTAGGAGGGCAGCAGCCAAGGCCAACAGGATGCTGGGATGCATCACTAGGGGATCACCTCCAGAAGGAGGGAAGTGATACCCTCTGTATAACTGCTTGGTGAGCTGCACTGGAGTACTGCGTGCAGTTTGGAGGCCACACTTAAAGAGGGACATTAACCTCCTGGAGAGGGTCCAGAGGAGGGCAACCAAATGATTTTGGGGCTTGGGGACAGGACCATGAGGAGAGGCTTGAAGAGCTAAATATGTACACATTGAAGAGAGAAAGGAACGGGGGACATGATAGAGGTCTTCAGGTACATGAGGAGGGTAAATAGGGGAGGAACAGTCAGGGTGCTTCGAAGGAAGGAGGAAGGGGCCACTAGAGGGCATGGGTGGAAGCTGGAGGGGGGAAGATTCAGGGGAGAAAGGAGGAGGTGCTACTTCACTGAGAGGGTGGTGGAGCCATGGAATGCACTACCTAGGGGGCTGGTGGAGGCAGAGACAGTGGAGGGGGTTCAAGAGGGGGTGGGACAGGTACAGGGGAAGGGTTCAGGAAGCAAAATCCAATGCAGCAAGAATATCCGGAACTGGGAAGGGAGAAGCCAGAGAAGGCGAGGGGGACAGCAAGGTCAGCACCCAGGGTGGGGGCTGACCAAACGAGCAGACATGAAAGACCGTTAGGCCTATTCTGCTGGCATTTTAGTATGTTAGTATGTTAGTATGCCAACAACGGAATTCACTCTTTAGAACAAGAATATTATCAAGGAGAACATCACTGTAGAAATCTTTCAGTTCTGACAGAAATTCCACCTCCACAGTATTCAAGGAGTGATCAGGGATGACTTTTTCAAGGAAAGTCAGGATTTTTCTATGTATTAGAAAGCTTTCTGTCATTTGCTGTTCGAAGAAATCTAGACTTGGAATGAACTTGTTCTGTAATACTGTTCTATTTCTTGCAAACTGGGTCCTGTTCGTGAATTTCTTAGGAGTGTAATTTCAAAATTAAGCCCTTGAGCTAATGTTTGGGCTTTTGAAGAAAAGTTCTGAAAACTGCCTTTCTGTGTCATGATGCATGGTACGAATCTATTTCAAAGCGTCATCAGCCATCTGAACACACATGGAGAGATCTGGCTGAACCTTCTGCAGATTTACTGACAGTACGTACACAACTGAGAGTAGTTTTTATGAAACAGCTAAAGCAAACAAGAAAACATCCTTTCTCAATTGTGTTTTGAAGCTGCTCAGCCTTAGATGAAGCATCATCCCTCCAAGTAGTAGATATCTTGTCAAGAGCTACAACTACTACAGGGAACGGATCCATGAAGGTGAACACTGCTTCATGATGTTCTATCCATTGTGTTTCACAAAGACTAACAAGCTTTTTTCTTTTTCTCAGTTGGTAATAGACTTGATATTTTATTCCTAAGAACTTTGCTATGTTTAGCAGCAGTCTTAAAAAATGTGCAGCAGTCAGATATTTGTAGCAAAACATTTTCTGATGGAGTTTACTGAACAGGTTTTTGAAACCACCAGATTCAGTGAGTTGTTTGCACAGTGAACATAGACAGCTGTTGGATACTCAGCATCAATTTTAGCTTGTACAACATATAGCCTACCACTAAATGCAGCAGCTCCATCATAGCCCTACCCCCTGAGATTACTAAGATTTAATCCTAAATCTGTTAAGGTTGACATAATTATATTAGCCAGACTTTCATCAGTCACGATTGTAACCATCAGGAAAGTAAAGAAGTCTTCCCCGATTTCGGCTTTAACCCTTCAGTGTCAACAAATCGCACGCAGATACACAACTGTTCTCTGTTGCTAACATCTGTCGTTTCATCAGCTAAAATGGCAAAGTGACTGCAGTGTTTTACTCTTGTGACTATTTTCTCAATCATTATATCTCTAATAATATCAATTATTTTATTCTGAACTTTAAGGCTAAGATATGTGTCATTACTGGAATTACTTTGCAATAATTTTTCAGAGCGCTTCATCTCTGTGATTTGCTCTATACCAGATTAAAGTTCTGAAATTTCCATCATTTTTTATCGGGTCTTCAAGTGTCAGTGACCCTGAATCTTCATTTCCAAGGAGCGCAATCTCCTGGCGACTGCATAAAATTATTGTATCTTTCACATTAAGTATCTCGTTATGATTCTCTATTGCTAGAGTTCTTCGATAGGAGTCTGTTCTATAATTGCTATTGATTCACCTCTTGAGATGCAACAAAAATTCTCAGCTTTCAATGAACTATTTTTATGATACTTGGTATGAGAATGTAAGTCAAAAAGCTCTTTACGCTGATGACTTCCTTTACCTACTTCATCATTGCAGAAAGCAAAACATATCTTACAGTAGGCAATGTCTGTCATAGAAGAATATACAAGTCAATTGTACTGCGAAGACCAGTGGTGTTGGAAATGGAGATTTCTCTTGCCATAGGTTCATAGGTTTGTTCAGAGCTCACAAGACTTTTCCTGTCTGTAACAGCTCGCCACTAGAAATTACTGCTATCCCAAAATATTATTTTCAATCAGGAAACTATCCAGATTGGTTTTAAAAGCCTGCATGGTACTACTAGATACCACCTCCAGGGGCAGTCTGTCCCAGATTGGCACAACTCTTACACTAAACCAGTGCTTTCTTTTTGTAGTCCTATACCTTTCCATTGTTAGCTGCAATGGATGTGCTCTGGTCTGATATGGCTGCTCCCTTAGCTTTAATCCCAGCTGTTCCCTTAGATCGGTATCAGTAAGGGCCTTAAAGACCATGCACATATCTCCCTGCAGCCTACGATATTCCAACGTATACATCCCGAATTTATTCAACCGATCCTGATAGTCCCAACCCTGCACCCCAGTGATCATCTGTGTAGCTCCTCTCTGAACCCTCTCTAATGCCACAATCTCCTTTTTGTAACCTGCCACTTGGAGGAAACTTGTAATCACTGTCAGGTTTATGCAATACATTCATTATTTTAAACCATTCCTCATCAGTAAGTCTTATCCCTAAATATTCAATTATATCGTTCCTGACCCGAGTACTAGGTGTTGTTTGACCAGGTGGTGGTCTGCAGCATGTGGTGGTTGTGGTGGACGAAAGTGAAGCTTCAGTAGTGGTTCCCTGAAGGTCCCTCGCTTGCTCCCTCTCAGTCTCAACTCTGACTGCAATAATCCTACTATCTCTCTCTCTCTCTCTCTGAAGTCCTACTATCTCTCTGAAGTCTCTCTACATACACTACGCACACTAGTTAGTACACACACAGACAGTGCAGATAGTGCTCTCTCTCTAGGAAAAAATCTGGCAAGGGCTTGGTGGTCAGTCTAGTTAGCACACACACAGTGCAGATAGTGCTCTCAGACTCTTTCAGTTTAATCAGAAAAAATCTATCTGGCAGTGGCAAGGGCTTGATGGTCAGTGTAGTAGGTAGCACACACAGTGCAGATAGTGCTGTCTCTGAGTCTGACTCTCTCAGTTTAATCAGAAAAAATCTGGCAGGCAGACTAGACTTCACTAGTTCACTTTAACTTTATGTTCTTTCTTTAAGTCTCTATTACTATCTCTCTCTCTCTCTCTCTCTGTCTCTCTCTCTCTCTCTCTCTCTCTCTCTCTGAGACTCTCCCTACTGAGTAGATTTAGAAGATCGTTTTTTCAGCTCCAGCATCTTCTTCTAACAAAATTTCCCAGAGACTAGTGAGTGAGACTGAGACCCCCCCGAAGTGGTCCACTGACCCCCCTATGCAGAATGGCTGCCCCCCAACAACACACACACAATCTTTCTGTCCTGACTCCCGCTGCCCAACTTTTCTCTCTTTCACTTCTTTTTTTTATATACCAGAAGAAATTAAGAAAATAAATTTATTACGTTATGTAGAGCTACTACTAGTAGTAGTAATACACAGTAGCTCCAAGCTCCTCGTCCTCTGTCAGCTTAATCAATAAAATTCACTGAGAGAGGAGACTCGCTCTTGTTTGCTGATTTGCTCTTTACTGTACAGTGAGTCAGCGAGCAGTTGTACAGAGCAGAGCCCTTACAAAGGCTTTTTTTCCCCTTAGATGCCGACGATGACAATAAAATAAAAATAGCAGGCCAGGCCCGGTGCGCAGTACAAATGAATCAGTACACCCGACGAGGAGGAGTGGAGGATGGCACAACTCACTCCTTGTTCAGTCAGCAGCTTGCTAACTGTATCCCCAGCCAGATGTCTCTCGTGCTGCACTCTGAATCAGGTGCTGGAAAGAGGGCACAGAGCACGAGAAAAAACAATACGATTGGTCTGTCACAGAGCTGCTAATTGGCATTGGTTCCAGCGGATCATTGGGGTGGACTTTAAAAATGGGACTGAACTGTCAGTTATGGTGCTGGAGGGTGGGATGGCAGCAGACTCCTATGACTTCTCTCTGCTTCTCCCGCCACAACTTTGGTCCGTCCTTCTATCATGTGACTGCACAGTCTGCAGTTCACAGGCACCATGTGACCCCCCTGACCAGGCTGGCAGCTGAAGTACATCCTCCATATCGCCACCCTGTGACAAGATTGGAATAACAGGCAGTGGCATAGGCAGCTGTTAACAGGCACTCGGCTGCAGACAGTAAACGGCCTGGGAAAAAAAATTATCGGCACAGTCTGCACTCGCGCATGTGCGGTGCACGAGTCTAGTGAGTGATTTGGGGGGTCAACCCCCAAATCTCCCCTCTCTGGTACGTCCCTGGCTTAATGTACTACTTTTGTTGACTGGCCTACCAAGAAGACTATTTGTAATCTATTGTTGATTTAATAATGGACCTGTATGTTTTTGGCATAAATGTAATGCTGTTTTTACCTTTGAATATTTGAGCTGTGTGAATTTTGTTTTTTTGTAATCATGAATTGTTTAATTGAATTTGCGGAGTGTTTTAAATGTAAGGCACCTGGAGTCCAATGAATAGGATGCCATATAAATAAAATCATACTGCTACCGAGAAGGTGAACCAGCAGGTTGGAGGTTTCATTTCAAGAGTCTGAAGCCCCAAAAATCCAGGAGGGAAAAGCACTGCCATGGGGCACTCATCTCGACAGCAGACAGCCCAGAAAGCTTAATATCGCTAGGATAAGTAACCACATGTATTTATTTATTTATTTATGTATGTATGTATGTCTAGGATTACAATACCTTTGAACCATAGATTCATTTACAAAGGTTCTGCGCCAAATAAGGGTAGTGCAGGGGAATACATACACAATGACATACATAGGCATAAGTGATAATGAGAGGATGCCTAAATACAACAGGTGTGCAGAATATACAACAAGTGAAAAGGTATATGCAAACTGCATATTTACAATCTATTTACAGTTCTTCACAGGTGAGGATAACAAAGTTCATGGTGGAAAACAGGTGAGAATTAGACCGGGATAAGTCTAAAACAGAGAAAGAGCGTGAGTGAGCAGAGGACCGACAACAATTCGATGAGGACAGGAGACTACAAGAATAGGAAAGGAAGAGGCAGGATGAGAGATGGTGGGATACCTTGCAAGCCATCCATGCCCTGAACCCTGGGCAACCTGACCAAAATGTACCCTGTGACATAAAGTTAACAAAATTGACATAGGCTGATGATATAGAAGCCTACCTAACTATGTTCAAGCATATAGCCCAGACATGTGCTTGGCCTCAAGACCGGTCGGTCATCAGACTTGTCCCTTACTTATCCAGACAGGCCCAGCTGGTGTATAGTCACCTTACTGCCCCTGACTCTAATGATTACAATCAGGTCAAGGAGGAAATCCTCCATCAGTATGATATCAATACTGAGACCTATTGGCAACAATTCCGGTCCCGAAAGATGATGGGCCATGGTACCCCTCGAGAGACTTTTGCCAGGTTAAAAGGTTTCTACCTGCCAGCCCGGTGACACTGAGGGTTGAGGCGCTGGACGCCACACATCACGCTGTGCCGGCGACATGGGTTCGGGAATGAGCCCGGACCACCGGGAGTCGGCAGGGGAGAGAGAGGATTGAACATCCGATGGACTGCTCTCCTCTCTTGGGGGTGGGATCCAGGGTAGCCTGGTGCAACAGTGACCCTCGGTGGAGACCATTGGCACTGCATTGTACTCAGGCGTATACAAGCGGGGACGACGTTGGGCAGCCGTATCCGGACGTAGGTGGGAGCATCTATGCCGCGGGCTGACGACATTGCACGACTTACATTGGGGGGGGAGCTACGAGAACAAGAAAATACCTGGCGCTGAGGATCAGGCGATGGCACCACTCCCTCATGCCCAATGTTGGGCTCTCCTTGACTGGCCTTCGATCTCCATAACCGCTCCCCATCTGATGCTGGAGCCTGACTTGATGAGAGGCGCCCAGGTAAGAGGCAGATGACCCACCCCGGATAGGGTTATCTAGGGGTGCTAACAACAGAGGGGGGGAAGAGAGGAGGCACAGTTTGGAGACCCCAGATGGGCAGGAAAAAGGACTGGATGCTTGAGAGAGGACCCCGGGGCCATGACAGGAGGGAAAAAGAGTTGACAAAAGAAAAAAAAAAAGGTTTCTGTCTGAAATGGTTACAACCAATGGTCAAAACCCTCAACCAAATCCTGGAATTGATAATTATAGAGCAATTTATCCAAGTAGTATTACCCCAAGATGTCCAGATATGGGTGAAGGAGCACAAACCCAACACAGCAGAGAAGACCATCACTCTGGCGGAGGATTACCTGGTGGCCAGACCATCAAAGTCCATAGGATACCAAGGCTCTTCACTCCAACCTATGACACCAGTAAGACCTTTTGAAAATACTTATTCCAGACAGTTAAATGTTGGGGAAAATAACTGGCGAGGGGACCGAAGGTCAAAGCCCTATTCTGCAGACATTATTTGTCACAGCTGTTTGGGAAAAGGACACATAGCTCGTAATTGTCCCCAAAAGAAGAAATGGAGCTGCCCACTTGGTAATGGCTAATTGGGAGTATGTACCACAGTGAGGATCGGCCAGGATGAAATAGTGGGATTGCTGGACTCAGGAAGCAAACAAACCTTGGTGAGGGTGGACATTTTAAAGAACTACTGCAGTAAAGAGCTGGAGGCAAAGGTAACCAGAATCCATGGGGATGTCCACCAGTACCCTACCGCCACAGTGGAAATTATGGTAGGGCAGGATAAACGACTCATCTCTGTTGGTTTAATACCTAGACTGCCAGTTCCCATTATTATCGGCCAGGATTTCCTTAACTTTGACCGGTTGATAAAAAATCAACAGACCTGTGACCAGCTTATGGCAGTAACCACTCTGGCTCAGGCTAAACAAGAACAGGCACAGAACATTTTTCCATTTGATGAGGAGGTATATGAGGTATCAAGGAAAACAAGGAAATCAAGAAAGGAGAAGAGGGCCGAAAAAAGAAAATGAAGGGATACCCATCAGGAAGGAATAGCTGATGTTGGGTCTGATTTAGCTGGGACTAATATAAAAATGGAGCAAACGTTGGATGAGACTTGGAATCCCTTTTTCTTACAGGTGGACCAGGTGGTTGCAGAAAGGCAGCCACAGTATGTCATAACACATTATGTTTTATACCGAATGTGTACTAACCCCGCTATGGGGAATGTGTGAGACAATTGATGGTGCCCCAGAAATATAAGGATAGACTGATGTACCTAGCCCATGATATCCCTATGGCTGGCCATGAAGGATGAGATAGGACATTAGGCAGACTGACTAATCGGTTCTTCTGGCCTGGGATACATGAGAATGTGGCTGAGTATTGTCACACTTGTCCTGAGTGCCAATTGGTAGCCAAAGGTGGAAAAGGTGATAAGGTGCCCCATAACCAATACCTGCAGTAATGTCACCATTTGAGAGAATAGCTATGGATGTAGCAGGCCCCCCTAACAAAAAGTTCAAAAGGTAACCAATATATTTTGGTGATTTGTGATTATGCGATCAGGTATCCTGAGGCGATACCCCTTTGGACTATGACAGCCCCTTGGATTGCTGAGGGACTGGCTAAAATTTTTAGTTGATTGGGTGTCCCTCAGGTCATTCTCTCAGACAGGGGTAGCAACTTTACCTCAGTACTCCTCAAGGAGTTGTACAGATTGTTAGGGGTAACTGCAGTGAAAACATCTTCCTACCACCCCCAGACTGATGGTTTGGTGGAGCATTTTAATATGACTCTAAAACATATGCTCCAGAAGTATGTACAAGAAGAAGGATGGCATTGAGACAAATATCTACCCTATCCCTTGTTCGCATACCAGGAGGTTCCCCAAGCCACTACAGGGTTGTCACTCTTTACCCTCTTATATGGAACAGACCCCAGAGGTCCTTTAGATGTGTGGTGCGGGAACATTGGGAAGAAGGGAAGGATGTCTGCCATACAAATATTGTAGACTATATGACCAATCTTAGGAAGAAACTGGTGAAGTTTGTTACTCTAGCACACCAGAATGTTGCCATAGACAGGCAGAACAGAAAGAATGGTATGTTTTTTTTTTCCTTCTCTTTTAGGATTGTCTGTTTGTTCATAAATGTACTTCTCTTGTAATGTTCTAAATATGTTCTGAATTTTACACTGTAAAATAAACTAAATAAAAAAAAAAAAGAAAGAAAGAATGGTATGATGAAGAACTGAAAAGTAAAATGTACCATCCAGGGGATAAAGCACTGTTATTGTTGCCATCTACAGAAAACAAGTTATTAATGAAATGGCAAGGTCCATTTATAGTTAATAGGCAAATTGGTAAGGTAAATTTTGAAACTGAAATGCTATGAAAAAGATCCCAAAAGAAAATTTACCATGCCAACCTGTTGAGGAAATGGTTTGATAGGCAAGACCCAATACCCAGTTATTTTATATACCCTGAGCAAGAGAACACTGAGTTTGAAGTAGCCTATGAGAGACTGGATAAAGGCACAGAAGTGGTGGGGATTCAAATCAATCCCGAGCTAGATGCAGCCCAGAGACAGGAGGTTGAACAACTACTGGGAAATTATGGGAAGACCTTTACTAACACCCCAGGGAAAGCAGAAGGGGTAGTGCACACCATAAATGTAGTAGAAATGAGACCCATACACCAGAAACCCTACCGGCTGCCTGAGAGAGTTAGATAAGAAGTCATAGACGAGGTGAGGAAAATGAAACACCTATGGGTTATAGTACCATCTAGAAGTGCTTGGTCCTTACCAGTGGTAGTAGTGCCCAAAAAGGAGGGGGAGGTATCCAGCTTTGCTTGGATTTCAGGAATATTAACGCTGTCTTCACCTTTGATGGCTACTCCATGCCCCGTGCAGATGACTTACTAGACAAATCAGGGAATGCCAAATAAATAAGCGCCCTTGACATAATGAAAGGCTACTGGCAAATCCCTCTCTCTTTACATGCACAGGAATTGATTGCCTTCATCACCCCAATATGTCTTTACCAGTTCACCACCATGCCTTTTGGACTGCATGGTGCCCCCACAACCTTCCAATCCTAAATTGCGTACCCTTACACAGTACAGTGCCATCTACTTAGATGATGTTGTTATCTTCAGCCCTGACTGGCAGACGCACCTAGTACATCTTAATGCAGTCATTCAGTCCATTCAAGACTCTGGACTGATGATAAATCTTACCAAATGCACCATTGCCAGGACTCAGACCGAATACTTAGGGTTCATCATTGAGGAAGGTACAGTCAAACCAGGCAGCAGCAAAATTGAGGCTGTAGCTAACAGTCCCATCCCCCTGACAAAGAAACATATACGTTTCTTTTTGGGACTGGCTAGTTATTACCACTGATTCATACCTGATTTTGCCACCATAGCAACCTCACTGACAGATCTGACCAAAAACAAATGTCCTAATAAGGTGTTATGGGCCAAGGAATGTAATGAGGCCTTTCAGAACATTAAAGCAACCCTATGTTCATCCCCTGTCTTGATCAATCCTGATTTTTCTCTCCTGTTTGAAGTACACACTGATGCCTCTGATACTGGCATCGGTGCAGTCCTTTCTCAGACAAGGAAAGGTGAGGAGCACCCAGTCATATACATCAGCCACAAACTTCATGAGAAGGAGAGGAAGTATTCAACAGTCGAGAAGGAATGCTTAGCATTAAAATGGGTGATAGAGGCCTTGAAATATTATCTGTGGGGTGCAGAGTTTAAGGTTCTCACTGATCATAACCTCTGTGCTGGCTCCAACAGATGAAAGACAAGAATGGCTAGATAATGTGGTGGTATTTGGCTTTACAACCTTACCGCTTTGCCATTCAGCACAGAACAGGGTCGAAACACCAGAATACTGATTTCTTGTTTCGATATGGGGCCCATGCTGATGAAATTTGAGGAAATGTGTTGATATGTGTTTTTCTTTCTGTGACAATGTTGAAATGTTTTACATATAATATATGAGATGGGGGTTTGTATTAAACTCTTGATATTATGCCTCAGGGAATAGATCAGTATCAGAGATATGCTTAGGTATGTCTGATTATAGATACCAATTCAGTTTATAAGAGTCCCTGAGGTGGAGCTTCTGAGAGTGGGTGGGTGGAAGCTCCAACCCTACTAGGGTTCAGGGAGGGTGTCTGACAACAGTATTACTGTTGTTTCTTGATGAGGGGGGTGTAACAGGGAGCCCCCTGTTATGTGTTTAAA
Source organism: Neoceratodus forsteri (assembly GCA_016271365.2). Lineage (NCBI taxonomy): Eukaryota > Metazoa > Chordata > Ceratodontiformes > Ceratodontidae > Neoceratodus > Neoceratodus forsteri. Next base: position 1,544,980,571 of record CM057452.1, on the reverse strand, counting down.
CCCCTGTCATAAATTTGAATATGTGCAGTCCCCACCCCTGTTTTTCCTTTCACTCTTTGCTTTCCTCTTATTTTCTCTGCCTTTGCTTTAAATTCTTGTCAGGGTCGCCAACCTGGCAAACTCCCAAAACTCTTTGCTGTCCCTTATTCTCTTTGCCCCCTTATTATACACATAGCATTATGCTCCTGATTGCAGAGATAGGAAATAACGCAAGTCAAGCTTTATCGTTAATGTCTGGTGCCCCTTGGTTTAAGAAGAAGTATAGCACCCATTTCTGAGGTGCCGAGCTCCAGAACTGCTGCTGCTGCTGAGTGCAGCTCCTTTGCTTATGTGGCTCCGGTGAGAGGGACAGTGCTGGTTACTGAGTGCGACCAAGCAATTCTTTTTTTTGGAGTTGGTTGCTCCATGTTGGTGTAGCCTCATATAGTGGTGGAATGTACGCTCCTTGTTCAGAGCAAGTAAAAGAATGATTGCTTTGGAGCAAAGGCACGGTCTGAAGCAAAAAATCTGACTGCTGCACTAGTGGCAAGATCAAAGTCACTTGAATACTTGACTGCCAGCTAGTGAAACACTACAGGCAAGGGTAACTGTAAGCCCCATAGTGTCTAGAGGTGTGTGTGTGTGTGTGTGTGTGTGTGTGTGTGTGTGTGTGTGGATTTCACACAGGTTACTTGAGAAAAGTATTCATTGGACTATCTGGGCTGAAACAAAGCCACAGACTCTGCTGAAGGAAGCAGAGGTCTGAATTTCCTTGTGCAGGACTAATTATTTGACTTTTTTTTTCATTTCTATACATAAGTGTATTTTTTCTAAAAATAAATTGATGAATGCATTCATGCAGTTTTTATGCACTTGATCCCTGCTTTGTTGTGTCAGTTATTATCCCACATGTTCATAATGTCAGAGGGGAGGATGCCCGTAAGGTTGATGAAGGCATCATTGAGGGTGTCTGTGATTAGTTCTGGGTCCTGCGTGTGAAATCCATTGACGTTCAGCAGATTAGGTGGCATTTTAAAGGGCTTACCTCTGAGATCTTTGATGGTTTCCCAGAAACATTTCCCGTTACCCCAGAAGTTTGTGAGTTCTTGCCAGAAATGCTCCCTTTTGACACAATAAATTTCCTGAGTAGAGGCATTATACGCTGCCTTGTAGCGCTGTATGTCAGAGGATCTTCCAGTGTTTTGGGCAAGGTGCCAGAGATTATCTCTGTCACACATCATATTGATTAAGTCATGGGTGATCCAGGGGTTTGAACCTCCTTGGTCTTCCATTTGCATAGCGGGGCGTAGAGGTCACAACCCCTGTTGAAGTAGCAAATGAAATAGTCGAGGGCTATGTCAACACTAAGGGTGGCATCTATGGGGGACCAGTCAGTATGCTCAAGGTACAGTAGTGCTGGAGGTGCTGGAGATGCCTCTTCCTCAGGACGTGCTGGGTGATGACCTTGGCAGGAGCCTTAGGGGCTTTGTTGGGCCAAAGGCAGGTGACAGGGGACTGGTCACTCAAGGAGTTGGATAAGACCTCAGTGTGTGTACTTCTATCAGGGTGAGAGGTAATGATGAGGTCAAGGAGTGAGTTGTTACCAGTTCTGTAATTGGTTCTAGTAGGGGAGGTAACAAGTTGGGTCAGGTTAGCAGCAGCGATAGCAACCTTGAGTGAGTTGGCTTCAGGGGCCAGCCAGTTGGGATTGAAATCACCCAGCACTACCACTTCGTTGTTAGGAGGCAGGTTAGTTACATAAGTAAGGACCACATTAAAACCTGAGGCTTGTTCCTGGGAAGGGGGAGATATACAGTATACTGATGGAAAAATTATGAATTTACCATTGTAAATGAGTAAGACCTTGACGGCTAGGATTTGTGACTTACAGGCATCTGTCAGGTGGGGTAGGGTTTGACTACTGTGTGAGTCTTTTAGGTAGAGAGCACAACCTCTACCCTTTTTACCTACCCTATCTTGCCTAAAGAACATGTAACCTGGGAGTGTAACAGCAGAGTCAGGGACTTTTGGTGATAGCTGGGTCTCATTAATGGCTAGCACGTCGGGGGTGTGCTGCTCAACTCACACTTTGAGATTATCAGTTTTCAGTAGGATGCTCTGGACATTCATGACAGGGAGCTTGATGGAGCCATACCTTTTATTGCCACTCAGAGCTAGCTGGGGGAGGGCAGGGTTGGGGTAAACATTACTGGATAAGAGAAGGAGAATTAGGAGAAGTTTATGCAGGTAGTGCTGGCGTAGCCATCATGAATAATGCTGCTTGTGCCTAGGAGGCAATTTTACCACATAGATTATGAGGGGGATGAGAAAGGTGAAAAAATGGTAGAGGAAGGCAGTGGAATAGCCTGTACCACAGCCAAGCTTTATTGTATATATAGGGGGGAGTCGATACGGGGTATTAAAGGGATCAGTACCTGATGTGATTTTTGGGATGTCGCCGACCAAGCCTGTGAGTAGGGGGACTAGGGCAATTTAGGGGTGTGGGGTGTGTGAGAGTGAAGAGGATAGTAAGTGCAGCAATGTATTTAGGCAACCTCATAGTGTCTTGGTAGGGGAGCAGGTAGGGGCAGATTGGCAAGGGGAAAAGGAGATGAAGAGATTAGCAGTAAGGATGGGGAGGTGGAGATGGCAGTAGTGGTTGGGAATTCAGAGTATAAGGTGGGCTAAGGTACATGGATCTGTAAGGCTGCTAGTGTGGTGCAGTGGTAGGGCTGCCACCTCAGGTGCACAAGGTAGGGGGTTCAAATCCCAGATCCAGAAAATGGCAGAGTACCAGCAATGTAAGCAGCAGGGATGGAACTCAGATCCAGAGAGGAGAAATAGGGCAGAGCAGAAACCAGGAAACAGAGCTGTGTAATAGTTAACTTAGGCGTCCCATTGGCACCTCCTAGAGGTAGTAGAATATAGCTTGCTAATGGGAAACTGGGTACTTTAAATATTATAGGTTCTTATACTCAAGCATAGATTATTCTAACATGGAGAAATTAGTTGTGGAGGCTATCAAGTTGTAAGAATATTACTCTCCTGTGGAACTTCTGGTGATGTCATCCTCAGGTTGGCAGCTTGAGGAATTGAGCAATGGCCACTCCTTTACCAAAACCCCCTAAATTGTTGAATCCTGCCTGAAAAAATATGTGCTGAGCAAGGGAGGCATTCTGGATACCAGATGCAGCGAGTTAGATCCAACGATTCTGGCTCAGAGCAGAAGGATGTTGTGGGATTCGGGACTGCTGGCTCCAGCATTGAATACTCCCAGTCCTCAGTTGCTTCCTTGCACTTGAGCTGCTGAAAACCAAGACAGAAAATTAAATCACTATACCCCTGTGTTGAGCAGCTGCATAGGAAGCTGGACCTACTGATCAGTGAACTACGGGATTTCCAAAGGAGATATGGAATACAACAGCAGCGCTGAAGACAAACATGACCAAGTTAGAAAAGAAGGCCAATAACCATAAGGAGCAGCTGTCATAGGCCAATCACCGAATGGACATAGTGGAGTCGACAATTTTAGACATCGACTCTGCAATCCAGGAAATTGAAAATCTAGACAATGCAGAAAGTCACAACAGGTACAACAATTTTCACTTCTATGGAGGGTGTGGAGTGCCAGGATGTTGCTTCTTATAGACTTTCCTGCATTTGATCTTCCTACTCCCACCGGATAGGACTCTCGAGATTGAGAACTGGGACAGAGACCCACCACCCCAGATGCTAAGCCCTGCTCCACTGTGGCAAAATTCCTCCGGTTTACAGATAATCAGGCCATTTTGGCCCAGTTCACATTGGGGATTTGAAACGGTTCTCAGCACTGGAACCGTTTCAAATGCATGCTGGTCTGATTCGTGTTTGCACCTAACCCAGTTGTATACCGGATTTATGGATGCGTGCTCAAACCTTGATGATACCTGTGCTTGAGCACATGTCCATAAATTTGTTTTAAAAGTGAAACGTTTTACTTACAGTACACACGCGGCAGCTCTCATCCCTCCATGCTTAATGCTGGGAAAGATCACGAGTGTGCAAAGCATCATGGTAAGCAGCTTTTTCCAAGCTGCTGAAATGGATGCACAGTGCTCATGTATCTGCCACAAATGTGAATGCCTGAAAATGGATTACCTGAAGCAGATCACATAAAGGAGGTTGACATCTGAACATTACAGCACGGTAAGCTGTAATCCATTTTTAAAAATGTTTTACTTAACCATGCTGTAGTATGGACGGGGCCTTTAATATGGGCCTGGAGGTTCAAAGAAGTTAGATACCAGGAGACCAACATTTTTTCCACAATTATTACCCCACCTCAATGCAAAACAAAGAGAGGGTCTATGTTCCACTCATGAAAGCCCTTAGGAGCAGGAACATCAAATTTTTCATGCAATAGCTGGCCAAACTGGTGGTTAACTTCCCTGAGAGGCAAAAAATGTACACCACCATTGAACAGATAAAGGATGACTTCAAAACCAGGGGCATACCTTTGGACTCACCCCTGAGCAAGCCATCTCCAGAATCTCTGACATCCAAGATTTCTCCAGGCCTGGAAGATGGCAGACAACAGATGATAATACTCCATGGGGACCAAGCAGCATATTATACAACCTTTCCTGGAAGACAGTACTGTGCAAGGAGGTTGTAGACCTCAGGATTGAACTTCCAGTCCAATCCAATCCAACTTTATTTGTAAAAAGTGCAATTCACAGTGATCAAAGCACTTGTACATCTATAACTAAAACTTACAATTAGAAATATCTAAAAAACTATTAAAATACAGCTAATAAAAGACAACAGCCAGAATTTATCAAAAATCAGGAAAAGCAATATTAAATAAATGTGTCTTAAGTGCTGATGTAAAACTCTCCATGGTCAGGCACTCTCTCTCACTCGATGAGGTAAAGAGTTCCACAGGGTTGGGGCCACAAATGCAAATGACTGGACACCCCGAGATCTTCAAATGAACCCTGGGAACCTCTAGCAATTTCTCATTGGAGGAATGGAGTGGGAAAAGGAGCATGAGGCAAAAGAGATCTTACAGATACCATAGTCCCTGTCCATGTAGGGCCCTATAGGTCAGTAAACTGACCTTGAAGGTGATCCGCCACTGAACAGGCAGCCAGTGCAGACAGTGGAGCACAGGTGTAACTTGACAGGATTACACTCTTGGGGGGCACTGGCAATGGGATGCCTACTGTGGGTGATGACAAGTGAGTCTTCACCTTCTTTCTCTCTGCCACTCATTTAGTTTTGTCTGGCTCCTGCCTTCCTTGGGATCTCTCCTACCATACCTCTGCTATGCTCAGATACCCCAAACTGGGCATGCACACCACTTTAAGTTTGCTTTAGACTGATCCAGATTTGGCCCCACACCACTTTATGTACTCCCTAGCACTCTTGCTTATCTGAGATAGGTGCCTGAAGGTTATATGCCTAGACTGTACTAAACTTTCATCTTTCAAACATTTACTAAAACATGGTAGACTGTGTTTAAAATGTTGTCTAACCATGGTCAGTGACTATGGTCAACACTTTGAAAATGTAACACAAGTAGACATGATTCCTGCCTAGCACAAGAAAAAAAACTGGAGATAAGGATCCATTGTGTAACTATTTATTTATTTTATTTACTGAAAACTTCAGAAATTACCAGGAGCACAAATGCTCATTTATAAAGGTTCCACGTCAAATACATAGTCATAAAAATCATTACAAGTACAGCAAACAGTTCCGGAGGAAATGCAGTCGAGTCAGGCTCGAAGCACTTAAGACAGAACGGACACATACAGTTTTGAAAAAATCCATACAAATTGTATAAAACATCACAGGATTTGTACATAGAAAAAAACAAATAAAACAATTTAGTGGTTACAATTGTACTGGACTTCAAGGACATACCATGGTCCAAATTCAGGATGGGGCTTAGAGTGATGCAAGGGACTTGCGTTGGAGGGTCGGTTTCAAGGGCTGACTTACAGCAATCAGTGCAGCAACTGCAATTCACAAAGGGTGCCAGACGCAACCTCCAATGTAAGTTCCTTGCGTCAGCTGCACCAAGTTAGACCAGCTTCCCCCAGGTCTAACTGTACACCAGTGGGGGAGCCAGTTTATGGGGCTTGTGCCAAAGCTTTGGCACAAGCTGCCATAAAATGAAGAAATTGTCGCAACTGCACCAAACGTTGCTGAACTGGGTGCAGTTGTAGAAGATACATTCGGCACAGTTGTGCCAGAGATTGGGGTTAAGCCCTGCATCATTCTTCTTGAATCAGGCCCCACAAAGATCTATTAAACTGATTAATCCTGGGAAGATTCAGCAGTGTACCAGGCAGTTCATTTAACCAGATTGCAGACCTGACAGCAAATGACCACTTGTCCAGATGAGTACACTGGAAAGGAGGCTTAAGGGAATACTTGGTCATTTTCCTGGTGTTGTATTGATTGGAGACAGTGTGGAAGCAGGTTGTTAAAATAGGGGGTGTTAGGCCCAGCGGTGCCTTTTTGGCTAGCAAATATGTCTGACCAAATATACATTCTGGGATACTCAATAACTAGATTCACCAACAGATTTACCTCTAGGGGAAACAAAGAAAATGTTGCAAGTTGCAGCTATAGTGGTGCACAAATTAAGGATGTGGCTAGTATGTTCCCCGGTATGTTTCAAAATATTACAAATCCCAAAATGGCTGTATTACATGTAGGGACTAATGATTTTGGGAAGCAGGAGGTTGAAAAAATAATAAAAGATATGGAGGATGCTGTACAAACATTAAGATCACTTAATGTGACTCCTATTATTTCTGAAGTTCTACCAGTCCCAACAGCAAGTAGTTATAGAACTAAAAATATAAAAGTTTACAATAACTGGTTAAGAAGATGGTGCCTCACTAATAATATCAAGTGTATAACTACTTGGGAAATATTTGAGGGAAGGGAAGATCTATATAGTTATAACGGATTATATCTAAACAAAAAAGGCACAAGAATATTAGGGTGCATTATTCACAACAGTATCAAAAACTCCACACCAACAAAAAACTAAATTCTTAGGGGAAAAGGGAGAGGATCAAAAATAAACCCATAAAATTATTTCAGAAACAAACAAAACATGGTTTGACCTTCCTCCTTACGAATGCAAGAAGTCTCCATATGACAAAATTGGATGAATTGAAGATACTACTCCATAAAGATAGTATAGGTATTGTTGCAATCACCGAAACATGGTGGGGAGACAAATCTAGTTGGATTACAAACATAATTGGATATAATAAAGTATGCAAAAACAGACCCCAGAAAAGAGGAGGAGGGATTATATTTTTTATAAGAAAGAACATTAATTAAAAGTCCATCAATGGACCCGATGAAAAAATACCAAGTGAAATCTTATGGATTGAAATAATAAGAGATAAACAAACTAAATTGACTGTAGGACTCTGTTACAGACCACCATGTTCCGATCAATCTGAGCACCTAGCTCTACTAAATAACTTAAATTCAAAAATAAATAATTCAAACATAATACTCTTAGGTGATTTTAATTACATAGGAACTGATTGGACAAATGGTACCACCAAAAATAAAATGGAAAACACATTTCTGGATTTATGTGAATCTTATGCTTTAACCCATTTAATACGTACGCCAACAAGAAAAAATAACATACTGGATCTGGTAATAACAGATATCCTCAACTAGTTAGTAATATCAAAATTCAAAATCCATTGTCAAACAGTGATCATTGCGTAATAACATTTGAATTAATAACTCATATTGAACACAATTCTGGTAAAACCACTTTTAAGGATTATGGAAGGTCAAATTTTGATCTCATAAATAAATAACTAATAGCATGGAATTGGGAACATAGTATTACATCTCCAGATGAGTTTTGGAAATTATTGGTAAACAAAATACTTTCTGTAGAGCAAAAGCATGTCCCAGATAAGATAGGTTATAATAACCGGGGAAAACTACCAATCTGGGTCACCCCCCACCATACGTTATTTAATCAATAAAAAAGGAGAGCATACAGAGCCTTAAAATGGTATAAAAATGGATACAATAACACTAAATATAGGGAAACACTAACAACATGTAAGGCTGTAATAAAGAAAGAAAAGAAAACATTTTAATTTAAATTAGCACACATCAACGATGGAGGTAAAAGTTTTTATCATATGTGAATAATAGAAAACAAACAACTAAAATCATTGGCCCTTTAGTCATCAACAATAATACCATTCAGTCCCCCCAAGAAATGGCCCAAGAATTTAATAAATATTTTTGCTCTATTTTCAGTCCCATACAAAATTCATACATAGACAAGGAGACTGATATAAATAGAACTAATTATGATATACCTGAGATAAGTAAACTTGAAATAAAGAATAAATTGGATTCAATTAAAATAAATAAATCCCGGATAACCATCATCCACGGTTGCTGAAAGAAATAGCTTCCTGGTTGATTGATCCCTTATACAAATTGTTTAATATGTCCCTGATTACTGGATTAATACCAAGTGACTGGAAGTCTGCATTAATAACTCCAATACACAAAAAGGGCAATACGAGTGACATATCTAATTACAGGCCAATCAGTCTGACCAGTGTTCTGGGTAAAGTTTTTGAGAGAATTTTAAAAGATAGAATAGAAGATGATCTAATGCTTAAACAGCTTGTGGATCCAAACCAGCACGGCTTTAGAAAGAAAAGATCCTGCTTAACTAGTAACTTAGTATTTTACAAGAGAGTAAGTAATCTCCTTTATGAAAAAGTACCAGTAGATATATTATATCTGGACTTGTGTAAGGCATTCGACAAAGTGCCACATTATACCCTGATAAATAAAATGAATAAAAATTGGGATGCATCCCATAACAGTAAACTGGGTAAAAGAGTGGTTAAGAAATCGTACACAAGTAGTACGTATAAGAGGATATACCTCAACTTCAGGAACAGTTAGTAGTGGAGTGCCTCAGGGGTCTGTTTTGGGACCCATCCTGTTTAATATCTTTGTGTCAGATATGACAGTTAATCTTAAAAACATGGCAATAAAATTTGCAGACGACACAAAGATTGCAGCCAATGTTGGCTCACCAGAGGAAATAGCTGACTTCAAATAAGACCTTCAGGAACTTGAATACTGGTCCAACCAAAATGGTATGGAATTTAATATCAATAAATGTGTTATTATGCATTTGGGTGATAATAATCCAAATATGCAGTATAGGTTAAAAGATTCAGATCTGGAATCGTCAAAAGAAGTAAAGGATCTGGGTGTTATAATTAAAGCTGTCCTTACTTTCTCCTCTCATTGTAATTATATTAAAAATCAAGCAAATAAAATTATTGGCTGCATCAAAAGATCTTTTGTCTCCAGAAATAGGGCATGCATTCTCCCTTTGTATAGAGCATATGTGCCCCCCCACTTAGATTATTGTTCACCACTATGCAGTCCCCACCTTAGACGTGATATAAATGCACTGGAGGGTGTGCAGCATAGGATTACTAAAATGATAGATGGCTTGCAGAATAAAGAATATGGGGAATGACTTGGGGAGTTGGGGTTGTACTCATTGGAGAGTAGAAGAATTAGGGGTGACCTCCTCCTGATGTTCAATATAATAAAGGATAACAAGCTCATGGCTCAATTGGGAATGACTTTGAATATGAGGGAATGCAACCTCAGAAGTCATAAATTCCAATTATCTCTAACTTTTCCCAGATTAGACATCAGACGTTCTTTTTTTACTCAAAGAATACTTTCAATTTGGAACAGGTTACCTAAAACATTGCTAGATACAGAAAATGCTGAAACTTTCAAAATAAATTTGGATAAATATTTATTAAATTTGGTATAAAGATATCCAAAAACTTGGAGATGCACTTATATGGGCCATGGCCTTCTGTGTATTTATTACTCTTAGTATGTAATCTTAGTGAGCATGTAAGATTTATTCTGCGGGGTAAAGATAGCCAATTAGTGAGACATAAAGGGTACAACTATTAGTGCAGTTATCTGCACCAAGTGCAAAGTGGCACACCTTATTACAAATCAGCTTTATTCTGTTTAGTACAGTACCATGTCACTGAATGCTGCATAGACAGGGAGGCCATAATCTATAAGTGATAGAATGGAGTTGGATGCAATAAGGTGTCTAGCACTCCCAGTGAGATTGTTCCAGTTATGGTACAGGACATCCAGTCTTCTATTAAAGGAAAGCTGTCCACATTTTCAGCTCCCTGCCCCTCAAAGACTTACCCCCGATTAACCTTTTCACAAGGAAAAGTCTTTAGTTTATGCGCTGTAACTTACCTTATTTTAATTTTGTAAAGTACGGGAGTGGGGAATATGGCAGATGCTGGCGGCTCCATTTAATGTAAAACTGCTGCATCGCACTGCTCACTTCAGTACAAATGTCCAGAGTATTGGCGAATCAGTGGTGGGATCTTACCTGGGGTTGTCAACCCTAATGTCCACCCCCTCCCCTGATCATATGAGGTCAAATGTGATGTGCATGAAGAAAGCTCCGACAGATTACGTTGGCCATACTGTATCACTGTGAGGCACTAGGTTGGAGCTGTATCTTGTGCTTCAGACAGGAGGCTATGGGCTGGGGAGAGGGGTGGGCATTAGGATTGACAACCAAGTAGATCCTCCTGATCACAGTACTCTGAAGACCCAAATCCCTAATGTTTTTCATTTCCCTTCTTTGTGCTGTTTGTGTTCTACAACCCAAATATCTGCTTTAATGTAGGTTTTTTTTGCAAAGAATACACTCCACTGTCAAGCGCCTTGTGAACATAGTTGATGTATTCCAATAGTGTCGTATTGGTGCTGTGGAGCTTCTGGAAGCCATGCTACTGTACACACTGGCCATTGTATTGTTTAGGTATGTGACAAGTTGGTCAAAGAATATTTCCTTGAAGGCCTTGGACAGGGGAGAGAATAGAAATTGATCAGTAATTGGCAAGGCTAGTGTGGTTTCTTCTTTTGAAAACTAGTATACCCAGTGCATGTTTTCACTTCTTGGGGAAACTGTGGGTAGTACAGGGAAAAGCTACAAATCCTAGCGATGGGGTGGAAAAGTTCCTATACTGCCAGGGCAAGATATTTCATATCAACTGAATCACTCCCACACCTAGTTTTGCTGAGTACCCTATTGATGTATTTTGAGGTGTCCTTGACTGAAACAGCCTTAAAATATAAATATCCTGGTACAGAGCCCACCATCTGGGAGGCTTCAGGACTGTATTCCCTGCAGGGGGCCTGAGCAGGCTCAGTTGGGATGATGGAAATGAGGTTAGTAAAGGCTGTGTTGAAATAACTGGCAATTTCTGTGGAATTGAGGACCTCACAACCCTCCACCATGAGCATTTGAGAAGCGGTTTTAACTCCGTTGCCAAGGAGCTGTGAGACGTTGTCCCAGAATCTTTTGCCATTGCTCCAGTTCTGGGTCTACTGGGCATTAAAGAAGCCAGATTTGGTCTTTCTAATCATACTGATGCACTTATTGTGGGCTTCCTTATACCTTTGCAGGTGGACAGGGGACTCAATTTCCCAGGGCAGTGCCAACAGATTGTTGCTCTCCCTCATGCAGGCAAGGACTTCGAGGGTGATCTGCCTGGATGGTGCTCCTCTTACCTTGCATTTTTCAAAGGGTGCACATTTATCATAGGCATGTGTGAACTCAGAGACAAAGAATTGTATGGCTGAGACAATATTGGGAATGGCATCTAAGAAGCTCTAATCAATCTGGGCCACGTAATATCTGAATTCATGCTCCTTCATTTAGTTTAGGACTCGGCTGACTCTGATGAGCGGAGAGGGGGGTGGCCTTGTCTGTTTAACTGCCCATAGACACTGCACTGGGGAATGGTCACTTGGGGTATCTTGGTAGAACTTAGACAACTTTAACTCTATCAGGGTGTATAACTAGTACCCAGTTGAGCAGCATCATGGTGCCTGTTGTAGAATTGGTCCTGGTGTGCTCAGTGACAATTTGTGTGAGAAATAGGTTGGACATCATATCCCTATGACATGTGCTGGACTTAGCATTCCATTCATGTTAAAGTCACCAGTATGACATATTCCCAGTTCTGATTGAGTTGCAAAAAGTAGTGAGTAAGTGCCTCTATGCCCAGATTCTCTTTACATGGTGGGATATATACAGAAAAGAAAGAGCCGTCGGTGCTCGGGCTGGGATATATACAGAAAGGATGACAAGCGATTTGTGCCCTCGCCCTATCAAAAGCTTTATTGCTAGGCATTCACTGTTCCTGGTTAGGTCTTTGATCATGATTTTAGAGGCTTGTATGTCTGGTCTCAGGTAGATAAGGCAGCCTCCTCCTTGCTTTCCTATTCTGTCCTCTCTGAAGATATTGAAGCCTCGCAATGAGATAGTGACAGCAGGTATGTGTGGACTGAGCCAAGTTCCAGTTAGGCAAATAACTTATGGCTGCACTAACTTTACCCAAGCTTTGAATCTGACAAATTTAGGTAGTAGACTACTGATATTTAGGGAGACTGTTAGGCAGGCAAAAATAATAATAAACAATGTCTGGCAGAATAGGAACTATTTACACTCTAAGCAGTGAGTAACTGAAGCTTCAGTAATCTCAAAAGGGGCTTTTATTTTTAAGCAAACATTTCATTTCAAACAGTTGAACAACACAGAGCTTGACAGCTAGAGCTCCCCAGAGGACCTGTGTGTTAAAACACATGTGCACTTTCCTGAGTATGTCCCCAGGCAGGTGCATGTTTGTCACAATGTATAGGGCCTCTTGGGAGTTACAGCTGTCTTACTTTGTGCAGTTCTAATGCTAGAAATGTTTGCATAATTGTAAGAGAACATTTTGGGATTATGGAAGCTTTTTCTTCTGACTAGTCGGAGTGCGTCTGTGTTCTGTTGTGTCCCTCATTGTGCAGTTTCATAATACTGTTGTAAAAAAGATTTAAGCCTGGTCAGCCATGGTTGGTGGTGGCAACAGAGTAGTTTTGATTAGTTGATCATAGTGCAAAACGGACTTTTTCTTTGATTGAGAGACTGACAGTTTAAAAGCTGTGCAAGTAATAAACGTATAACAATGCCAATGGCATTCCTAGTTAACCACTAGAAATTAAACATGTTTAAAATGTATGTACACCCTCTCCCTACAAATGGGGTTCCCGAAAAGTCTTCCTTGAGCTTGCGTAAATGCTCACTGCCAGGTTGGTGTCCTATATTTTAGCAGTTTAAACGTTATTGCCAGAGAGTGCCTGTATAGCCTCCGTGTACTGTCTCTTTAAGAGCTGCCTAGATTGCAGTTATAATTAACCTGGGAGGGGGCTGAGTGTTTCTATGCTCGAGTCCTGCCTGGCTGCCAGATAATCTCTCCACTCTGCCATCGCTAATTGCACAGAGGGAGCTCTGTTATAAGATGTACTTATTTGCTGAATATCTATTAGAGTGGTAATGATATTGTAGTTTGTCTAACCTGCCTTCTTTGCAGCATGGACATTTATGTTTATCTCCACCATCTTGGTCCTGAACTGCCGAAATGGGTCAATCAGTACCTTTGGGGAGTTTAAAATGGAGCCAGTCCCCAGGGGCTTTGTGGGAGCAAACTTCGGTAGGAATTGTAGTTTGGGGCTTTTGGTGCCTAAATGAACCTGGAGGGGGAGCCCTTGTTGTGACTGACAGAAAAATCGGCCAACCAAACCTTTTGGATCTTGGAGAAAGTCCCAGACTGCTTGCAGTTTAAGTTCAGATCTGAGTTGGGAAGTGAAGGAGTAACAGCTCGAGACAGTCGAGCAGCCGTTCTGTGTAGTTTTGCGTGGGAGAACTGTGGAAAGGCTTGAGTTTTGGCCTGCCTGTCTGCCTGCTGCCTCTGAGAGGGAGAAGAGAGATTATTTGGACTGATTCCGAGTTGTAAGAATGGTTTAATACCACTGAACTGTGACCAGGCCTGAAACCTGAAGAAGACCGAAGATTTGCTGAATGTGATCGGCCTTTCAGGACTTCCAACCACCTCTGAACTCCTGGTTTGTGCAGAGACTCTGTAATTGTGACCGGATAATAATCTGCCTGGTAAAGTAGAATTTCCTTACATGTAAATGTGCTATATGCTGCTAGTGGGTTGCGATTTGGTTCCCCACTGTGTTTTGAACTGTGTTCTGCTTGCTAGAAGCTGCATCCAGCCCCAACGGACTGAATCCGAATTCATCTGTATTTGGCCTGGGCCTTGCCACACTGGCCCAACCAGACTACCCACTGCACAGAAAAAGCCATCGACGAGAGACCTGCCTGGGGATCAGCCCCCTGCTAAATGTTTTGAACAGGAACAATGCCTTGGTGATTCGTGTGGGCCCTGCTTCTCCTGGCACTCCAGCTCAACAACCTGCTGTCTCGATTTCATCCTGCCTGTGTCCTGTATTGAGTATCATGAGTAAACATCAGGGTAGCTCCCTGCAGCAACAGCTAAATCTAAAGTGTTATCATCTGATTGCTTTGTTGTCTTTTCTGTCACAAACTGAGCCCTCCAGCTCCGGATTACAAATAGTGTGTGTTGTGCATGTTGCTTTCTTCCATCACAGGGCCCCAACCAGCTGCGACACCGGCTTACCCCAGACAAAGTTCCTGGCTAGCCCATCATTTTCCTACCTGGGTACCCAGAGTGTGTGACTGTGTAGGGACTCTGAAGTGCATGCATAACTGTCTAATTGATATAGCATTTAAACAAATCAACCTGATTAAGCCCCTCCCTTTTTCAAGTCCCCCGGATAAATCAGATCTAACTCTTTTTGCATTTAACCTGTCTGTGGTTCCAGTTTGTGCCAAAAGTACTGCACTGTTGCTATTTGCTGTGCATAACCTTGTTTTACAGGGGGTCTCCATGGTGGAGCTAGAGGAACCAGACCTGGTGGTAAGTGCAAACAGTGTGGGTAATTGGCTGGTGAATAAGGGTCATTGTGACAGTTATTATTGTGTATTATCCAGACCACTAGAAGGGAAAGAGGGGGGTTACAGTGTCCCAGAGGGCTGTGCCCAGGTTAGCTTGACCACTAACAACCCTGACTTCTGGGTGGAGGCACCCGTTTCAGTACCTAGGCCCCTTATCCTGCAACTAGCCATGCAGGCAGGGGTAGTAGCCCTTGCAATAGCGCCACCTAGGGGTTACATGTAATTTTCAATATAAAATACACAGGAGTCATTAATAACATTTTAGACTATTCTGTTGCAGTTTATGTGCGCTGGAGGAGGGCACCTACCAGAAACCTGTGTGTTAAAACAGGTCTTGGTAGGACTCTCCTCCCCCTCTTATTTGCTCTTTACATTGAGCCTTTGACTGTTACAATCAGAGCTTACCTAGCTATCAAGGGGGTTCCCAATAGGTGGGAAGGAATTTAAAATTGTGCTCTTTGCAGATGATGTTTTGCTCACACTGTTAAACCCAACCCAATGCCTGCCTGCAGCTTGGAAAGAGCTGGCCCATTTCGAAGCATTTTACTATATCCTCCCTTTGCCCTTAAACAGGCCTTCCCATTTCATTGGTGCAATAGTAGCCTGAAAATATTTAGGCATCTATATTCAACAGAGCCTAGACTACCTGTAATTGGTTAATCTTAAGCCCTTTAACCAAAATCTTGTGGCAGATCTCCATGTCTGGATCCAATTACCAACAGGCATTTTTTCTAGAATCCATGTCATCAGGATGAACATTTTTTCCAGAGTCATATCCCATCTGTAGGCTCTGTCCTTTGTCCCCTCTCAGATTTATTTTAAATCCTGGAATCAAATGATATGTCGATTCTTTGGGCAGTGAAAAAGTCCTAGGATAAAGTTTGATATTTTGCAATTGTCGAAGGACAGAGGGGGATCAATCTCCTTCATTTAAAATAGTATTCGTTAGTCACATACCTCCAAATTATATATTATTGGTCCCTTCCCACCTGCTCAGCCCAGTGGGAAATTTATTGAATTTTCATAGTAATGATCTGTTTCAGCTAAGCAAATACCTCTATGTCCTCTGTTCTGGAGCTGGAATACTGAAGGATTCACCTGGTACACTGCAGCTACTTTCCAGCAGTGAAATTAATTTTTAAACAGTACAGGTGCTGCACTCCTGCACTTTTATGTTAGGGCCTAGGCAGAGGATGTGGATTTTTTCCCAGCAGTATGTAACCCCCCTATAAATGCAGGGTTCCCAAAAGTCTTCCTTGGGTGTGCTTAAATGCACACTGCCAGGCTACCGTTCTGTGTCTTTGCAGGTGTAAAAGTACTTGCATGCGAGTGCCTGGTTAGCCTCTGTACCTGTCACTTTAGGAGACATTATTTTTGTAGTGTATAATTAATCTGGGTAGGGGCCCAGTGTTTCCAGGCTCGAGTCCAGCCCGAGCTGCAATAATATTGCTCTGTTCTGCCGTCTAATGGTGCAGAGGGAGCTCTGTTAGAACTGGTAATTATTTGCTGATTAGCTGCTCTAATAATACTGGTATTATAGTTTGTCTAACCTGCCTTTCTTTGCAGCATGGACATTTCTGTATTGCAACAAGCAATACCTTTTGGGGACCTTAAAATGGATTCTGTCCCCAGGAATCTTGTGGAAGTGAATTTCTGTAGGAATTGTATTTTTTTCATTTTGGCGCCTAAATGGACCTGGAGGGGGAGCCCTTGCTTTGACAGACAGATGAATCAACCAACTAAACCCTTTTTGGATCAGAAGGAAGTCCTGGTGCTGCCTTCAGCAGAGAGTCAGTCTGAGTTTGGAGGTGAGAGAGTGAACTGCTCAAGACATTCGAGCAGCTGCTCCTGTGTAGTAGCGCAGGAAACTGGTGGGAAGGCTGTGTCTGGCCTGTCTGCTTCATCTTCCCTTCTGAGAGATCTGCTAGTGAAATTAATCGGACTGAATCCGAAACGGCTAGTGACCAGAAATACTGAATTGTGACTGCCCTGTTATCTGAAGAAGACAGAAATTTGCTGTAAGCGATCAGCCTGTCAGGATGTCTGAATCACCACAGAGATCATGGTTTTGCTCAGGAAAACTGAAATCGCAGCTGGACTGTCATCTGACCTGTGGTATTGTGTTTTGCTTTACTATAAATGTGCTGTAAGCTGTCAGTGGGTCGAGATTTGGTTCCCCACTACTTAAATGTGTCACGCTTGTTGGAAGCTGTCTCCAGCTCCTATCAAACTGAATCCAAACTGTTCACCTGGCCTGGGCCCTGCCACCTTGGCCCAGACAGCTACTTCAGAAGCAGAGATCCCATCGATGAGAGACTCGCCCGGGGATCAGCCCCCTGCTCAACATCTCGAACAGGAACGACACCTCGGTGAATAGTGTGGGCCCTGCTTCTCCTGGCATACCAGCTTGTTGACCTGCAGTCTCCATTTTGTCCCTCCTGTGTTTTGTATTGGGTAGTGTGAGTAAACACCAGGGTAGCTCCCTGCAACATCAGCTAAATCAAAAGTGTTGTCATCTGATTCAATTGTTGTTTTTTTGTCATGAACTGAGTCCCCAGGCTCCGGATTACAAATTGTGTGTGGTTGTGCATGCTCCTTCTTTCCATCTCAGGGCCCCGACCAGCTGCAACGCCGGTCTACCCCAGGCAACGTGTCAGGCTAGCTCACCTTTTTTCCAACTGGGTACCCAGGGTGTGTGACTGTGAAGGGACTTTAAAGTGCATGCATGATTGCCTGATTGAATCAGTTACAGAACTAATCAGCCAAATTACGCCCCCCCCACCCGTCATTCCCCTGAATAAATCAGATCTAATTCTTTTTGCATTTAACTTGACAGTGGTTCCATTTTGTACAAGAAGCACTGGACTGTTGTTACCTGCTGTGTCTAACCTTATTTTGCAGGGGGTCTCCAGGGCTGAACTGGTGGACTCAGCCCTGGTGGTAAGTGCAAACAGAGTGGGGATTTGTATGCTGATTAGGGGCTATTGTAACTGTGTCTGTTGTTCATTGCTTAGGCCACTAGAGGGGAAGGGGGGTTACAGTGTCCCAGAAGGCTGTACCCAGGTCAGCTACACTACCAATAACCCTCTTCCCCAGGTGAAGGCACCCGTTTTCAGTACCCAGGCCCCTTAACCTGCACCTAGTCACACAGGCAGGGGGAGTAGCCCTTGGGATAGCACCACCTAGAGGTTACATGTTGGAGGCTACCACTGGGATTAGCACCCCCTGAGTGGCTAAAATCAAGAATTATTATTAAAAAATGATGGCTACCCTAGTAGAAATGGCTGAACACCAGTTGGTGTGGTGGTGTACGGGGCACGAGATTGACCTCCAAAATGCTCTGCTTATAGTGGCTATCCCCCTGGGTACCAGTAAGAACACTGTAGAGGGAGCACTCTCCAAAGTTTAATGTTTATAAAATGCTGTAGTGGTGGGTCAACAGGCTGATTTGGTCACCCAAACTTTCATGGCCTTGGTAGAGTGTAGTGACCTTGTGGACAGCTCTAAAGTGCCACAGACTATTACCTCACAAGGGGTCCCAGCCGCCTGGAGAGTGATAACAAAAGACAGTAAAGACCCTGGGGAGGATGAGCCCCCACCATTATCTGAGACTTTTGAGGAGAAATTTGCTAAACTGTTGCTGGAGGAAGGGAAGACCATACAGGACTTTAAGCAATTATTCCTGCCGCCTGGGGGTGTACCTTTCCCCACACCCCCGCCCACTCCAGTACCGGCTCCAGTGCCAGCACCTGTGCCGGCACCCACATCAGTGCCTGCAGTTAGTCATGACATGTACTGCAAGTTGAGGATGTTCTCAGGTATCCTCCCCACCCCACAGGGGGAGGATGACTGGGAGAACTGGATCGATTATGTTGCCCCCTTGGTACCCGAGTGGCAGTGTGCAGAGATTGAGAAGCAAAAAAGGATCATGGAAAGTTTGAAAGGTCTGGCCCTGGAAGCCATTAGATTTCTGAGATCCACGAATCCTGAAGCGTCTGCTCAAAAGTACCTGTCTGCACTCAAAGGCAATTTCGGAAGCATTGAGTCAGGGGAAACTTTGATGTGGTAATTCAAAGGTACCAAACAATGGAGAGGAAGGTTTGGCTGCGTATATTACTCACCTAGAGAGGGCCCTGCAGAGAGCTTATCAAAAGGGTGGGGTAGCCGCCAGTGACTTGAACCGTGTGAAACTGGGGCACATACTACAACATGCCAAGCACTCTAAATTGCAGATTATCCAGTTAAGGCTCCAGGATAGGAGAGATAACCCACCTGACTACTGCGATCTGATAAAAGAACTCAGGGAGGTTGAAGGTGAAGAAAGAGATTATGATTATGGGGTGGGCGCAGCCTGAGTGACCACGGCATAGGAAGACCTCTCTGAAATGGAGACCACTAAGGATATTCCATCATGGGCTGAGCAGTGGACTGACGAGCTGCTGAAAGAAGTCAGAAAAGTACAAACGGGTGCCTTCATGGAGGCCTCCACTGCAGACAAAGACCCTGGTCTCTCTCAGAACGTGACTACCATGGGGTTGGGGGTGCACCCTCAGGCATCCTCTACTGAGGCTGGCTCCCAGGCTGAGATCAAAGAATTGACTGCCACCCTAAAGGAACTGTTAAGACATGTTGCACCATCCTCGCTGCTGCAAGCAGATATTGGACCCCGATCCCTTGCTACTGCTTTAGTCCCTCATGCAATGTTCTCTCCAAGGATGACCCAGGAGTCTATCATTTGTCACAACTGTGGAAAGGATGGCTATATGAAGAGAGAATGCCGGTCTCAGAAAAACTTAGAAAAAGTAGTAAACAGACTCCAAGGGGAGCTCCAAAAAGCAAATCAATGGCCGAGGGGTGCCCAAAATGACTGCAGTGAGGGCTCAAGAAATACTAACTCAAACTTCTTTGTGGCTAAATTGTCTGTCCAGGTCCCTGCTACCGTCCCTCCAGACTGGTCCAAATTGGTGGGCCCTTCAATGGAGACTACTGTGACTGTCAATGGTATCCATATTCGGGCTGTGCTCGACAGCGGGTCTCAAGTGACCATTGTATTCCAGGACTGGTATGACAAACACTTATCTGATGTGCCATTACAATCTCTAGATGGTCTACATGTGTGGGGCCTGAGTGACAAGTCTTATATCCTACCTAGGATATGTCTGGCTCTGGCTGTCTTTTCCTGTGGCTGTAACTGGTGTAGATGAACAAGTACAGATGCTGGCCCTGGTGTGCCCTCCTACAGGGATGTATGATGGGGTCCCCCTATTCACTGGAACCAACACCCACATGTTTGGGATGTTAGCGCAGTTGTGCCAAGAGAAATAAGACCGACAGACTGGTCAGGCAATGAGAATTCCAGCTCTGATCAAGAAAGCTTATGACCTGCAGAGGCAGTCTATGGCAGAAGACCAGGATGAGCCCATTGGAATTGTCTGGAAGAAGAACCCTGATTCCTTGATATTGCCACCCAATACTCAGTATACTGTTCATAGAGAAGTCCATCTTAGAAGAGATGCGAAAAACAAAATATTAATGCTGGATGCACAGGTGAAGGAAAGTTGCCAGAGGGGCTATTGGTTAAACCCAGTATCCTACCTGCCTGTGCCCATGCCTATGCACGACGAGTGATGGTCCAAATTTGAAATGTGTCAGATCAAGAAGTCTGAGTGAACAGAGGGTGTACACTAACTACAGTACACTGCGCAGACACTGCAGTATTACCCAGCAACAAATATGCTAGTGAGAAGGAGGAGGTGACCCCAGACCTATTAAACTTTGGTGATTCCCCCTTGTCTGCTGAATGGAAGACTTGGATCAGTAGGAAACTTGCCCAGAGAGACCAAGTGTTTTTGCTAAAAGAATGGGAACTTGGGTGCACCCATGGTGCTGAGCATAATATTTTGCTGCACGATGTCAGACCTTTCCGAGAGTGGTCCCGCCGCCTTGCTCCAGCTGATATAGACAATGTTCGGTGACACCTACAGGAGATGTATGGTAGCTTAGATTCAATGCTAAGAAGTGCAAGGTAATGCACCTGGGTAACAAAAACCCAGGGGAAGAGTACACAATGGGGGGTGAGATACTAACAACAACAAAAATGGAAAGGGACCTGGGGGTAGTCATATCAGATGACCTAAAGGTGGGCAAGCAATGTGAGAGGACAGCAAGGAGGGCTGGGGGGATACTGGGATGCATAGGGAGAGGCATCACCAGTAGAAAACAGGAAGTTATTATCCCTCTGTACAGACAGTTGGTGAGACCCATCTGAGTACTGCGTGTGCAGTTCTGGAGACCCAATCTCTGCAAGGACATAGACAGGATTGAGGCTGTCCAGAGGAGGCAACTAAAATGGTGCAGGGTCTGCACGGAAGACATATGAAGAGAGACTTAAGGAGCTGAATATGTATAGCCTCGAGAGGAAGGAGAGAGGGGGACATGATAGAAACTTTCAAGTATCTCAAGGAATCAGCAAAGTCCAAGAGGGTAGCATCTTTCAAAAAGAGGTGTGCAAGAACATGGGGGCACAATTTGAAGATAGAAGGGGCGGCTCAGAGGTAATTTAGAAGTATTTTTTCACAGAGAGGGTTTTGGATGCATGGAACGGACTTCCGGAGGAGGTTGTGGAGTCAAAAACAGTGGTGGAATTCAAGCATGCATGAGACAGTCATAAGACAATTCTAGGGGGTGGGGGTGGGAAGAAGTAGGCTGCTGGTTAACTAGCACCTGCAGCTTATCCAATAGGTAGGGAAATGGGCAGACTGGGTGGGCCAAGCAGTCCTTATCTGCCATCAAAATCTATGTTTCTATGTTTCTGTGCTTGCTGCCAGAATTATTCAAGAGTCAAGAAGCCCCTACGCATCTCCCATTGTACTTGTGTGCAAGAAAAAGGGTCTGTGAGGATGTGTGTGGATTATTGGACCCTTAACAGACGGACGGTCCCAGATCAATATACCATGCCCCGCATATAGTATGCCCTGGACTGGCTGAACGGGAGTCAGTGGTTCTCAGTACTTGATCTCCACAGTGGATTTTATCAGATCCCGATGGCCCTGGAGGACCATGAGAAAACAGCCTTCATCTGTCCTTTGGGGTTCTACGAATTTCTGAGGATGCCACAGGGGATTTCGGGTGCCCTGCTACCTTCCAGAGGTTAATGGAACGTGCAGTAGGAGACATGAATCTGCTAGAATGTTTAGTGTACTTGGATGATGTCATTGTTTTCAGTCGGACGATAGAAGAACATGAGGCCAGACTGTTCAAAGTCCTCGATCGCTTGGAAGAATTCAGCTTCAAGCTATCATTAGACAAGTGCCAGTTCTTTCAAGTGTCCGTAAAATATGTGGGACATACAATGTCAGCTGAGGGGATACAGGCAGACAGAGCCCAGTAAAGTAGAGTCCCTGACCACCTGGCTCCAGCCCACCAACCTGAAAGAGCTGCAGCATTTTCTGGGGTTTTGCAGCTACTGTTGCCGATTCATTAAGGACTATTCAAAGGTAATCCGTCTGCTCCTTAATCTTACCCAAGGCTATCCTCCCACCAACTGCAGATACAAGAAGGGGTCGCTCAAAGAAGAAGACAAGGTGTATTTTCAAACAGGTGAACCTTTTGGAACCCATTGGACCCCCGAGTGTGAGGCAGCATTCTTCAGTCATCTATCAGCTTACCCAAATCCCAGTCTTTGCATATGCTGATCCCACCAAACCATACATCCTGCACACGGATGCCAGTCTGAAAGGGGTTGGGGCTGTGCTATATCAAGAATATGAGGATGGTCTGAGACCTGTGACCTTCGCCAGTCACAGCTTGACACCCTCCGAGCGGAATTATGCTGTGCACAAGTTGGAGTTCCTCACTCTAAAGTGGGCCATAGTCGATCAGTTCCATGAGTACAGCTATGGGGCCAAGATATTAGTAAAGACTGATAACGATCCTCTAACATATGTACAGACTTCAGCCAAGTTGAAGGCCACTGGGCACTGGTGGCTTTCTGCCTTGTCAACTTACGATTATGTGGTTGAATACCAGCCTGGACTGAACCATATTGATGCTGACGCCCTTTCACAGTGGCCAAGTTCCAAAGACAATTGGGTGAGGCTGTCTGAACCTTCTATTAAAACATTGTGCCAAAAGTTTGACAAAGATGAGCAATTGTCTGCAGACACTGTGGACTGTTTGGAGCCCCAAATACTTGCATACCTGCCACTTATTGTCATCTTTCTGCATTAGATATCAGTGCTTTGTCTCAGTTTGATAGTGACAGCATTCAGTGGGCTCAATCCCATGACCCTATGATTCAGCCCACACTTGATGCCCTGTGTGTGGGGAAGAATGTATCTAAATTACATTCTACTGACTTATGAACTGCACTGTTATTCAAAGAAGGCCCCATGCTAAAGTTAGATCAGTTATTGTATAGCAAGATAGTAGATCATCAAGGTCAAGTGGACAAGCAGCAGTTGGTCCTACCCACTGTCTTCAAATAGCTGATACTGAGGTCCCTCCATAACCACATGGGACACCTCGGTATTGACCGGACTCTCAACTTAGTATGGTCCCAATTCTATTGGCGGAAAATGGGGGCAGATGTTGAGAATCATGTCAAAACTTGCAGTCGCTGCCTCCAGCGGAACGCTTTGCCCCAGAAAGCTGTCCCACTTATCAACATCACTACCAGTGCCCCCATAGAACAGGTTTGTATAGACTTCATGTTTCTGGAGCCCGATCAAAAAAACATTGTCAATGTACTGATAGTAACCGATCACTTTACCTGATACGTGTAAGCTTTCCCGACCAAGGATCAAAGGGCCTCTATGGTGGCCAAGATGCTAGTAGAAGAGTTCTTTGTCCACTCTGGTGCACCCCAACGTATACATTCCAACCAAGGAAGAGACCTTGAAAGTAGACTAATCAAAGAAATGCTCTCTCTATGGGGGGGGGAGTCCAAAACCACTCCCTATCACCCTCAAGGGGACCCTCAGCCAGAACGCTTTAACAGAACCCTTCTGGACATGTTGGGTACTCTCCATCCCAAAGACAAGTCTAAGTGGAGTTAGCAGATTAGCACCTTGGTACACGCTTACAATTGCACTAAAAGTGATGCTACCGGATTCTCTCCCTATCGTCTCATGTTCAGGAGGGAAGCCTGGCTGCCCATAGATGTTTCTTTGGGGTCTCCCCAGATGGAGTCTGAGCTGAGAACTATTTACAATATGTACAGAAACTGAAAGCTCAATTGAACCATGCATATCAACTGGCTCAAACGATGGCTGCCAAGAGAAAAACTTGCCGACAAAGAGAGGCACAACAAGAAAGTGAAGGCTCAAGAGCTACTGTCCAGAGATGGAGTATTGTAGCACAATTTGGAACTGCATGGAAAGCATAAAATTGCTGACAGGTGGCATCACCTTCCCCACATAATGATCAGTAAACTGGATGAACTGCCTGTGTACAAAGTGTGCACTGAGAACAACTCTAGAGCTGTCAAGAAAATGCACCGCAATCACCTACTGCCCATCGGTCAAGTGATCATTGATGCTGAACCAACACCCGACACTTTCCCTGGCCGGTGACTCATGCTGCTGCCAAAAAGAGACACAGTCAACCTGCCCCTGTTGTTCCAGACCTAAGGCCTTCCCCCCGGCAGGCCTTGAATGATGATGACTGTCAGTCCATCTCTGATGAAAGTGAATGTGACAGTGCCTACTATCCTTCTTATGAACTGAGCCAGTTGTTTCGAGGCAATCTTCTGCAGAATCATATGCCTTCAGAGCTGCCTAACCCTCTAGCTTCTTCCCTGAAACCAATGCCCCCGAAAGTGAGGTGCAGAGCATTACATCTGAAATAGATTCCTTGTGCCTAGTGGAACTGTTTGAATTACCTGAGGAGGAATCTGCTGTGGAAAATCTCCCTGGTGACACACCAGAACCTGCAGAGCAATATGACAGTGTTGACAGCACCCCTGCAGTGCACAAAATTCAGTGATCCAAGAGTTCCTTCAGGATGAGCTACGTGGGCCCTCTTTAGAAGAGAATAATGAGCAAAGTATTGTGGAAGCAGAATCTGCCATGCAAGGATATGATAATGTTCCACTACTGGAGACTTTGCCCAGTGTAGAGGTACCCCTTTCTACTGAAGAAGAGACTGATGCAAATGCTGGTACTCCAGAGACTGTACCTGTTTCCACAAGGAAGTCTGGGGGAGCGGTTAAACCTGTAATACGTCTAATCTACGACTCCCCTGGAAGACCAGTAGATCTTCCTTTAAATGATTCCACAAGGTTATCTATGTTTCAAAGAGCTCGCTGCCCAAACTGAGCCTTTCCACTACTTCCAAGTTGATTGTCCATCCTTCAGGACACGGTGCCCCTGCCCCGTCTAGCCCCAAGTTAGCTGTTAGGGATGGGACCCCATCTATGTTGTTTAGAATGCAAGAAACTATAACATGAATGAGTACAGTAATATTATTATGTGAAACATACTGAAATCATTTGTGACTGTATGAAAACTGCACAACTGTTGTCATAATATATATAATCATATGTATTAGCTATTTTGGATACGTATAGAAATGGTAATGAAGCATATATTTTGTATAAGTATAATGTCTTCAAATAACATTGTTGTGAGCATGGACTTGATGTGGACACCAAGTTCCTTCCAGGCAGGGAAGGGTGTAACCCCCTATAAATGGGGATTCCCAAAAGTGTTCCTTGGGTGTGTTTAAATGCCCACTGCCAGGTGGGCGTTCTGTTTGTTTACAGGTGTAAAGTGCTTGCATGCGAGTGCCTGGTTAGCCTCTGTGCCTGTCACTTTAAGAGACGTTATTTTTGTAGTGTATAATTAATCTGGGTAGGAGTCGAGTGTTTCCAGGCTCAAGTCCCGCCTGAGCTGCAATAATGTTGCTCTGTTATGCCATCGTTAATGGTGCAGAGGGAGCTCTGTTAGAACTGGTAATTGTTTGCTGATTAGCTGCTCTAATAATAACGGTATTATAGTTTGTCTAATCTGCCTTTCTTTGCAGCATGGACATTTCTGTATTGCAACAACCAGTACCTTTTGGGGACCTTAAAATGGAGTCTGTCCCCCAGTGGTCTTGTGGGAGTGAATTTCTGTAGGAATTGTAGTTTTTTCATTTTGGCGCCTAAATGGACCTGGAGGGGGAGCCCTTGATTTGACAGACAGATGAATCAACCAACCAAACCCTTTTTGGATCAGAAGGAAGTCCTGGTGGTGCCTGCAGCAGAGAGTCAGTCTGAGTTTGGAGGTGAGAGAATGAACTGCTCAAGATATTTGAGCAGCTGCTCCTGCATAGTAGCACAGAAAACTGGTGGGAAGGCTGTGTCTGGCCTGTCTGCTTCATCTTCCCTTCTGAGAGGTCTGCTAGTGAAATTAATCGGACTGAATCCGAAACGGCTTGTAAACAGAAATACCGAATTATGACTGCCCTGTTACTTGAAGAAGACTGAAGATTTGCTCTAAGCAATCGGCCTGGCAGGACGTATGAATCACCACAGAGATCACGGTTTTGCTCAGGAAAACTGAAGTTGCAACTGGACTGTCATCTGACCTGTGGTATTGTGTTTTGCTTTACTATAAATGTGCTGTAAGCTGTCAGTGGGTCACGATTTGGTTCCCCACTACTTAAATGTGTCACGCTTGCTGGAAGCTGTCTCCAGCACCTATCGAACTGAATCCGAACGGTTCACCCAGCCTGGGCCCTGCCACCTTGGCCCAGTCAGCTACTTCAGACTCAGAGATCACCATCTCCCAGGGATCAGCCCCCTGCTCAACATCTTGAACAGGAACGACACACACCTCAGTGAATCGTGTGGGCCCTGCTTCTCCTGGCATACCAGCTTGTCGACCTGTAGTCTTCATTTCATCCTTCCTGTGTTTCATATTGGGTAGCATGAGTAAACACCAGGGTAGCTCCCTGCAACACCAGCTAAATCAAAAGTGTTGTCATCTGATTCAATTGTTGTTTTCTTGTCACAAACCGAGTCTCTAGGCTCCGGATTACAAATTGTGTGTGGTTGTGCATGCTCCTTCTTTCCATCACAGGGCCCCGACCAGCTGCAACGCCAGCCTACCCCAGGCAACGTGTCAGGCTAGCTTACCTTTTTTCGAACTGGGTACCCAGAGTGTGTGACTATGAAGGGACTCTAAAGTGCATGCATGATTGCCTGATTGAATCAGTTACAGAACTAATCAGCGCAATTACACCCCTCCCTTGTTCAATCCCCCTGAATAAATCAGATCTAATTATTTTTGTATTTAACTTGACAGTGGTTCCATTTTGTACAAGATGCACTGTACTGTTGTTACCTGCTGTGTCTAACCTTATTTTGCAGAGGGTCTTCAGGGTCGAACTAGTGGAATCAGCCCTGGTGGTAAGTGTAAACAGAGTGGGGATTTGTATGCTGATTAGGGGTTATTGTAACTGTGTCTGTTGTTCATTGCTTAGGCCACGAGAGGGGAAAGAGGGGGGTTACAGTGTCCTGGAAGGCTATACCCAGGTCAGCTACGCTACCAATAACCCAGTCCTCCTGGTGGAGGCACCCGTTTTCAGTACCCAGGCCCCTTAACCTACACCTAGTCACACAGGCAGGGGGAGTAGCCCTTGGGATAGCGCCACCTAGGTGTTACATATAACTGATGCAATCTTTTGAAATTGGTCAGTGTTGGGCCTTACATATATTTTTCAATTCCTTACCCCACACGGTGTGGTATCATTCCAGGATTTACAACACTCCTTACACCTATGAACCTGTAAACACTGTAGATACCTGTCTATTGCCTCAGGGGCCCTGTGGGTGAGAGTTACTTTCCACATCCCTATCTTGTTACAAATATTCATTGGGGGGTCTGAAGGGTGACCAATGGTGACACATCATTGAGAACCTGTACAAAGGTTTAGTGGCATTGTCAGAGGTTTTCTCTGTAGCCATCTCTTCCAGATGAAATACTGAATTGGTTACTATACTTACTCCAGCCCAGTGGTGTACAAGAAGCTATCCTTGCCTTAAAGGGAACAGTGCCTGCCATTTGGTGTGAATTCACATGAAAACATTTTTTTCACACCCCCAAGATCCAGCACAGTATAAGGGACCACAGTTTGTTCTCTGCTGGAGGCAGTGTGGTGAATGAAATGTTAACCACACACACATGTGTTTTGGTTAGGGATGGGCGAACTGGCTTTGCTGCACTTCCGAACCTCCCTGGACTGGTCTGTCATGGCTCTGACTGGGAAAACAGAGCCTTGCATGGCTCGACCTGGGTTGCCAAGTTGGCCCAGTTTGAAGTGCAGTCCTGTTCGGTCAGGCACTTTACTACTGTTCCATGCTTCTGTGCTGGTGTCCAGTGGTCCCTCCCCCACCCAATCACCCACCTGACATAATGTAACAAGTTCCCCCAGTGTCCAGAGGTCATCCTCATCCTGATCCCCTAGAAGCTACACACCATTCCCTAGTGTCTAGCAGACCCTCCTCTTTATCCCCATTCCCCTGTAATAGAATAAGGTACTAGTCCACTCCTTTTCCTGGTGTTTAGCAGACCCCCCAATCCAGCTGGTAGTGCCCCACCACCCTGCTCCCCCCCACACTGACCCCAAGCCAGAGACCAGCACTGCCCTCCATTGTCCATCACAGCCAGCCGCTGATTGAGCTGTCAGCGAATGAGTATGAACTTGTACAAGAATGCGCTTATTCATTGACATGACAGTGCTGTTGGTGGCCGTCCATGGTGGAGACAAGAGTAGAGGGCTTTTCCAGTGTCCGGCTGGTAGTTGGGATGGGTGGGAGATGGCTTTGTGGATGCCCGGGTCCACCAAGCCATTCTTCCCCATCCCGACCCCCAGCTGGCCAACGGAACAACCATCTGCTCTTGTCTCCCTGCAGATGACTTACCAACAAAACTGTCATGTCAATGAGTAGCATGCATTATGTGGGGAGGGTGATCGGGTTGGGAAAGGACTACTAGACACCAGGGATTTTTATTTAACATTGGGCCAGCTACGGGGGATCACTAGACAGAAAGGGATTTTATTTAACATTGGGCTGGTGAACGGCGGGGAGGGTCACTAGACACCTTAGATTGTTTTATTTTGCACTTTAAAAAATGTTTAAAGTGCAAAATAAAACATGATAGGGTAATAGGGTAAAAATCACGTTTTTCATTAGGTCTACAATTCATCGGAGTAAATCAGAACCCTTTGGAAAAAAATCTGAGTCAGAATCAAAACCAGGTCACAGCTGGTTCTCCCATCCCTAGTTTTGGTTATGACCTAAGCTCTATGATTATTGAATGGTAAGAGATTAGATCCTGCCTGATCTCCTTGGTACCCCAAACTGTTTAAATCCCCAGCTGGTTTTGCTCTCAGTCCCACAGACAGAGTATTTGATACCCAGAAATTGTTTATTAATGTATCTTTTAGCTGCTAAAAAATTATAACTAGGCTCTGGTTAAAGCATGCCCCCCAGTGTATTACAGTGGTCTGCCATGGTTAAGTCCGTATATTTATGAAGAGGCTCACATATAACCTACAGGGTAGATTGCAACCATTTAGAAATAAGTAACAGCAGTTGATGCTTTTTGTAACATGGGCTGAAAGATAAGAGGGAAATACACAGATAACATTGGTCAAAATGTGTCACCTGATCGAAATCCAGCGGTGATTAATCCACCAGTAGAGCCTACTACCGCCATACCACAAGTAGCCACACGGTGCAGCACTGAGATGGCAATGAGCATCTGGGAGACCCAACACAGGGAGCTCGATAAGCACAAGTGCTGTGAATCAGTTCCAGAGACGGAGATATGTCGGTAAGTGAGCACGCTGTGAAAGTGTAGATTGTGGTGAGCTGTCGACGACTCGCAGACATGGAGAAGTGGATAGCTAGCCTCGTGCTCTGTGTAGTAAAGGGAATAGCACGATCGGTCGAGGAGAAGTATGCGTGGCGATTGAGATGACAGACATAGTGCTAAAAGTAAGTGAAAGACAGAAACGTATGCAAATGACGGAGAGTGTCACGAAAAGAGACAGTAGACTTCTCCTACTATAGAGTGTCACAACCTAATTGTGAGGAACTGTACGCTTCAATCTCATCTGCTGTAGTACTGGCACAGTAATCATGCTCGAAAGTGTCAAACTGTGAAAATTTGTGTTTGTAGTCCAAAACAAATCGTGACATAAATAAATGTTGTTCAAGCAACCAGAGTCTGTGTCGTACAGTACTGAATGTGACCGTGGATCTTTACCTCTCTCACCAAGCAAGACAACACCGTAAATCGCAACCCTATTATGTGGTGCCCATGTTACAAGTGCATTAATCACCTCCAGCGTCGGGATCTACTAGTGATTAATGCCCGCTGGGTGGTTGGAAGCACTCGGCCTTCAGCCTCGTGCACCCCCCAGCCGGGCAGTAATCCACCGGTGGAGCCCTCCTCTGTCGGTGATTAATGTACGTATTATGCTGCTGGATAACTCTTTGTCCCATAACAATATTTGGACATTGTATTATTGTGGCCCCCTCACCTTTTTTTCTCAACCCAAGTATGTGTTTTTGGTTTAAGGTTTCTGCCCAGAGTTATCAATTCAGTTCCTTTGTCATGTCTGTGTTGTTTCTCTATCTATCTATCTATCTATCTATCTATCTATCTATCTATCTATCTATCTATCTATCTATCTCTGTCTGTGTATTGTAACATTTTACCTGGAAGCAATAATGACACATGATGCAAGCATCCTTTATATCTTTATTAATTTATTTAATGCATTTTGCAATGAATGTATAGCAATAGTATTGCTTCTTGTTGTCTGTATGTTTACAACAAAACAAATAAATTTCAAATATAAAAAAAGAAATGTATCTGTAATTCATTTAACATGGTTACAGCATGTCGACTGGATACAATATCCATCTTTATAGTGGGGCACATTGTTGGCATCATTGTTCTTTATACAACACCATGACAGAATCATTATTAGTCACGGATTCACCAGTGGTTGACAACATTTTCATGGCTATTCTTTGCCTGGATAAATTGCAAATGTCAGTTCACTTACCCTGCTTCTCTCCATTAGTTTGCAAGCATTGTTTATTGGCTTGCAAAATGTTAACTCCTCTTACGTTATTAGTACTGCTTAGTATAAATATATGAGGGATACTGTGATTTTAAAATAAACTGAATTTCTGATATGCTCCAAAAGCGCCACTGGGACTTGGCATGCTGGTGCATAGATTTTAAAAGGTGCGTTGTGTGGGAAAGCTGTGCAGGTGAAGAGTAATAGTTTGTGGTTACATTTGGACATACGTTTTATGAGACAGTGCAAAAAGAAGACAAGTGTGCCTGAACAGCCTGCAGCAAACTGTTCTTAGTTCCATATCAATGGAATGAGCCCATTTCAACCCTTCAGCATAAAACTGCTGGTCTTGCATGAGTGTTTTATGCAAATGTTGTTGATTGTGTAGAACTCTTTATCAATGGACCAGCACACCATCATTAACCATCAGATTAGCCAGTTGAATTAGGCAATAAGGCACAACTAGGTGTGTTATGCTCAGAAAACGTCACGTCTTGGGCGCTTTGTGAAGCAAGAGATGTAGCTGAGTGCTTTTGATCACCTAGAAGTGACATTAACCAGTGTAACAAACACCCTAGAGTGCCTTATTGTGATTATACAGTAAAATGGATCTTCTAGAACAAAAAAAAAAGCTTTCTATGTTGATGTGTACAGTATTTAGATCAGTTTTAGACCATGATGTTGTACTAAGAAAACATCATGGCTGAAATTGCCTCTAGAGCAGTCAGCTTTCAGGATTTTTTCTATCCATTTTATAACTTATTGAGTTCCATTTTTTTTGAGGGGGGCAAGATTTTGGAAATTTCAAAAGCAATAGGGTCTTGATTCTTAGACACAGTTGGGGGAAGTGAAAAACAGGTGGTTTGGCCTCACATACTTGTGCCGTCACATGAAACTCTCATGTATAAATTTTGACACAGGTCATATATGGGTAGGAGTCCATCCCCCAAAATGTAAAACCCCAACATACACCTGTACCTACTGCACAGCATGGTATGGTAACATGCACTGGGCACATGTTGTTATCCCCAAAACTACACTGCTGTAGTTGTGCCATTGATACTGGCATATTGGTTGGATCTTTCTTCCTTTCCTAACACCTCAGATTTTAAGGGTCATATTGGTTCAGTGTCTCCCTGCCCCAGATTGCCCCTTTTTGGAGTTTCATAAGTGATCCAGTTGTCCCACCTCTCTCTCCTCCAAGTCTGTTTATCCATGGCAGTTGATTGATACCCTCTTATTAATCCCTCCATACCTCTTACACTGGTGCCCCAGTAGTCACCATCCATAATGATGTAACAGTCACATCCAGCAAGCCACCAGTTGCACTGATCGTACCTGTGTACGCCTGTTACTGCCTGATTGTACCAGGTGATAACATGTAGAGAATGATGTAGCATACAGCCAGTCCTCTGAGGGCTGTCATGTGTTGGCATATTGCCCTGTGGGTCATTTGTACAGCAGTTGCTGACCCCTTTCCTGACTACCCACAATGACCATTTCAGGTGCAGCATGGGAAAGAGTTGTGACACCACTGAATATGGCCCAATATGTTAGCTTAGTACTTGGCAGGGCAGGGTGGTCATTTTGATCACTTAGCGCTGCAAGGGCATCTCAGAATTGGGCCTCATTCACATTATTAAACACAAGGCAAGGCAATTTTTAGGGCTGCAGTGAGTGTAGCCCTACAGACCTCCTGTTACAGAAAAAGGACTTAGCGCATTCCTTGCGACTGAACAACGTGTTGGACATGGAACAAAGTTGTCTCCACATCCGTGGGATCCCTTGAGCACTCCGCTCCTTGTCTCCAGAGACACTGCACTATTTTTGTAAAACATTGTGGCATCCTGACCGCAACACTGGGGGATTGAACACCTAGTGTCATTCTTATGTTTCTGGGGGTGTGTGGGATGGTGGATGCTGAAAGGAAGGGTCTGGTGAGGGGGATATCTATAATTTAAAAAAGAAAACAAGAATCGGTGGTTACGGCACACTCCACCATTCCCAAGATGGTTGCTGCAGTCTACTGTGCATGCGCGACTATTAGCACATGCATAGTACCCTGTGGTGGCCATCTTGGAAAAGGCAGGGTGTGCCATGACTGCCAATTCTTGTTTTCTTTTAAATTATCGATATCCCCCTCACCTGATCCTCCCTCTCAGCACCCAACAAAGCCTACTCCGAAACATAAGAGTGACACTGAGAGTACCCAATTCCCCCAGTGTTGCAATCAGGATGCCACCATGTTTTTTTGTTGTTTTAATATTCCCCCACCTGACTCTCCCTCTTAGCACCCACCACCCCACACCTACCTCAGAAACATAAGAGTGACACTGAGGGGTGCCAAATACCCCAGTGTTATGATCCAGAGCCTGGTTTTTTTTTCCTTTTTCTGGTTTTATTATTCCCCACCTGACCCTCCCTCTCAGTGCCCCCCCAGAAACATAAGAGTGACACTGAGGGGTGCCCAATCCCCCAGTGTTGTGATCTGGAGCCTCGTTTTTTGTTTTTTTTTCAAACCCTGCAAAAAGAAAACAGTCCATTGTTGTCTTTTGTGGCTGTTCCTGACCCCTACCTGACCCTTCCACTAAGCAGCCACCACCCCCTCAAGCCCTTACTTTCCCATTGGGGGTCCAGTGCTGTAATCCTCTCTGGACTGCAAAGACGTCTTTACTCTTCAACGCTGGACCACGAACTGAGGGAGTCAGGTATGCGGTTCAATGTATTTCACTGGGGTTTTGAACTTAGTAGCTTAACCTGGCCATTTTTTTATATTTTTGCCCCAAATTTTCAACACACCTTTTCTGGGATACCACCTCATGAATAATGCTAGTGACTTTAGGTAAATCTGTCTGAAAAGGTGATTTCATGGTCGCTGTGCGAAATCACTGTTGGGGCAGGAATTGAACATTTTCGCCACCATTGTTCATGAGTTGGGGTCATAATTCATAAGATGGCTATATTGAAAATTTGGTGTAAAAATATTAAAAAAACAACAAAGTCATGAGCCTATTTTGTAAAAGCAGGCTCTTTAGTAATTGTCAGTATTTTTATCCCAAATTTACAACATAGCCATAAACAGTAAAAAGTATTTGGATGAACACCACTGATTCAAAAAATGTGTTTTTCACTTATCGTGCTTTTATTTTCACCTCACACTTATAAAAAGGGTGACGGTTTCATGGCCACTCCACTTCCTCAGACCCAAACTGTGTTGTGACTAAGTAATAAACAAATAAACATATTTTTACAATCAAATATATACTGTTCTTCATCACTCTGTTACTTTACAGTTCCCCATAAGTGAGGCATGTCAGTGAAGTTTTTAATGTGCATATACCACTGTTCTTTTCATATACCAAAGTAATGCGGTTTCCTGTTCTCTGTGAGTGTGTATCCCATTCCTCACATTATTCCCAAATCATGTTTCAATAATAGCTTCAGAGTTAGATTTTTCACATATCAAAGAAATAAAAGAAAATATTTAAACAATGATATACCCATTCCCATTTATCACATTCAAACATAGCTACCTTTGTTTCTATATCCACTATTCTTACATCTGTTTGTCATCATCTTGGGAGTCATAGTCTTGACAGGGTTCCCACTGAATTACTGCTTCCTGATTCAGCAACTGTTTGTGTGAAACTGTTAAAATGCTCTGTTTTTTAGATTTTTCAGTATCGTGTAGCTATTAGCAGCACACAGTAGTTAGTGGAGCTGCATTTTAATAGTTTCTAATTGTTCTTTTGGGCACTGAGTGTGTTAGAAAGTCAGGAGGGTAGGTCATGTGACCCGCAATACTTCCGGGTCCCGCCAGCATAGATTCGTTGTCCCATGCGAGCAGGGTGAGCAGACGTGTGCCACACACAGACATGCACAGTGGGTAAGGCGGGGAAAGGGGCCAGAATCTATCTCCTGGTGACCTGAAAAGGTAAAAATTTCTACTAAAAGTGGAGGGCAAATGTCCGTTGGAGTCACTGTTTGTTAAAGCTATCACCAACTAGATAATGGGGAGTTGAGGGTTGATGTTACTGAGGACCCTGAGACAGTAACATCTAAGTATATTTATCTCTGCAAATAAGCTGAATATCCTAGGAGGTGAAACTTTAGCAGCCTCTGTGAAGTTGCTCTGTTGTCTGACAGTAGCTGTGTTACTCTGCTGGCAGCCTTGGTTTATTTATTAAAACATAACCCTATAGCAAAACAAGTAGTTTGAAGCCTGATGAACTAATAAACCATTTAACTGCTATTTTATATAGCCAATACATATATTATATATATATATATATATATATATATATATATATATATATATATATACATATATATACTATATATATATATATATATATATACTGTGTATATATATATATATATATACTTATATATATATATATATATGTATATGTATATATATATGTATATATATATATATATATATATATATATATATTTATTAGGGTAAATTCAAACATTTTCTAAATGGACTATTCTTAGACAAGGCTTATATTTGTTTTGGATTCTTGATTCCCTTGGAATCTCCAAGGAGTTCATTGATATGGCAGAGACAATTACAACATTACAGGCAGCTAATGGAGTCAAATGTTCAATATGCCATATGTATATGATCACTGAAAAACTAATCATGGTTAAAACTTTTATTTGTGACAAATGTAAGCAAAATGAAGTAAATAGTAAGGAAATAAACTTATTTAATAGAAGATTAATGGCAATAGAAGCCAGCCAAACAGATATAACACAGAGATTGCAGATGAGAACAGAGGATAAACCGACTAATCAAAGCGGCACAGATTAGAAATAAAACAGATTGTAACCATACAGGGTGCAAGTGAGAACACTGCAGGGTCTACAAATCTATGTAGGGATCTCCCAATCACCTCCATGGAGAACTTACTAATTGCAGATATAAGACAACACTGTATGCTGCCTATTTCAAATAATAAAAACTGCTCTCCCCAGGCACCACCCATTGCGCAGAGGGAGCTATTAAACCTAGGCCATAAAAACAGGAAAAGATTAAGAGAAGAAGAACAAATAGACAATGCTGATGAAGAGTGGTATCAGATACAAAGTAAAAAGGTCACAAAAAAGGGAAGAATAGTGGACCTTTTCAGTCTTCCAGTATTAAATCGTTTTTACCGCCTAAGTGAGTGTACACAGGAAATGTACCTGTCATCACAGACACAAATGGTAAAGAAACTCTAACTTAGATCAGAGCTAGTTCTATAGCAGTCTCTAATGTACAGCCCAATTGCCAGTTAAGTATGAGCTCAGCCCCATCCACAGATAGTCAACAGATTGTCTTCAGTTCCTCTAGTTGTCAAGTACTAAGACATAACAATGCAATAGGCCTCCATTCGATAGGTGCTGAGATAATAGATTCAGTAGCAGGTGTAACTGATACTACCCCAAGGGAGGTTTTCATATTAGGAGATTCCATGATTGAGCACCTGGACCAACTAATCTGTTCCCCAGATAAAGCAAACCAGACATTAAGCAGTTTCAGTGGAGCTAAGATATCAGATATTACAAGCATGTTGAATACTATCTTACACAATGCAGGGGAGAAGCCATTAGTTATTATTCACACTGGGGCAAATAAAGTCTTTACAGACTCAGAGCTAACAATAAAACAGGAAATAGTATCAATTACTAATAAAATAATTGAGATGGGAGGTGAAGTGACCTTCTGAGAGATCCTTCCCATCCCAAAAGCTTCATCCCAGCACATGAAACTCAAATCAGTAAATGAGTGGATTAGGAAATGGAGCCTACAACAGAGCATAAATGCATTACCCATTGGGAGGACTTTGTGAATAAACAAGAAATGTACTGCCAGGATGGGTTACATCTTAGCAGAAGGGGTAACAGAGAACTAGAAAAATGACTAGTAGATCATATAAATAAACATTTAAACTAAGTACCCAGGGGAGAGGTAGAATCAGTATGCCCCTTTAGAATTAAAGGTTAATAAGACTACTAGTGATCTCCCGAATAAAGAACAAATAGAAGAGGAAATGAATCAACAGGCAATAAAATGAAGTTTCTTCTAATCAATGCCAGAAGTCTTAGGAATAAAACTGAAGAACTTGAATATCTGCTGACCACAGATGACATAGATATATGTGGGGTTACTGAGACTTGTTACAGGGACGTGGATTGGAACACTGAGATTCGTGGCTTTACAAAGATCAGTAAGAACAGAAAAAACAAAAAAGGAGGTGGAGTAGCCCTGTATATAGGTGACAGGTTAAAAGCATATGAAATTAACTTTAGTAACGTCACAGCAGAAAACAGTAATGAAATAGTTTGGGCTCAGTTAAAACTTCGGAATAAAGATCTAATGATGGGCTCAGCATATCACTCTCCAAACCTTGATTTGATAGAGAATAATTAATTCCTCACTGAACTAGAGAATATGGCAGCAGGTAAAGACCTCATCCTCATGGGAGATTTCAATTTTCCAAATATGAATTGGACTGGGGAAATGGAAAATAGATTCATAGATTTAACCATACAAGACAATCTAGAACAACTGGTTAACAAGGGCACCAGAAATAATAACATTCTGGATTTGATACTCACTAATCTAGAAGAAGAAATATCTGGACCCAACATACAGGCACCACTAGGGGATAGCAATCATAATGTAGTG
The DNA here is from genome assembly GCA_016271365.2 of Neoceratodus forsteri. Lineage (NCBI taxonomy): Eukaryota > Metazoa > Chordata > Ceratodontiformes > Ceratodontidae > Neoceratodus > Neoceratodus forsteri. The sequence goes on along the minus strand of CM057452.1, from coordinate 1,544,942,880 downwards.
GAATTTGTGCTTGAGTAAAAATGGAGTATGTAATAAAGGTACAACTAGTATTAAAGATTTTTATAAAGCAGATTATAAACAGAATAAAGTATCGGGGTGGGGGTGTTTCACGAGAAGTTTACATACACCTAAGGGGTTAGATGCTACATAAACCCAGAGATCGAACCTCGAAGGGTTTATGAAAACCTCTAACCCTAAGGGTGTGTGTAAACTTTGAGTTTTCACACACCACACGATAATTTATTTATTTTGTATAATTGCTGGCTTTTCCTTTTTTCACCTCAGCAATTATATAAAATAAAATGAAGTTGCCATGCGGTCGTGGTCTGGTCCAGTCAAAGTGCACAATCTGAGGTCATGTTCAGCGTTTCTTTTTATTTTTTAATTGGCATCTGGAAAAAAAACACCTTGTGGTAATTTTTTTTTCAAAGAAACTTACTGCTGAGTCCGAGCGGTGGTTCAGTATTTCCTGACTGTTTTGGGAGACACTGAGCGAAGAGTCAGTGAGCCAAAAAACTCGAGTGGTCGGGAACAGGGGGAAGTGTGGTGGCATGTGCACAGACCGAGAGAAACTGTGTGCATGTTTGCCATAATAAACACTCCTTTATTATGGCAAAGTATGCCATGGTTTCCTTATGGGAAAAAAGGGAGACCATTAATTATGCTAATAGTAAGCATTTCTTAACCAACTGAAATTGGGAAGTGGATCTAATTAACCTTGATATGCATGAAATTGGGGGCAAAATCAAAAGTAAAATTAATCACTGCATGACCAACTGGGTTCCTAAAAGGAACAAGCATTTGTCAATGCCAAAGTTCGTCATTTGGAATTGATGTTGGTACACACAGATTGGTATCACTACAGTTTCCAGAAGAAAGAACAAGTTATGCCACCAAGTTCATATTCCCATTGCAATACAGTGAAGTGCACACCTGTTTCCTCAATTTGTGATCTGTCTTTGAAGAGTGAAGATGTGTTTGCAGTTCAGAGAAGATGAGGGCACTGGAGCCCCACCATGGGATGGGTTGGAAGGGAATGTTATGGTTAGAAACCCTAATGCCCAGGCGTTTGTTGGTATTTGCACTACAGTTTGTCAAAATGGCCGTTTGTGACCCCCACCTCATGAAAGCATTTGAGACCTCTGCTCATGAATAGTGGCACTGTGATTTTGTTAATCTGTCCCGAACGTTGATTTCTCACAGCAACCGCGCCATTCTGTACCAGATGTGCGAAAGCACAGTTTGGGCAGGATGTGAAAAATTAAAGCTGTACCATTCATAGGGAGGTGTCAAGAGAAGGCAGTGTTGAACATCTGGAGTGAAAATATTAAAAATGCTTGAACGTACGAGCATATGTGGAAACTGCACAACGCACGCTCGTAATAGTCATTTAGTAGAATAATTTCACCAAAATTTCAACATCTGCATTTTGTGACCGCTACTCATGAATACTATCACTATGATTTTCTTACTCTATCCTGAATGTTGATTTCCCATAGCGACCGTGCCATTGTGCACCAGATGTGAGAAAACACATTTTGGGTGGGATGTGAACAATGACAGCTGTACTGTTCATAAGGAGGTGTGCAAAACTGACAGTGTTGAAACTCTTGAGTGAAAATATTACAAATCCTAGATGTTACGAGTGTGCATGGAAACTGCTCAATGCACACTCATGAAATAGTAATTTTATGGACTTTTGTCACCAAATTTTCAACATAGGCATTTTGGGACCTTCGCTCATGAATGGTGTCACTGTGATTTTCTTAATCTGTCCCAAACACTGATGTCCCACAGCAACCGTGCGCTGTTCTGCACCAGAAGTGCAAAAACACATTTTGGCCAGGATGTGAAAAATGACAGCTGTACTGTTCATAAGCAGGTGTAAAAAAATGTCAATGTTGAAAATCTGGAGTGAAAATATTATAAATTCACAAAGTTAGATATGTGCATGGAAACTGCACAACGCACGCTTGTAACACAGTCATTATATAGACTTTTGTCACCAAATTTTCAACATAAGTATTTTGAGACCTCTGCTCATGAACAGTGTCACTGTGATTTTTGTAATCTGTCCTGAACACTGATTTCCTGCAGTGACCGCGTTATTCTGCACTGGAAGTGCAAAAACACATTTCAGCCAGGATGTGAAAAATGTCAGCTGTACTGTTCATAAGCAGGTGTAAAAAAAATGGCAATGTTGAAAATCTGGAGAGAAAATATTACAAATTCACAAAGTTACGTGTGTGCGTGGAAACTGCGCAATGCACGCTCATAACACAGTCATTATATGGACATTGTCACCAAATTTTCAACATAAGTATTTTGAGACCTCTGCTCATGAACAGTGTCACTGTGACTTTTGTAATTTGTCCTGAATACTGATTTTCCACAGCGACTGCGCTATTCTGCGCCGGAAGTGTGGAAATGCATTTTGGCCAGGATGTTGAAAATGACAGCTGTACTGTTCATGAGGAGGTGTAAAAAAATACCAATGTTGAAAATCTGGAGTGAAAATATTACAAATTTGCGAAGTTACGAGTGTGTGGAAACTGAGCGACACGCTCATAAAACAGTCATTGTTTTTTATTTCTTTCACCAAATTTGCAACATAGGCTTTTTGAGAACCCACCTCATGAACAGTGGCAATGTCATTTAGTTAATTGGTCCCAAAGGGTAATTCAGCACAGTGACCGCGAAATCACCTTTCAGGACTGATTAACAAAAGAGTGCTACCATTCATGAGGTGGGCTCTCAAAAAGCCTATGTTGCAAATTTGGTGAAAAATATTCAAAAAATACCCGAGATATGCACCAAAGTTGAAAAAACACTATTTATGCCATTATACAGCTTACCGGCATTTCTTCAGTTTGCAGTCGGTTTTGAAGAGTGCAGATGTGCTCCCAGTCCACCGAAGATCATTGCACCTGGTTCTGGAGGTAAGTATGGGTTGGGATGTGTGGGGAAGTGGGTGCGCAGAGGGTGGGTGCAGGTTGGAGGGGCCACCGGACTCAACGAGGGACCGTTTTCTATTTTACAGGTTTCAAAACAATCTAAAAACCTCACGGGAAGGTTTTCTTTATTTTACAGGGACATTTGGCATGCTGGGGTGGGCTCCCAGCATGCTACCAGAGTGTTTGTGGGGGGGCTGTGGCCGACGGGGGATTGGGCACCCCTGTCAGCACATACTGAGTGTTGTGGGAAAGACAAGAGCCGAGGAGGATTGTGCACCCCCCCAACACACAACAGACTGGGGGGCATTATGCCGATGGGCAGTGGGCTCCCCCATCAGCAAATGAACTGGGAGGGGGCATCCCAACAGGGGGATTGGGCACCCCCGTCGGTATGTTTTTTTTTTTTTAACTGCGAGGGGGGAGGCCTGGGCTCAGCACGTTTACACTGCTGTATGCTACAGCAGTGTGAATGCACAACCTGGAATGCAATGCAGGAATGCAACTTCAAAGGACCCAGCCGCACCACTATTGGTGCAGCTCCATCTTTTGAAAAGATGTCCTGCTCATCCCAAACAGCTGAACGTGAGTCATCAGCAGCCTGCTGCTGACCTGCCCCTAGAAATGGAACTCTCCATTGGGCACACCCCTGTAGAGCACCTTACAGCAATGAGTTCGTCTGCACCTGCGCACCACGATGAACTCAAAAAATACATCAATAATAAAAGAATACCACCCTGGTGGAACAACAGTATAAAGAGAAATATAAAAAAAAAAGTTTGTACATTAAATTTAAAAAAACAGCCCAGTGATAAAAACTGGCAGCTTTACAAAAAGGGGGCTAATAAAATTAAAAAAAAAAACTAATTAGAAAAGCAAAACAAAATCTGGAAATTAATTTAGCCACAGAAATCAAGGACAACAAGAAAATAATGTATAATTACATGGGGGACAATGAGAGACAAACAAACAGGGGTCAGACCACTAGTGACCATCAAAGGAATTGCCAGCGATGAAACCAGTATGGTTTCTATGCTTAATGATTACTTTTTGAGTGTTTATAAATCAAAAGAATGTATTAATGTTGACAATATTGACTGTATACCTGTTACTATGCCAGTCACAAAAGAGGAAGTGATAAAAATTAAACAAAATATTAAAACACATAGCAAGGCTGGGACAGATGGTATTTCCCCAAAATTTCTAAAAGAAACTATTACACAATTGGCAGGACCAATAACAGCGTTGTTCAATGCCCCTTTAAGGGAAACGCTTTACCAGAATGGAAACTGGCTACTGTAACACTGATATATAAAACAGGGAGTAGAACAGATGTTAAAAACTGTAGGCCAATTGGTTTAACATCTATTCTACAGTAGGTGAAATCTTAAAAAGATTGATACAACGCATTAATGAACATTTAAAGAATATGGGTTTAATAGACACAGCGCAACATGGCTTCACTCGGGTTGGTCATGTTTTACTAACCTTCTACACTTTTTTGAACCTGTCAGTGCAGCAATTGCCAAGGGTTTTCCAGTAGACATTGTGTTTCTGGATTACTCTAAAGCATCTGATATGGTATCACATAGGATACTTACTGAGCAATTGGTCAAGACACAGCTCCATCCTAACATAATCTGCTGGATTAATTCCTGGCTCGATAACAGATATCAGTGCATTGCAATAAGGGGCCATCAATCTGATTGGGGACATGTAACATTCGGAGTCCCCCAAAGCTCCGTCCTGGGCCCATCAACTTAATATATTAATGTCAACAATGCAAATATCCAAAGATGCATGGATCTGCAAATATGCAGATTACTGTAAAACTGGAGGAATTGTAAAGGATAAGGCAACTACTGAAAAATTCCAAGAAAATTTATATAAACTGGAGCACTGGGCAAAAGAGAACAACATGAGTTTTAATGAAGCCAAGTGTAAGGTAATGCATTTGGGCTGTAACAACCCTAAAAACAATTACAGATTAAATAATGTGACTCTCCAGTCAGTAACCAATGAAAAAGACCTGGGAGCGTTTGTCTTGGACAACCTGTCACTTGACATACATACTAAGGCAACAGCCAAAAATTGCAACAGAATATTAGGCTGCATACTAAAAAACATTAAAAGCAGGGATCCAAATGTTATTGTACCACTGTATTCTAGCTTGGTTCGACCACATCTTGAGTACTGCACTCCCTTTTGTGCCTCTAATAACATAAAAGGGAATAAACAGCTGGAGGGAGAGCAGCGCTGGGCCAAAAAGAAAATTAGAAATATGCATAACTGTAGTTATCCTGAAAGATTACGAAAACTGGGAATGTACTCTCTGGAATATAGGATACTTTGAGGGGACTTATGCCTTACATTTAAAGCAGTTAAAGAGGAAACTATCTTCGAGACTATCAGATTGGTCAGACTTAATACTAACAAAATCACACGTACAAATAATACGCAGCTGTTAGTGGAAAAGAGTAAGACTGTTAAAAGAAGCAAATGGGTTACACAAAGAATTGTCACAGTTTCGAATACTCTACAACAACAAGTTATAAACAGCAATAATATGAGTATGTTTAAAAAGAACTGGATAATTATATGGGTGATAAAAAATGGTCATACCACCACTAGAAACTGGTGGCGAGTTCCGCTAAAGGCTAACACCTACTTGAACTCGTAAAAACTATGAACCTATCACTGTTCTAAATTTTTGTATTGTAAATCCATAAAAAGACTTCTGGTTAGTCCCCATTTGTTTGCCCCTTCAAATAAATCTATTCATCAACCTCTAATCATACTCTTTTTGTTATACTATCAAAAATGTTTTTTCCAACTGCCGTTTTGTTTTAAAAAAATCACCATCTCTCTACTGACATTTGTATCTCTTTTCTGTTGGCTCCACCTTTGCCCTTCTTTCTGTCTCTTCAACATATTTGCCTGATAGCCGGCCCGCCGGCACAGTGGTTGGATTTCTGCTTACGGCATGGCGTGCCCGGATTGGGAGCGGACCTGGGTCAGCCGGAGGGCCTGCTGGGGAGAAGGATAGAGCGTCCCATGGGCGGCTCTCCTTCTCCGGGGGGAGGGGAGGATAGGGTAGTGTCTGGCCCAATGAGGACCCCTGGCGGAGGCCAGGAGTCACTCACACTATCAGCGCTCAGCAACAGGGAGGCAGGGTGGACGCTGGCATCATTGCACATCCCTGCCTCCGAGAAAACCAGGAAAAAATAGTAGGCAGATGGGTCCGTTGTCTGAGTGAAGCCCTCCCTGGGGCTTCGATTAGCTGCCATCGCCGCATCCCCGACTAGATACTTGTCCCTCGGTGTGGATGAGGGGACCGATGCCACGGCCCCACCCTCCGAGGGGTAGGCCGGGGGTGATTGGGGATAAGCGGCAGTAGATGGCAGTGGAAGTCCCAGGGGCTGTGACCAGGGCTGATGGCTGACAAGTGGACCCGCCAGGATAAAAATGAAAATAAAAAAACATATATATATATATATATTTGCCTGATAAACATTAAACAAACTTTTAAAACTCTTGTACAGTGAAAGAAGACTTGGGAACACTTACAGAACCTGCATCCAACATGGCAGCCAACCAACTCCTAACTTGGAGTGGAGGCTGCCAGAACACATGTGATTAAATACCGCAGAGAGGTGGGTGGTATTAACATCAGCGATGATGTCACAGCCTGCTCCACCCCTAGCTGGGCATTTCAAGTCTCTGAAAACATGGAGACCATGTGATGCAGTGCACCAGCTAACAGCTCTCTTCCACTGCTCCAGCCACTATGCACAACTACTGGGCAAGCACTATTGCAGTTTTCTGATGGAGTTTCTGGCGTCGATGGACATGAAAATGAAAAAAGCTATGCTGGAACACACGCCGCCCGCAACACATGAAAAGGCCAATAAAAAATCCAGGGCCTCTGCAGCTCCAGATACCCAGGCCACAGCGGCCTCTGCTCCTGACCATGAACCCTTCACACTAGCAAGATTCCTGGAGGAATTTAAATCCTTTAAGGAGGAATTAAGATCCTTTACCACAGAATTCAAGTTCTTTACTCAAGCTTTGAAAGATATTTCCACCAGGACTTCGGACAACGAGGCACGTCTACATTCTCTCGAAGGAAAGACCTCCAAGTTCGAGCCCGACCTCATTGCCGTCGGGCAGCGGATTTCCAAGCTGGAGAGCAAAGTTGAGGATTTGGAGGGCCGTAGTCACTGCAATAACATGGTGCTATTCGGCCTGCACCAATTGAGAGGAAGGGATGGAACCCATTTCTTTCGCACAGAAATTTGTCAAAAAAATTGTGGGTCCTTCGTCTTTTGGCCCCAAGTATATCATAGAAAGAGCCCACCGTGCTCTCTGCCCGATGCCTCCCCAGGGTGCCCCACCATGCACCTTCATATTTCAATTTCTGAACTTTCAAGAGAGGCAAAATTTCCTTCTGAAGGTGAAAGAATTGCAAGAGATCAAGTGGGAAGGGGTCAAACTCCGTGTTGCCCAGGACCTCCCTACTACAGTGCGCCAGCATAGAGCCTCTTTCTACCCGCTAGTCACTAAATTGATTGTGGCAGGGACTAAATTCAAGATGGGGTACCCTGCACAGCTTTAGGTTTTGATTTCAGGCTCCTGGGTTACTTATGAATACGTGGACTCGGCGACTATGGGGCTCAAAGCAGCATTTCCTGACTTGTTTCGGGCTCCCTGAATAACCAAATGCCTGCTGTGGTCCTAAGTCACTCCTATTTAAACCCACAAAGCTGTTACAAAGAAATATCTACTTAGCTGCTGTGTATCTTTGCTGCACTAATTTGGAACTTTGTTTTGTTGTCACCCCCTGTGAACTACACTTATTGAACGACTGACTTTAAAGGAAGACCGATCGTTGTGATGATTGCTTCAGGCTATAATTTTCTCAAGAGCACCAGGCTTTCGGTTTTAAAAGCATGACTCAGCATGGAGCTCTATTGGATTCTCCAGCTCTACATTTCCCCCATGCAGTCTTCTATTTTCTATTCATGCATACCTTCGTGCAGTGCGAATCCCTCAAACTAGCATTAGTGCTATAACCAATCTTCGTCACTAGAGGGAGCCAAAGACTGGATTTAGACTACAAGCAATAGCAGAGGCTCCCCTTCAACCCTGGGTAAATTTGGGGTCTCACATAGGATGTCAGATAGTTTTTTGATTCTGGTGCACTCTTCTTCGATCTGGTTTTCTGGACAGTGTTTTCTTGTTGGTATCTAAAGTTAACAGGGTATTTATGACAATTCAATGAGGGCTATACTGAGTAGCAAATGTTGATACCTGCCCTGACATTTGAAGGGTTTACCTTTTCATTTGGCACTTCATCCAGTTATCATTTGGATTTTTGGGTCCTGAATGAAGGACCTATGTCAGCATTCATGGCTTTCTATTTCCTAATTTTTGGTTGCAGTACTACATAACTGAGACCTTTTTTCCTTTATTGAATTCTGACCTGGATAATTGCAGGACTCCCGATTAGAGGCAACTCTTTGGGTACTCACTAGTTGTGCAGCCCTGCTCCCTGTTTTATCTCTGACCTGCTGATTTTTCCTGGGCCTTCATGTTAATGCCAGTGTTAACCTTCAAAGTTTTCACTTGTCATTGTTCTGGGGATTAGGGTGGCTGGGTGGGGAGGGTCTAACTAAAGGTGTTCTGTTAATCATGGGCCACGACAGTAAGGAGTGTGGGGAGTGGGGTTATTGGGGGGGGGGGTCACTTCTATCTTTCTAGTTACTATGTGCTTTTTGTTAGGTATAAGGGAGATGGGTGAGTTATTTTGAGGTTTAAGGGAGGGGAGTGGGTGCACGGCTCTAATACATGTTGGATTTATTATGGCACTTACATTCCTGGTTTCCTTCCAGATATCTGGCAGGTATTACACCCAGGAAATGGCTAAACATCTTACCATTCTCATATGGAATGTCAAAGGGGCTAGACATAAAACTAAGCAATATAAACTTTTGAAGCACGTCCATCTTTTTAAAGCAGATGTAATTTTTATTCAGGAATCCCATTTACTTAACTCTGAGACATGCCAACTGAGGAAACAATTTATTGGTCAGGTATTCTCCACTGGAGGTACCACGCAAAAATGTGGAGTGCTGATTCTTCTGGCCAGATCAGTCCTCTTTGTCCCCACCCAAACTATCTGTGACCCTAATGGTAGGTTTATTTTTATTAAGGGCCTGCTCCACACCACTGAGCTCCTATTGGGCAGCATCTATGGACCTAATCAGGTTTCTCCCTCCTTTATTACTCAAATCATTAATATTCTAACATTTTTCCTTGCTCTTCCAATAATATTGGGTGGAGACTGGAACCTTCCCTTTGACCCAAGCCTAGACCGTTCAAGGTCTGCCCACAAGGGTCTTTCCCCAGCACAGCGTGCCTTAAGGGACTTAATCAGTTCCTTGGCGTTATGCGAAGTATGGTGAGACCTTTACCCCTCGACCAGAGAATTCACATTTACATCCTTGGTACATGGGTCCTCTTCCCGAATTTATTTATTTATTTATTTGCTTTTGTTGATGGGGTAGGTGTGCTAGGCAAACATCCTGCCTATTTTCAGGCATGACCCAGGAGAATACAGTTTACAATAGTACAGTAAGACAACACAGAGTACAAAATCACAATAATATAGCAAAGGCAAGAGGAGAGTACATGCGTCAAAGCACCAAGGCACAGCATAATGTCAACATTAATTAACATCCTTGTATTACCATAAGCGAGAAATAAACATTAGAACAGTCAGTACATTAGCAAGAAGACTAGAATGCCAGGTCCTGTGTCCAACGCAGTGGAGGCATGAGATTGGTAGTCTACATTCACTATAGCAATGCTAAAGAGTCAGGCTAGGGCTGTGGTTCAGGAGCATGCCTCGAGTACCTTAAGTGCAAATGCAGTCACCTGGCGAATTGATTAAATTTTTCTCTCACATGTACTTCTCCCCGGGGTGGTAGAATCGGGTATTCATCTGGGCCCCCCCTTGGACCATTCCCGCATCACCTGTAAGCTCTCCCTTTCCTTTTTGCCCAAATCTGGCAGATGCTGGAGATTAAATAATCAAATTCTGAAGGATCCTGTGATCATCCAACTTTTAACTGACCATATATCTCAGTTTACGGCTGCTAACCAAGGTTCCACTGGTAAACCAGATATCGAATGGTACTCCCTTAAAGCCTATCTCAGAGGGATCCTAATTGGCTTAGCCTCCACTCACAAAAAGAAAAGAGATGAGCACCTGCTCACCACACTTCCCCAAATTAGATCCCTGGAAGCAAGGCTTTCATCCCAGTCCTCAGATCAACCTAGGCAAGACCTTACCAAGCTCAGAGAGGTTTACTTAGAACTTCTGCGGGAAAAGGTGGAGTATGCCATCTTAAGGACCAAGGCCAGTTACACTGACCACAGAGAAAAAGCCAGCCGTCTGCTTGCTTTGCGGATTAAGCAACAGAAGTCAGCCAGGCTGATTAGTGCCATTCACTCCTTGGATGATGACTCCCTCAAAACTTCTCCCACAGAAATTGTGGCTGAATTTGAAAAATATTACAGGGAATTAATTATACAGTCCCATGGCATCCCCTCCTCCCCTTCACACTGTAGACAAGTTCTTGGAAAACTCCCATTGTCCTTCTTTATCAAAAGCACAAGGCCTTTCTCTCCTATCTCCAATTTCAGAGGCTGAGATATTACATGTGAATAACGAGCTCCCCATTGAGAAGGCTCTGGGCCCAGATGGGTTCACCTCAAATTTCTATAAGGCCCTCTTGAAGTCATTAGTCCCGTTACTCAAGACTCTCTACCATTGCATTTTATCTGGAAAGGCATCTGATAGCTCCCTTTTCAAGGCCCTGATTATCTTGCTCCCAAAACCAGGTAATCATGTGGAATTAGTTTCCAGCTACAGGCCAATTTTCCTTTTGAACCAGGATATTAAAATACTTGCTAAGATTTTAGCAGACCACATTAAACTAATACTCCCAGATCTTGCTGGGCCTGAGCAAGTAGGGTTTATGAAAGGGAGATCATTGATAGATCACCTGCGCACATTGGCTCACGTCTATTTGGTATCCAGGGATGTCTCCTTTCCTGCAGTATTGATCTTCTTGGATGTCAAAAAGGCCTTTGATAGAGTCAACTGGCAGTTTCTCTTTAGAACCTTGCAGGCCTTTGGCTTCCCCAAAAGATTCACCAAATGGATTCAGGCCTTCTACACTGCCCCTACTGCCCTTATCTATTGCAATGGGAAGCTGTCTAGTACATTCTTGCTCCAGTCTGGTATAAGACAAGGCTGTCCTTTATCCACCCTTCTTTTTATTTTAAATTTGGAACCATTCATCCACAGACTATCGGGTTCCCCGCTGGTCCGTGGCATTAGAGTGGGAAGTCAAGAAGTTAAAGTTTCCGCGTACACGGATGACCTTCTCCTTCAAATTTTGGACCCTGCCACATCTATCCCACAAATGCTCAGAATTATCAAGGACTTCAGCACCTCATCAAACTATAAACTAAACATAGACAAGACCATAGTGTTCCCTCTGAATCACAAGATCCTCAAGTCTTTGTTAACTACTTTTGGGCTCTCATGGACCCCTAAATCCCTTAGATATTTGGGGATTAACCTCACTCGGAATGACTCCAATCTCAAGAAAGCAAACCTAGATAATATCCTTCAGGTGGTCATTCAGGATATGAAGAGGTGGTCTCTCTTCCCTCTCTCCCTATGGGGCAGAATCAACCTGATTAAAATGAACATTTTCCCATACCTTTTAACCCCCTCAATCTTCTAAATGTCTGGTTACCACTCTCTTGGTTCAAAAGGGTACATAGCCGTATTATGGATTTCATCTGGGTGGGTAAGAAACTGTGCATGGCTTATCACAAACTGGCCACTCCTAAGAGTTGTGGCTGTCTTCGTCTCCCTCACATGGGCCGCTACTACTGAGCAAGCCACACTAGCAAATACCTTAGGTGGTTAGCTCCAGAACCAGTCCAGGGCACCCTAGGTTATATCCCACTCTGGCTCCGTATACAGCGAGATTTGATTCCTTCTCATGGTATTTCTCCAGCTGCCCTTCTCCATGTCCCACTTAAATCTATTCCCCCTCAGCTGTGCACCTCACTGATAGGGATTTCTATTAAAGTTCACTCACAGCTTTGCACCCTATTAAAGTACGATTATATCCATGACCTTACCCAACCCCTTGTAGGTAACCCCAACCTTACAATCGATGGTAAACCACTCCCTCTTTTATGGCTGCCTCAGCTTGCTGCTGTCCCAATAACATACTTCACTAATACGTAGGGTTCTTGGCTCACTTCTATGGAGATCATCTCCAAATTTGGAATGCCAAGTATCTCCATTTTTAAAATTTACCAACTGAGACATCTTCTAGACCATTTTTTCGGTCCCACCACATCCCCTCCTCCCAAGTTCGATTCTGCTCACAATTATCCGACTTTGCTGGATGTCCACATGCAGTATCTAAACTTTTTGGTTTCCTCTATGATTGTGCCTTTCCTGACCTTATGGGCTCAGTGGCATATTGAATAACCCACCCTCCAGAATCGCCCATTAATTGGACTGCAATGGAAAGGATGTCATAAATTTGTAACCCAAGACAGACTCTGTTTAATGCAGTTTCATATTTTGCATAACCTCTATTACACTCCAGAGAGGCTCGCCAAGTTTAATAACACAGTGTCATCTAACTGTACGAAATGCCAGCAGGTGGAGAGCACTTTGTTTCACATCTTTTGGGAATGCCCCAGAATAACTTTACTGTGGGCATGTCTTAAAAGTAAAGTGGATCCTCTTTTAGGGTTAGATGACCTATTTATGGTAAAAACTTGCCTTTTAGGAGACTTTTCAGGGGTTGGTGTCACTAACTGTAAGTATCACATGACCCTTATATCAATGTCACTCAAGAAACTTGTGCTAAAGCACTGGAAAAATGGCGACACTATTTCTTATAATGAATGGCTGAATGAGTTTCTGGCCAACCTCAGGATGGAGAAGACGATTGCTAGCCTCAATAATCGAATGCCTAGATTTAGGAAAATCTGGGGTCCCATTTATGCCATTTTCTCTCTGTAATATTTTTGGTAGCGTCATTAGGTATTGATATCCATGTGCTCTGCCAGTTTCCAGTCGTGCTTGGGTTTGGGGAGGGAGGAGTTGGGTATAGGGGCTTGATAGTGGGGTTGGAAAGGGTTTCATGGGGGATTTTGGGGTGTGGGGAGGAGATGGGGTGAAGATTGTATTCCTATTAGTCATTACTGCTATAAGTGTTATTACAGTTTGCATTGTCTTGTACTGTAAAATCTTTAATAAACTTTAAATTTAAAAACAAAAAGTCTGTGAAAACACAGACAGTGACTGCTTATGTGGTGCAATGGGTGAGGTGTTATGCAGAGCCACCAGGAACCACAGAGACAGTCTGGAAGGTGGTTCTTCCTCCACCCTCGGCTGAAATTGCCTAAACATTTTCTAAATTTCTAAGATACATTTAATACATTATACTATTTAATTTGTGTCTACCATTCACTTTTTCTTTAATTTTTTACTTAGATGCAAATATTTTTATGATCAATTCTAAGTCCCTGTGTACTTCAACAATAATCAACTGGGGGGGGGGGCAGAGCACCTCATGAATGTGACAGTTGTCATTTTTCAAATCCTGGCCAAAGTGAGTTTTTTTAATATCCCGAAAGGTGATTTCACAGTCCCTGTGTGAAATCAGCTTTCGAGTATGAGTTGAAAAGTTTCTCTGCCATTGTTCATGAGTGGGGTCATAAGAACGCTATCTTCTAAATTTGGTGTAAAAATATTGAAAAACAACAAAGTTATGAGCCTACGTTGAAGTTTGCAAATGTAAGCTCGTAACTTTGGTAATTTTCAGTATTTTGACCCAACATAACCATGTCTTTACAACACCTCATGAATTTGACAGCTGCCATTTTTTCAAATCCTAGCCGAAATGTTTTTTTTTCTATATTCCGAAAGGTAATTTCGTGGTCCCTGCACAGAATCACCTTTCAGGCGGGAGTGGAAAATTTTCTCTGCCATTGTTCATGAGGTGGGGTCATAAGAAGGCTATGTTCTAAATCTGGTGTAAAAATATTTAAAAACAAAAAAGTTATGAGGCCATGTTGAATTTTGCAAATGCAGGTTCATAAGTCTGATAATATTCAATATTTGTGCCCAAAAGTTTCAACATAGTCATTTCTTTACAGCACCTCGTGAATGTGACAGCTGTCATTTTTCAACTCTTACCCAAAATGTGTTTTTGCATCCTGAAAGTTGATTAAGCAGTCCATGTGCGAAATCACCTTTCGGGCAGCAGTTGAACATTTGCTCTGCCCTTTTTCATGAGGCAGGGTCATAACAAAGCTACGTTGAAAATTTGGTGTTCAAATATTACAAAACAGCAAATGTATGAGCCTACAGTACATTCTGCTAATGCAGGCTCATAGCTTTGGTAATTTTCAATATATTTAGCCCAAATTCCTCAGCTGCAGCCCTATCAGCTCAGGCCAGAGTTTGTTTTATATGACGCCCATTCCTGGGGGCTCTGGGCACTTCACAATAAAACATTTGAATCCAATAAAAACACCCACAAATAATTACAAAGCAATAATCACAGGAGTTATACAACAGAAAAGATCCAAAGCTGAACAAAAATAGATGAGTCTTCAAGCATGATTTGAAGAAGGACAGGGATGGTGAATCTCTCACTTCCTGGGGAAGGACATTCCACAAGCTTGAGACGGCCACGTTAAATGCCCTATCACCTGAGGACTTCAAACGCAATCTGGAAATTAGCAAGAGATTCACATCCACTGACTGGAGGGGATGACCAGGAGTGTAAGGAGTCAGGAGCTCTTTCAGGTAGCCCAGACCCAGACCGTACAGGGCCTTGTATGTTAAGAAGCACACCTTGAAGTTGATGCACCACCACTCTGGCAACCAGTGCAGAACACAGAGAAACAGCATGATATGCTGAAACCAGGAGGTCCCAACAACCAGCTGGGCTGACACTTTCTTGACCAGCTACAAGCAATGTAGCACTCTCACCGATAACCCAAGGTATAGAGCATTGCAGTAATCCAATCTAGACATAAGCAGAGTATGCAATAGAGTCACCAGATCATCCGGATCCTGAAAGGGTTTGATCTGAGAGATGTTCCAGAGATGGTAAAAGCCACTGCAGACAGCAGCCAATGCCTGATACTCTAAGGTCAACTTGGAGTTCACAATGGCCCCCAGGCTTGTCTCAGTTTCCATGCGTGGGACATACTGTATATATGCACTATCAAAAATATTTGTAGGCACATTTCAAGCAAGTCCAATGTGCAAATAACATAAAATTGTCCTGCTAAATTTATGTAGTACTTGTGCATCTTTTAAAAAGTGATCCATAGGATCTGTATTCTGTTAAATTCTCAGCTTTTATGTCTGAGCATTTTGAAAAAAAAAATCATAGGAGACATAGGGTGTATGTTGTATTTAGACATGAAGGTTATCTACTGCCAAGCTTTCAGCTCATTCTGACAGAAGTGTAATTTCCATATTCAACCTTTGATATGACTTAGCGACTGGGCTGCCAATCATTTAATTGAAAATGCTGATAGGGAAGTTGTCATTGCTGCAGCAGTTTTAATTCATTCTTGTAGGTTCCCCTGATTCCCATGCTAAACAGTTATTAAGTGTATGGTAACCACCATAGTAAAATAGTTGCTTGCTTTTTCTGCATCATTGCTGAATAGAATAGATTGATGTGCCTTCCAGTTCCCGTAAGCCTTCTAATTTGCTTTCTTTTAATAACACATAAATTAACTTTGCTATTACAAGGTTGCATATTCTGGAAATGGATTCACAAAAGACACTTAGGCTGCCGGAAGATTTAGAATGCATAGGTTTTTAGGACAAGATATTATGTCAGCGGCAGCCTAGAGAGGCAATAAAATATGATTTCAGTATTGCATGTTTCATTTCCATAAGGTTTTTGTCCTAGGACCATGGCTAATTTCCCCATCAGTCTGAAGGTAGGATACATGATTGTGTTTTTTCTATTAGTACTGCATATAGGGGCCAATTCACAATGAGTGTGTAGGGTTACACATGGTGCATACACTTGGTGCATAGTGGGATACACCCGAATGACACGTATGGCATGCCTGCACGGCATGCACATCCAGGTCATAGTGGCATGCAAATGGGTGTGCCATGAACCTGCACACCCCATGGTGTCCATGGGCATGAAAGGGAGTGGCCACAGAGACAGGCTGCGCTGCACGGCATATGTGTATTCAGGAAATCATGCATGACAGAACGCCGTGTACTGCCACAGCGGCCTGCCTGTGCCTCCATGAGGCAACCGTAAATGGCAGGTGCATAACAAACGTGGCCCCAAACAGCAAAGGCCAACACAGTATGGGCCTGCAATGGGATGATTGGGCACTCATGACATCCCCCAACACAGGGCAATGTGACGGCCGGTGACCAGCCGTGCCACACTTGCTACCCACATGCTTGCTGGCACAGTGAGCAGAAAGGCACAACAGGGACCCACACCCAGACCAGTAACACCCAAGCAGACACACAGATGCCATGCCTGAACATGCAGAGCACAGCATATCATGCCCAGGCATGGACAGGGACACAGGCCCACAGCCACCAAATGTGGCGCACCCGTACACTGTCCAATGAGCCTGGCACACCTGTCACTGAGGTTGCCTGCCAATGCGAGCAGGTATGGCCAGTACACACAGGTCCCCCAACAGACAGCACACCACGTAAACCAGGCCACCCAAGCAGCAATGTGGCAGGGTGAATGAGGGACACAGACCCAAAAGCTGCTGTGAAACAGTGTTTATTGAACAGTAGGAAAGGGAAGGGCAGGGGACATGGTAAGGGACAGCACAGTATACCAGGCAAGCACAAATACAACAACGTGGATGCAGGGCCACTAAATCAGACTCCTTAGACTCAGAGATGGATGACAGAGGTGGTGCTGTTGAAGGGCCTGTACTCCAGGATGATCCTCTGCACTGGACCCCGGTACCACTGCAATAACAAGAACACACAGGGAACAAGCCATCAGTACATGGGGGGATGCAAAGGTGGCCAGCATACACACACACACACACACACACACACACACACACACACTCAGCCACCCATGGAAACAACACAGCACCTACTTTAGACAACAATGAATAGCCCACAGATTGCCGATGTCATCATGGTAGAGCATGTCCTTCGTGGACTGCTTCAGGGAGAAGTACAGGGGCATGTCCATTGACAGATGTCTCTTGGGGGCTGCCACCTGCCCTGTGCCCCATGGCCCCAGATCCAGCCAGGAACACAGAGCAGAGCACAGCACAATAGTTCCTGACCCACAGACAATGCCATGTACACCCACACACACATGTACCACCATGCTCACCTGCACCCTCTCCATCACCTCCCATACCGCCCCAAATGGCAACTGGTCCTGGAAACAGGTCATGGATATGTATCAGGCACCTAGGTAGGCTGCGCCTACTGCCACTGCCGCCGACACTACCACCCACCACCACCATTGTCACTGCTGTGACTGTGGTGTCCCAGCACATGCATGACATCACCATGATGTTTTACGGGGCACACCCATGTCATGTGTGTAGTCACGCCCCTTAAAGGGCATGTGGACCGGGACCTGCCCTACACCCCACACTGCCACCAACCTGCATGGAGGCGGTGAGTGCTGACCCCACACTGTGGTGTTGCCCACATGGACACCATGTGCCCTGAAGCATTGCTGCATATAGTCCTCATAAAGGATGCCATAGTGTGGCACCATGGCTGCCACTGTCACGGATGGCCACGCATATTCAGGCACAGGCTGGAGGCACACACACTGTGTGACATGAATTCGTGCATTGATACCGTGTTGGCCATGCCACACTGCAGTACATATGTGGTCTCATTGAGGACCATATCAAGCCATGCACATAGAGGTCCATGACATGTCCGTGGAAACAAAGGTCCTCCGTGTTCTGCAATACTATGCTACGGCTATGTTCCAAATGGTCATAGGGGATGTGACCAGTGTAAGCCAGTCATTGGTGTCCTGGGCACTGCACCAGGTGACAGATGCGCTGTTGCACTACCTGGGGTGCCACATATGGTTCCCCACAATGCAGGGAGACTTTAGGGTGGCAAAAAGGGCATTCCATGAACTATATGGCATGCCAAAAATGGTGGGGGCAATTGACTACATGCACGTGGTAATCCTGATGCCAGTGGTGAATGAGGAGGCATACCACCATTGGAAAGGGTACCACAGTGTGAATTGCCAGGTGATGTGTTATGCCAATGGCATCCTGACCAATGTGTCTGTGATGTATCTAGGGGCATGCCACAATGCCTACATATTCAACAACAGCGGGATCAAGCAGCTTCTCACCACACAACCTGAGGGGTATGAATCCACACATCATCAGAAGGACCATAGGCCTCCTGAAGATGTGGTTCCATTGCTTGGACCACAGTGGTGGCACAATGATGCTGACACCGAGCGTAGTGTGCAGAATGTTCACCACTGTGCTGCACAACATCTACATGCACTGTAGACTCCCTGTGCCCTCTGACGAGCAGCTGCCAGCACCCCCTGCTGTGCCCCCCACATCCCCACTGGCTTCTCTGCCTGAGGCACCCCATGTCACTGGTGGCGGACACTGGTGCCTCAGTGTCAGCCTGTGGAAGAATGCATGGCAGCCCATGCTGTATGCCACAGTGTGGCGCATGGCACCTTTAGCCGATAAACCGTGTACCCGTGTGTGCGGTGATGTGAGCACTATGCTGAGTGCACACGTGGCCTTGTGTGTCAGGCTGGCCATGTACCCACCCACAGTGTCCCATGCATGTCTCTGTGTGGCCCCTGTGATGGTGTTGTGTGCCCAGCAATGCATGCTGCAGCAGTGCAGTCATGCATGTGTGGTACATTCCATGACTGTGCTACTGTGCCTCTGACTCATGTGTGCACATGGTAGCATGCTGTGCATGGTGTTTGCATCTTGTGGCAGCCTTGGTCTGTGGCTCCGTGGTACACCAAGAATGCTGCACACCCAGGGGGTGCTTCCCCTTGCTGTACAGCGGGGGCAGTGCTGACTTTGCCTGCTGTGACTGTGGGCAGGGTGGCACTTGTGGTTCCAGAGCCACTGGACACTGATGGGGGCTGTCCCTTTATGTCGACCTCCATAGGTGCAGGCAGTGGCACCTGTGGGTGGATGGCAGTGATGGGTGTGATGATGGCCACCAGCACATCAGCAACCCTCTCCTGTGCATGGACCCCTGAAGTGACCTCGTCTGCCAGCCACTCCTGGGCATGGACGACGCCTACTACCATCTCTATGAGATTTCCAGGGCCTGCGTGTTCTCCGTGGTGGCCTGCAGCCAGTCATGTTCCAGCTGGCACAGGTCAGGGTAGTAGGGGCGTAGCAGGCTGCTGGGTGGCATCTGGCATGCCTGTCTGGTGGCCGGTGGCTCCGCAGACGTCCCTGGTTCATTGTCTGGGTCCGGCGCACAGGAGCCCTGTGTGTTGGGGTCCTCACATGGGCTGTGTTGGTGTTTTGTGTCCCTGGTCTGTCGTTGCTGCCTCCTTCCACTGCTGGTGTGTGCTGTCCCTCCACCATAGTGCCCTCCATCATCAGGCTGTCCTCATCGAGTTGGTTGTGCAAGGCCATGTCCACTGCACCTGCAGTCCCCTGTGGCTCACGTGCATGATTCCACTGCATGTCTTCTCCCTGGATGGTATCTGTGGGCACTGATGAATTGGCAACATCCTCCTGCAATGCCTGTGTGTCCTGCTGTGTGGCACCTGTTGGAGTATAACATATTGCCATCACTATGGGCAATGGTGACAGTACCATAGCACCCTGCACAGCAGCCGTCCCATTGCTTACTGTCCACCAGGCTGTCTACATTGATCCTGTGGTGTGGCCTGATGGACCATTTCCAGGGCTGTTGTCATCCTGCACTGTGGGGAGAGGAGCACAGGTGGTCAGTTTGCTCTGTGTCTGGTATGGCTGTGTGGTGTGGTGTATGCCCCGGTGCTTTTTGCTCACCCCTCATGCTGTCCAGTCTATCAGTCTCTCCATCATGCAGGACATTACTGATGGTGTCCACCACCAGCTTTTCAATTGGGGTCAGCAGGGGTACTGGTAGTGGTGGTCTGCCACCTGTGGCACCCTGGGACTGTTGTGCCCGAGTCAGCCTTTTTTTACTTGTGACCAGAGCTCCCTCCACTTGTGCTTGATCATGGAGAGTGTGCAGGCCGCTGGTCCTGCTTGATCGCCACCTGGAGTTCCAGCCAGATCCATGCCTTGGTCTCCATAGGGGTGGACAGGGACCATCTGCCATACAGAATGTCATAATTCTGGTGGATGTCGGTCACCAACACAGCCACCTGAGCTCCACTGAAGTTGGTGGACTGTGGATGCCTCCATCTCCTGCCTGCTTGTTTGCCAGGTTCTGCGGCCGCTGTGAGTTGCAGTGGCATGGTGGCCACATGCTGCTCCATGTCCCAGTTTGCCTGCGTGTCTTCTGCCTCCAACAGACATGTGCTGGCGTGTTATGCCTCATGCACAGCTGTTCCACACCATTATATATGGCGGGGTCAAGGGGTGGGCCCCTGTCTCTGCACAGCCTGTGGCCCACCCCTGTGGGTTACTGTACACCTCTCTGCTCCCCACACATGCCTGTCTGGTGCATTGCATGCCTGTTGCTGCATGCCACGTATCCTCTGGGGTCTGCGCGGCATGCAGCTGCATGCCCCTCCTTATGTTCCATTCCCGTGTAGCATCCGGACCTTTGTGAATAGGCCCCATAGTGAATAGCTCACATGATCATTAAAAACCAGCAACACATTAATTCACCTTATGAATCCTTTTAATTGTCACGTTTTAGAGACACCCTTCCACTTGCCTGAAACAGTTCTTCAGGAAGGGGGTGTCTCTGAAGATACAATTGCACAAGTGAGGATTACTATGCTTTGAATACTGAACAGCATACCATCTGCATAGTGACTCCCATCCTCATCCCTGCATAGTTGCAGTGGAGTTAATGACTGCTGGGAGAAGATCTGCAGCCCTCTTTGAGAATTGCCTGGGGTTGGGGGGTCACAAGTAAGGGACTGGTGCAAAGTCATTGGAGTATCAATTTTGTGACAGTCTCTTGCAACTCAGTGTCTGGACCCCAGTGTCTTTAGCCTGTGTTTAGATTGGTATACTGTTAGAATGGTGACTGAATTTTGTCACCACAATTAGGGCACCGCAACAAGCATGACGATGACAGGGACGATCTTGATTTTAGATTACCCCTCAATCATGCTGCCCTTGCCGCCCACAATGTTACTACCCCATCCATGGCATGCCCACCCTGGAGGTTGTTATATTTATTTTTAAGGGGTGCTTGGCACAAAGCCCCCTGTAAAACAGGACTGTTTCCAAGGACGGCACTTTGGTGCTACACATCCCAGCAGCCGCGATGACTGGTGCCCTAATACCAGGTAGCGTATTGCCTTCGCCCATATCAACGTCAGCAAAATGGCTGTTGCACTGACATGGGTGAACCGTCTAGATTCCATTAACTAGTGGGAAGGAATTTCTATCATCTTTCAAATTCTGTTTAAAAAATCTACAAGGGGCCAAAGGGCACTGGAGTATATTGACTCAGGTTTATACAATGACCTTCCATTGTCCATAATTAATAACCAGTTCATCAAGGTCTTCAAATCATCCTTGCATTCATTATTGTTTGACCAATCACATTGTCAGTTTTTGTTGTTAATGTTTTTTTTTAATATATTGTGTGGGCAATTTTTATAATGTTTAACAATATAATTTGCGTTTACTGTATTTGATATATGCGGTATATTACTTTTTTTCTTTGTATTTCTTAAATGTACAGTATGTTTGAATGCTGGTCACATTTGAAAAAGGGCATTTTTGCTCAGATGTCTACAAGGATAATCAATAAATGAAATGGAATGAACTGAATGTGGGCATGTCAATCTGCAAAGAAACCACCCACTCTTGCTGGTGTCCAGGCTTCATTTACTGGTGGGGGAGGAATGGCGTAGCACACTGGCCAAAAAAAAAAACTCCTTTTAGTCTCTCTACCAGTACCCTCAGTTTCCTGTATCAACAGAATGAAAAGTGGGCCCTGACAAAAATGTCTCAGTTCCCTGAAGATTATCACTACTTCATCTGGGCCATGTAAGATTCAACTTAAAAAATGGTGTGCTCATGTTCATATTTTTGTGCACATCTTTATACGTGCCTGTCTGTGAATTTGTGTGCGTCTATCTGCATTTGTCCCAATTTATGTGTCTACATGTTCGGTATTTCTATGTCACACGCTGGCTATGAAAGGAAAGGTACTGTCTCTAGCGAAGTCTGGATTGTTATGCTGTTATATGTTGTAAAACTCCTCATGGTCACTTTCTTCCTGTTCCTTTAGCATATTAGCACTGTAGCATCTGTTTTTATAATGAGACAAATTAACTTACTAGTGCATCACCTGTAAGGGCTACACCGGGCAACATTTTTGGCAGTTTGCGCTATTGTCTGTAAAATTTATAATTTTTGAAAACTTGTCAGTGATGTAAGAATCTGGATACAGACACGTTTACAAGGAAGTTGATACAAAATAAATCTTTCTTAGTAATTACAGAAACCTAAAACCTCAATATGTGGATTTCTTAGTCTCTTCTTGAAATGTGTCATTGGTCTGATAAAGAATCCTTGTTGACAATCTTTCGGGATTTGTTACTGTACAATCGTATGCTAAGATTTTATTGGCTCAGGAAAGATTTGGCCCTGAAAACCATTAGTTCTTCACATTTAAGTAGTAGTAGACATAACAAGAAACAGTTTAAATGTATTTTTTTCCACTTCTACTGCATTTCAACTGCTTCCTCAGTCTCATTCTGTTTTGCCAGTTGTCCTTTAGTAAATGTTGACCAGCAAGTATTGTCACTGGTAGTAATTGTGCACCTGCAGTACCCAGAGAAAAAGTAAGAATTGTTCACATTCAGGGTACATTACAGTACCGTATTACCACCATGGAGTAAGTACAAAGTTTGGTCAAACAAACAGTGATTTTTTCTTTGATGTATTTCTTATATTTAAGACTTAAGGAGATATTTTTCTCTGTGTATCTGTCTAGCACCAACCAGATTCTATGCAACTCATCTGCGTCCATTTCTTTTTTTCTATTAGACAGCTGCATGGCAAGTGCTCCAGTAAAATTCTGGTTAATAGTGACCAATAATTCACTTTTCTAGTGTCAATAACAGCATTAATATTGTCAACCCCCAGCTCTGACCCTAAATAGGATGCTGGACAGGAATGGCTCAAACCTAAGGCACTTCAAAGACACTTGAATACTGGGCCAATTAATGTATGTCTTTTCTTTAAGTCCCATATTTCAAAGCAACAGACTACTAAAACACTTTCAGAATAACTTCAGCTCACATTGGTTGATCCATTTACACATGGCTTAATATAGTGAACTACTGTATAACACCTGTATAACATATGGTAGTTTACAGCCTTATAAACATTCAGTGCTTATGTTACCACTGAAAGATTATAAGATGTATGGTAACATAAGCACTTAAAATGTGTAACCACCCCAACCCACAAGACATGTGACACAGTAGAATAAAGACTATGGGCCAGATATTCAAAACTTTGCCCTGGGGCTAAATTAGCACTGCCCAGCATGCTAAATTAGCCCGGAACCAATAGCCTGCTATATTCAAAGGGGATAGCCCCAGTGCAAAACCTGCTGAATATAGCATGCTAATGAAACTGGGCAAACTGGTCTGCAGGTGCAGTGCTATATAGCCCAGGAAGTAAGACAGCACTGAATATAGCAACTGAGAGCAGTGCAAACTGTAACAGTGGCCCAGTGCGCCCACAGGTGGAGTTAGTGAATGCCGAACAATGTGAGCAACATGTGTGCTTGCAAAGAAGTGGTGCACAACAACAGTGCAGGCCAAATACTGCAGAACCATGTAATGGTACAGTACAGTTTTGTGTGGTGTTAATGCATTTGAGCATCGCTGCACGTTTGCCTGGTGCAATCCTATTTGCCCGGCGCTAAAGTTTGCCATATTCAAAACTTCTATGCAAATCTATCTGCCCTGGCAATCTGGGGGCAAACAGCCTCATTATCATCTGAGTATAGCCTGCCTAGCATGTGGATTGCTGGCACAATAACATGGTGCACACAGCTCCACCTGTAGGTCTGACTGGAATTACGGGCCAGTAGCCACATTCAATGTGTGCTCACAGCTCACAGAACAATAGCTGCAGACTTAATTTGGACAAAGATGCAAAGACTAATGTGGCCCATTGGAGTAGCACTACAGGAATGGATGGTCGTGCTGCAAGCTGCATGCCAGAGGCACATCGTTGTTCCTGCCACTGTGTTTATCAAATGGTACAGTACCATAGTAGGCGATACTATGAGGTACACAGCAATGCTTACAGTGTGTCAGGGAACAGTGACTGGTGCTATCCACACAGTGATATGCACAGCTGGATGGTGTGGTCCAACAGTGGACACCACGATCATACTGTCCTGTGACCCTCATGTGCTGCATGGGATTCCCAAGCTACCATACACGTGGGTGTCCATGCATGTAGGGAGCTTGGACAGGTGTCGGGTGTGTGCCCCGGGGGGGGTACACATACCAACA
Organism: Neoceratodus forsteri; assembly: GCA_016271365.2. Classification (NCBI taxonomy): domain Eukaryota; kingdom Metazoa; phylum Chordata; order Ceratodontiformes; family Ceratodontidae; genus Neoceratodus; species Neoceratodus forsteri. Next base: position 1,544,918,144 of record CM057452.1, on the reverse strand, counting down.
TACTGGCACACTGCTGTCTGGGGCATTACCGTCAGTGAAAGGTTGCACTGTGTGGATGGCCCCTGCTGTGTCGCAGTACCCACTACGTGGTGCAGCCTGACCACCAGTACACTCTCCAGTCCCCCAGTGCAGCATGTGTCCACTGGATCATGTTGGTGTACACCAATGGGGAGCATGGAGGTGTGTGCTGCATGGATACACTGCCCAGGTGTCCACTGAGCACTGGAGCAACCACTAATGCCTGGCAGGGTGAGGACCATTGCCAGATGATGGTGATGTGGGCAGTGCCTTCTCTGTGTAGCATGTCTCAGCCATGTATGTTTTCTGTATATTGTTCTGTCTTTCCATGTTCACTGGGTGGGCACACTGGGCCACAGCCCAGTGTCGGGAATGACCTGAGATACCAACTGTGTGGACGCGATGCAACAGTATATGATACAGACATACAGTGCACAACAGCATGCAATACTCAAATGACACATTAGGTACACATTACAGTACATTACATTACATAACAAATAATGCTTGGGAACGTGTGGTTCACTCAGACGTTATGCAGATCTGAGGTGCATGATGCCTTGTAAACCCCGAGGGCGATGCCTGAGGGGTTTCTCTCTGGGCATCACACACCAAGGATGTGCATTGCATCCAAATTCCCAGACATTCCCATACTTAATGTGTGTACTGTTAGCACTGCACAATAGTGACATTTCGCGATCTTGTGTGACTGTGCTGCTGTGTCCATGCCCCCATCCTGGGTTTGCCCAGACATAAGGCTACCTTTTCATAGGCGGTAACTAGTGCTGTGCTCAGTGTTGCGCTATTGTGTCTTGCGCTGCGCTAAATGTTTGAATATCATGCTGCACCTATATTTGTGGTCCTGCCCCTCACTTTGCCCCATGCATACATTATCTTTTTGCACTGGCACTAACGCGTTGTGCTGGTGCTATTACCAGTTGTGAATATTGCAGTCTGGCACTAACCCAGCACTAGCCTGGCACAAACTGTTTGCGCACAGTGCAAAGCTTTGAATATCCTGCCTATTGTATGTGTGCTTGGGTCTTTAGGATTTGGGGTAAATGGCATTGGGGGTCAGTTTTGAGTATCGGGGTTCATATGTGGTATGGTGCCTTCACCTCTGGGGATTCTTCTAAAACTGTGCTGCCAACCGGCCTGGTGGTGCTGAGGGTTGAGGTGCGGGACACCACACCTCATGCCGTGATGGCGATCTGGGTTCAGAAACGGACTTGGATTGCTCAGGGGTCAGCTGGGGTGAGGAAGGACTGAGGAAGGATTGAGTGTCCATAGACTGCTCTCCTTCCTCGGGGAGGGGGGACAGTGCTACACACTGTAGCCTGACACCCAGCGGTGGCTGGGTGCCAGCACATGTGCGCTGCCCAGAAGGGGGTGGTCCTGTGTCCGGGGGTATGGCTGCTTCCTTGGAGGTGAGGGCCAGCCACCCCACCCATTGCATGATTTGTGGACCGTGGAATAAAAAAGTAGAAAAAGGAGCTGGCAGGCTCCATGATGACCGGATGTACCCACACTGACCTCTGGGATCTGGATGTTGACTTCCAGGGAGGGGAGAAAGTCGACGCCCTTCTCCCTAGCCTTGTCACAGGGGAGTGGGCAACCTGTGGGGGATTACCTGGAGGATCAGGTGTGGGGTGCTGGATTGGAGAGGCGAGCCCCTCCGAGGGAGAAGCTGGAGCACCTACGAGCCGCCCCCTAGAAATTGTAAATGGAAAAATAAAACTATGCTGCCAGAGGGGTTCCGCAAAGGAAGATTTTTGACTTGGACCCACAGTGACCCACAGTGACCAAGGACCTGACACCTTACACAGTACCTCTATACCCCATGACAAAAGTTAATAATGCAGAACAGTTATAATACTTTATACAGTGATAACCAAGGAGTCAGTACACGCAATGCAAAAATAAGTTACTGAATATTTTATGGGATGGAATAGGGAACTCATGAACCAGGATCTGGAAGGGCAGGTTCAGGAAAGACAGGTATGAAACACAGAAACATAGAATTTTCTAGCAGAAAAGGACTGGTAGGCCATCTAGTCACTGGTGTCCCTCCTTCCTCCCTTTTCTCTAGTTATTATTCTCATGTACCTATCCTATGCAAGCTTGAAGCTTACTACTGTCTTTGCCCCAATCACTCCTACTGGCAGGCTGTTTCAGTCATCCAGCTCCAGCTCCCCGTTTCTGTGAATAGGTATTTCTGGAGTCGTGCAGTGCTCTCATCAGAGTAGCAGCTCGGATCCAGTGCTCCTGCTTACTCAGCATTTTCATCTTTATTTTCTACCTACTAAGTTGTCCTTGCTTTTATTAATGGTTTGGAAACAGCTTTCTAGATTTTCCAACATCACCTGCAGCGATTTTGGAAGGAAATCTGAAAGTATGTCTGTGGTTGAGATGCAGCAAACTCCCCTGCAGCACACCCCTGCAGCACACCCCTCCTCAAACACTGGATAAACAGAATAAACGGCCAAAAGCCCAGGGAGCAGGTGCCGGCGACTCTGTTACTGCTACAGTGGTACCTCTCCCACTGTCGGACGAGCATTTCTTCTCCAAGTTTCAGCCTCTTAAAGTAAATGTGTGATTAAAAAGAACACAACTTGGCCTTCATATACCATTACTCTGGGGCACTGATAGTCCCTCTGTGTAAAAAATATCAATTTTTACTTACTTCATAACGCTTGGGAAGGGATTGCAATGTCTTTGATCCTGTCCTTCCGATCTGCCTGCTCTGCCCCGCACTCCACCCATTTTGTGGCCGTGGTACCCAGGGAGGCGCAGGGGGCATGTCTAACATGCGTCTATGGGCTAATTTTAAAATGATTTTACTAAACTTTAAACTAACGTTTGATACAAATGAAAGCCACGGCTCAACTAATAGGGTCCCTATTAGTTGAGCCATGTCTTTCATTTTTATCAAACGTTAGGTTAAAGTTTAGTAAAATCATTTTAAAAATTAGCCCCATAGACTTGTATGGGGTGCTTCCCCCCACTCTCCCTGGTACAGTACCACATCACAAAACAGGGGAGTGTGGGGGTGGAGCAGGCAGACTCGGAAGTGGGAAGGAATTGACTTGCTCCCAGTTCGGACCTCATTACAATCCCTTCTCAAATGTTATGGAGTGAGTAAAAAGTGATATTTTCTATACAGAGGGGCTATTGGCACTCCACAGTAGTGGGCTATAAAGCCCAAACTGATAGCTCACACAATCTCTTTAAGGAATCAAAAAAACAGCTTACTGAGGAAGTCAAATCACTGAGAATGGACTTGGGGGACTTAGGTAAGCATATGGGGATGTTGAAGCTTGCACCACCTCCCTAGAAAAGTTTAAATATTGCTCAGAGTTGGACTCTACTACTACCATGTGGCAAAGGATGGTTAAACTAGAAGCTAAATTTGAAGACCTGAGGGGAAGAAGCCTCAGAAACAACCTTATCATCTTTGGTCTCCACAGAGAAGGAGAAGAGACTACCTCTGTTTTGTTCTCACAGAAGCTTCTAGAAAGTCTGGCCAGACCCTTTCCAAACAACTTGGTCTATGTTGTTGAACAGACTCACCGCTCCCTCTGCACTAAACCCCCGGCAGGCTCTCCACCAAGACCATTCATTTTAAAGTTGCTCAATTTCCTGGATAGGCAATATGTATTACAAAAGACCAGTGAGCTGAAAGATATTTTATCTGAAGGCTCCAAGCTCAGGATTACTCAAGATCTACCTGTGCTTATTTGTCAGAAAAGGGCTGCCTTTCACCCGGGTGGTGACCAAGATCATAGCCACGGGGATTAAATTCCGAATGGTTTACCACAACTCCAGATCTCCTTGCAAGGTACATGGCATTCATTTGATTCAGTAGAGCAGGCTACTCAGGATCTTAAGAAGCTGTTGCTTGATTTATTTAAGGGTTGGTGAATTGACCCTTCTCTGGATCTGGGCGGCTGGCCAGTACTCTGTATCATGGACTGTGCTTTTATGGGAATCAGCTAAGTATTCTAATTTTCCCCTGCTAATATGCCAGGGCTTCCCTCAATATTAGCCTATGTGTTGAAAAAGTCAGGGCATTGTATGTTAAAGTGAGGGGCATTCTCTTTGTGGAAGAAGCATCAAAGCTTTACCTCTCATGGCTTACAGGTCTTTTTTGTCGATTACTGGTAGCCCGTTCTGTTCTTTACCTGATGCCTTATTTGTTTGGCTCCAGTTTTTTTCGTCTGTAGCTGCCTTCTTGTGTGCATTTATGGGACATACTGTAATCGGTTAGAACTCTACCTTTTAGTGTGTGTAGTTTCCAGAAGCAATTATTGGTTTACTATGTTGGGGGAAGGGGGAGCAAGGATGTGTGGAACAGTAGGCTACACTGGGCAGGAGCTTCAAGCACCAGTTTGAAGGGAGGAGGGTTTTTTGGGGGCTATTAATGGGGGGGTAAGCTATGGGGGTTGGTTTCCTTTAAAGGGAATCCATTCATTTCCTTATGAAATTATTGTAAAGGTTACTCTGAAGATCCAGTATGTAAATTGCTATGTTATATTCATAAAATGTTTTCAGTAAGACAGAAAAATGCTTTTGAAAGAGGGATGTGGAAGCATCCATTTTGTGGACCGGAAGGGTGTTGTGATGATATAACTGCCTCACCTGTGTTAACAGTGTGCAGTGCAGTGCAGCAGGTGAGAACAGTTCAACTGTGCTGTCAGAGATTCTATTATATTCTGGGGAACACCCAGGATTTTATGTTTGGTAGAGGGCAAGAAAATAATTCAGTGCTTCTCTTCATGATAGAACAGGATTCCTGTCAGTAAGAGCAGTTTGTTTTAACCTGCTTAATTGCTTACTGTTAGTGACATCATCACAGCACCCTTCCTATTCACAAAATGGATGCCTCCACATCACAATTTAAAATGTATTTTCTGTCTTTCAGAAAACATTTTCTAAATATAACCCAGCAATTTACATACTGGATCCTCATAGTAACCTTTATTATAATTTCATAAGGAAATGTACGGATTCCCTTTAATTATATTTTTGTATATTTTTGGATTTATTGCAAAGTTACTACCCTGGGAGTGGTGGTCATGCCCTCCAAAGAGTCTCTTTTTTCTTCCTGGCCTCTTCATGTATCTCAGAGATTGGGATTGGGAAATTAAGGGTTTGGTTCAGGGTGACTGGCCTTGTTTTCATACAGTCTTGCTCCAGTGGATATTATGGGTTGTTTGGAAAGTAGGGAGCGGGGAGGTTTTTTTCTGAAGATTAACTGGCATTACATATGTTTTCTGTAGCTTTGGCAGGGGTGTTCACTGGATATTTTGGTATATTCTGTGCTCTGAAGGAAGATATGGCCTAGAATTATCGATACTGTTCATAAAATGTTAAGGGAGCTCAATCCCCAACAAAGCAATCTAAAATATTGCTACATTTGCACAGGTTGCAGGTGGATGTGGCATTCCTCCAGGAAACTCATCTTCTCCCGACCCAGTCCCTGTCTTTCAGGTATTCCTGGGTCAGTCAGGTGTTCTGCTGTGGGGCAGATACATGTAAGAAAGGGGTGGTAAATTTAGTAGCTAGGAAAGTCCCCTTCCATTTGCTTCAAGAAGTTGTGAATCCCCAAGGGAGATACATATTTGTAAGAGCCCTGTTGAGTCATTTAGAAGTGGTATTGGTCTTGGTTTATGGTCCTACTATCAAGGGCCTTTCCCTTTTTTCACAGTTGATACCACTTCTATCCCCCTGGGCTTCACTTCCAATGATTCTAGTTGGAGACTGGAACGTTGTTTTAAATAACGAGTTGGATTGGTCCAGTAGACACTGTCATGCTCTCACCCCAAGTCAATTAGCCTTAAGAGGACTTCTGGGTTTTTTGGGTCTGCTTGATCCCTGAAGGGTACTATATCCAACTGCAAGAGAATATTCTTTCCACTCTATCCCGCACAATTCCTTCTCATGCATTGATATTTTTTTGTTGGGGCTGGAACATTTAGCGGTATTGTTTTGTGTCAGTATAGTGCCAAAGTGGTTTCAGGTCATCACCCAGTTCTTCAACAGGTCTGTCTAGTCTCTTCCCTGGTGCGAGATAAGATGTGGCACCTGAATAATCAACTTTTAAAATCCCCTACCATGGTGGAGCGAATTTAACACTTTACAGCATCATTTCTTGAGCTTAACTCTCCTACCATGCCTAAACTAGATATCCTATGGGGTGCGTTAAAATGTGCCCTCAGAGGCTAAATAATCAGGCTGGCCTCCAGATGTAAAAAGGAAGCCTCACAAGCCACTTCCCTTCTTTTGGACCAGATTAGATCTGCAGAAAGACAAATTTCTGCTATCTCCCAGCAATCCAAATGGGAACAACTGGAATCCCTAAGGGTGAAATATAATACCTTGTTGGGAGAGAAGGCTGAACATTTACTTTTGTGGTCTAAAGTGAAATATTTTGACTAGGGGGAGAAGTCAGGGAAACTTATGGTCCTTTGTTTACATTCCCAGATTGCTGACAGAATTGTTCTGTCTTTATGTACAGTCAGGGCAGACTCTTACTCCCCCCCCCCCGAGATATTGCTGCCCAATTCCAAGTTTATTATAGATCCTTGTATGCATCAACCCACGGTTCATTTGCTTGGTCTCAGTTTGAAATTTTCCTTCAAGACCTGGGGCAGGATTCATGAAGCTTTGCCCGGGCACAAACCCGGCTTGCCCAGCGGAAAGGGGACTTTATGAATAGCTGCTAATCACAAAGCCCATTTTGCCACCGCAAACAGCTGGGTTTGCCCCCGGGCAAAGCAGGGAGGGGGGGCCGCAGATTATATGAGGGGGCAGGGACCTGCATAGCCCCTCAATCCCATTCACAAAAGATATGCTCCACATAAGGACCTTTGTGAAGGTCCTTGTGTGGAGCAAATTACCGCAGAATAAACCCTGGTGGTACTCCCCACAAACCCTAGAGGTTTGCGGAGGTACTGCAGCCCCCCGCCCGGTCCGATCTCTGTCAGAATGAAAATAAAAAATAAAATAACCCTTTCTGTAGTATAGTGTCCCACCCTCCTCCCCGGTCATGATCCCTGTTAGAATAATAAAATAATGAACTCCAGATTGTCCATTCTATAGTGTCAGACCCCCTTCCCCAGCCCAAATCCACATTAGAATAATAAAATAATAAACTCCCTGTTGTCCATACTATAATGTCCCACCCCCTCCCTGGTCCCAATCTGCATTAGAATAATAAAATAATTATCTCCCCGTTGTCCATTCTACAGTCTCCCACATCCCTCCCCAGTCCCGATCCACATTAGAATACTGTAATACAATAATAAACCACCCATTGTCCATAGAATACAGTAGTTCTCCGCTCCCCGGTCCTGATATCCCACTTGCACTGTATGCATAAATTTCCCATAGTGGTCCACCCAACCCCCTACCCACTCCGGTATCACATTCCACCCTGCTTTCCCCTGCCACAGCACCTCCTGCCAGTCAACAAGGAGCACAGCCCTTCACACACCTTCATGGCTGCCCGCTGACTGAACTGTCAATGAATGACAGCTTACAGTTTTCACAGTGAATTCTGTAAGCTGTCATTCATTAACAGTTCAGTTGGCAGGCAGCCATGAAGAAGTGTGGATGGCTGTGTTGCTCCCGACCGGTGGGGATGTACATGTGCAGAATGGAGTGGGATGTGATACTGGAGTAGGTAGGGAATTGAGGGATTCACTACTATGGGAAATTTATGCATACGAAACAGTGAGATTGGGACCCGGAGGGAAGGGGGACAGTATTCTATGGACAACGGGAGTTTCTAATTGTATTATTCTAACACGAATTGGGAAGGGGGGTGAGACACTTTAGTATTGACAATGGGGACTATATTATTTCATTATTCGAACACGGATTGGGACTGGGAAGGAAGGTGGAACACTATAGTATGGACAATGGGGAATTTATTATTTTCTTATTCTAATGAAGATCAGGGACCGGGAAGGGGACAGGGACCACTACACTATGGAAAACCCCTTTATTATGTTTGCTTGCACGCATGCATGTAGTGCATGCATAAGAAACATCTTGCGACAGTATCACATTTCAGAGGAGTGTCAGTGTTGTGGCCAATGCAGCGGACGCTTTACTGGGCACGTCCCTCAGCCACCAATCAAGGGGGAAGCTGCCGATGCCAGCAGTTTTAAAGAGAGTCAAGGAGTTGAAATGAATCTGCCGCTACAATCACGAACAGTTTCATCACTACAGTGGCACCTCCCCCCTCCCTCACAACCTTATACTAACATACTAACATACTAAAATGCCAGCAGAATAGGCCTAATGGTCTTTCGTGTCTGCTCATTTGGTCAGCCCCCACCCTGGGTGCTGACCTTGCTGTCCCCCTCGCCTTCTCTGGCTTCTCCCTTCCCAGTTCCGGATATTCTTGCTGCATTGGATTTTGCTTCCAGAACCCTTCCCCTGTACCTGTCCCTCCCTCTTGAACCCCTCCACCAGCCCCCTAGGTAGTGCATTCCATGGCTCTACCACCCTCTCAGTGAAGTAGCACCTCCTCCTTTCTCCCCTGAATCTTCCCCCTCCAGCTTCCACCGATGCCCTCTAGTGGCCCCTCCTCCTTCCTTAGAAGCACCCTCACTGTTCCTCCCTATTTACCCTCTTCATGTACCTGAGACCTCTATCATGTCCCCCGGTCCTTCTCTCTTCCAAAGTGTACATATTTAGCTCTTTGAGCCTCTCCTCATAGGTCCTGTCCCCAAGCCCCAAAACATTTGGTTGCCCTCCTCTGGACCCTCTCCAGGAGGTTAATGTCCCTCTTAAGTCGGCCTCCAAAACTGCACGCAGTACTCAGGTCGGCCTCACCAAGCAGTTATACAGAGGGAGTATCACTTCCTCCTTCTGGAGGTGATCCCCCTAGCGATGCATCCCAGCATCCTGTTGGCCTTGGCTGCTGCCCTCCTACAAGTCTCAGAGTTGTTCATCTTGACATCCACCACCACCCCCAGGTCCCTCTCAGCCATTGAGACTTGTAGTATTCCCCTTCCCCAGTGTGCCAAAATGTTTCTGACACCAGGATGCCCACTCCCTGTGTCGGATGCAACCCTCTATAAAACCCATCTGTTATCTGCTGACATTGGGGTGCCCAATCCCCATGTTGGCATGCCCCCCCACAACCACTATTTTGGCATACTGGCAACCCACCCCAGTGTGCCAAAATGTTTTTTGTTTAATCCTGTAAAAGAAAGAAAACCATCCCCCCAGCTTGTTTTTTTTTTTACCTGCAAAAAAGAAAACTGTCCACCATTGTCTCCCCAGTCCCCCTCCCTCCTCCCACTGAGCACCCACCTCCCCCCCCCCACCCATACTTACTCTCCGAAGGTTGGAAGCAGTGATCATCTCTGGACCAGGACACGTCTGCACTCTTCAAAGCCGAACTAGGAACTGAGGAATCGGGTAAGCTCTGTATAATGGAAGTCAATAGGGGGTTTCAACTTAGGTTTGATATCTCAGCCATTTTTAGGAATTGTGGCCCCAGATTTACAACATGGGGTTGCTGGGACCCCACCTTGTGAACATGTAACTGTCATTTTGTTACTCAGTCCTGAAAGGTGATTTTGCGGTCACAGCGTAGAATCACCTTTTGGGACCGTGCTATTGTACCGTGAAAAGCTCTGTTGCCCACCAGCGTAACCAGGTAGTGCAGCGCAAAACTTTGTGATCACTTTGCGCTATCTTTATGAATCCTGCCCCTGGACTTGTCCTTTTTTAGGGAGGACAAGATACAGTTAATTGAAGGCCCCTTTCACTCTATAAGAGATCATTAAGGCGATTGATTCCTTGGCCTCAGAAAAATCTCCTGGACCAGATGGGTGCTCCGTGAATTTTTATAAAACATTCAAGGGATTAGTTGACCCAATACTGTTGAACACCTTTAATTATATTTTCTCTCATGGTGTATCAGATTTCTCCTTTATAGCAGCTATCAAAGTGGTCCTGCCAAAACCTGGGAGAGACAAATGTAGATTTTAAAATTTTAGGTAAAATTTTTTATTTTATTTATTTATTCATTACTAGGATTACAAGTACCTTTGAACCAGTGATTCTTTCACAAAGGTTCCATGTCAAGTAAGTAAGACAATAGAAATATATTCAAGAGAAGGAACAAAATAATACAATTAGAATAAATTACATAGTAGAGAAATCGATGGGCAGGAAATTATAGAGGTCATATAACTGGTGAAAACAGTGAAATACTGAGATTTACCAGTGAAAAACAATAACAATAACACAAGTATGCAGTCAAATATGTAGCAGACATTGTCAATCTAGGAGTTGCAATGGAGAGTCAGGAAGGACAAAAATGCTTGGTAATGTGGAGGCAGGGGAGGTAGAGCGGGATGGTGGGTGGGAGGGGTGGTGGGGGGAGGCAGCAGGTGAGAAGGAAGCAATAGGCTGCTAGAGAGGGTAAGTAGGGTAAGTAGGATGAACAAGGGGCTGGGATAGGTCTATAGGGCATAGTTACACTTACTTAGGGTTGCAACGTGACCCTGTAGTTTGGTTTTGAACGTGCCAAGTTTGGGTGCTAAGAGGGCTTCAGGGGGCAGGTCGTTCAACCAGGAAGGAGCTCTACAGCTGAAGGTCCATTGAGCTTGTGAGATCCGGCAGCGTGGGATGTGGAAAGCAACCCTTGCTGAACTATGAGTATTACGTAGATTTGTTGAGAGGGGTAGTAATGACTAGGTAACTGGAGGAGTAAAGCCGAGGTATATTTCTTTTGTGAAGAAGCAGATTTGGTATCTTATTCTACCAAGAAGGGGAAGCCACTCAAGTTTGACAATAGAGGTCATGGGTGTGTGTCCATTTGTCTGCACCAGTGATTAATATGCAGGTCTTTTTAATTGCGATCACCAGCCGCTTGAGTGTGGTATCAGACGAAGTACTGTAGATTATCAAGCTGTAATCTATAATGGACAGTATGAAGCTGGTGACAACTAGTCTTAGTGCCACAGGTGTGAGACAGTGCCTATGTCTGTAGAGGACACCAATCCTGCTGTTAACAATCTTGGAAATGTGGTTAACATGGAGGGCAAAAGAAAGAGAGCTATCCAGCATAATGCCTACTGTAGATATTTAAAGTCATACACCATTTCCAGGGGTTGATTTATGTTGTTACAAATGTTAAGGTATGCAGATTTGTATTTGTTATGGGTGCTTGCAAAGAGCATTTAGTTTTTATAGTTCATTAACAGTTTGTGGTTGGTAAACCAGGATTCAACCTTTGAGAAGTTGAGCTGCAGATTGTTAGTGAGTGGGCGTAGGTATGAGTGACTGGAGAAAAGTACTGCATCATCCGCATAAAGGACAACGTTGCAGTCATAGGCATTGGGTAGAGTATTCAGGTACAGGATGAACAATAGGGGCCCAAGGATGGATCCCAGTGGGCCCCCAGAGCAGACTGGCCAACAGCTTGATAGCAAGTCATTTATTTTAATCTGTTGTGTTCTGGAACCAAGGTAGCTCTTGAACTGGTCTGCTACAGAAGGGGGGAGGCCCAGGGAGTGGAGGGAAGGGGAGGGAGTTGAGAAGGAGGGAGTGATTCACAGTGTTAAAAGCCTTAGTCAAGTCAATGTAAATCGACCCAACAATGTGACCATGGTGCAAGGCTTTGTGAATATAATCTGTATATTCCAGGAAGGCTGTAGTGGTACTATGTGCCGGTCGGAAACCATGCTGCTGTGGGCATTGGATATTATATTTAGTGAGAAATTCAGTAAGCTGGTCAGCCACCACTCTTTTTAAGACATTGGATAGAGGTGGGAGAATTGAGATAGGGTGGTAGTTAGAAATTAGTGATCTGTCACCACATTTGTGCATAGGCATGACAATCACAGCTTTCCATTGTGTGGGGAATTGTGTAAGAGACAGGAAAAGGTTCAGAATGGAAGTGAGGGGTTTCAGTATGACATCCAATGATAGTTGAAGCAATTACATGTCAAGGGTGTCACTACTAGACCTGGATTTACCTAGTATCCTGAGGAGATATTTTCTAGCTTCAGCAAGTGAGATTCTTCTGAAATAGAAGGGGGGTGGGTGGGAGGGATAGCAGCAACCAAGGTGGCACTAGTGGTGGACGTGTCAAAGAAGTTGGATTGGAGGACATGGCTGAGATCTGTGAAGGTCATGTTGAAGGCTTCAGCTATGGAGTTAGCCACTAGACTGAACATAGTATAGTAACGCCTCATAAGTAGAGAACAAGTGGCGTTTGTGTCAAGGAGACTTTCAGTCGATCACCTTCAGGAAGTCTCACATCTTATTTCCGCATCCAGAAACTCTTCCGGATCCCAGTGGTATTGGCCTCCCTGGATGTGGAGAAAGCGTTCAGTAGGATCTCCTGGGATTATCTGTTTCATTTACTGCTCAGATTCGGCATTCCCTCAGGATTCATCTGCTGGATAAAGGTGCTCTACACTTGTTCCTCAGCACGCATTCTATGTAATGGAGTGCTGCCAGATAGTTTTCCATTGCAATGAGGCATGAGGCAGGGTTGTCCTCTCTCCCCTCTTTCATGTAATCTCTTTCTAGAACCTTTAATCAGGAAAATTAATATTTCTCCCCAAATTAAAGGCATTCCACTGGGTTCACATCACTATAAACTTTCAGTTTATGCTGATGATATTCGTTTACATGTTAGGTCTCCTTCCGCCTGGCTACCTGCTGCTTTAGATATTGTTGCCTAATTCGGGCACCATTTCTAGCTACAAATTAAACCGTTCTAAAACAGAAATTATGCCTCTGAACGTGGCTGTTACAAGGGTGAGTGTTGAGCACTTAGGGCTTCTCTGGGTCAAGGATAAACTTAAATACCTTAGGACCCATTTGAGTACTTCTCCCTCTAAACTTAAACAATATAATGTGGGCAAGATAGTTGCTCAACTTCAGACTGACTTGGACCACTGGTCTCTTTTACCAATGTCTTTGTGGGGTCGCTAAAGCATAATTGAAATAAATGTGCTTCCCCGCCTTCTCTATCCTCTTATAATACACAGTCTGGCTTTGCCTAGTAAATGGTTTGTTCAGATAAACAGGCTAATTTCTAGGTTTCTGTGGTGAGGGAAACCTCCTCAGTGGGCCTTTAATAAACTTACTTGATCCAGGGAGAAAGGTGGTTTAAAAGCTCCCAGTGTTTTTCTTTACTATCTGGCCATACAGTGTTCTCGATTCTTTGTTGGCTCCACCCTTGGGCTGGGTGAACAGGAGTCTCCTTATATCCCCCAGTGGTTGGACATTAAACATGCCTTATGTTCACAACTGAGGTTGGCCCTTAGTTCCTTTTTGTACAGTCCTCATAAAAAAACTCCTCAGGTCATTGGTAGATACCCATATAGATGATTCCCTGCAGGCCCATAGACAGCTATGCTCTCTGCTTAATCTTGACCCTTAAAAGAATATAACACAGCCTTTAGTAGGAAAACTTAATTTTAAAATTGCAGGCCAAGTATTGACAAGGAGATGTTGGCCTTTCCAGGAAGTGGAATTGGTGAAGCACCTGTTGAAAAATGGTAAGCTATTTACTGTCTTGGAGGCCCAGCAGAAATTTGATTGATCCTGTCTAACATGTTTTAATTACCTCCAAATATCTCATATGTTGCTTCAACATTTCGGAGCCGGCATCTGGAAAAAGGCATATGGAGCACAAATGCTAGCCTGGCCTTATCTGCCCAGACTTTCCATGCCATATCCTTCTACTATGCAAAGTTGCATGAGGCCATCTCTGCCAGACAGCCCATTTTTCACCACTCTTGGGATCAAGCTATTCCTTCACTGAAGGGTCTCAGCATATGGATGGACACCTATAAATATATCAAGTGGAATGGATATCTCTTTATGAAATTTCAGCTTTTGCACAATCTGTATCATACAGTATGCCAATTAATTTGCATAAAATGGGTAGGCTTGCATCGGATTTGTGTTCTAGATGCCAGAAAGCATCAGCTCGTTATATAATATTTTTTGGTCCTGTGAAAAGGTCAAGCCTTTTTGAGACACTATTAAGCAACGTCTAGATCCACTGTTGGGTCTGGGTTTGGCTTTCTCACCAGAAATCTGTTTGATAGGAGACTATGATGATGGCTTAATTGGCAACCAGAAACCTCATATGGCTTTAATTAATATCGGCCTGTGCCAAAAAGGTTATCCTCAGGCACTGGTGTGATCAGACTATTCCTAGTTATGTTAAATGGTATAGAGAGATATGCTCTTCGCTCTACAAGCAGAGAGGAGTATTGCTAGTTTAGTGGACAGGATGGTGGGTTATAATGAAATATGGGAACCCCTGTACACTCTGTTAACCTTGTAATGCTGGGTGATGATCTACTGACATGCAGTTTTGACAATTTGAATTTCCATTTTTGTTATTTCACCTGAGTATTTTTCCTCCTGCCATATTCTTTCGAAGCTTACATGTCTCATTTTTCTTTTGTGTTTTTTTATACTATTGTATTACTCTAAAAAACGTTGTACTGTTACTGTCCGGATTTTTGGGGGACAGAGGGTAGGTACAGGTGTGGGGGGGGGAGGTTGGGGAGTGGCAGGGATGAATAAATACTAAGGAAATGGGGACAGTTGTCACTTTAGGATTAGTAATTTTATGTCTGAACCTGATGATATGAATTGAATCTTTTGTTCTGTTATCGGTTATATAATTGCAGCTTTTGTTATGTATATCTTATTGTCCTTGCTTCTTAAATTTTAATAAAGTTTGCTTTATTTGAACAGATATTTCCTCCACCCTTCCCCCAGCTTCATTACATGCCCCTGTGTTCTGGTGCTCTTGCTCTTCCTCCACTGAAAGAACCTCCCCTCCTTTACCTTGTTCACCGCCTTGAGGTACCTATAGAGCTCAGTCATGTTCCCTCTCATGCGTCCCTCCTCCAGAGAGTACAGATTGAGCTTCTGCAGTCTCTTCTCATATGGTTCCTCAAGCAATCCCCACACCATTTTGATAATCCTTCTCAGGACCGCATCTACCTTGTTAATGTCATTGTGGAGGTGTGACTTCCAGAACTGGACACTGAACTATTGGAGGTGTCTCACTAGAGATTAATACAGTAGCAATAACACCTTCCTTATCCTGCTAGAAATCCCTATCCCTATGCACACTACCATCCCACAAGCCTTACCTTCTGCCTTGTCGCTCTACCCTGCCACCTTGAGATCATCAGATGTGATTACCGTCAAGGTCCATCTTTGGCTTGGTGACTGTAATAAGTACCTCCCCCATCTTACACACAGCCCACAGGTTTCCCCACCCTGGGTGCATAACTCTGCACTTTTTGGCATTAAAATCCAGCTGCCACACCCAAGACCACTCCTCTGGTTTCCCCAGATGCCTTTGCCTTCTCTCTGCCCCCTCCTGGGTGTCCACCGTGTTGCAGATTTTTGTGTTATCTGCAAACATACACACCTTCCCCTCCAGTTCCTCAGCAATGTCACTAATGAAGACATTGAAGAAGAGAGGACCCAGTATCCCTGTGGCACTCCACTAGTCACTCTCCCATCCCCAGAGTGACTATTCTTTACCACCACCTTCTGCCTCCTATCCTTTAACCAATTTGATACCCAGCATACTAGCTTCTCCCTAACCCAAAGGTTGCTAAGTTTCTTTATCAGTTTCCTGTGTGGCACAATGTCAGAGGCCCTTACAGAACTCCAGATAGGCCACATCCACTGCCTCTCCTGAACCAGCTCCCTAGTCATGCAACCTAAGAAAATGATTAGATTTGTTTGACATGACCTTCCTCCCTATGAAGCCATGCTGCTGGTGGTCCTGCAGCCCATTGTCGTACTGGTACTCTCTCAGCATCTCCTTCAGCAGGGTCTACATTCATTAACAGGTGGTGACCCTTCATCCACTGAACATAATATAGTATCTCTATAAGCCCCACAACCCTTTCCCTACTGGTGCGCCAGTTCCTAAAGTCCCTCGTGGACCTCCCACAGTCTCTATGTATGGGCACAAGTAGTACAGTAAATAGTTGCAGGTCTGAAAATGAGGAGGTGCAGCACCAGGTATTGAAATACAGAAGATGGTAGTCCCAAAAATGTGTCTGTCAAGGCAAGATATTACATAGTGTTAGTAACAGGCTGGTGCAGAATAAACTCTCAGGGAAGTGATGCAGCCTATGTCTGTGGGCATTTCTTACTGATTGAATAGTTCAGGTCAAAGATGTTTAATTCTTCCCATCTATTTTTTAAGGTTTTTCAAGGATCTAGAGCATTGCCCTGGTTATTGCTCACAGTTCCTTAGTGCAGCTGCACAGCAAATTGTTGGGGAGGAATCCTTCTCAGCACTGCTACTGACTGGCTGGTCTAAAGCTGTGATGACCCTAAATCTTTCTGTGGTCATGAAAGCTGTGGGCCATGAAGAATCCTGTCAAGCTTGCAGCCGGTCCACCTCACCCTGAATTTTTCCTGAGAAAAACAAACTGGTTTCTCACAGAAAAACAGAGCAGTTCAAGGCAGCCCCTGCTTGGATGACCGAAGTCTCATCAGGTGCATCAGGTTTCAGTCTCTGAATCTGTATCGTTAGTTACCGGACAGGGAACACTGGTTGAACACTAAAACCAAAGGCTGACTTGTAGTACATCTGTCTCTCTTATAATGTGATCAGACAGATCTGAGCTGCCTAGGGCACTTCTGTAGCAGTCTCTTGCTTGATTCCACAGTCTCATTGGTTAAAACTATTACTGTGGACACTTTCATTGGTCCATTTTCACAGGCAAAAGACTAGTACTGAATGCAGGCAGCATATACACCTTGTCTGTGGAGTTCCTGGCTTCTCATTGGCTCACAGGCATACCATAGTATTTGTAGCCTCTGACCCCTTCCTGCAAGTCCATGGTGTCAGAGGACAACAGATGTCAGCCTCTGTGCTGGCCGAATAGTTTTGTAGTTCTATACAAACCTGTTCCTTACAGTAGCTCCTAGCCACTGGATGTGCTTACTGGATATCAGATAACTTCTGTGTAGCAGTTCTTCTTTGTCCCAACATCCTTGACTGTCTGTAGGGTTCAGGCACACATACAAGAGTACCTCTATGCACTCGGCTTACAGGTGTCAGTTAAAGTACACACATCTGCACATCCTCGTTCTCCAGCTGCAGTCTGTCGGGGTATGGGAGTAAAAGGCCATTGTATCTGGGGATTAAAGTGTTGATTCTTGTTAGTGACAATCTTCTTTCCCAAGCACCCTAGAGGGGACAAGTCAAGCCCTTTTTTGAGAGGAGGTACACTCTTCTCTGGCCAAAATCCTTGGTGTCCTCAACAAGTGACTGTAAAACACACAAAACAAGCAACATATATGACATGCTACCTAAACAACTGTTTTTATCTACAGTATGCGAACCAGCTGTAAGGTCCTTGTAAAGAGGATGTCCCTGACTTACACCACCTCCAGGCTGCCAGAGATGTTGATGGTGGCTCCTGGGTTCTTTCCTTGCTAACAGTGGAGGGGGTTCCTATCCAGAGAAAGCAAAAATGTGTGCTGCCTCCACTCAGAGGAAAGGTCCATTGGGCTAGTTGACAAGCTAGTACAGCCCTCTGTGATGCTGTACCTCCACACCTCTCCATGGTGTTCTCTGTCCTGCCACCCCAACTGACAAACTGCAATTGTATTCCTAATGGCATTCACAGTAAAATAGCAGTCAATAACAATAACAGATTTGAAAAGCCATATGCAGTTTTATTTATCCAGCAACCCCTGCAATAGAAAGTAGATTAGCTTTGCTCAGAAATTTGCTCCCACCTGGGCCCCACCTTAGTCACCCTCACAGGCAGGATATGTACTATATGCTGGGTTCAGGCCACTAGTTAGTCAAGCTCTCAGAAGACACAGCTGCTTATTATTTTGCTAGACTGCAAGTAAGATATTAACAGATAGGCATTTAGATGTATAGACTTCCTGTGCTGGATGTCACTGCCCTCTCCCCCTTTGGTACCAAGATTCCCACTGAATTAGAAGCTTCTACATGGCAGTCCTTGAGTACCCAGTGCTGAAACCTTGTAGACCCATAGATGTTGCCATGGGATGACCGGCATTGGTGCGCATAAGAGTAATTATGGAGTAAGTGGTTTCTTAACAACCCCCCTCAACAGCCATGTAATTGCTAAAATTATGTTGCAACCTCTGCAAGTAACATATTTATAATCAGGCCTGCTGAGTGGCTTGCAACAGACTCTCTAACTCCACACTATTTCTTGAAAATGGCACGACCTGCACATACTCAAGGTTACCAGTATGGTGGCTCCACAGGGTGCTGCAAGCTTTAGTCACACTGGTCTTTTCACCTGTACCTATGGGACTTGCTATGATGGCTCCACAGGGTGCTGTATGTGGGTTCCGATACCCACGAGAGGGTTGGCGGAATAAGGCAGAAAGACATAGTCTGCCGCCCTCTCCCACACACTTACAGGGTCAGCAGTGGGAATCCCAAGGGTGAGGAGTTCCAAAAGGAAGAAACAGAAATAAGTAACCAAAAGGAAGAGGGAGGAGGCAAGGGGAAAGATAATAGTGGAGGAAATGGAAGAGGGCAAAAGGGCAAGATGATGGGAGGTGGCAGTACAAAATGGAATGCCATGTGTGCAGATGCTCAAAGTCTGGGCAACAAGATGGCAGACCTAGATGCCACCATGGCAGCAGGAGACATGGACATAGTAGCAATTACAGAGTCCCAGTGCAATGAAAACCAGGACTGGGATGTAGCCATACCAAGATATGCTCTAATCAGGAGGGACAGGGTAGGAAAAAAGGGAGGAGGGGTGGCTCTTTATGTGAGGGAGAACATAAAGGCCATGGAAATACAGGGGGACAGGAAGAATCGGAGGTACTGTGAGTCATCCTGGAGACAGAGAGAGGCACTGCTCTTTGAACAGGGTTGATCTACAGGCCTCCAGCACAGGGGAAGGAAGAAGATAAGGATATGATAGAAGAAATCCAGGGGATGGCTAACAAGGGCTAGGTATTGTTGGCGGGGGACTTCAATCTACCAGATGTGGATTGGAGCCTCGCTGCTGCAGCAACAGTTACAAATAGTTCGAATTATGGAAATCCTAGACTCCCTGCAGGGAGTGTTCCTCAGGCAACTAGCATATGAACCCACTCGTGAGGGGGCAATATAGGACCTGAATCAACTCCCTATGGAAAAAGAAGTAGCTCCTAACATTACTGAAAAATGTACTGAGTCTGAGTTTTAGGGCTTATCCCTGCATACTGCTAGAGATCAAACTTCTGTCTGTTCAACTTTATTGACACCCTTGAGTAGGCAGAAGACTGAGATCATGTCCCCCCTCAGCCTCCTGTTCTCCAGCAGGAACATGTTAAGGGTCACTAGCTTTTCCTCATAGCTGTTGTCCCTAAACCATTGATTATCTTGTTGAACCTCAGCTGCACCCTCTCAATCACCTCAATGTTCTTTTTGTGTTGAGAAGGCCAGAACTGCACACTATGTCAAGTGGAATGTGACAATGGCCTTATAAAGTGTGAGGATTACCTCCCTTGCCCTGCTGGTCATCACCCTTTTAATGAACCTCAGCATTTTACTGGGCCTCTTGACAATGGCTTCACACAGATTGTCATGCTTCAGCCCCTTGTCTGTTATGACTCAGTCTTCTTCCTCCTCCATTGCAACAGAGGGAGCTCCATGTGGTGCATAGCTCCTACTTCTGATTTTCCTCCTTAAATGTAACACCTTGTATTTGACTACTTTGAATCTAAGATTCCAGGAGTCGAACCAATCAGCCAGCTGATTCAGGTCCTCCTGAAGTTTTTCTCTATCCTTACTGAACTCCATCACTGTGTCCAGCTTAGTGTTGTCAGTGAACTTAAACAACCTGCTGGAGAGCTCAGCTTCCAGATCATTGCTGCGAATGGAGAACATTGGGGCCCCCCGATGGACCAGCAGCAGTGCAACATGCTGCAGTGCGGACAACCTGAGTTCAGGAGCAAGCTAGGGTTTCTTCACTGGGAGGTAGGCCAGGCTGAGATAGTTGTCACGTGGCAGGATGCCTCAGATAGGAATAGAGGTGTGCAAAGTTGCTTAAATTCACTCTGCGGAACAATCTGTGAATTTTGGCAAATTCACAGTGCTGAGGACTGCATTTTAAATTGTTATTCACTAGGTGGATTGGGCAAATTCGCATTGCGAATGGCCAATTTGCAGGTAAATCCCAAGGCATATTAGGTTGTGTGCTACAATCTATACCCTCCCTCACCCAAAAACATAGAAATCATGATATCCCTCCCCCTTCCCCAACTGATACCATTCCCCCCGCCCCAGTGAATTGCAGACTGCTGCCTGTTGCTGTGGGCTGTGGCTGCTACAAAACATAATCCCTTCCCCACTCACCCCATGTGCCAAACACACTTCCCCACCTCCCCACCAGAGTCCCACTGTCCTTATGAAGTACACCCAGTCCCCCACCTAACCCCGCCTCCTGGTCCCCATCATCCCCCCCACAGCACGCACAAAATAAATCTGCAAATAAAGAGAACAGTCCCCCGGTGCAGAGCATCTGCTCTGTGCAGTGTCCCATCTTATAATGGCACAAATTAATGAATGGCGACGTTTTGTTCCTAGTAAAATCTGATTGGCTGACAATTCAGTATTTAGTTTACTTTTGCTTGAGTTCCATTACAGAGGGTTGAAAGCAGTATATCACAGGTCATCATGAACAGTGAAAGCTCCTCTTCCATTGGTTGAACATCATTAGGAGTGATACCAAATTGTCTCTGTTGTGTGTATTGCTACTTTGACATGCACACAGAAGTAAAAATATATTGTCACTTTGTATGTAGACTGCATTCTCAAGGCTGATAATTAAACAATAATACAGGTCAGGATGTGTTACAGCAGTTATGATAGAGCCCCTGGTTGGGAGTCTGAGCACTGCACTTTCAAATCATAAGTTCCCAGGTGTAGAACAAATTCTGGTCAGATCCACCACAGCTGCATGATGAAGTTAGTGAAGTTGTGTGGAACTGTTAAGGAGGCATGTAGAAACAACACAATGATTTGTAAGTAGTAGGATTTGTTTTATTTTCTATTCTAAATAAGGCATACACATTATTAGGAAAAGATATGGAGGTACTGTATATATTTAAATGGAAGGAATGGTGCTCAATATAGGTTTGACAGGCACAGTAGGTGGCAGTACATGAAAAAGTAATGGCTAGCATATGTTCAGTCTGGGAATTATTTACACAGTTTTATAGAGAAAGACGGCTTTTGTCCATAAGGTGATATAAGTCATAACAGATTACAGGGCTGAAGGAGGGGGATACTGCTCGTTTCCGAGGTTTTTAAATGTGATTACTGAGGGTGAAGGGTTTGGATACAGCTTCTTCTGATCACCGAGGGTGAAGGGTTTGAATACAGCTTGTTCTGAGGTAGTTAGTAAAATTAGGAGCATGGAGAAAGAAGGGCACAAGGGTGAGGGGAACACATGGGTCAGGAGGAGGGATGGTGGGAGTTGGTGGAGACAGCAGGGTAGAGGGGCATGCCAGGGGGAGGGACAGCATAAGGGGAGGGGGGACAGGTGGAGGGAGAGAGGTAGGTGACACAGTGGAGGAGGGATCGTGGGGCGCAACAGCTGTGAAGTGTATTCATGAGCACTCTGTGGAGGCTAAGGGAGTGCCCAATTTGTCAAAGGCTAAGGATGATGATGGAGGCTGAACTATTAAGGCTGAACAGGGAAATGTTTTGGGCAGAATGGGAAAGGAGAAACATGAAGGTTAAATAGGTGGAGAGTGGGAGACAGGACCTAAGAGAGGCTACGTGGAGCAAGCACGACACACTGAGGACCTGGAGGGGAGGTGCCAGGGCAGGTTCAGGGGCAATATGGGCATGTATGACAACGTATATGAGCATAGATACACAGTAGGCTCAAACAGATATTGGGCCTTAAGGGAGCTGGAGTAACGGGAGGAGAAGGTAGCAGGGAGGGAAGTTAAGGGTAATAGGGAGCGGGGCCATGAAGTGCAGACAAAGCCAGAGATAAGTGAGGATCTCATAAAGGGGCTACAAGATAAGAGCAGTGGGGGGGCACACTGAAAGAAATGAGTAACAAGCCAGAAGTAAGGGAGGATCTCACAAAGGGGTTACAAGGTAAGAGCAGCAGGGGTTAAACACTGAAGGAACTGAGTAACACTTTGGAGGGACAAGATGGTAAGGAAGGAGGCAGAAATAGGGATGGGAAAGAAGCAGGCGGGCCTACAGGAAGGGAGGGAGTGAGCGTGCAGGCAACTGGGTAGATGATGGGATACAGGGAGGAAGGGATGCTGGCAATGGCAAAGAGGAGGATGGGAGGAGGAAGGGGGTGAGATTGGGAACCTTCAGGGAAGGCAGG
The DNA here is from genome assembly GCA_016271365.2 of Neoceratodus forsteri. Taxonomy (NCBI): domain Eukaryota; kingdom Metazoa; phylum Chordata; order Ceratodontiformes; family Ceratodontidae; genus Neoceratodus; species Neoceratodus forsteri. Next base: position 1,544,895,744 of record CM057452.1, on the reverse strand, counting down.
GGGATGGAGGGATAGGGAACCTTCAGGGAAGGCAGGGGGATGAAGGGATAGGGAACCTTCAGGGAAAGCAGGGGGATGGAGGGATAGGGAACCTCAGGGAAGCAGGGGGATGGAGGGATAGGAAACCTTCTGGGAAGGCAGGAGGATGAAGGGATAGGGAACCTCAGGGAAGGTAGGGGGATGGAGGGATAGGGAACCTTCAGGAAGGCAGGGGGATGGAGGGATAGGGAACCTTCAGGGAAGGCAGGGGGATGGTGGGATAGGGAACCTTCAGGGAAGGCAGTGGGATAGAGGGATAGGGAACCTTCAGGGAAGGCAGGGGGATGGAGGGATAGAGAACATTCAGGGAAGGCAGGGGGGTGGAGGGATAGGGAACCTTCAGGGAAGGCAGGGGGATGGAGGGATAGGGAACCTTCAGGGAAGGCGGGGGGATGCAGGGATGGGAGAGCAGGAGTGGAGATAGGGGGTAGCTGAGGAACATATGTAGTATCGGGAGAAGAGAGGTAAGGGATGCAGAGCCACCCTTAGGGTTAAGGCAGGAAAAATCAGTGATAGTGTATGGGGACTCTATTATAAAAGGGATTTGCTGGTTAAGGAAGGTGGTGGCTTTTAAAGGGAGATTAGTTTTTTGTGAGCCAGGAATGGAAGCGAGCAGGGTGCTACCAAAAATTAGGGAGTGCATTAGGCTGGTCAGAGGGGATCCTCACCTGGTCATACACCTGGAAACAAATGACATAGCTGGGGAGGAGGTGAAGGTGGTGCAGAATAGATTTATGGAGCTAGCAGGAGGGTGAAAGGGGGGTGGTGAGATCCATAGCTTTTTCAGAAATCCTGCCAGTTCACTGCACCAGTACACCTAGGTAATTGAGAATTATGCACTTTAACCACTGGCTGAGGCAGTGGTGTAGGAAGGAGGGTTATGAATGCATAGGTGAGTGGGGGGACTCATGGTTAGACAAGCATCTGTATGCCAGGGACGGACTGCATATTAATGACAAGGGGGCTAAACTGTTGAGGGGAAAACTCCAGGGATGCATAGATAAAATACTGGGGAGATATTTAAACTAGGGAAGGGGTAGTGTGCAGTTAGGGGTGGTCCATGGAAAATGACTGGTGGGACTTACCTAAGTCACGCTCAACCACAACTGTGGCAGGAGATGCCGGGGTTGGGGGGTGGAAATGGTGGAAGACAATGCTGGTGGAAAGGGTTGCTAATAAATGTCAGGAGTCTTGGTAATAAAATGTTAGACTTGCAGATGGCTGTGGCGGCAGACAACCTAGACATAATTGCAGTCATGGAGACCTGGTGGTCTGACAACCACAGTTGGGAGGTGGAAATACCAGGGTATTGACTCTGCAGGAGGGACCTGACAGGAAGAAGGAGAGGGGGGTTGCCTTGTATGTAAAGGAGAGGAGTGGAGCAATGGCAAGTGGGGGAAGGGATGGAACAGCGGAAACACTATGGGTCACTTTAAGCAGAGCAGGGGGTGAGGCAGTGAGGGTTGGGGTGGTCTTCAGACCACCAAATCAGGGAGAGGAAGTGGATATAAAGTTCATAAGCAAAATATAGGAGATGACCAGGAAAGGGGAAATAGTGGTGTTGGGTGATCTGAATCTACTGGATGTGAATTGGAAAATTCTGGCAGCATCCTCAGAAAGGAGTGGGGAGCTGCTGGCAGCGATTCAGGAATTATTCATGTACCAGCTAGTCACAGAACCTACTAGGGGGAAGAATATACTAGATCTGGTAATGACAAATGGGAAAGGGGTTGAGGGGGTGGAGGTTGGGGAAAATTTGGGGGACAGTGACCATAGGACAGTATGCTTTAAAATTCAGAAAGGGCCAGTCAAGAGCATTTCCTCCACTAAGGTGCTAGACTTTAGGAAGACAGAGTTTAGGAGAATGATAGAAATTGTGAGGAAGGAATTAGAAGGGAAGGAGAATTTGGAGGATGTGGAGGAGCTGCGGGGGGAATCAAGGGAGGAATATTGAAGGGGACAGAACTATGCGTTAGGATGGTGAGCAAACAAAAGAGAGGGAGGAAACCACTTTGGTTCATAAAGGAGGTGGGGGTAGCAGTTAGGGAGAAAAGGAGGGCATTCAGGGTATATAAAGCCCCTAAGAATGAGAAAGACATGGAGGTACATAAGGCAAAACTGAGGGAAACAGGGAAAATAATCAGAAGGGCGAAGGTGAATACGAAGGAGAACACAGCGATCGAGGCAAAAAGGGGGGACAAGAAGTTTTTTGGATATGTGAGTGACAGAAGGAAGGGGAAGATGGGGATAATTAGACTCAAAGGGGAAGGGGTAATGGCAGAAGGGGACATGGAAAAGGCACATGTTCTGAATGATTACTTCACATCAGTCTTCACAGTGAAGGAGGGGATAGGGCCAGAGTTGGAAGTCAGAGGAAGGGAGGGCAGGGAAGTAGACTCAGGTCCATTCATGCAAGATAGGATATTGGAAGAACTGGGGAAACTGCAGGAGGATAAAACAATGGGCCTGGACAAGATTCACCAGAGAGTGCTCAAAGAGCTGAAGCAGGTGTTGGTGGCACCGTTCACAAGGTTGTTTAATCTATCACTGGACAAGGGAAGGGTTCCTGGGGATTGGAAAAGGGCTGAGGTGGTGCCATTGCATAAGCGGGGAGGAAGGGATGAACTGGAAAACTACCGCCCAGTTAGCCTTACCTCCATGGTAGGTAAGCTAATGGAGACCCTTATAAAGGAAAGGCTGAGTAACTATCTGGAGGCAGAAGGCTTCCTGAATGGCAACCAGCATGGATTCACAGGTGGTAGGTCCTGCCAGACCAACCTGATTTAATTTGTTGACAGGGTTACAGACATATGGGACCAGGAAGGGGCAGCAGACGTGGCCTACCTGGGCTTCAGGAAGGTCTTTGACACCATCCCCCACAGGAGACTGGTAGGCAAAGTTGGTAGTTTGGGAGTGGGGAGCAAGCTCACAAATTGGGTTGAGCATTGGTTAGAGGGAAGGATGCAGAGGGTTGTGGTAAATGGGGTGCACTCAACTGAGGAAAAGGTGATGAGTGGGGTTCCCCAGGGGCCAGTGCTGGTACCCAACATTTACATTTGGGACATTATGGAGGGTCTGCATGGATGGGTGAGTCTGTTTGCAGACAACATGAAAGTATGTAATACGGTGGATACGACGGGGGTGTGGAAAGTGTAAGAGAGGATCAGGCAATGTTGGAGGAGTGGTCAGAAAGACGGCAGCTGCAATTTAATGCAAAGAAATGCAGAATTATGCATATAGGGCATAGAAACCCAAAGGCAAAGTACTGGCTTGGGGGGGGGGAGAACTGGAGATAACAGAGCAGGAAATACCTGGGGGTCACTATTTCAGACAGTCTGAAGGTTCAGAGTCAGTGTGACGTGGCAGCAGGGAAGGAACTCAGAATGTTGGCTTGCATAAGGAGGGGCGTTGCAAGCAAAAGAAGGGAGATGATCATGCCACTATACAAGACCATCGTCAGACCACACCTGGAATATGGGGTACATTTCTGGATGCCATACTTACAAGGGGATAAGGACAGGCTGGAGAGGGTCCAGAGAAGGGCTACTAGAATGATGAATGGGCTTCAGAAGAAGACATATGGGGAGAGACTGGGTGTGGTGGACATGTACACTGTGGAGGAGAGGAGGGAGAGGGAGGACATGGTAGAGACATTCAAGTACTTGACAGGCATAAATAGGGTGAGGGTTGAACATATCTTCAGTTTGAGTGAGAACAAATCCACTACTGGGCATGTGTTAAAACTTGAGGGCGGCAGATTTAAAGGTGACATCAGATGGAAATTCTTTACTGAGAGGGTGGGGGGTCATGGAACAGAGTGCCAGAATGGGTGGTGGGGGTTGATACAGTGGGCAAATTTAAAAAAGGCTGGGATACATACATGGGCCTAACAACAGGGGCAGACAGAAAATGGAGGGCAGAGGTCTTTCTGGGGGTGGGGGACATAGGCAGACTGAATGGACCATGGGGTCTTTTTCTGCTGACAAATTTTTATGTTTCTATATTTAAGCAGTGTGTTGATGTCAGGCAGTCTGGTGTAATGATGGATTCTGTTAGGAGAAAAAATGTGATAGTAACTTTCAGAAGGAGTCACTGTTGATAAGGTTAAGGTAGTTATGCTTGTGATAACGGGAATATCAGGACAGTATGAGGTCTATGCAGGAGTGGAGTACAAATATGTACTGTATCATATGTATGTGTTTAGAGTGCAGGCAAATGTGATATACAGGTTTATTTTACAAATAGGTAAAAATAGCGATAGATGTGATTGATAGATAATTATATAGCTAGATAGACATATAGATAGACAGAAAGACAGGCAGACAGACAGAGGGAGAAGTCATAGCCATGATGGTCTTTGGATGCAACTGCCCCTAGAGTCACAGTCATGTTCGCTAATTTGGGGTGAAAAACTTGTCAAGCAGCATTATTTTGCTGTCAATGTTTATGGCTACCATAAAAAGATATTCATAAAACACCTTCCCCAGTCCAGTGCGCCAGCCTCCACTTATCCCTGCACTTCACCAGTAAGGCTTCCTAAGGGGGTGTGGTTATGCTACCTTAAACTTGTATTTATAGTTAAAGTGCACATGCCACTAAGTGAATTAAATTAGGCAACAAATTACTTAAACAGTAACTTCCCCCTTTATATAGTTATAAGATGGTGGCTATCACTTTAAGGGTTAATAAATGAATTGTCACTAATTCTCATGCCTCATAAACTGAAATTATTATTTCAGTTCTGTAAATATCTACTCCAATTTATGTTTATTAATCCAAACTTTTTTCATTAATATAAATCTTATTATAAAACAACTTTTCATCAGTTCCATAGTTGTATATTTATCTGATTTTTCATGATTGAGAAAGTATATTGAATACAGAGTCCATCAGTTCGTTGATGTTTAATACAGAGCTTAATGATTTTCATTCACTCTGAGGTCTTCTTATGCAATTGTTTTTTTATCCCCATTTGTCTTCATGATTCAGTAATTTATACACGGACTGTCCAGCCTCTGCAGTAATTCCAGATGTATCAATTTACATTATTGTTTTTATCCAAATGTCAGGAATAACTGCTGGAGGGTTGAGAGACAAACATTAGAACAAAATATATATTTATTTTTTATTTTTTATTTATTTAAACATTTAGTAACCGGGAAAGGCACACTGAGCCAAGGCTCTTCTCCAGGTGCAACCCGGGGGACAGGGAACATGGGTACAAATATACAAGTACACAAATACAATGGTACACAATTATACAATTACAATAGTAACACAAGTACAATAGTACACAACAGAAAGCATAATAAAACATAATACACAATAGGAAGCATAGTAATACAATTCAGGATACCGAATACAGCATACAGGCTATGCCATTTGATCAGATATCAGGTAAGAGAGAAATAACTTTGAACAGAGTACGAATTACATGATTAACCATTTCAAGTGCTACGTGATGCTCTGTGGACAAGTATGGCAAGGCAGGAGGCGCAGCAGTAGTTTGGCAGAGAAATGGGAGGGAGAGTTGCCTAGGAGAGGAGTTTGAGAGTTCCACAGGTATGGGAGACAATAATTGAAGGCAGATTTGTCCATGTTTGAAGATGGAATGGGAAGTGAGAAGGCGCAGGAGTCCCTGGAGCATAGGGAATCGGATGAGAATGGGGCAGGGAAGAGGAGGGAAGAGAAGTAAGAGGGGAGCAGGTTGAACCAGAATTTGGAGATAAAGGATATAGAGTGAATGAGATACCCGTGAGAGAGTAGAGGGTGGTCCAGGCAGGAGAGTAGACAGCAGTGGTGGGTCCTGGAGGGAGAGTTGGAGGTGAAGTGACAGAAGGCATAATAGAGGGAGTCAAGATGGTAGAGTGAGGTAGAGGGTGCAGTACAATATCAACATAGTCAAAAACTGACATAATCATCTTTGTCAGCAGTTCACGCTGTATGGGGAGAGGGAGAGAGTTTCTGTTTCAATAGAGGACACCTAGCTTTGGGTGAAGTTTAGAAGCTGTGTAGTCAATGTGTATTGAGAAATTTAATTGTGGGTCCAGCCAGACACATAGGTACTTGTAGGAAGGGACTACCTTTAACGGTATGCCGTGCAGGGAGGCGATGGGAGGGCATTGAGAGCTTTAGCTAGTCTTTGAGAGGTTCCAAAACCATGGAGACTGTTTAAGATGTGTTTATCTTGAGTTGTTTTGATTGGAACCAAGACTGAACCGCATCAAAGTCATGTTGCAGAGCAGAATGTATGGTGGCTGGGTCTGGGCCAGAGGAGAACAGTATGGTGTCATCCACATACATGTGGATGAGGGAGGAGGAGGAGCAGGCAGATGAGAGGTTATTGAAAACAGGATGGGGCCGAGTATGGAACCTTGAGGGATGCCTGCTAGGATGGGGGGGGGAGGAGGAGTTGGCGATTTCTACTGACTGATACCTGTCAGTGAGATAAGAGTTGAACCATTGTATGGCGGGAGGGGTGAGTCCGGCGTCCTCAAGAGTGTTCAGAAGAAGAGGGTGGGATACCGAATCAAAGGCTTTTGCCTGGTCGATAAAGACTGCAGCAGTGAGATGGCCTTTGTCAACAGCTGGTTGAATGTGGTCAGTGACACAGAGAAGGGAGGATATGGTGGAGTGTTTTTTCTGAAGCCGGATTGGAAGGGGTTATATACACACATATTGGTTGGACAATTTACAATTTTTAGCTTTTTATATAATTTCCATATATTAATTAGTATGCTGACTTGGAAGCAGGAACAACTTTCCTGGAAAAACAACCAACTAATTCTAGTATTCAGTTTCCCACATATGAAAATAAAAATGGAAAATATTATTTTCTGTCTCTGTGATCAGCTGTTAAAATATTGGTTTACTTTATTTAAAATAAGGTTTTAGATCCAAGATGTCATTTAAACACGCTGGTTTAGGCTTTTTAATCTCCAGATCCATAAACTTTCTAACTGTTGTAGCTTTTTTGTTAATGGTACATTATATCTAGCACTCTTCTTTCTAGCACATTCCAAACCCATACATTTCAACCCCACAGGATTTGCATTATGTTTTTTTTTTTTCAAAATGATTGGCAACTGGACTATTGGGATTTTTATTCGTAATACTGCGAATATGTTCTCGAATTTTCTTTTTTACTGGGCATTTCATCATGCCCAGATACAACATATCACATGGGCACACTAGGCAGCATTCAACATAAGGTGTGATGCATGTTATGTATTCCTTGAGCTTAAATTTCTGCAAATTACTAAGGTGAATAAATTCAGCTCCCTCTGTACCATATTGACAAATATTACATTTCCTACATTTTTGAACCCTTGTGGGGCAGGGGTAACAAGGTCATACCAACACTTTGAACTGCATTGTATTTGCTACGCACAGTTTTATCTTTAATGCTTCTAGCATGCCTAAATGAAATCCTCGGTTTATTACCTACAGTATTTCATTAGTTAGATTTTTGCTATTCATTAGAATCAGCCAGTATTTGTACATGATGCTTCTGATTTTACCTGCAGTATGGCTGTACGCCACACTGACAGTTATTGGCTCATAACTGTTCCTTCTTTCTTCTCGGGGTAACAACTCATTCCTATCTTTTAACATGACATTTTGTTTTGCCTTATCCAATACTTCAGATTCATAGCCTCTCTCTAAAAAGTCTTGTATCATTTTTTTCTACCTCAATATCAAAGTCAGCTTGGGTAGTACAATTCATTTTCAGCCTTAACATTTGGCTGTAAGGAACTGATTTTCTTAAGTTTTACCGGATGTGCACTTGTATAGTGTAAGTAAGTAAGCATGGCATGAGGTCTCTTTTCTAAAGTTTCTGGTAATGGCCTTTTCATCCTCCCTCCTCCCTCCCTTCCCGTTCAACACCCAAAAACAAAATCACTGTTTCGTTTGCATGGTATTTTAAATGAAATCCCAAACGATTTACATTCAGCCAGTCAACCAGCTCAGATATTTTCTAATTGAGAATTTAAGCAACCTGGGGGTTACAGAAAAGGCGGTAAACTGGATATCAAACTGGTTGAAGGATAGGAAGCAGATGGTTGTGGCAAATGGTAGTCATTCAGGGGAATGAGAGAGTGACCAGTAGAGTACAGCAGGGATCAGTACTGAGTCCTGTCCTCTTCAATGTTTTCATAGGTGACATTGCTGAGGATTTAGAGGGGGAAGGTACAGTTGTAACCAAAAACATGGTCATATATTTCCTGAAATGTCTGTGATACTTCTACAAAAAAATCTGCTTGCTGCCATTCCACAGTAGGGGCAGATGAGAGAAACTCTTTAGAAATTTTGCGAAATATCAGGAAATATCTAACCATGTGTTTGGCCACAACTGTAAGTCTCATTACGGATGACACAAAAATCTGCAACAGGGTAGACACCCTGAAAGGGGTAGAGAAAAGGAACAGGGATCAGTGGAAACTTGAGGAGTGGTCTAAAGTACGGCAACTGGAATTCGATGTCAAAAAGTGCAAAGTCATGCACCTGGTGAGGGGAAACCTGGGGGCTGTGTATAAAATGGAGGGAGGTACTTACAGTCACCAAGCAAGAGTGGTACATTGGGCTAATCATATCTGATGTCACATGGTGACAGGGCAGTGCAACAAAGCAGTAAGCAAGGCTAGCTGGATGATGGGTTACATAGAGAAGGGGATTTCTATCAGGAGATGGGAGATAGTGTTGCCACTAAATCACTGTCTAGTGAGACTCCACCTAGAACACTGTGTACAGTTCTGGAGGCCACATCTCCACAAGAACATTGACAGGGTGGAAACAGTCCAGAGGAGAGCTACCGAAATGGTCTGGGGGTTGCATGAGAAACTGTATGAGGAGAGGCTACGGGAGCTCAACATGTGCACCCTGAAGGAGAGGAGATCAAGAGGAGGCATGATCGAGACCTATAAGTTCCTCATGGGGTTGAACAAGGTGCAAGAGGGAAGTCTCTTTCAGTGGAGGATGAGTATCAGAATATGGGGGCACACTATGAAGCTTGGGGGGGGAGTTTAAGAGGGATGTGAGAAAAGACCTCTTTACAAAAAGGGTGGTGGATGCCTGGAACAGCTTGCCAGAAGACATAGTGGGGTGAAGACAGTGGGGAGCGTCATGTATGTGATGGATAGGCAAATGAGCATAGAGAGTAGAGGAAAGGGAAGAAGGAGGGACAACCTGAGACTGAATAAGGCCCAGGGTATAGAAATAAGCAGGGAAAATAAATCAGAGTAGATGAGCCTTCCAGTCCCTTTCTGCCAACAAATTTGATGTTCCTGTGTTTCTAAATTTTTTTGTGTGGGCTTCTGATACTATTATGAGGTTTACCCGTATATTACTACACACTTTCTCTCATTGAATTCCATTCCCCTTATTCTTTTGCCCACTAGTCGATTTTATCCAGATAATTTTTTATATTTTTTGCATCCTCTGTGGTTAGTGTTGCACTTTACAGTTTCGTATCATCTATGAATTAGGAAGGTAACATGCTAAAATGGTATGCATGTCAGATATGGAAACTATAAAAAGCAGTAGTCCAAGCATTAATCCTCGTGGTTCCCTATTAGTTATTCTGGTAGCCTCTGATAAATTTCCCATGATTCTGACATGTTGATGTCTATCCAATAGCCAGTTTTGAATCCATCTAGTCATTCTCAAGTCAGTTTTCATAGAATTTAATCTGTAAATCAGTTTATGATGGGGAACCATATCAAAGGCTAAGTGGTAGTGTTCACACCTACAGTAGTTTTCCAGGTTCACAGCTCTGTAATCAAACAGCTAGGCTAGACAACCTCTCTAAACTGCTCTATGATTTGCTATAATACTATATTTCTTACTATATGCTGAGAAACACATGTCCAACTCCAACCACACATTGTATATCCTGTACATTGATTAATATCATGTTGTAAAGATAATACAGCCCCAGTCATCATGACTTAATTAGGCACAAGTTCCCCTTATGATTATCTGTTACATTTTTGACTGCATCTTGAAAACCACCTATTATTTTGTGATCACATAAGGTACGGACATTTTTTAATCCTCAGGGTACAGTTTTACAATCTCTACCACAGTGACAAAATTATGCACAAGTTCAGTCTTGTGATTTGCTGTTAAATTTGTGTCTGCAGCAAGAGGACCTCTTATCCAATCATAGCCAAACTTTGTAGCCACCAGTGGTTCCCAAGCTTGAAAACCTGTTGGTCAATTCCAGATTGCTCCCTAATTTCTCATATCATTAACTCCTTTTATACATTCCTTATCATCAACTACTCACACCTTCCAAGTGGGATAGTTAATGTTATCATAGTGCAGTCAGTTGTATATAGTAGTTCTTTTTGGCAGAAGACACCAGGAGAAAGGACTGCTGTGTGACTGAACTTCTCTTGCTGGGACTAAAGTAGAAGAACTTTTGTACTTGGACCTTTAATTTAGGGTAAAAAAACTAACATACAAAAAAAAAGTGTGTGTTTGGGTTAACTGAACTGAATGGGTATCTGAAGAGTTATCTAGGTGTAAATCTCAGGTGACTGAAAGGACTTAACTGCTGTGAGGTTTAAATTACTTGTAGAAAGATCTGGTAAGTAGGGGAAGTGGCTTCGCTAGAAGGAAGCTACATTTAAAGACTGCCTTAGAAAGTTTCTGCTAATAGCTTGGCAGAAGACACCAGGAGAAAGGACTGCTGTGTGACTGAACTTCACTTGCTGGGACTATATTGCCCTCCTTCCCTCCCTTCCACCTTCCCCCATGCAAAGCTAGTTCTATTTTTATAGGCACAGGATTTGACTGACAACAGGACCTTCCTGTTTAGGGGCAGGAAGTGAGTGACCACAGAACCACCAATGACCCATCATCCTAGAAGGGCAAGAGTAGCTCTCCGGCCCCCTCTAGCTGCTGGAGGTCTGCCTCTGAGCAAGTAAGTGGACTACTGAGAAATATAGGATATTCTTGTCTCAGAACAGGACAATCAGGAGCTTAAAGGGCACACAGGCAGAAAGTAAGGAGAGAGAGAAAAAAAACAGAGGAAAGAGTAAGGATTACAAACAGTTAAGGGGCCAGAAATAAGACATGTTTGGAGTGGTGCAGTGCAGTGGCTGTGGAGCAGCAGTCTTCTGGGAGATGTTCTGGAGGATGCGGTGTTGTCCCATCTGCAGGCACCTCTCTGGGCTGAGGGAGGAGGCTGCACATCTCCAGGCTGAGTTGGCCAGGATTTGTGGGACCTCCTCTTCCATCCAGGGACCACCAGTGCCACTGCCGTTGCCTCAGAGGTTGCCAAGAAAGAGGAGTGGTTGGACCACAGTGGGCTCAGGGAGGGTGAGGGTGGTGGAACAGAGGTGCATTCCTCCAGTTGTACCTCTCCACAATTCCTATGCCATTCTGGCAAAGTGTGGTTCCTCTATGGAGGCACCCACAGTGGAGACCAAGGAGGATGCAGGGAACCTCCACAAAGAAGACCCACAGGAGGGTGGCAGGGGACCCTGCAGGGGAAGGAAACAACTCCTGGTGGGGGACTCCATTGTTAGGAAGGTAGAACTTGGGGAGGAAGGGGAGAGGAGGTAGGCTGCCTGGCGCCATGGCTTGAGGGACAGGGAGCTGATCCTCAGGATTGCGGAGCAGCTGCACAAGGGAGGGAGCTGGATGTCATTGTCCACCTAGGGACAAATGACCTGGCTAAGAAAGGGATTAGAGAAGTGCAGGAAGAGTTTGTGGAATTGGGGAGGGGCCTTAGTCAAGTAGCACGCACGGTAACCTTCTCGGAGGTACTACCCATCTATGGCATAGGAGAGGCTAGGGTGTTCCGCACCATGGGATTCAATCAGTGGTTGAAAAACTGGTGTGGAGCTCAGGGATTTGGCTTCACTGGGGACTGGGGGTCCACCTGGAGTGATGCAAGCCTATACTGGCATGATGGGCTGCATCTGTCCGGGATGGGAACCAGGATCCTAGGTGATAGGTTTAAATGCTTCATTGGCAAGCTTTTAAACTAGCCAAGGGGGGAGGCACTGGAAAGGAGCAAGAAAATCCTAGCCCCCCCCAAATAATCACGGTAGTAAGTGCTGCAAACACCAACATAGAGGTGTCGATAGGGAGAAGGGCAGGGGTAAATGGAGAAAGTGACAAAGGCAAGAAGGACAGGGATGGGGCAAAAGCGAGTAAGGCCATCAGGAAATGGAGGGTAATGAGTACCAATGCCCATAGTCTGGGCAACAAGCTTCCTGAGCTGATGGCCTTAATGGAAGAGGGATGCCTGGATATTGTAGCAGTCACAGAAACATGGTACACAGAGAACCATGACTGGGATGTTAACATACCAGGTTACATAACCTACAGGAGAGACAGGCAGGGGAGAAGAGGGGGAGGAGTAGCTCTCTATGTAAAGGAAGGGATAAAAGCAACTGAACAAAAGAGTAAACAGGGAGGAGAGGAGGCACTGTGGGTCGCCTTGGAGACTGAAAAGGGCACCACAATCCACACAGGGGTTGTGTACAGACCCCCATGTCAGGGGGAAGGAATGTACAAGGATATGATAGAAGGCATTCTTAGAATGGCAGAGAAAGGGGAGATACTGTTGATGGGAGACCTGAATATGCCAGATGCTAACTGGAGCACATTTGCTGCAGCCACATCCAAGAGCAGGGCTATTCTTGATGCCCTACAGGTGGCAGGCATTAGACAGCTAGTTTCGGAACCCACTCATGAGGGAGCAATCTTAGACCTCATACTCTCAAACGGGGGCAGTGAGAGGATCTCAGATCTAGAAGTGGGTTGCCATCTGGGGACAAGTGACCATCAAACAGTGTGGTTCACGTTAAACTCAGCTACAGAGTCAAGCCATACAAAAGTGAGGGTACTGGACTTTAGGAGGGCTGACTTTGGCAAGATGGGAGAGTGCTCAGAAAAGCACTAGCAAACAGGCTAGAAGGAGGTGTGGAGCAACAATGGGGAATTATCAAACTGCCATCACAGAGGCAACAAGCCTTTGTGTGAAGCAATAAACAAAGCAAAATGAAAGAAAAAGCCACTATGGTTCTCAAAAGAGGTGACTGTGAAAGTCAGGAAGAAAAGATAGCATTCGAAGTATAAGGAAACACAGAAGAAGCAGGACAGAGAGCTGTACCAGTTAAGGCAGAAGGAAGCAGGGAGAAGTCAGAATAGCAAAGGCCCAAACTGAGGAAAAGATAGCCAACTCGGTTAAGAAGGGCGATAAAACCTTTTATAGGTACATCAGCGAGCGGAAAAGACAAAGGGAGGGATAGTGAGGCTGAATAGAATGAATGGTGGGTGGGCAGAGGGGGACAGTGAAAAAGCAGGAATACTGAACGAATATTTCTGCTCAGTATTCACAAAAGAGGAGGGGAAGTGCCTAATCCAATTAACAGAAGCACTCTTGATAGGGGTCGATCCCAGTCCTTTCACAGAAGAAAGGGTCTGCATGAACTCCTAAAACTGAAGGTGGACAAAGCAATGGGTCCTGATGGAATTCACCCAGAATTCTAAAGAATTAAGGAGGAACTAGTGAAACCACTGGCTACTCTTTTTAATAAATCATGGGAGGATGGTGTGGTACCGAGGACTGGAGGAAGGTGGATGTGATTCCCCTTCACAAAGTGGGACCAAGACAGAGGCAGGAAACTACAGACCTGTCAGTCTGACCTCTGTGGTAGGGAAAGTGATGGAGTCACTTCTGAAGGAAAGAATAGTTGAGTACCTAGAGGCCAGTGGAGCACAGGACCCAAGGCAGCATGGGTTCACAGCGGAAGGTCATGTCAGACGAATCTAATAGATTTCTTTGACTGGGTGACCAAAGTAGTAGACCAGGGAGGGGCTGTGGACATGGCCTACCTAGACTTTAGCAAGGCATTTGACACAGTCCCACACAAAGATTAATAGTCAAATTAACCAGCCTGGGAGGGACCCAGGGTGGTAGCCTGGGTAAAACATTGGCTGGACAACAGGACACAGAAGGTAATTGTAAATGGAGTCCACTCTGAAGAAAGGGGGTTACTAGTGGGGTACCGCAGGGGTTCAGTATTAGGTCCAATCCTTTTAATGTCTTCATCAGTAACATTGCAGAGGGACTGAAGGAAAAGTATGCCTTTTGCAGATGACACAAAGATCTGCAACAGGGTTGATACACAAGGAGGCGTGGAAAGAATGAAAAGGGACTTGGCAAGGTTGGAGGAATGGTCAGAAGTATGGCAGCTAGGATTCAATGCAAAGAAGTGCAAATAATGCACCTGGGAAACAAGAACCCAGGGGAAGAATACACAATGGGTGGGGAGGTAGTAACAACAACAAAAGGAAAGGGACCTGGGGGTAATCATATCAGATGACCTTAAGGTTAGCAAGCAATGTGAAAAGGCAGTAGGAAGGGCTGGGGGTATACTGGGATGTATAGAGAGGCATCAGCAGCAGAAAACAGGAAGTTGTTATCCTCTGTACAGACAGTTGGTGAGACCCCATCTGGAGTACTGTGTCCAGTTCTGGAGACCCCATCTCGCAAGGACATAGACAGGATAGAGGCAGTCCAGAGGAGGGCAACTAAAATGGTGCAGGGTCTGCAAGAGAAGCTGTATGAGGAGAGACTAAAGGAGCTTAATATGTATACCCTTGAGGAAAGAAGGGAGAGGGGACATGATAGAAACTTTTAGTCACCTCAGTGGAATCAACAAAGTCCAAGAGGGTAGCATCTTTCAGAAAAGAGACTTGCAAGAACAAGGGGACACAATTTAAAGATAGAAGGAGGCGGTTCAGGGGCAATGTGAGGAAGTATCATTTCACAGAGAGGGTAGTGGATGCATGGAACAGCCTTCCTGAGGAGGTTGTGGGGTCTAAAACTGTTGGAGAATTCAAGAATGCATGGGACAGACATAAGGCAATTCTTGTGGGGGGTAGGAAGAAATAGGCTGTTGGTTAACTAGGATCTGCTGCCTATCCTGTAGGTAGGGAAATGGGCAGACTAGATGGGCCTAGCGGTCCTTATCTGCCATCAAAGTCTATGTTTCTATGTTTCTATGTTATCTCTGTAATACATGATCAGCCAGTTTAATCAATGTTTTTGAAAATCGATAATCCACACTTTGGAATGTTCAGAGAAATGACTTCTGGTTTAAAATTATACATTCCTTATCATCAACTACTCAAAATTATTTTTCCACTACACAGCTGCCCTAATCGGAGTCATACTCCAGCCTACCAAACACAGGACTTGGAGCCCGAGCTAAGTAAGGCAGCTGAAACTAAGACCATTTTACAAGTGCTTTCACTAGATAGCAAAACAGCAAATAAAAATAAAACAAAACAGAGCCTTGTGTCGCAAAAAAAGTCAGTTGTTTATGAAACTAGTTGATGTTATAAACAGCATAACGAAAAACAACCTCAGTGAAGAACGTGCCGGTAACTGCACCCTTGTCAGGGTGGCAACATCATGAGGGTACTCGAGCTTCACTGTCTTGCACAGGATGTCACCACCCTCACTCAGTGTACGGTTGCCAGATTGTTCTTCACAGGGGGTAGGGGGGAGTTACTCTCTATTTTATCTATTTACAGATTCACTGACTGGGGTAGGCACACATTGCCAGTTCTTGTTTCCAGATGCAACCTGGGCTTTTCGTACTACTTCAGTATGTCAACTCTGAGACAGCCTTGTTCTGAGGCTGAGCATGTAAAACTGAATGAAGATTAAATACTGCATTTCAGACTTGAAACTTAACTTTGTATGGTATGTGTAAGGTCTTTGATTTTTTTTTTTGTGTTTGTTTGGACCAGTCATATTTTTTTTAGTTTGGACCAGTCAGTCTCAGGACATAATTGTTTGCAACAGCAGACAGAACTCCTTCCTTCACTTCCTTGTCCAGCCTCCATCTGGACTAATTATCCTGAATGCCGATTGAAGCAAGGCATGCTCACTGCATGTACTTCATAAACCAGCTGTACCACTGGATTCAGAGAGCAATTTATGAAGCACATGCAGTGTGCACGTATTTCCTAAACCAGCATTGTAATAATGAGCCCAGATGGCAGTCGACCAAGGATGTGCGAGACAGGGTTTTGCCGGTTGCCATAGGGGTGGATACTGGATACTGGGGATTATGTGGATTTGAGCAGGGTGAGCGAAAGTGATAACATTGGATTATAGGGATTGCTGGAATTTTGGCAGTGTCATGGAGGGGACACTGATAGGCACCAGGGATTTACTGGATTTGGTAAGCATAAGGAAGGGGTGCCACCAGATACCAGGGACTGCTTGGATTTAAGGGTGAAGGGGCACGACTGTTTAGCACTGACTTAGTTGGCTTGAAGCAGGGAAAGGGAGAGGGTGCTACTGGATGGCTGGGACTACTTGGATTGGGGCAGGGTGACCAAGTGCCTTTGGACACCAAGGACTGCCTATCATTGGGGCAGATTGCAGGAGGGGGCATTACTGGACACCAGCCACTTCTTGGCACCAAAAGTCAGTTGTCATTGTCAGTTCAAATTGTTGTGCATTTGTTACTAAATATCCTTTTCAAAAGGACTGGGAATTACAGTAATTGTGAAATACTATACTTAGGCATCAGTTAGGGTTGATGCACAAAGCCTCAAACGTAGAAAAATGCAATGTTAAGGTACTAAAGTACTCTGACTTTAGATGAATGGGTTAAGTGATGTTTCTCAGGGTTTGAGCACTTTTTGATGCAGTGTTGGTGTTATTGTACATTACCTTTGGAACTGTCTTTCAAGGTATAAATATGTACTTACACACCAGTGCTTTTAGCGAGGGTGCTAGAAGTAGGTTAACACCCATAGTACATCAGAAATGAGTGAAAAGAAGGCTAAAAAAGCATGGAAATGTATTTGTTGTTTCTGTAAAGATATTTCTATAAATACTCCAAAGTTGCCGGCCTAATACTTAACACGCTTTAAGTTTTATGGTTAAGATTCAGGTGCATCAACTGTAAACAGCGGTGGCTTCATAAATATTGTTACATCATGTGCTTTCTATTTTCATGCCTGTTTTATTGGTATGTAGAAGATTCACAGCTTGTTAATTGTCAGTTAAATGTACCTTATTTCATTATCACCATTGTGATTGACTGGGACAGTACCTCAGCTACAGAGGTTGTGTGGAGTTTCTGAGAACAAATTGTCCAAGAGTTAATTGCCAGACTTCTCCAGATTTATTTACATCTCCCTACATGACAAAAAAGGCTTGCTTTCAACTTACAGCTTTGTAAACAGAGGTACAGTATGTGTTTATCCTACAAAATTAAGAGAATACCCATTGTTGCTACGGCAGTTGCCTCTTCTGTAATAATGATCTCTAGTGCCATATGGGGCACAGCTGAAATGGTTGATGAAGAGAATTAAGTAGACATCTATCACAAAAGAGATTTTGTTTTCACATTGGGGCATGGAAGCAAAACAGCTGCCACTTTAGGAATACACTGATTATGTTGGAAGACAGCAAGCTGACTGAGCCACTTTAGTTAACCCCAGGAATATCAAGTCTTTTTTGCCCAAACCTCCAGATTTCTGTTGAAGGCAGCACCAGAAAGGCAGATTATCTATTGATGTAAATGGGCAAGCAGCCAGCGATAAAGTTACATGACTTTCATGCTGGACATTATATAAGGGATAACACATGATGGGGTGTGCAGGTGGGCTTTAGTATACCACACCTCAGGTGTATTGTTCAGTACAAGTCACATCCGAGTATCCTAAATTCATTTGAGATGTGGTACACTGGAGCCTGAAGATCAGATTGTAGTATCCAACTTAAAATGATGAAAACAGCAACTGGATAAGAAAAAAATATAAAAAGCATGTATTTTAAGCACAGAAAAGATCAGTTTATTAAGGTATGCTTACACAAGGAAAGGTTTTGCTTCAGTAACAATCTAACTATGTAAGAACAAGTAGTTACTATAATATTTTTATTGTTATTTTAGTAACACTTTTGTAATGTGTGGGCTACTTTATCACACAACCGCTGTATGTCTCACGATCATCTTGGTTGCCCTTCTTCAGAATTTCTCTAGCAAGTTGATATCCTTCTTAAGATATGGACATAAGTATCATACCTCATGTTCTAGATGCAGTTTCTCCTCTACAAGGGCTGTATGACCTTGCTTGCCTACTGCTGATTCTTCTGGCTATACACCCCAACAATCTGTTTGCATTCGCTGCTGCCTTTTTGCACTGTGAGGAGTGCTTCAAGTCACTAATAATCACCACCACCAGATCCTTTTCTTCCTCCGTTGCTGCTACCCCCAAGTAATACTCAGTCTTAGGATTCCTGGCTCTAATGTGTATCGCTTTGCATTTCTTGGCATTGAAGCCAAGTTGCTAGATCCACGACTGTCTCTCAAGTTTTCTGAGGTCATCCCGCAGGTCCTATATCGATTCCACTGTGTCCATGGAGTTTAGTGTCATCCGCAAACAGGCACATCTTGCCCTTAATGCCCTTCCCAATGTCATTTATGAAGACATTAAACAACACTGGCCCCAGCTCTGATCCCTGTGGGACCTCGCTGGTGACCTCCCTGATGCTGGATAACTCTTCCCCCACCACCACTCTCTGAGTTCTGTCTCTCAGCCAGCTTTCTACCCACCTGGTCATTTTCTTCCCAATCCCTAGATCTGCTAGTTTCCTAATTAGCCTATTATAAAGTACTGAATTGAAGGCCTTGCTGAAGTCCAAGTAAATGATGTCTACCTCCTGGACCCTGTCCACCACCCTGGTGACCCAGTCAAGGAAGTCAGTCAGGTTTGTTTGACGTGATTTTCCTCCTGCAAATCCATGCTGCCTCTCATTCTGGAGACCATTCTTTTCTATATACCTTACCAGCCTTTTCTTAAGTATGGTCTCCATTAGTTTACACACAATTGAGATCAGACTGACTGGCCTGTAGTTCCTTGGGTCATCCCTGGGTCTGCTCTTGTGCAGAGGCACCAGAAGTGCCAGTTTCCAGTCCTGCAGCACTTTGCCTGACTCCAGGGACCTATTGAAGAGGCCCACCAATGGTCCCTCAAGCTCCTATGCTAGGTCCTTTAGCACCCTTGGGTATATGCTGTCCGGTCCTGGGGACTTGTCTACCTTCAATGCCAGCAGCGCCTCCCGTACTCTATCTGCTTCTGTTATGATGTCGTGGCCCCCCCCCTTCTTCCCTCAGGTGGCACTGGCCCATCTTTTTCCCTAGTAAAGACAGAGAAGTAATTGTTCAATACTTCCATGTTGCTGTCTTCTTCCTCCACCCATTCATCCTCCTTTCTAAGCCTAACTATTCTGTCTTTCTTGTCCCTGTTCTTGCTTATGTAATAAAAAAAGGCCTTCTCCACCCCCTGCTCCGTTCAGCTGTTATAGTTCCTTCAGTGCCTTACCTTGCTGCATGATCTTTCCTGCCATTTTAGCCAACTACAAGTAGCACTCCTTATCTGCCTCACTCGTAGTCCTCTTGTTTCTTCTGTAGGCCACCCTCTTGTCCTTCACCACACTGGCAACCTCAGAGTTGAACCAGATGGGTGATTTGGCTACAGATTTCTTTTCCCCAAGCCTGCTTTTGTCCACTACTCCTCCTTTCTTGTTACTTTATCCCATATGAGGCCTGACCTGAGATGTGGATCAGCTGATTTCCCTTTCACACCTTGCTTTGTGCACCCTGGCCACCTTCCTTGTTGTTCTTTTATCTGCTTCCTCCCCCAGCCTTGTTACTTTCTCCTATATGATGCCTGACCTGAGATGGGGATCATCTGCTTTCCCCTTCTCATCTTGCTTTGTACCTCCTAGCCCCTTCCTTTTTGCCCTTTTATCTGCTACCCTCTGCCTTGGTACTTTATCCCAAATGAGGCCAGATCTGAAACAGGGATAAGCTGCTTTTCCCATCTCACTTTGCTTAGTATCCCCAAGTCCCCATCCTTATCACCCTATTTATATGTAGGCTGACCTTTTTCTGCTGCAGCCCCCATGCCCTTTTTCAGGGGGCTGTATGGCCTGCGGTCTTCTCTGAGGATGCCCTGCTGATGCCCCAGATGACACATGGACAGATGCCACACTCCTGCTTCATGGCACTTACACTTCTGGATCACTAATGCGTGGTCGCTTGGACCCATAGGTAACATAGAAACATAGACTTTGATGGCAGATAAGGACCGCTTGGGCCACCTAGTCTGCCCACTTCCCTACCTATTGGATAAGCTGCAGATCCTAGTTAACCAACAGCCTACTTCCTCCTACCCCCCACCAGAATATCCTTATGTCTGTCCCATGCATTCTTGAATTCCCCCACTGTTTTTGACCCCATGACCTCCTCAGGAAGGCCATTCCATGTGTCCACCACCCTTTCTGTGAAAAAATACTTCCTCACATTGCCCCTGAGCCATCCCCCCTCTATCTTCAAATTGTGTCCCTTGTTCTTGCACATCTCTTTTTCTGAAAGCCGCTCCCCTCTTGGACTTTGTTGATTCCCTTGTTGTACTTGAAAGTTTCTGTCATGTCCCCCCTCTCCCTCCTTTCCTCAAGGCTATATGTATTAAGCTTCTTTAGTCTCTCTTCATATGGCTTTGGTTGCAGACCCTGTACCATTTTAGCTTCCCTCCTCTGGACTGCCTCCATCCTATCTATGTTCTTGCAGAGATGGGATTGCCAGAACTGCATCCAGTACTCCAGATGGGGTCTCACCAACTGTCTGTACAGAGGGATAATAACTTTCTGTTTTCTATTGGTGATGCCTCTCCCTGTACATCCCAGTATCCCCCTAACCATCCTTACAACCTTCTCACATTGCTTACTTACCTTTAGGTCATCTGACATGACTACCCCTAGGTCCCTTTCCATTTGTGTTGTTGTTAGTATCCCCCCCCCATTGTGTATTCTTCCCCTGGGTTTTTGTTCCCCAGGTGCATTACTTTGCACTTCTTTGCATTGAATCTAAGCTGCCTTACTTTTGACCATTCCTCCAACCATGCCAAGTCCCTTCTCATCCTTTCCACTCCTGCTTGTGTATCAACCCTGTTGCAGATCTTTGTGTCATCTGCAAAGAGGCATACTTTTCCTTCCAGTCCCTCTGCAATGTCACTTATAAAGACATTAAAAAGGACCAGATCCAATACTGAACCCTGCTAATAACCCCCCTTTCTTCGGAGTGGACTCCATTTACTATTACCTGTCCAGCCAATTTTTTTACCCAGGCTACCACCCTGGGACCCACTCCCAGGCTGGCTAATTTGTTTATTAATCTTTTGTGTGGGACTGTGTCAAATGCCTTGCTAAAGTCTAGGTAGGCCATGTCCACGGCCCCTCCCTGGTCTACTACTTTGGTCACCCAGTCAAAGAAATCTATTAGATTCATCTGACATGACCTTCCCGCTGTGAATCCATGCTGCCTTGGGTCCTGTGCCCCACTAGCCTCTAGGTACTCAACATTTCTTTCTTTGAGAAGTGATTCCATCATTTTCCCTACCACTGAGGTCAAGCTAACAAATCTGTAGTTTCCTGCCTCTGCTTTGCTCCCACTTCAGTGAAGGGAAATCACTTCTGCCCTCCTCCAGTCCTTAGGTGCCACACCATCCTTCCACTAGTTCTCCCCTTTGTTCTTTTAGAATTCTGGGGTGAATCCCGTCAGGCCCCATTACTTTGTCCACCTTCAGTTTTAGGAGTTCTTTCAGAACCATTTCTTTTGTGAAAGGACTGGTATCGACCCCCCTACCAGAGTGACCAGAGTGCTTCTATTGATTGGATTAGGTACCTCCCCCTCTTCTTCTTTTGTGAATACTGAGCAGAAGTATTCATTCAGTATCTCTGCTTTTTCACTGTACCTCTCTGCCCATCCACCTTCCCCTTTATTAAACCTCACTATCCCTCCCTTGGTCTTTCTTCACTCCCTAATATACCTATAAAAGATTTTATCCCCCTTCTTATCTGAGTTGGGAATCTTTTCCTCGGTTTGGACCTTTGCTATTCTGACTGCCTTCCCCGCTTCCTTCTGCTTTAACTGGTACAGTTCTCTGTCCTGCTCCTTTTGTGTTTCCTTATACTTACTGAATGCTATCTTTTTCTTCCTAACCTTCCCTGTCACCTCTTTTGAGAACCATAGTGTTTTTTTTCCTTCATTTTGATTTGTTTATTTGCTTCACACAAAGGCTTGTTGCCTGTGTGATGGCAGTTTTGATGTTTCCCCCATTGTTCCTCCACCCCTTCTTCTTGCCTTTTTGCTAGTGCTTTTCTGAGGCACCCTCCCATTTTGACAAAGTCATCCCTCCTAAAGTCCAGTACTGTCACTTTTGTATGGCTTGACACTGCGGCTTTGTTTATCATGAACCACACTGTTTTGTGGTCAGTTGTTCCCAGATGGCTACCCACTTCTTGATCTGAGATCCTCTCTCCATCCCCATTTGAAAGTACCAGGTCTAAGATTACTCCATCCTGAGTGGGTTCCAACACTAGCTGTCTGAGGCATGCCTCCTGTAGGGCACCGAGAATGACCCTGCTCTTGGATGTGGCCACAGCAAAGGTGCTCCAGTTAACATCTGGCATATTCAGGTCCCCATCAATAATATATAGTGATTACAGTGACTCTATTGGCTGGCTATAGTTATGAAGTTTGCTGGAATCCATTCCTCATTGGTGCTGTGCAATGGCTGCAGATCTCTGGCCCTCAGCCCACCGTCTGGGGCTCCCCCCCCCCCAGCAGTCTGCAAACCCTTCCCCTAGTTCACCACAGCATTTAACCTTTTCTTAAAAAAATAACAATACAGGACTCAGTCACTGCTCAAGGCCCACAATAGTCACCCAAGCACTTATCTGGACTTCTGTACACTGCTCCTCCACACCCAACATTGTCTTCCCTTTGTACTATCCTCCACAGCCTACCCTCTTTAAATCTGTGAGAATTACAGCCACCCTGTTAGCTCGTTATAGTCACAAGGTCCACTGGGACCCCCAATGCCATCATGTAGTGGCTGCCAATCTCTCACCCTCCTCCTAGCAGTTCACAACCCCATTCCCGTAGTTCACCATAGCATTTAACTTTTTCTTAAAAAATAAATAATACAGGACTTAGCCCCAGCTCAAGGCTCACAATAGTCCCATAGTACTTATCTTTTTTCTTTTTTTTTAACCAGGAGAAACACACTAAGCTGAAGCTTGTTTACAGGTGTGACCTGGGAGCACAAGGAAGTTAAGTGACTTGCTTGGGGTCACACAATATGCAAGTGGGGTCTTCAGGATTCAAACCCAGGTCTCCAGATTTGCAGCTCAGAGCCTTAAACCACTGCGCTATACTGCCTCCCATATCTTGACTTCCAGATGCCACTCCTCCACTCCCAATGGTGTCTTACCTTTGTGCTTTCCTACAGGGCCTGCCCTTTTTAAATTTCTGAGAACTACAGCTGCCCTATATACTGACCGTAGTCACGAGGTCTGCTGGGACCCCCCATAGTGCCATGCAACAGCCACCGATCTTCCACCCTCAGCCACGTACCCCCTCCTCCCAGCAGACTGTAACCCCCTTTCCCCTAGTTCACCACAGCATTTAACTTTTTCTTAAAAAAAAAACAATACAGGACTGAGCACCTGCTCAAGGCTCACAATAGTCCCCCCAGCACTTATCTGGACTTCCAGATTCCGTTCCTTCACTCCTGATGGTGTCTTGCCATTGGCAAGAGGATGGTGATTCTGAGTATGAACAACTAACTGTAACCCCCAGACATACCTTATATCACCAGAGATTGCTTTGGCATCTAACCAGTTGTTTAGTGGGTACCTTCAGAGCAATAGTCATCTTGTTCTGGAACACTGGTAGTCTGTGTCAGGGAAAGAGTTAGAATGACTGTGTCTGAGAAAGGTCAAGATGTGCAGTCAGTCAATAATATGGTATGTTGAGTCCAGTGTGTGGGCAACGAGTATAGGATGGCAAAAGTTTGCTTCCTCCATGAAGAGCTGCTAGATTTTGTCCAGCTTATGTAGGGGTGGTCATCTCTCTAAATGTAGTAGTAGTAATAATACATTGTATTCAAAAATATGCCATGAAATGGATAAAACACCATTGAGCAAACTTATTTTCAAGGTGATCCATATAAACATTCATACAGTTTCCTTTCTTACTTTCAACACGCAGTAATAATATATGTAAAAAAAGTACAAATAAGTACATTACATATAAAAATTAACATTTAATCTAAGGAGCTTCAAGGAGACTTCTATGCAGTTGTTAAAGAACAACACAGAGCAGGAAACTGACTTTGGCTCTTAAACCAGACCTTAATATGTTTCTTTTTATTTAGTGTAATGGATTCCCTTATTTTAATGGGGAGTGAATTCCAGACTACCACTCCCCTATACCTAACTGAAGATCTCCCTATATCTAATCTTGTTTTAAGAACTTAAAATTGTAATCCAGCAGCCGACTTCGGGCTTGATGGTATAGGCCTAAGTGAGAAAAACTCAGTAATATATTGAAAACTTTTCCTTTCAAAATTTTTACCATAAAAAGAGATATATTTAAATCCCTTTTTTCACTCAGTCTTAACCAGTTTAATTTTTGGTACATCAAACAGTGGTGCGTTTTGAAGTGTGTGTCTAGGATATAGTGAGCTAATCTATTATAAACCAAATCAATGCAGCCCAATAGTGCTTTAGTTGTCCCTGCATATAAAAAATCCCTGTAATCTATAATTTGAATGATTGTACTATTAACTAACTTAAGTCTAGATTCAGTGTCAAGATATATTTTCACTTTATGTAGAGCTCCAATTTTTTTAGTAATATTTCCAACTAATGATTGAATATGTATATTCCATTTTAGGGGTCCGTCTAACCACATTCCCAAATATTTATAAGATGATGTAGATTTTACTTCATCTCCTGTTTTGGCTTTAATTTTTAGATCATAATTCTTATATTCACTAGCCCTACTAAACAGGATTGCTTGTGTTTTTTTTTACATTTAATTTCATACTCTGTGATTCAAAAAAATTCTGTATATATGTAAAGGCTACCTGCAACCTATCCTGAACCAACCTAATAGAATTCCCACTAACATAAATCACTGTATCGTTAGGGTAAAAATGAAAATCAACATCCATATCGCCAAATTTAAATTCATTTATATAAATATTAAAAAGTAAAGGTCCCAGTATCAACCCCTGGGGCACTCCAGACTGTACATATCTCAAAGATGAAACTGAAGTGCCCAAGGAGATGTACTGTTGCCTATCTAGTATATAGGAGCTAAACCACTCCACTACATAGGCAGTATAGTGCAGAGGTTTAGGGCTCTGAGCTGCAAACCTGGAGACCTGGTTTTGAATCCCACAGCTCCCACTTGCATACTGTGTGACCCTGAGCAAGTCACTTAACTTCCTTGTGCTCCCAGGTCGCACCTGGAAACAAGCTTCAGCTTAGTGTGCCTTTCCTGTTTAAACAATTTCCCCTTTCCCTTCCCTACTTTAGGGGAGAGGTGTAGCTCTCGTAATCTAGATATGAGGATAGAGTGGTTAAGCGTATCAAAGGCTTTAGACAGGTCTATAAATATAGCACCTGTCACCAACCCTCAATCCAAGCTATCATGAATGTCCCCCACAACCTTAGCTAAAGCAGTCTGAGTACTATGGCGGGTTCTGAATCCAGATTGTCTACAATTTAGTCTATTCCCAGATTCCAAAAATTGAGATAACTGACAAAATACCAGACACTCAAAAATTTTTGAAACCTGGGGTAAGAGAGAAATTGGTCGATAATTTCCAATATCTGTTTTCAGACCTGACTTATGTATAGGGATCACCTTAGCTATTTTCCAAAGTTCAGGGTACTCTGCAGTTTGAAGGGAAAAATTAAATATGTATGAAAGGGGAAAAGCAATAGCTGGAGCTGCATATCGAAGCAGTTGTGATGGTATTCCATCAGGTCCTATAGATTTTTTTTGTCCAGTTTTAGGAGTTCAGTTTGAACATCCTCCACTGAAACATTTGTAAACTTGAATTTGGGGTCATCTCTTAGAGACCCTAACTCTTCAAAAGAGTGAACCTGTTTTTGTGGAGGTGTTTGTATTTGAGTACTTTTATTCCCAAGGGTTCCAGATTCAAGAAAAAAAACATTGAAAGCTTCAGCCACAATGTGGCTTGAATAAATGTACTGATCATTAATCAAAAAATTACCATCATACTTGGCTCTTTGACCAACAATTAACCCAGATATTACACTTCAAAAGGCACCCCTATTTACTTTATCATCTGTAGCTAATGTTTTCTTGAAATACTCTTGTTTGGTTTCCCTAACTGCCTTGCTATACATGTTATGTATTTGTCTATAGG
Source organism: Neoceratodus forsteri (assembly GCA_016271365.2). Classification (NCBI taxonomy): domain Eukaryota; kingdom Metazoa; phylum Chordata; order Ceratodontiformes; family Ceratodontidae; genus Neoceratodus; species Neoceratodus forsteri. The sequence continues at coordinate 1,544,869,404 of CM057452.1, read as the reverse complement.
CCAGCTGCTTTGTTTCATTAGGTATTTTCTTTGCTGTGTTCCACCATTTATTCCCCTGCCATTTTAGTTTATGCAGGTTTGAATTGTACCATTTTAGACTAGCAGCGTTTACTTTTCTCCTTATAACAGGTACATGACAATTACAGGCCCGCATAAACTCCTGCAAGAAATAGCTCCAAGCATCTGAGGCACTAGGAATAAGATATAATCTATTCCAATCAATGGCTTCTGCATCTAACATAAAATTAGTCTAGTCAACTCCCCTAAAATTTCTCAGATATATAGCTAACTTGGGATTCGACCAGCTACTCTTGCTTTTTTTCAAATTATAAAAATAATTTGGTGATCAGAAAAGGTATCTGGTAAGACCCCACTAGTTAATTAAGAATTTGGACTATTTGTAAAAATAAGGTCCAGAGTGGTAGATTTCAGGGGGTCTTTATTATTTAACCTTGTAGGTCCCTGAATTAACTGGCTCAGACCTATATATCAATTTAAAGATCCAATAAACTATGTGGGTCATTAACAGCTGTCCAATTCACATTAAAGTCCCCTAAAAGGAGAATTTCATGTGAATTTTCATATGTCTGTAAGAAGATTTTGAGGGAATCAAACACATCTGGATTTATTTTAGGAGACTTATAAACACCACCTAAAAGCATAGGTTTACCATATGGAATTTTTAACTCCAACATTAAAGTTTCTAATCCTGTCTCAATATTGCCTGTTTGAAGTTTAGTAGACACCAGATTTGATTCAGTATAGCTCAAAATCCCACTGCCTTTTTTTCTTTTTTCTATAATTTCTATACATTTGATAATTATTCAGCTGAATTTGGGAATCCTCTATCCTGCTATGTAACCAGGTTTCAGTTATAACTATAACCTTTGACTGGTGCATAGTGACCCAGTCTTTAATTATGTCAATCTTTTTCCAAACACTCCAGGAGTTAAAGTGCACTATCCCAAAATCACTCTGAAAGGATAAGTTAGTATTAGGTGGTGTCGTGGTTATCAATGTTTATCAAGTTAGTGCCACCTGGATCTGGATTAGGATATATGTCCCCACATATCACCAGGAGCAAGACACTTAAAAACCTGATAACATCCAACACATAATATCTAATTTTCTTTCGTCTCCCAAGAGGTCCCAGGGCACAAGGAAACTTCAGAGTCATAATGTATTTACAATAATTTGTCCTAAATACAATTACATATTTAACCATGTCTCTAAATATGTTCCTTGACAGTGAACTGAAATTAGGGAATACTTCTGTATAGTAATGTCTGATGTTATAAGCAGTAGATGTTTCTTTACAATGTGAAAGAACAATCAGATGTTTTAAAGAAGACTGTAATTCCAAAGTGCCAGGCTGCAAAGATATAGTGAAGCAAAAACATATCACCATTAGTACCCTAGAACTATTCATTTCAGCAAAATTATCCAATAGATTAAGTTTGTTCAAGACTAAATTATTTTAAATGAGTTTTAAGTCAAATATATTAAAATGGCATATAATTCTTAAAAACAGAATAACTTAGCACAAAAAGTGCCTTATTCTTCACTTCTAAAATAAAAGTATGACTCAGATATATAATATATTATTTCTCCAATTTCTGCAATATAAGGCATGTTCTAATACTTTAGTGTAAGCCATTTAATTGCACACACACTTTACCTAAGTGTCGCAGAAAGAACAAATAAAAACACTCACCCCAAAAAGATTTCAATAAAGCAACAACACAAAATTCTTTCCCTAACAGCTTTTTTTAAATTTTTATTTTTGCCTAGAATGCTCACGCGCATGCTCGCGTGTAATGAGCAGTGTGGGCTTTTAAAACTGGAGCCCCTCCTCAGCACTAAAACGATTGGCTACCAAGATGTTATCAGCTCCGCATGCTGTTTTGTTAAAAATATATAAATGAAAGTCCTCACAAAGCATACAGGCAGTTCAGGCAAGATGAATTTCAGCCCCCGAGATCTTTCTGCAGCTGTATAACTGAGCTGGTGGTTAGAGCAAGCATTACGTGCAATGCTGTTGTCTGTGATTGTTGTGTAGTGAGCAGTGTGGGCTTATAAAACTGGAACCCCTCCTCAGCATTAAAACAATTGGCTACCAAGATGTTATCAGCTCCGCATGCTGTTCTGTTAAAAAAATATAAATGAAAGTCCTCACAAAGCATACAGGCAGTTCGAGCAAGATGAATTTCAGTCCCCGAGATCTTTCTGCAGCGTTATAACTGAGCTGGTGGTTAGAGCAAGCGTTAAGTGCAGCATTCTCCTCACTGGGGTGCCAGTTTAAAATACATTGTTTTATGGTGAATGTGGATGGTTTGTTCTCTTTGTGACAGTGTACCACTCCATTGCTTCTACTCTGGGATCCCTATGGAAACAATCTGTCACAATCCAACATCCCATTGGTTTATCACTGTAGATAGAGAGCAGATACCCACTGATTTACTAAAGTTGTGACCCAACTACAGTATGAATGACAAACTGTAATGCATCTACCCCTGTAGGTTACTGCATGTTACCTGAGGTTACTTTGAAACCTAAAGAGTTAATCAGTGGGCTCCTTCTGGGCATGTTGTCCTGGAATATTGGCAATGTGCTTCAGGGGCAATGCTAGAGTGACTGTGTCTGCGAAGGGTTGGGATGTGCAGTCAATCAAGAGTACAGCACAGTTGGGCACAGTGTGTGAGCTCTGAGTAAAGGATCACACTAGTTTGATTTCTCCACAGAGAGCTGCTAGATACTGCCCAGCTGACATGGGTGGCTGTCTCTCCAAATGTTTCCCCTCCCAAGGAGTGTTAGTTTACAATGAAGCTCTGAGGTTCAGAGATGGACTTTAGAATCAAGGTATGGAGAGTAACTGCAGGATGTAAGCCTACACTCCTTGAGGGGTGGTGCCAATAAGTAAGACTCATGATTTTAATTTGCCATAGAGCCCAGTGGCAGCTGTTATGCTACTATTACCAGCTAGTGATGCTCAAGTGTCACAGTTGATTGCCTTTGAGTGTAAGGTTCCCTACACTTTGTGCCTAGCATCGACCTTAGTGCCATCTGTCCTGTTATCTTTGATTATACCAAGAAATGAGATGTCATAATTTCTAATCAGGTTTTAATGAGTAAAGTTTTTTCATGTATTATATACATCAGTGTACTGGCATCTCATTTATGATCTCATTATCTGCTATCAATAACCAGCAGTACAGAACAATTACTCCATTAAGGATTTCAAAATGACAGTTCCCAATGCATACTGGTACTGCACCTTTATATGCTAAGTAATCCTTAGTGCAAAGTATTTTAACAAATAAAAGCAGGCCTTTGAAATACTGAAACATGAGTAACTATTTGTCAATCATATCTTCATCAGACATACAAGTGATGTACATTGATTTTATGGGACTAAAACTGTAGTGACTGATTTTGTAATTGTTAATTTATAATGTACTTTTTGCAACACTGACCTTATACTGTTACACACATTGAGCTTTATGTCTGAATGGATAACCGGAACTACTTGAATTATAGGCAGCATGTAGAGCTGAAGTCACGCACATCACAGGGCTCCATCAGATACCTGTAAGTTCACTAACAATCCTTCGCACTGCATTACCCTTCCAAGTCCTGACCATGTGAAAACACAAGCAGCTGCGCTGCCAGTCAGGGCTGGGTCAGCAGAGTATAGCATGAATTGAGTCATTCGCACTCTGTTGGCCCAGATTCGGAAGGGGGGATAGGTTACACTAGCCAGAGGGCTGCTAGAATGACTGTGCATCCCCCAACAAGTGTCAAGAAGCCCCAATCTGATCCTGCTTCTACAGATACCTAGCCCTCCTCATTGCTACAGGGGCTAAGGTGACCTGAGTCGACCAGGACCCTTGCTGGTGCAAGTTCTTAAAAAAAAAAATAAATAATTCAGCATCCATGACAATTAGGAGATGGCCATGATTACACGGACAGACATATCCTATGATCCCTTGCTCCTGCGGAACAGGGGATCCATTTTGTTACAGGGTTAGGCTTCCTATTGGAAGTCCATTGTCCTTCTGGCTGGCTGGCCTCTCTCCTTGCACAGAGATCTGCGCCTGCACATTTTTCCTGCCAGTGATAATGCCTGCAGGTATTTGCTTGGGTCCAGTGCACAGTGCAAAACTGTTTGGCTCAGTATGTGTTTTTTTCTGCTATGTACTAAGCTAGATAGTGCATAGTGTCCATCAATTCTGTGCTGTAATCACAGGGGCACTGGAAAAAGCACTGTATGTACTGGCATTCCATATTTATTCTTTGCATTTCTTTCATTCATGGCTAACAACAATGTATTGCATTGCAGAATTCAGCAGTAATCAGGGTTTCAACTGGAACTGAACACACTGTATCATTTTAGCTAATTGCCACCAACACATACAGTGTCAGTCAACAAGATGAAACACTTAGTAACACCATACAAGTGAAATAAATTACTTGTCGAACTGTAGAAGCTTTTTGGTGATTTCAGTTGTGATTTTTCATCTAAATACATAAACACTCAGCAAAAATATGATTTGGTGAGTCTCAACTTGCACACTAAGTAATGAGCATTCAGGTCAAATATAGTTCTAAACAAAAGACGGAATCAAGTCGGCAATTGCCTGCCAGATCAGTTCAGCAGCACACACTCTCTCTGTAATACACAGACAAAAGACACTTATCTGGGAACTGTTTCCTGTGGAACTAAATAGGTGAGCAAAAATAGCCTACCAATTTTAGCACAAATGGTCCTTTCTAGCACTGATTTTAGTTGTAACCTGCTTGGATCCATGAGACTACAAAATGAAATATGTTGCAAAACTTTATTACATCCCTGATCAATCGCGTCTGTGTATTATAAGGGGAATAGGTGCTGCTGGATTCATCGGGTTGGCAACAGTGGACTCAGTTTCCTACTTGTGTATCTGTTTAACCACCGTCAGCTTGCACTACAGCTCAGACACTAGGGAACAGTGACTAGTAATGGCTAATTTATTTTGCGTCACTGATGTTACTGTGGTGCTTACTTATTTAATCTCCTGGTTTAGTGCCCCCTAAGATCTGCATATCCCCCTAGTGGAATGTAAAAGTCAGAGTGCATGACAGCACAAGGATCTTCTTTCCACATTAAAGGCTGGGGGATAAATGCTGGACTAAATACACATCCTCATCTCTTCCAGCTGACTAGATTGATTACAGGACTCAGAAAAATGTCTGTCAAAAGGCTATCCATCTTGTAAACAGCACCTATTGTAAAAAGCTGCAGCAGAATAGTGCAGGTGGCTCTCACAGGGTCTAAGGCAATATTACAGGCTTTATGGGGGGTATTACCTGCTCCATCAATGGAATCATGTTTGTTTGCATAAACTGTAATGACTCAAAGATGATTGCTAATGTCTCTAATAACCATTTTTCAGATCTAAGTATACCTGCCTTACATCTGACTTATCGTCACAAACTTTCATTCGCAGCATACTAAACTGGACACTTCTTTCCTGTCCCTCTACCCTTTTCCCTCATTTGTATTTGTATGCTGTTACTTCCCGGGAATTGTGAATCTGCTAAATACCATTTCTGTTTGTAGCAGTGCTGACTTCGATGGACATGAGCCAAGACTACTCAAGATAGCAGCCAGCTGTTTGGCCTCCCCCTTTGACAAGAATTTATAACCCATCCCTGGCATCTTGATTAGTGCTGGCTATCTGAAAAAGGGCTGAGATTATTCCAGTTTTCAAAAGGGGCTATACGTTAGTGTACAGTTATCATTCTTTGGCTATCCTGTCTGTACTAAACAAGATTTGAAAGAGAGTACAGAAACACAGTAGACTGCTCCATGGGGGAAAAACACAATGCCACAGTTGAACCAATACTGTGGAAAACAACACAACTGCACATGGCCCCTGTGCACCATTGGACATAGGTTATGTGCAAAAAGTGTGTAACCCGCCCATGCAACACTGCACCTGCGGACAGGTGTGCGCTTACCACTATTCACTACTGGCCACCACCTGTCCTCAGCCCCACCCCCCGGCATGCAGGACTCCACAGGGCAGCCGGGGTGGTGGAGTCACTGTCCCGGGTGGGCATCAAATGGGATGCCCATGCCGGGGCCCAAAGTGGATCCCTTGTGCCCATGCCCCAGTAGCCAACCAGCAGTTGGTGTCTCCACCTACACACTCACAGGCACCCCACACTGCAAGCAAGACCCCACCCAGTACCCTGCTGCATCCGTATAATTCGGTGGCCCCCTCCCATCCACGGCACTGACCCCCCCATGGCAGCATACCTGCCCAGTGGTGCCACAGGAATGGACGGCCAGTGGCACTGCCTGCACCACAAACCCTCGGCTGCCGGTAATCTTACTGCTGCTGGGAGCTGCCCCAGCCCTCCTTGGCTACCTAGTGGGCTGGGGGCAGCATGGAGAGTTGTATCCTGGTACCGTCGTGTCTGGTGGGTGGAGTCCAATGGGGCATGCAGTTGGTTATGGCATGGTCCTGGCTGCCATACCTGAGCCCATCTCCACACCCATATGGCCAGCACTACATGGTTCAGTGCATACTGTGTAGTGCTGGCATATCCCTGGAACGCCACTAGCACATTGCAGTCCATGTGGCTGGGGGGAGTGGCTGATTGCAGACTGCACAGCCGAGGGAGTGGCTGCATACCTGCCTGGCACCCCCTTCATGAATGCCGCACAGGGTCTGTGGGACCCCACTCCACGGCACTCAGGTGTATCGATGCCAGAGCACCTGGCTATAGACCACCAGCCCAGAAGGAAGAAACAGATAGGAGCTGATGCTAGCCATCTAAAGGATGACAGACAAGAGTGAGGTAGTACTGGTTGGAGACTTCAATATTCCAGATGTGGACTGGAGCATCCCAGCAGCAGCATCAACTAGGAGCAGATTTATCCTGGACTCTCTTCAGGGTGCCTTCCTCAAGCAACTGGTCATGGAACCAACTCGGCAGAAGGCAATACTGGACCTTGTGCTCACAAACAGGGACAGTGTGATGGGGTAACAGTGGGGGGAGCACCTGGGGAACAGTGACCACCAGTCATTGTGGTTTGAAATCACAGAAAGAGCAGAACCAAACCACACAAAAACACATATCCTGGATTTTAGGGGGGCAGACTTTGGGAAAATAGGGAGATACTCGAAAGAGGCATTAAGGGGAATGGGACAGGAATCAGGGGTTGAGGAACAGTGGGCAGTGTTTAAAATGGGGATTACAAGAACAACAGAATTATGCATTAAGCAGGTTAGCAAGAGGAAAAGGAAGAGGAGACCATTATGGTTTTCCAGAGAGGTAGCAAAGAAAGTGAAAGCCCAAAAGATTGCATTCAGGCAATACAAAAAGACACAGGCAGAAGGGGATAGGGAGAAGTACCAGGAGAAGCAAAGAGAGGCAGGGAGATCAGTAAGGGAAGCCAAAGCTCAGACAAAAGAACACATTGCAAAATCAGTGGGTAGAGGGGACAAAACCTTTACAGGTACATAAGTGAAAAAGAAAGACAAAGGGAGGGATAGTGAGATTGAAGGGGAGGATGGGACTGCATGGAGGATGACAACAGTAAAGCTGACATATTGAACAGGTATTTCTGCTCAGTCTTTACTGAGGAAGAGGAGGGTAATGGGTCTGAAGGAGTACAATGTGAGATGGTGCAGAAATGGACATAAGTCCCTTTACATGAGAAAGGGTCCGAAGGAACTGGAAGTAATAAGAGTTGATAAAGCAGTGGGGCCAGATGGGGTGCACCCAGGGTCCTTAAAGAACTAAGAGAGGTTGTGGCTGAACCTCTGGCTATCCTGTTTAGCCGATCACTGGAAACAGGGAGGTACCCAAAGACTGGAGGACAGCAGATGTAGTCCCCTTATACAAAAGTGGGAACAAAGAGGAAGCAGGGAACTACAGACCAGTCAGCCTCACCTGTAGTGGGAAGATCATGGAAGCACTACTGAAGGAGAGATTGGTGGACATCTGGTTGTCAATGGACTACAGGACCCAAGGCAGCATGGTTTCACCAGGGGGAGGTCATGTCAGACCAACCTCGTTGAATTTTATGACTGGGTGACTAGGGAGATGGATCAGGGGAGGGCAGTGGACACGGCCTATCTGGACTTCAGCAAGGCCTTTGACGCTGTGCCACATAGAAGACTACTACACAAACTGTGGAATATGGGTGTGGGCAGGACAGTAGTGTGGTGGGTAGGTAACTGGCTGGGTGGCAGGACACAGAGGGTGGTGGTAAATGGCTGTCACTCCACAGAGGGAAGAGTGGCCAGTGGGGTACCACAGGGATCAGTGCTGGGACCGGTCCTATTCAACATCTTCATCAGTGACATTGCGCAGGACCTAGAAGGCAGAATTTCACTGTTCACTGATGACACAAAGCTCTGTAACAGAGTAGACACACCAGAGGGTGTAGACAGAATGAGAAGGACCTGCAGAAACTTGAAGAATGGTCAGGGGTTTCAGTTGAAATTCAATGCAAAGAAGTGCAAGATAATGCATATGGGGCACAAAACCCTGGCACAATATATCAGTTGGGGGTGAGATATAGCATGCACCAAACAGGAAAGGGATATTGGGGTTATCATCTCTGATGACCTCAAGGTAGGAAACAGTGTGACAAGGCAGCAGGTAAAGCAAATAGGATGCTGGGATGTATAGGCAGGGGCATCACCAGCAGGAAAAGGAGGTCATAATTCCGCTATACAAGACACTAGTGAGGCCCCACCTGGAGTACAGTGTACAGTTCTGAGACCATACCTACGTAAGGACATAGACAGGGTAGAGAAGGTTCAGAGGAGGCAACAAAGATGGTGCATGGATTGCATCACAAGTCCCATGAAGACAGGTTGAAGGAACTGAACATGTACTCCTGGAGGAGAGGAGGAGAGGGATATGATAGAGACATACAAGTATCTCACAGGAGGAACAGGGCAGGAATACACTATTTTTAAGTGAAAAAGATGTACCAGGACTAGAGGGCATGGGATGAAGTTGGAGGGAGGACGATTCAGAGGAAACGTGAGGAAGAATTTCTTCACAGAACGGGTGGTGGACAAGTGGAACACCCTGCCAGAGGAAGTGGTGGGGGCTGAAACAATCATGGGATTTAAGAATGCATGGGATAGACATAAAGGAATTCTGGAGGTCAGGGGTAAGGGGCAACAGACTTCTAGGAAAACATAAACTGAACTTACAAGCTCAAATGGGCAGACTGGGTGGGCCATAGGCCCTTATCTGCCGACACTGTCTATGTATCTATGTATCTATGTACCTGATTTATGCTGTGCATTGGCATCATGCATAGAATAGAGATTAACTGGTTTATAACCACATCTTCTATTTTCAGCAATATAATGGGAAAGTGTACACAGTGATACACTCCCTCCGCCCGTGTTAATTTAGCCAGGGTCAGTCTGAACTTTTCCTCATTTTATCAAAATCTGTGTGTCTGAAGTCCAAGTCTTTAGTTTTAGTGAGCTTGATTCCTTTTTCTGTTTTAATCTGGAACCACATCATCTGGTGGTGGTTTGATCCTAGGTTGCTCCCAACTTCTACCCTTGATATGATGTCACCATTAGTGAGCAACAGGTAAAGGATGGCTTCCCCCCTTGTGGGTTCCTTGACAAGCTGTCTTTGGCCCGATAAATGCAGAGTGTCAAGGAATTCTTTGCTTCTTGTTATAGCTGTGGAATGTTTTCCCCAATATATGCCTAGTAAATTGAAGTCACCCACCAATACTACATCCCCTTAATACTCACATTATAAATGGATTCTAGTATCTCTTTGTCCCCCTTCAAGCTGATTGCTGGGGATCTGTACAATACTCCTACTCTAGTAACTGCACCTGTTCCAGCTTTGAGAGTAACCCAAAGAACCTCAGCATCAGTGTGAGCGTCCTGGGCCATGGTTGCTTTTATTCCCTCCCTAACATACATTGCCACCCCCTTTTATGCCAGGTCTGTCCACTCAAAAAAGGCGGTGCCCTGGAATAGCTACCTCTCACTCATGGTTGTCCTTAAACCATGTCTCCATTATGGTAACTCAGTCCGGATCAGCCTGTGCAACAATATCTGTATGGTCAGCCATTTTATTTGCCAGGCTGTATGTGTTTGTGTACATGGCTCTCCAGGCTTGGTTTTCCACCTTTTTGGGTCCCTGTTGAAATATTGAGCCTTTTTCAGAATTGTTCCCTGAATGCAACCTAACCCATTTTTTGCTCTGTTCTTTGTTTGTCCCCTCTGATGGGACGAATTTATAGGAAGGGGTAGTGATTTCTGTTTGTGTTTCTACCTTCTCTCCTGTGCCTAGTTTAAACAGTCCACAAAGACGTTGAATTTCTGCCCTAGAGCTCTAACATCTTCCTTGGTCAAGTACAGGCCATCGTAACAGAAGAGACTTCTGTCCCAGAAGTCCCTCCATTTCTCAATGAAGAGGTATCCTTTTTCCATGCACAAGTTTTGGAGCCAAACATTCAGCTCCCTTATTTCCTCCTTGCGGATTTCCTGTGTGCTGCCTCCTCTGTTCCATACTAGTACAGTAGGACATCTGAGAAGGCTATGATTGGTGATTGTGATGATAATTTTTCCTCTAGATGCGATAAATGATTTTTGGTCTCCTCAATTGACTGGTTTTCCAGGTCATTTGTGCCTAGGTGGATGAAAACGCCAGCACACTTTCCTTCTCTGTATATGAGATGGTCAATACAGTCAGTATTCCGCTTTGCAGATGCCTCGGCTAGGCACCTGGTAGTTACTTGAGTATCAGGGTGCTGAGTTAGGTGGGATTCCACTCCACGAATCATGGAATCTCTGGCGATAACAATTTTCCTATTTTCTCTAATGTTTTGCTCCTTTGGGGTGCTGCCAGTGCTTACTTTTTGTTTTGGACTTGTACGTTGGTTAACTGGACTAGTACGTTGGTTAACTGGACTAGGTTTGCCCTCTTGTTAATTGCACCGGCCAAGGGTGCAAATGTGGACAAAAGGAATAGTATATATATTTTTTGTTTGTTTTGTTTTGAGTTTCCTCCTCTCCTTTGGCAGGAACAGTGGGTGGAAGGAGAAGAAAGAAAAGTTAGGTGCCCTTAGCGAGGAGAAATAAAAAACATTTTTTTTTAAAGGGGAACTGTCATCAACAGGATTTCTTGATGTCTGAAAGCCCATAACAAGCTAATTTGATTGAGCTATTGTGTTGATCTGTGAGTCTTTGCAGTCCAGAGTTATTCATATGTAAATCACCCTGTAATTAAGGGCTGGTGGCAGCCATATGTTTTGGGATCCTGACAGGAAATGGTGTCACTAAGAGTCTAGGTGCTCCTTTGACTGTATTTAATCCAACAGGTTAAATAGGAAATAGACTGTTTTATTAAGTGTGTTTTAAGGTGTTATTACAACACTTCCTACATCTATAATAATTGTTTTGTACGTGCATTGAAACTAGTGAGTTATCACCTTTACATTTCAAACTCTTAGTAAAAAAAATTCCATCTTCAGAATTGCTTTACTTGGCTATACTGCCAGTGCCAGCTGATCATCAAAAACCACACATCTCAACGCTGGCTGTGTGTGCCAACAGGTATTGGGGCCCCATATCAGGATTTCTAAACCCTGGCTGTGTTCATGTCAGTACAGGTCTGTAGCTCAGTGCCCTTAACCACTGTGTTACACTGCCTCCTAATAATCCAATAGAATTCTGGCATTGTTATGGTAGAAAATCCCATTCCATCCAAAGTATTTCAGTAAGAAACTGTTATAATTTTAACTTCAACAAAAGAAGTAAAATACTCTTCAATAGCGGCCGGCCCGATGGTGCAGAGGGCTGAAGTACTGGAGCCTTGCCTCCTACTACACTGGCGACCCAGGTTCAGGAATGACCTCAGTCACCGGGGAGACATCTTGCGGGGGGGGTGTTGGAGAGGGATTGAGCTGTGGCTCTCCTCTCCAAAAGGGTGGATGCCCACTCCGCTGTAGTCCCGCTCCCACTGGGAGGAGGTCCAATGAGCTGCACAGGTGGTTGGAGTGGTGACACATGTCTGGGGAGGGACACAGGGCAGATGGGGCCACTGGACCTTGGTGTGCACATACGCACACATGTATGCCATGACCGGGCCGGGGGGGGGAGAGAAGGTGAGAAAAAAACCTGAAAAATACCATAAATTACAAATGAAAAAAAAAATACTCTTTAATTAATGGTGATCACTTTTTACATACAGATAAAGACACATTTATCTCCGGTTATAACCTCCCGATTGATATTTGCAGTTACAACCAGGAGGTTGTAATCAACACCTGTAAATCAAGCATCACCACAGAAAGCTAACTGCTGCGCAGTTTCACTGTGAGCAGGCTGAACATCTTGCCCAGCATGGCGGCTCCATTACTGAGCACCGGTACCAGCACTCAAGCTTTGCCACACACTGTTAAGACAAGTAAGATTTTAAATATTTTTCAATATCTATCTAGTTGATCCTGCCTTGAAAATGAAAAAAAAATCAATCTGATTGATCCTGCCACTCATACCCTTCAAGCGGGTCTTACACTATGCAGCAATGCTGATGGACAGCGACTTTCCAGAATGTCATTACCACTGTAATGTAAAGAAAATAAAAAAACAAAAGGGAGAGACAGGCTGTGTGTGTGTGTTTGTTTGTGCGTGTCTCTGTCTCTGTCTCTGGCAGAAGTGCTACACTAACTGAACTGTGCTGAAAAGGAAAAAATATCACCATTAATAAAATAAAATAATGTGTGCTTGTGTGTGTGTAAAAACCAGAATTTTACACACACACATGGTTTGTGATGCTTTTATAAACCAATCAGGGTTTATGCTGCATCCCACACCTTGGGTTTGGGTAACATTTTAGTTGCACCCACCCACCCCTACATTATTCTATATTTTAATAATGCCATTTCAGGTTGTGCATGTTTTAACAATGTTGTCCATCTACTGTATGTGTTTTTGCCATTAATATACAAGTAATTGTGTCCTATTTTTTTTCTTTTTAAGTCAAATATGGATAGAAAGAGTATATTTTCAGAATCTTAACACATGCTCAAAACCCATTTTAATTGATGAATGAAGCTTGTTCACAGCTGTACTGCCAGCTGATAATTAAAAGGTACACATTTCAAGGCTGACCCCATGATGCCAGGCCAGTAGATACGTAGCCACATTTGCATCTTGTAGACCTGAGCTCACACCTGAAATTGTAAGAGACAAGATTGCAAGAGAGAGAATGGAAAAAGACCGAAGTTGGAGTTGTGGCAGTCCCAGAAATCTGCACTGACACGAACACAGCCAGGGTATAGAAATCCTAATATGGGGGCCCAATGCCTTTTGGCACCACAGAGCCATCCTTGAGATGTGTAGTTTTTGATGATCAGCTGGCACTGACAGTATAGCTTAGAGATTAAAGCAATTCTGAATGTGGATTATTTTAACTAACAGTTTGAAATGTAAAGGTGATAACTCACTGGTTTCAATGCACATACAAAACAATTATTACAGAGGTAGAAAGTGTTGTAATAACACCTTAAAACACACTTAATAAAACAGATGATTTCCTATTAAACCTGTTGGATTAAACACAGTCAAAAGAGGACCTAGACCGTCGGTGACATCATTTCCTGTCAGGAGCCCAAAACATATGGCTGCCACCAGCCCATAATTACAGGGTGATTTACATATGAATAACTCTGGACTACAAAGATTCACAGATCGACACAACAGCTCAATCAAATTAGCTTTTCTTGGACTTTCAGACATTAATAAATCCTGTTGATCACAGTTCTCCTTTAAATAGACCCTCTATCTGCCCTGGGGCAGGAAGTGTTGGTGATGGATAGGTATGGTACTGTGAAATCACGAATGCCATAGGAAGGTGCTGTGCCCGAGAGAGTAACCTCCTTTTTTTTGTTTTTGTTTTGTCCCTGTAAAGATGTTTTTGTTGTATGAGGCTGGAACCATGGATAGGTGGAATGAAATTAAGATGCACCCGAGAGAAGGATTGAAGGGAAATTATAGCATTTTATGAGGAGGGAATAGAGATGCTACAAGTTCCCCTGCCTGTCGTGGAGCTGGGCGGTTCCAGTAGTGTATATCAGGAGATGGCTCAGGGAAGGGTGGGATTAGGTGGAGGGAGGATCGGCAATTCCGTGCTTCCCCACCTACGGGAAAAAAAACAGTTAGCCTGCGATGCTCCTCAAAAATGCCACTAATACGAAGGTTCTTAATCTTTTTCCTTGCTCTGATAATGTTGTTCCTAGCTGTGTCCTTACAAGCAAACCTAGAAGTAAAGAGCTCAGGTGAAGCTAGGTGCCTTTGCCAGCAAACCTAATCTTGCCTATTCCTTTTTATTCCATTTTAGATCACCCTTTTTTCCAGTCTAGTAAAAGCCTCTCTTTACCTCTTAGCTTCATAATTTTGAGATTAGAAATAATAGAATGAGACCTCCTTTTGAAATGTCAATCCCCAGGTTTTCAGCATTAGTCTCAGCTTTTTTGAACACACATCAATTAACATTGCTTTTCTTGTGACTGTGGTAAACTAGTATGCAACAGACTCTGCTCCCTGATCTTAAGGGACAATTGGTGTTCAAAGATAGCTGTAAATACTAATAAAAACCTGGGGCCTACCATATTAAAAGGAACAATTCTTTTTAATTACTTCAAATCATAAAACAAATGCTAGCACAGACTCAACCATGGGTCATACGTGTAAAAGGGATTGTATCCCAGTGTGCTTACCCGTATACAAATAAAAATCAAATCAAATCAACCTGTGGAATAAAGAGCATTTTACAAGACAAGAGAAAAGGGGCGATCTAAACTGGGACAAAAGTTATAAGTTCAAAATACTCACTATAATGTGCACTCATGCTTTTGGTGCAGTACATTGTCAGGCTTGATTGGGCCTCCCCTGGAACTGGGTGGGGCCTCCCAAGGGAGGCTAGCCTCACCATTTGAGAAACCCGGATCTAGTGGAATTTTCAATCCTTTGCATCAAATTGATACTCACTAGACAAACTTTCTCTGATCCATCCTGTTTCATATCTGAGCACACCTAACATGCAGCTCACGGCTGAGCTTTGCAGCAAGCTGCCCTAAAATGGGCTGACTGGTGCAGCTGTGCTTTAGATTATAAAATTGGGTACATTTGCGGCATTCAACCATGGCCAAGCTATGCCAATCTAAGGGTTTGACACAGGGCTTGAGGCAAATGCTGCATCACCCTTTGAACATCCAGCCCGGGTCTCCAGATGCCCTTTGTTACATGTACTTGGCAAAATAAGTCAGTCTCTTTAAGCTTACTGTAGTATACCTGTTAGGGTTGAAGCACAGATCAGTTGCCAATAAATACACTAGTAAAAACTTCAAACTATTTATAAGATAGTGAACAATGAATAGTTAAACATAAATTTCAGCAATAATTTAAAATATTCATGGAATTGTTTCACAGAAGAGATAAGTTTTTAGAGAGGTCTTAAAGGTCCCTAACACAAATCTAATGTGTTATGGCAAAGCATTCCATAGGATAGGTGCTGCAACACAAAGTGCTCTGTCCCCAGATTGTCACAGCCTGGATGAAGGGATAGACAGCAGGCCTGCATCAGCAGAGCAGAGGGAGTGAGTTGAGTGATATGAAACTAGGAGGTCTTTTAAGTGGTCTAGTCCCAAACCATGTAGGACCTTCAGTAGTAGTGCCACCTTGTAGGCAGCCAGTGTAGAGCATGCAGAACCAGCATGATGTGATCATTATGAGAGGAGCCTACAATCAGCTGGGCTGCAGCATTTGGGATTTGCTGCATGCACTGCAGCAACCTTCCAGATAACCCTAGGTGGAAAGCATTGCAATACTTGAGTCTAGAGGTGACAAAGGCACCAATTATCATAGCCAGGTCAGCAGGGACTAGATGTGGCTCAATCCTGATGATATTACTGAGATGGCAAAAGCCAGTCTTGATCACAGCCGACAAGCTTACAGTTCAGGATGTACCCAAGATTCTTAACCATATCTACAGCTCTGTGTGGTTGATGGCCTAATAATGAAAGTACTGTCAGTCCACTTGTCATCACTGAGCCCTGCCTGCTCAGCTTGACAGTCATGATCTCTATCTTACCCAGGTTGAGACATAGCCAATTTGAGGCTATCCAGTTGTTTATTTCTGCCAAACACCTCTGCAGTACAGAAGCCACATTACATCCACCAGAACTGCCAGGCAGGTAAAGCCGAGTATCATCTGCATAGCAGTGAAACAATACCGTACCATCTAATGATCTCACCCAGTGACAGCATATACACTGAAAACAACACAGGAGCAAGAACTGAGCCTTGAGGAAGGCCACAGGAGAGCGCCGAGGCCCCATAAATAAAACTTCCAGGAGCCACCTGCTAAATTCTCCCAGTTATGTAGGACTCAAACCAGCTCAGTACAGTGCCGGTGAGCCCCACATAATTCCTCAAGTGATGAAAAAGCACACCATGGTCAACAGTATCTAAGGTTCAAGAGCGGTCTAACAGGACCAAGATGGTACTAAGCCCTTGATTCCTTGCCATGAGGAGATCATTTGCCCTCTGAAGAGAGCAGCCTCAGTGATGTGGCAAGACTAAAAACCTGACTGGAAAGGTTCTCCAGGCATTCAACAAGTTGCTCAGCCACCACCTTCTCTATAACCTTGTCCAGAAAGGGGTGATTACAAACAGGACTGTAATTCCCCATCACATCAGGGTCCAAGGAAGGTTTTTAAAGCAAGCATCTCACCACTGTCCATTTAAGAGCTGACAGGAAAACACCCTCCCTAGAGGAACACCCAACAGCTTAGGAAATAACTGGACCCGAAATCTTCTGGCAGTCTAGTAGTAGCCAGGTAGTACCAGAAACCAGAAAGCAGCTGGTGGGATGCAAACCTGTGATCACCCTCAGCACCTCTTCCTCCAAAACTGGTCAGGCAGACAAATTGACAATGCCATCCAAGTTCTGACCATCACCGGCTCATGACAGATCACTTGAGTAGATACCTGATCTAATGGAGGACACCTTGTCAGTGAAGAAATCTCTAAACTGATAAAAAAAATTCAAGCTGGCCGCAGGCAGGATGAGTTTAATAACTTATCCAGGCTGTGAAAGAGTTGAGCTGGATGATTTTTACCTGCAAAAGAGGAGAGGTGTTTGTCTTGGTAATAGCAGCATGGTCTCGAGGGTACCATCACTGGGGCTGAGGACCTGACTGACCACTGACACTGTAATTGTGTTGATTGGAGGGACCAGCAGTGGGATTGGGCACCCGACTGCCAGTATAAGTAGTGTAGGAAGGGGCAGTGACAAAATGCATTTTTTCATTCATAATTGACTTGGAAGTCAATCATGAATGAAAAATAGACAGTGGTACTAGGGACGTGGATATGGTGTACTTATCCACACTTCTGGCAGGATTCCTTTCCCTTTAAGAACTGGCTGGAAGGTTTTCAAAATGGCTCCTCCCAGGTGGTAACTCCCTCGGCACCACCTCATGACGTCAGATCTTCCTTTCCGCTGGAAGAAGGTTCTCTCCTTATCGCTCTGCATTGTGTAGGTCTTTTGCTTTCAAAAACAATGAAAAACTAGTGTCTTCAAGTTGGTTTTTTGAATTTATTTGAAACTCTCATCAGCACGGACAACTCAAAGCTGGTGCCCGGTTTCAAACGATGCGACTGCGGGCAGAAGATGTGCCAGACAGACCCCCACACCTTATGCATCTACTGCCTAGGCCACGAACACGATCCCTGAGCTCGTGGCCTTTGCCGCACCCTGCATCCTACTACTTTGGAGGACCAGCACACTGGATTCCTTCTCGGGTGCCCAAATGAACGGGACTCTCCTGTTTGCTCAAAAGATGCCAACTGAGCGGTCTCCATGGCTGCGGGGTCTGCTGAACAACACCTGGCCTTCGAGGAAGTGGTGGCTCATGCAATGGAGCATGCCTCTTCAGCTTTGGCTTTTGTGCCACTTTCATTTGGCACCACCTTTAATGGGGCATTTCGGGATTTATGCAAGTCAGTACCCACTCTTGGGCAGGGTCCCTCTAAGGGTACCAAGTCCTCTAAGTCATCGAAAAAGGAGACTAAGGAACAGTCTTGTCAATGATCATGGGATTGTGAGCACTCCCTGGCCTCGGATTCCCATGCTTCCTTGGAGTTTTTGACTTTGCTTGATACTTTGGTCCAGGCCACTGGCTCCACTGTCTCCCTGTTGGGCCCATCAGCCAAGACTCATGTCAACCAACCTATTGAGATTTTTTCTCAAGCCGGTCAAAGCGTTGTCACAGGATGAGGTTGATACTTCACTCTCTAGGACTCCAGTCCTGCCTGTCATCTCTCAGAGAGGGTCGGACCAGCCTGCTGATCCACTCCCTATCCCTCAGGATCCTGTAACCTTTGGAGGTCCCTTGGCTTTTGCTGGTTTCCTCCCCTTCATGCCGTCAAGTTCCCCGATGGTCGAGGTCGAGATCCCGCAGCCTGGAGTTGAGCAGCCCTCGCCGACATCAGCGCTCTCGCTCTTGGCATTTAGGCAAGTGGCGCCACTGCTATTCCTCTTCTTATTCTTTCTCCACAGGTGAGGAGAGGCTCTGATGAAAGATGCATTGGTGTTATGAAGAGTTAATGTGGCAGCAGCTCATGCTCTCTGGGGTTAAGCCAATTCTGGCCCCCACCTGGGCTTTTCCGTGGCTCCCACTACTGAGGGCCCAGCCTGCCCTAGCTCAGCCAGTTCCAGCTCAACCTATTTTGGCCTTTCCACCCATCAGGGTGGAGCTGCCTCCTGAGCAACCAAAGGGTGGTCCGCCTCTTAAGGATGCCTGTACCACTCCTGGGCTTCCTCGTCGGCTGTCGGTCACCATTACTCCCAATAGGTATAGCAGAGTCAGTGGGGATTCAGGAGGGTGACCACATTTTGGCAAATCCTCAGAATCTGAGGGCTCCTCCCTGCATTCTCATCTGGTGGATGTTGAATCGGGGGAGGATTTGTCTATGGAGCATGGTCCTACTTCTTTTGGAGGCTTGCTCCATTTAATTTCAGAGTCTACCAGGATCCAGATGGCGCCTGTCCAAAAACAGGCCAAGTATCCCCTGACCAAAATTCTCAACTGAGGTAGCCCCCTGAGGGTTGCCTTCCCAGTCGCCAAGGCCATTCTTGGCCCCACTTTGGAGCTTTAGCAGCACCCTGCCTCCTGCCCTGCACTGTCAATTCATATGGCCTGAACATTTGTGGTCCCTGCGGGGTTCCTTGTCGGGTATCACAGAACATCCCTCAGCCAAGGGTCTGGTTGCTGACTCAGTCTTTTGAAGTACCGGCAATGTTGGGGACATGGACAAACCTCCAACAAAAAATTCAAGAAATTGGATCACATGGCCCAAAAGGTCTGTATGGCCTCTTCTTTCAGCCTTTGGCAGGCAAGTTCAACCCTTTTGATGGACCATTTCACCCACGCCTTACTCAGCACGCTTGATAAAATGCTTCCTCGGCTCCCGGCTGACTTACAGACCACAGTCAAGCAAGTCCAGGACCAGGGCTGAGCAATGGCCAAACAGCAGCTTCAGATGGCCAAAGACATCAGTGATTCCTATGCCTGGTCTGTGGCTGCCATGGTGGCTATGTGCTGCAGGGCTTGACTGTGGATTTCTATCTTTATGGCAGACACCCAGCACAAATTGGTGGATGTCCCCTTCTTGGACACTGACTTGTTCAGACCGGGGGTGGATGGACACCTCACTCAGACTGAAAAGTCCATTGCCACCTTGGACTATGTCACCTCCACCCAGAGGGATCCCAATGGCTCCAAGCTTCAGAGAAAGATGTCCTTTTGGACTCTTTCTGCCCCTGTGGCCAAGCCATCCCAGCCCCCAGCTGGGCAGCATGCACAGGCTTGTTGTCCTCGGCTGAAGTCAGTTGCTTTGGTTGTTTAGAAACCAGGTGGTCGAGGTCCCACTGCTTCCTCAGTAGGTCCCTTCTCAGCCTCTAAGTCTGTCCTGTGACAGGCTGGGGGGGTGCCTCCCTGATGCCCATCTTGTCTCCCCTGGGTTCTCCCATGGTGGGCCAGCTCCACCACTTTCTTTCCTCCTGGTCCGCTGTCACCATGGACAGGTGAGTCCTCGAAGTGGTCAGCCAGGGTCTGCCTCTAGAGTCTGAGGCTTACCTGCCTTGCTGAGTCCATGCCCCATGGGAGGACATGGTGTCCTCTGACATGTAAGCCCTTCAGGAAGACATTGCCCAGCTCCTCCAGAAGGAGGTAATGGCTCAAGTCCTGGACCCTCCAGTAAGCCCAGGATTTGTCTCCAGGTACTTCCTGGTCCCAGAGTGGATGGGAGGGGCTGGTGCCCCATCTTAGATCTGCATGGCCTGAACAAGTTCCTCCAGCTGTGCACATTCAGGATGCTCACTCTGTCTTAGATCATTCCACCCCTGGAGCAGAACATGTGGTTCTGCTACCTAGATCTTTGGGATGTGTTCTTTCACATTCCCATCCATCCATCCCACCGCCAGTTCCTTCAGTTCCAAGCAGAGAGGAAGCTCTACAAGTTCCAGGCCATGGCCTTTGGCCTCTCCTCAGCTCTCAGGGTCTTTTCCAAATGCATTGCAGTGGTGGCAGCCTACCTGATATGTTGAGGGGTCCGGATGTACCCCTCCCTGGATGACTGGCTGATAGCAGATCCCTCCAGGGAGGAGGTGGAGTGGTCCAGGGACCTGGCTCTCCAGACCTGCTTGCTCCTTGGCCTCCTTGTGAATGAGGTCTAGTCGGAGCTGATACCTTCACAGGTGATACACTTCATTGGGGCAGAGCTCTCAATTCCCAGTGGACTGGGTAGAGGTTTTCTCCTCTTTTGCCTGATCATTTCAGGTTGGGCAGTCATGCCCTGCTTGGGATTTCCTATGCGTCCTTGAATTCATGGTGGCATGCACCAGCATGATCTGCTGGGCCCGGTGGAGAATGCAGTCTCTGCAGTGGGAGCTATCCCATCAATGGTCTCAGTGCAAGGGCACTTTGACCAGCTGGTCACTGTGTCCCAGTTGATGGAGGATGCCTTCCAGTGATAGTTTGTCCCAGAACATCTGCAGGAAGGAATCCCATTTGTCCACCTGGAGTTGATGGTCACCATCATGACCAATGCCTCCCTGATGGGCTGAGGTGACCACCTGTGGGAGCACAGAGTCCATGGACTCTGGACTCCCTCTAAGAAGTCCTGATGCCATATTAACCTGCTGGAGCTTTGGGCAGTTTGGATGGTGCTGACAGCCTTTGTTCCATACATTTGGGGTCAGGTTTTTCAGGTCCAGATGGACACCACCACCACCACCTCCATGTACTACCTCAACAAACAGGGCAGAACATACTCCCTTCCTCTGTGCAAAGAAGCTCTCTGCATCTGAACCCTCATGATCAGCCTGAACGCCAGCCTCTTGGCCATCCATGTGGCTGGTGTATCCAATCGGCTGGCAGACACCCTCAGCCGGGTGGATGAGGCATCTCATGAGTGGTCTCTCCATCAGGAGGAAGTGTACAGTCTGTTCTCCCAGTGGGGCACCCCTCTGGTGGATCTGTTTGCCTCCAGGGAGAACACAAAGCTGAGGCTATATTGTGCCAGGCCCCCTCAGCAGGGAACGCTGCAGGTAGATGCTTTCTCAAGGCCCTGGACCCCTGGCCTCAAGTATGCCTTCCCTCCATTTCCGCTGATCAACAAAGTGCTGCTCAAAGCCAGGAGGGACAATACACAGATGATCCTGGTGATTCTGGACTGGCCCTGCCAGTTCTGGTACCCAGATCGCCTCAGCCTTAACTGCAGGCTCCCATGGCATCTTCCTCTACACCCGTACCTGCTCTCATGCAGTCAAGGGAAAGTATTCCATCCAGACCTTCAATCCATGCACCTGACAGCCTGGTTTCTAAGCGGCTAGAGTTCCATCCTTTGTGTCTCTCCAAAGATGTCCTCACCATGGTCGAGGCTTCTCGGGAGGAGTGGACCCGAAAATGCTATGACTTCAAGTGGAAGAGATTCTCCATTTGGTGCCAGGGCAAGGGGGTTGACCCCTTATCTTGCCCAGTGGCTAGCATTGTCAACTACCTTTGGTCCCTCTCCTAGTTGGGCCTTCAGTCAATGACCCTTAAGGTGCACTTGGCAGCCATCTCTGCATATCGGGCATGGGCTAGTATGCCATCCGTGGTGCAGGAGAAGGTGGTCTGGCACTTTTTTAAAGGCCTTGACCACATTTCCCTGCCAGTGCATGAACTACCACCACCTTGGGACTTGTTGCTGGTGTTGGCAAAGCTCATGGGCAAGCCATTTGAACCAATGCACAGGTGTGAAATGTCACATCTGTCATGGAAAACCACCTTCTTGGTGGCTATCACATCTGCCAGAAGGATCAGTGAGTTGCTGGTGCTCTTGGTGGAGTTTCCTTATTTGGTCTTCCACAGGGACAAGGTTTTCCTTCACCTCAGCCTGAAGTTCCTTCCATGGGTTGTGTCAGAGTTCCACCTTAACCAGGTGATGAATCTTCCAATGTTCTTCACTAACCACAAGTCAGATGCCAAGCACAGGCTCCATTCTTTGGACCTGTGGCGAGCGCTTGCCTATTATAAGGAGTGCATACTGGAGTTCAGGGAGAGGTTCACCAGCTATTTGTAAAGCCGCACCTGGCAGGCCGGCAGCTACGCATATGTTTTGCAGGTGGATTGTATCCTGCATTGACCTCTGCTATAGGTTGGTGGGTAGGGAGCCTCCCATAGGGCTAAGGACTCATTCCACCCATCGTACTACTGCCTCAGTGGCTGCTTCCAGGGATATTCCTATCCAGGAAATCTGCAGGGCTGCTACCTGGAAGTCCGTACACACCTTCATCTCCCATTACCACATCAACCTTGAGTCATGCTGGGATGCTGGTTATGGGTACTCGGTTCTCCAATCGCTCTTCCCTAACTGGGGGTACACCTTGCTTCCTTCTCCCAGAGAGCTGCTAGGAGTCTGCCAGAAGTGTGGATAAGTACACCACATCCACGTCCCTAGAAAAACAGGGTACTCACCTGTAACAGTAGTTCTAGGAGTGGTATATTGTGCACATCCACACAACCCAACCGACATCCGCTGGCAAGTGGCATACTGTATCTTGCTTCCAGTGGGTAAGATCTGACATCATGGGGTGGTGCTGAGGGAGTCACCACCTGGGTGGGTGGGAGAAGCCAGCTTGAAGACCTTCCGGACAGTTCTTATAGGGAAAGGAATCCTGCCAGAAGTGTGGATGTACACCATATACCACTCCTAGAACTACTGTTACAGGTGAGTAACCTTTTTTTTTGGCACCTGTGGCAGAAAAACATACTTTATTTTCATTTGTGATTGACTTGGAAGAAATGAAAATAAATGGTCATGTTTTTATCATACTGTATGTCATTTCATGGATGTGTTTTATTCATGCATGTGGGAGCTCCATGGTTTAAGCAAGTAATAATATCCAACAGGATGGGAAGTATTGGACTATACTGGACTGCCCCATGGGTGTAATGAGGCCTGACACAGCAGGTAGAGGACCTTATAGTCCCTGTAAGGCCTGGTGTAACTCAATACTGACCCCCGCTGAGGGTATTATTGTGCTTAGAAAATGAACTACATGTGGCATTTTTATATGGGCTTTAAAAAAATTTGAAAAAAAGTAAAAATGAAATTTAAGTACATTTTTTTTGTAAAGTAGTCCCTCTACTGGTATTCCTGCCTGTACAGGGCACTGCAGTGTTTGAAAATGGTTTTATTTTTTTAAACAGTTACCTCAGTGATTATCTTCCCCAGTTGTCTTCAACCTCCCCCATTTTGTTTTCTGTGTTTTGGCCCTCACCCCCTCAAGCCCTGTTACTTTCTGCTCCATTTTTACCATATTAATGAGGACTGTATCGAGATCGGGCAGGGTGGCTGACTGAAAAAGAGAGAGAGGGAGAGAGAAAGAGAGAGAAAGAATCACTAGGTTACTTTTTTTTGTTTTGTTTTAATATGGAAGCTTCTTTTTTTTCAATGACAAAAACAGCACACTGGAAGGGGGAGTGAATGGGACATTAGCTGTGGAAGAAACGGCTGGGTGGGAGACTACCACTGCAAGAGAAAGTGCCACATTGAATGTTCATGCTGTTTAAATTGCCAGTCGGGAGCACAGTGGCAAGCAGGGGGAAATTATCTGTACTGGGAGTGTACTAAAAGTAAAATTAACAGAAAATGCCATCTGTGTTGCCAGTGAGGTGAATTTAACCAATGGGGTTGAAAAATTGTTGTGGTGGCTACTGTTGGTTGGGGGGGGGGGTATGGAGATGAGTGGTGTTTCTTTGAGTTGGTCTCCCACTGATGGAGACTTGCTGCTAGCTTGTGGCATTTAAGCAAGTGGGTGACCAGCTGGATAAGGAGGGACTGAATAGCACTCAGAGCTAACAATGCTCTGTACCACTGGGAACTGGTAATGTTTTAAAAAAAGTCATTGTTTCTTTTCTGGGAATTAGTGGCACTTTGTTTTTACAGAAAGTAATTGGGAGAATTCTGCAGGGGGGCCTTGTCTCGCTTGGTAATTGAGAGAAAAAAAATGTTGGAAAAGGTGGGCAAAATGATATGGTCATGAGTTTTACAAGGCTAGAACTTGTTTTTTGCATGGTTCTACTGGTACTTAATGTACCCCTCTGCCATGGCTCTCAACCAGTGAGAGAACTCAAAATCTCCAGCTCATTTTCTAAAAATACATATAACATTTTAATCTGACTTTTCTGCATCACAAGACAAAAAGGCCCTGTTTTGGGCTAACTTGAGATTAATAGGACTGTACCTTTGTCACGGAAGTCATGGAACTCATAGATTCCATGATGTTTCCAATTTGTATTAAAACTCTTTTCTTATTCTTCCACTTACTCTCTTCACAGTTCTTGCTCTCGCTTTCTTAAATGAAATCTACTGCTGGCCAAGCTGCCTTCTCGTTGCACTTACCTAAACTTTGAATTTCTTTTCCCCCTTCCATTCATTCTGCATCTTCCTTTCCTGCTCTGAAATCTCTCCTCTGTAAGTTCTTTATTCAGTCCTACAGTTGCGTCTGATATTGGGGTGGACTTCTGTTGACCTGTAACTCACCCAACACTGACACCAGCACTGCCCTGTTCCTCTAGTATCAATCATTTTTCTCCCTGTTTCTTATTTTGTTGTGTTGCTTACTGTTTAATGTTCTTTTGGCCATTTCATGATTTACTGTATAGTAATTTACTGTTAGGCAATTTGTTCTTTAGAGTTATTGAATTGTATATTTTTGATACGGTCAAAAGAGTTTTTTTGAGCTGCACTGAGGAAACATAGTGCCACACAAGGACAAATACATGCACAATTGGAGGAATGGTAGGCACCTGCTAGATCGGAGACTAAGGAGCTTAATACTCAATATGTCCAGAGAGAGAAATAAGGCATTACCAACATTTAAAGTGCTGTTCCTTTATTCTCTGTACAAACAGTATAGAAGTAAGGTGTCCAACAATAGCTGTTGCCATATCTAACAACTCACGGCAGCAGAAAGGTGATTACAGCATCAAACCTCAGAACATAATGATCTCCTCACTCCTCCATTCATGGACATCAACCATCTGCCACATCACGCTTGATGCATTTGACATATGTGTGCTTTTTCAAAGGCTGATGTGGGCTTGCAAATAGGCATCTCTTAAAGGTACAGTGGAGTTCCCATGATGAAACCCCATTGTTAATTTCCGTAGTATGTTGCAGAGATTCTATTGAATAAAGCAATATATTGTATTAATGGTACTAGTCCTTTGTCATGCAGGAAACTGTGGCATTCACTTCATCCTGGCAGTGTCACATTTTCCTGAATGACAAAAGGGACTAATTGCCATTGAAATGATATTGCTTTATTCATTAGGTCTGCTGCAGCATTCTGCAGAGTGCTGCAAAATGCTGCAGAATTGCGTTTCATCATGGGGTCACCACTGTATATACCTAGAATAAATCCCCAAACTGCAATTCCAACATGTGCATAATAGTGCTTCAATGTTTTGGTGAATAGAGTATGGGGTTAGTAGTGCTTATGTAACTGTTGTTTACTTTGTGGCTTTTCTGTATTCCCGCCCTTGGTAGGTAAGCTGGGTAGTGAGTAGGGAATAGAAAGACCAGCACCAAGGGTGAGTAGAGTATTGGAGAAGGAGGAGGCAGGGGTGGATGGAGGGTGTTTTGCAACATGCTAAGCGGGGAACTGCCGTGGGAGGCTGGCCTTTACAGGGATGTGGGAGGAGCTATTCCCTCACATTGGAACATGGGCTTTAGCCTTCCCATTCAATGTTTTGGTGAGCAGAGTATGGGGTTAGTAGTGTTTATGTAACTGTAGTTTACTTTGTGGCTTTTCTCCATTCCCACCCCTGGTAGGTAATCCAGGTAGTGTGTAGGGAATAGAAAGCCCAAAAAGATTACCAATGGAAAGCTCAAAGATTACCTCCTCCAACTCACAGAGAGTGTGATCTGTAGCATGCAGGAGAGGAAAAAACCCCAGGTGGAGGAAACCTCTGAGGACCAATGGCTACTGACCCGCCCATCCTCCAGACAAACTAAGAGGAGATGAACCTAGATTCTAGCCACCATATACTAATTTGCGAGCAAGGTAAACTGATTGTAGAGATGACAGTCCATCTTCAGAGTCTGTTGGATGATGTGTTCAGGAAGGTTGATTCTGAGGTTGAAGAGGCAGGTCCAGTATGAAGAATTGTTTGGATCCCGAATATGGATTACGTCCAGCTGAAAAGGGGTGCACGTGTTCCAGGATTCCAGTGTGATATTGGGTGATATTCAACTGGGTATAAGTTAAAGTGAGCATGAAGTAATTAAATGAGCTGCCAGATTCTGAACTGTGGGAAGTATGGTGGGTCATGAAATCCTTAAAGTAATCTGTCAGACTTTGTAGAGGGTATGGGCAAGATGAAGTTATTGCTGTGGTTCCTTTGTAGAGTGGTAACTGGTTCTGATATTTGCATTGTTCTTGGAAGAGCTTAATCCCAATACTGATAAAGAAAATGATGGAATTGAAAAAGGCTAAACGGTGGAGCAATAGAGGCTTGACAGTTGGATTAGTGTCCCAAAGCTTGGAGTTCAGCGATGTTCAATATTTTACTATGAAGGCATCAGGAGTTGATCAAGTATGTACAAGATTTCGGACCACTGAAGGCTAGTATATGTTGTAGAGATAGCAAGCGGATATCAATGAGAATAACTGGAAGTTCAGTACAATGATTTTGAGGGTTGAATAGTTATTATTGTTATAATGAAACTTGCATAGGCTCATATTCAGAAAGGACTGCTAGTGCGAGATGGTGGATATGGTATTGCTGTGGCTTAATTGCCTGTGTCAGGAGCTTAAGTGGCAATGATGACTTTGCCTTGTTGGTAGATCCAATGTCTGACTGCTGTGGAGAGCCGAGAATGTTTCTTGTGTGAGTCTATAAACTGATGTTGCAAAAGGAAGCTGAGAGCTAGCACAGAATGCAGTGAGTGCCTAGCATGATTGGTCATGTGCAGGACTGTTGTGGGGCCTAACTGGGATCGAGAGGTGACCAGGTCAGTTGTGGATATGCAGATTGAGGAATCAATGGAAGCCTGCACGCAGTAGTGTTATTCGCTAGAGAGAGTATGGGAGGTAGATCCTAATGGACGAGCTAGAAAGACCACTGGATAGGTAGCTGACATGCTTTAGAGTAATATGATAAAGAGATGTAGGTAACTTTATGAATTATGGTGCAGTCCAGAGGCCAGGTGCTTGGATAGAGTAACTTTAGCAAGGTATCTAGGCACTGAATATCTAACAGTACATGTTCTGTGATAGTAGCTGGAGAAGGTCTTACGAACATCCCATGGCTTATTGAGGGAATACAAATTGAATAACCTGGTCAGAGTCAGCTCCTTTAGGAGAAGACTGTTAAGAAAAGGTATACTGGATGATGCCAGTACAGCTGTGAGGTTTCCTGTGGTTCCTGTTATCCTTAATGGTGATGGTTATTATGGAGTTGGTACATCTTGGAAAGAATGAGGGATACGTTTCCAAGTAAGAAGATGGGGGTGAAGTCGACTCCACTAAATCATGGATCCTATGAAGACATTGGAAGGTAATGATGTTCATACTGTTTGAATTAATAGACAATATAAGGAAACATCTTGCTGTTGGTAGTAGTAGTAATATTTATTGTTCGTCTAGAAAGCCATTACAATGTCTTGAAAATTACATACATTCATACAAAAAGCAATATAAAATATACAATATCAATTAGACATGCACTGTAGTACACAATGTCATAGAACATGGGATATACATTTTATAAATTAAAAATAATAACAAGAAGTCAGATTATATAAATCTAAGAAATAGTAGATCCCAAGCAAATAATCTAAAGACCAAAGGACAGCTATCAGGCCAAAAGGCAACATAACAGTCCAATTCATACTAATGAAGTTTGCCACCACCATTAACATCCTGTCCCATCAACAACTGAGCGATAGCCAAATAGAGATACTGTAATATTAAGGCAACTATTAAAGGTACCATGCAGCGCATGCTGCTCTGTACCCTGCAGACCACTTCCTATCTGGTCACTCCTATTGACCATACCCAAGGCATTGTATGAAACAATGATTCATAATGGGTCTCATCTGAACATACAGTATCCATTCTGTTCCAACCTAAAAGCCAGTCGGGCCTGCTAGCATTAGGACCCATCCATTAGGGTACCATGCAGTGCATACTGCTCCATGCCCATGGATCACCCTTCATCCAGCTACACCAGTCGGCTAATATTAAGGATACAGCAGGACTCCGTATCACAGTCCAGTCCCATTAATCCTCACCATATCACCACTATGCCTCTCTAATAGCCAGTTGGACACATCAGCCTTAAAGCACGTGCACTGAGGCACCATGTGACTCGTGCCGCTCCATGCCCCACTGATTGCTTAAATTCCAGCATCTTCCAAAGGCCACCCCTACAGTAAATAGTGGGGCTCCATATCACAGGTGGAGGTACTCATAGTAAGTGAATTTGTTCCGCCTGAAACCAAAAAAGTCTCAGGATAATCCCATGACTCAGTAACAACTCATGATGGCTAGACTAAGAATACATAGTCTTATCAAACCTAACACCTAAAAAAAAATAGGCAGGTAGGCAGAAATAATTATTTTGCATTCACAGATCAATTAATTTTTAGATGTTGTGTAATCTTATACATCGTCTACACATTGCACAGCATAGAACACAGCATCCTTACTGTTTAGTATATGCTACAAATACAGCTGTATATCCATGAGAAATTTAAATTTTACAATTTTAACATCTAATTGTAACAAGCAGTAGCTCTACGAGACTAACATAATATAATATAGTCACATTCCACGGGCTCCAAACAGAGAGTCCATGAAATGGCTCAAACTATCGCACATTTCCCATTTCTCGATAAAGTCACACTGCAGTTCCACACTCCCAAACAGGGAATCCATGTTTAAAAACAGCAGTTTGTTTAAATAAAAGTTGGTCGCCACATTAATCAACAAGTAGAAACCAAAATTACATATTGGGTCTCTGATTTAAAACATACAGCCTTTCCTATGAATCAGGCTAAATAAGTAACAATTTAATTGATGAGTGTGTCTATTAGGTGCTTATTAAATTCTGACCTACTTGTCCATACAGATTTCATGACTGCACAAACAGACAAAGAAACAAAAAGTGAAAAATTATAAGCTCTTCTTTAGGTTAAACAGTTTTGCTCAACTGCGTTACCATCAAAAACTTTCACTGGTAAAATAACACAACTATTATTTGTAACAATTGGTGAAACATGATCTAAATGCAATAGGGTCCTTAACTCTTCTAAATTTCAATTACTAAGAAATAGTTTGGGCCAAGGGCTCTTAGAGAGTTCAGATGGATAGCATAATTCAATTTTTATCCCTCAAAGGGCCCACATATTTACTTGCCCATATACTTTTTCATAGAACTTAAGAATTAAGGCCCTAATCAAGGCCCCGATTAATCAAGTCCAACCTAAAACAATATATAGTTCAAAAAACCAGTGGTGACAAACAGCAGACAGAAAAAGACTCCTATTTTGCACAGGAGTCCGTCTTTTGTGCGGTATGAGTTTCCCTATCAATTAGAGGGACCATAGGAAAGTCAGTGAAGTGTCCCACTATTTACACTCTAAATATGCCTTTAAGAGCATCGACGACGTACTCCTTAGACAATAAGATCCAGCTGCTATGCATTATAAATGTTAATAAGTGTGAAATGGCACTATCATTTTCTTTCTATACAAATTACAACAGTTTCTAAAAAGTGCCATGTGGCTCTTTAAATTAGGAGTCCAATCAAGACAGTCAGAGGAGTAATTAAACTTACTCAAGTCAAAAGACTATAGAACAAAGACAATATAATCTTCAATGTTTCTACCCGATTTCAGCAGTTATAGACATTGGAAACAATCCACAATAGCCCAGTCAGGTAAATTACCCTGTATCTTCACCCATGGGCATAAATAAAATTCCACACTCACCAATCATGTAGAAATATGAGCTCCTAGTGAAATTTTCCCTCAATATTTATTTAAGTAAAGTAGAATGCTCCTTGTCCTCTTAAGAACACACTGGCTCCTTTTTTCAGGCATCATTAATTTAAATAATTCCACTCAGGCATGCACTTGAAGCAGTCTTCTATCTTCAGTCTCCTTTCTCCCATCTTAACCGTTCCATGGCCACTCCTGCAAAATAAAACAGAAGAAAAGCACTCCACTGAGTGTAATAACCTCAGGGTACTGTAGGAAAAAAAAACAAAAATTAAGAGAATCCTCCCCCCCTAGGTAATATTGGCATACCTTTAGCAAGCCAATATCAGGCTTATCAGCATGAATGCTGTTCCAATCTCCTTGTCCTCCTCCTCCTCTTGATGCCGCTCGGATCACATCCCCATAAAGGGGTCTAGAGAAGACGATTCTTTCCTCCGTAAGCTCCAGCAGCGTTTCTAATTTCCTAAATGCCGAATGCCAGAAACCGAAAAGCTATCAGTTTAAAGATTCGGGTTGCCAAATTTATTAAACAAGCTCTCCATGAGAGTATTACTAATGTCGATTGCTGAAGAAGATAAAAACTATGTTACTTAATACTCTGCACTCCTAATATCATCCAAAAGCGCAAAAGAAAAAGCAATCCAGTCCATCGAGTCATCAACCAAACGGCATTACTCTGCAACTAGAGTCATTCCAAAATCTCCATATAATCTCTGGTTAAAAATAACACTAGTTTCATTCATGAGTTTTAAAATAAAGCTGAAATTCTCAAACGACTTTAGTAAAACTGGGAGAACTGGGATAGCGTGGCATTAGGCAGAGCAACAGTGCAGCCATCTTGCTGCTCAAACCACTCCAAAGGTAGTTTGAAGTGCATGTTCTTTGAGAGTGCAAGTTTGTAGGTTTTAAAGTATTATAGCACTCTTTGTTTTAAGGTCCTGTGGTAATTTACCCTGGATCAGAAACTAAGTTTAAAGTGATATAATCTTTTGTGAGCACTTCTCTGTTTAGACCAGGTTTCATTTGGGACACAGTTGTAAGCTATGCCCTGCAAATAATCCAATTTCTGTTTCACTTTGTCTCCTTCCTGCTTGAATTTTTCACCCACCCCCAGCCTTTCTTAAATACTCTCCCTCCCCCCTCGGCACCGCCCCAGGCCATCTTGCTGTTGGTTGGGAGATGAGATCTTGTATAGTCCAGATGAATGGGATTCCAGAAATGGGTCCTAGGGAGGTAATTGGGAAGTAGTGATGATTCTATGGTGACGCAAGAGTCTATAGGAAACACTGTTCAAGGGATGCTGCTAGAAGAAGGTTTTCTCAGGTGAGGTGAACAGGTACTCCATAGACCATTGGAAGGGAGCTGTTATGATGGTCAAGGTAGGAGTATGTGATGGATGAATAGGTAGGAGTAGTTAATCAGGCAGGATGCTGGATGTTGACAGTTGTAGGAAGGCCCAAAAAGAAATGGTAAAACAAGCCGGAGCCCCAAGCCACCAGGGTGGTGAGAAGGAAGGCAGCAGTCCTAGGATGGAGGGAGAAGTACAAGCAGAAGACCACAGACTGAAGGATGGAGCAGGAGGAGAAGAAGACAGGAGAGGCCAGGCAGTACTGACACTGGCAGGTGCGGATAAGGTACAGATCTGGGGGCAAGCACCACAGCATACTGGAAGGGGAGGCAGGACTGCTGCATTAGGCCTTAGGTGATGGATCCATGTATGACCAAGAAGCAAATCCATGTACAAGGTGCTGCAAAGTTTTGGCACAATGTTCCCACCTCTGAAGGAAATCGTGAACAAAAACTGCTGATAGCAAAGGTGCAACAGTGATGGAGAATGGGTTCCCTCCTCTGAAGGAGATGTCAAACTTGAATTACTGACAGTAAAAGGGCAGCAGTGATGCATAGAAGGTTTCCAGCCCCGAAGGAGATGGTAAACTGTAATAGGTGGTAGCAGGGTGCAGCAGTGATGGGGAATGGGTTCCCACCTCCGAAGGAGATGGCGAACTGGAATTGCTGATAGGGAATAGCACAGGAATTACTGATGGAGGACCCTGGATGAGACAAGGGCAGCATAAGGGGAAAACAGTAGAAGGCCTTAGGCACATATCCATAAAGAAGAGCAAATGGCACAGATCCAGCAGGAAGCAAGGCGGAATGCAGGCAGACGATGGCAGTATGGAGCTGAAGGTCTGGAGGTTGGAGGAAGCTGAGTCGGAGGGTAACCCACAGCAATGATGCCCTGGACCACAGAAAGAGGTGAGAGACAAGCCACAAGAAAGTTCAGGAGTCAGTTGGATTGAGTGGAGGTGGAGACCAAATAAGCTGATGTGGTCCAAATCGAGAAAGTGAGGAAGCTAAGGCAAGGACAAGTACATAGAGTCCATGGAAGTGCAGAACGTAGTTGGATGAGGAAGGATATGGAAGACAAATCAGGTATGGTGGTTCCTGTCCTGAATGGAATGCGGCAACTGGGTATCAAGTATAGAATGTAGTTGGTTGAAACAGCAGATTGAAGGCAAAATGGATTATGGTGGTCCTGTTCCCGAAGGGAATGCGGCAACCAGGTATCAGGTAGAGAATGCAATGAGTTGAACAGTAGATTGAAGACACAGGCTACCACCTCCGGTAGTAGGGGTGAGCTAACCTTCACTCGATGCCACACCAGGCAGAGTTCAGAGACAGAGACTGTGGAACATTGACCAGGAGTATAACTGGTTGAAGCTGAAGGTAGAGGAAACAGGCTCTCCTCCCCAGTAGACAGGGGAAGCCTACCTGCACTGCTATGCCTCAGTAGGCAGAGTTAGGGAAGAGGCTGTTGGGCTGCTGCTATGGGCTAAGAGAGGAAAGGGGAGCTGACGACTGAGGAGAGGGAGGTAGGAAAGACAAAGAAGGAGGAAGAGGGTTGGTAGCAAGTAAGAAAGTACAGTACAAGTCACATTAAACTGTTCCATCAACTCACTGGTGTAGAATTTTTTTTTGTGATGCTACTGGAGTGGCAACTCAAACTGCTGAAGCTTTCAACTATTTTCCAACCATCCTTCACTGCCTATTCAGCTCACATGTAACTGTTTAGTGAAATGGCAGTAGCTGCATTTTCATGGCATTGTTTATAAATATCACAGCATTCCTTTAGAGCATTGTTTATAAATATCACATTATTCCTCAAGAGCATTGTTTATAAATATCACAGCATTCCTTAAGAGTTGTTTAGTCTGCCTTCTGAAATGAAACTCGTAAGCACGCAGCTGAAAATAAAGCTTAGAGCACATAATAGCTAGATGCAAACCAATACTAAACTTTTTACTAATTCATTGAATTAAACCCTGCACAGATTAGGAAACTCATTGAACAATACTACACCAGTGAGTTGAGGGAACAGTTTAATGTGACTTGTACTGTAGAGGCCAGAAGAAAGAAAATATCCAGCACTCACCATCCAATAAAAAGCCGCTCACCATGTGGTCCAAAAGTGCAAAAAGTTTTATTTTCACAAAACTAGTGCCAGTGTAAATACACATCATCCTGATGCATTTCAGAAAGTAACTCTTCCCTTTCACAAAGGATATGTGACATTAAAAAATGGGCTGTTCTCTTATATATCATGCCCCATGATGTCATAACTCACAGACGTTCATTATAAAATCATTTAAAGTGACAATAACATTAACAGCCTAACACCATAAATTAATGAAAAAAAAATGACACTACCAATGTAATCAATTCCATATAGATTAAATATAGAAAAAATGCATTTAAAATATATACATAGAGACAAAATACTGTTATTATAATCTCCAAGGGAAAAAATCCACATGGAAATAAACACATCAATGTGAAGTAAAGTCCATCTGCAAGTAGGTGACATGTAAGATCTGTAAAGAAAAAGAAATGTTGAAATACTGATGTAAATATATCATATAAACAAAATATTTTACAATTATTTTGGTCTCCCAACTATAATTTTTATTTTAGACTTCTATTAATACTAAATTTATAATCATATCATTATTATTTATATTTCAGATATGGTGTAAGATCAAAACATTCATTTAACCCTGATGTCTTGCATGCCCCAAGTGTAAAAATCCCAAAACCTTCATGTTCCAATATCCAATTGTCATGATCACCACCCCTCGGTTTAGGGAAAACTCTCTCAATTCCTCTAAACATGAAGCCGTGTAAAGACTTATCAGCAGCCTGGTGAACATGTTGTGCTGTAGCATACAGTATGTAAGATCACCATTTTTGATAGCACGTACATGCTCACCTACACGCTGTTAAAATTTTCGTTTCATCTTTCCAATATAAAAGGAATCACACATACATGTAGCCATATAAATGATACCACTTGTATCACATGTAATCAGATCTTTAATACCATAAATCTTACCAGAGTGTGGGTTCCTAAAATCTTTCCCTGGCAAAATAGATGTACAGTATGTACATTTAAGACATCTAAAACACCCTATCGAGTTCTTTTGTAGCCAGGTTTGTGTCATAGGGATTTCTAACTTACTGTGGACCAAAGAATCTTTGAGGGTTGGGGCCCTCATGTATGACATACGGGGCAATTTATCATGATGCTGTTTTAAATCTAAGTCCCCCTTTAAAATATTCCAGTTTTGTTTGATTATTTCTCCCACTCTGTTCACATGTATGGAATATGTGGTAACAAAATTTAGTGTGTCAGTATCATTTGTTTGATTCCGTCCCTGTATCAAAACAGTTTTCCTAACTAAATTCCTAACCTCCCTACATGCTTCCTGTACCTTAATATGATTATAGCCCCTCTCATAAAATGTTCTTTGTAAATCTTCAGCTGCTTCATCACATTTTTTCAAGTCACTACAATTTCATTGAATTCGTAGGAATTGGCCCTTAGGTATATTTTTTGTCACGTTTCGGGTAACAACTTGATGATAAAAGTAAGTTGTTCCTATCGCATTCCTTGCTGTAAATATTTTTACTGATAGTCCCCATTTCAGTTTTCTGTATGGACAAGTCCAAAAATTTCACCTCTTCATCACTAGTAGTATAAGTGAAGCATAAATTCTCATTACTCTCATGGAGGTAATCAATAAAATTGGACAATTCATCCAAAGCTTCTTTCCAAATCATGAAAATATTGTCCAAAAACTGACAGTATAGTTCAGTACTTTAGAAAAAAGGATTCTGGTCTGCATCTCTAACAACTTTACTCTCCCATGCCCCCATATATAGGTTTGCTACACTGGATGCAAATGTGGTCCCCATAGCAGTTCCCTTTATTTGTAGAAATTTCTCCCCTAGAAAGGTAAAATGGTTAAACTTCAAAACAAACTCAGAGAGTTTCAAAAGAAATTCAGTTGGGGGAAGTCTAAGAAAGTAGAAGAGGGGTGGAGCACAATTACTGGGAATGCCATTAAGTCGGAGATAGGGGAAGACAGGTAGGAGCAGGCAGCACAGTAATAGAATGCAAGGAACAGTCTAAGGCTGGGAAGGCTGAGAAGTCAATGGGTAATGCAGGGATGATGGAAAGCCGTGTAGGAAGAAAGCAGGGTAATTCCTACAACTAACATAGGGCATGCTCCAGCCAGTTGGCAACGGGGAAGGGCAGGAACCACCAAAAAAGGCTTCGGTACAGGCAAAGTCCCAGTAAAGGATGAGCCAGAGGTATATGGCAGAGTGGGGAAATAGCAGTGAAGGTGGCAGAGACAGGGGAGTGTGAATGCTGGATGGTTAGAATGGGTACATTTAGAAATAGGAGGTTGAGTGGGGTAGAAAATACAGGGTTTAGGGATGGCACAAAAAGGGAAAGCAGGAGTAGCAAAGCTGGTGGATAAAATTGCAAGGGGAGGTTGATTGCAATAGCTGATGGAATGGAGCATGTAGAACATCATTACAGACACCATACGAGAAGACACATGGTTCAGGACTAGGGTAGTAAAAGTATGGGGCTGGAGACAGAGAGCCGGCATGAGGAGCAGGAAGCCCAAAACAAAACATGAAGAGCACCGGACAAGGGTGGGAATGAGGGACGGGGCTAGAAAACAAAGCAGCAGGGAAGGGGGAGCAAGTCAGGGAAGGAGAGAGCAGGGCAGATAAGCAGAGCCATGGGGAAGATGGAGGGAAGATACATTGAGTTACAGACAGAAAGTTATTCATTCCTTCCAATAGTTCATTCTGGTTTGTAACCAGGTAAGGCCCATTAGGTACAAGTGCCTGCTTTCAGGGGTGACCTGGGAGAACTGGGATGGTAAAATGACTTATGCAGAGTCGCACAGTATGCAAGCAGAAGATGTGGAATCAAACCCAGGTCAGCTGAATGTAGAAAGATCATTCACAGCACATTACTCGGTATTCTAGCCTCTGGGCTATACTGCCAGCATTAGTTGTGAGTTTTGTGACAGTTGCATGCGAGTCAGTCAGATGAGGTTGCAAAAGGAGGTGGTACAGGTGCAGGGCCAAGATACAGAAGGGGTAAGGCAACAGGCAGTAGCAGGAGAAGTACATGAAAAGGAGCCAGGGACCTGCAGAGAGGTCAGGAAATCACCCCTGCACACAGCTGGGAAGAGACCAGCCAGCAGAGGACAGGGGAGACCCAAAGACGTTAGGAAAATAAAATAAAATGGATATACCTGGTATTCCGGCAGTAGGGTGTCCAGTGCGTGGAGTGCAGCCCAGCTAGAGCTGAACAGAGCAGAAAGTAGTGGTGCTCAGTGCTGAGTTGAGCAGTGTGGCCACCGTAAGCGACCCAGTGGTGGCAACAGGGAAGTCGGGAGCCATAGCCAGCACGACACCCGACATGGGTGAGAGCGCTACCAGAAGGGTCCCAGTCAGAACTGGGATGGTCATAGTGCCAGGGAGAGAGGCAAGGAGGATGAGGGATGGGCAGAAACAGGTTGGGAAGATGGAGGTGGCGGGGCCGCCAGCTAGGTGCTGCAGGGAAGCTGCCACACCCAGAAGTGCAGGAGAAGACAGAGCGGCAGCCCTGAGCAGAGCAGAGTCCAGGGTAGAGGGACTGGCAGAAGATCCAAAATGAAAAAGGAGGAGCAGAAAATGAAGTACAGGGAAAGGGAAGGGAAGGGAAGGGAAATTGCCGGGGAAAGAGATGCCAGACCGGGGAGGAGAGGACAACTAGAATGGGGTGAGGGCAAACAAAACAGGGGCAGGGGGGGCGAATAATGAAAGAGCAAGAGAAGGAGAAGGGAAAGGGGAAAAGGAGCCAAGAGTGTGAGGAGTGGCAGGGAGGAGGAGAAAAGGAATGGAAGGAGGCTCAGCCACACGAGCCATGCAGGGTCCCAGCGCTTGTGAAGAGGGGGAGTTTCTCAACGCGCTAAGTGGGGAACTGCCGTGGGAGGCAGGCCTTTATAGGAATGTGGGAGGAGCTATTCCCCCACATTGAACCTCGGGCTTTAGTCCTCCCAATAAAAGTGCTGTGCAAAAATTACATGAATGACTCATTTTTAAAAAGCCATCTAAACAGTCATAGATAATTTAAAGACGCTGAACAATAAAACCATAAGAAATATTAAAAACACAACTGTTATCTGAAATCAACATCACCTATTTTCAATTCATACATTAAATTAGGGAGATGTGCTAAATAGCTAAATGCAATCCATTATTTACATGTATAGCTTTTCTTGAATTCAATTAATTAAAACATGTCAGTGCCACATGTAGACATTTGAGGCTCAAGGTAGAGCAAAGCTCACTGTACATGTACACCTATAGGATCAGTGTGGAAACCCCACATCTTTAACCAAAAGGTGAATTTGCTGTCTCCACAACACTTCCCCTGTATTCCAAAGTGCTTTGCAATCCATGAACAAGTGGCAGCAGCCATAAGGTACCCACAGAGTAGTTGTAGACAGGTCAGTGGGTTAGGAACAAAGAAAGAGAGAGAGAATTAACACACAAAGGTTAAATTACTTGCCCAGAAATATACAAGTAAGTATGTGGCAGGTGTGAGAATCAAACCTGAGTTGCCAGGTGTACAACTCCGTCCTCTAACCTCTAGTCTTCACTGCTTCATTTAAGGCAGAAACAATTTCCTGACATAGTCTACAATATGCTTAAACAGCAAACAGCGTAACCTGTTTCAGTTTTAATAATATTAATCCATACCCCCTCTGTCCTCTCCATAAGAGGCTGAAATTAAGAAATTTTTCAAGACTTTATTTCCTGGTAAAAAAATGACTGATGCAGACTAGCACAGACACAAAAACAGATCTGGAGGAACAACTGCTACAATACTGTGCCTATTTTGTAACTATTGCCTTTTAAATCCCATTTGCTTCTGCCACTGTATAATTATGAAAATTGTTTTCCTTACTGAAAGATTCAATTATATTATGTCTTTTTCTGGTTTGATTATCCAAAGGCAAGCTGACATGATGATAAAAAGTGGAAAAAATGTCACAAGCCTTTCAAAAACTGTTGCACACTACATAGCAATGAAGTAATTATATGTTACGGTAAACAAAAAAGCTACTTGGGTATACTTTTCTAGAACATGTTATGATGTGTGCTGTTTTTAAACCACATAGAATATTATTTGCTTGGGTTTACGCAATTGCTTAAAAGTATGTCTCTGATCTCTTATTGTTACTGTAGGATTATCATTCAGTTGAAAAACAATTCATCAAATTAATGGAGATGTGTTTGCTAAAGATGAATACACTTAACTTGAACTGAATCAAAGGGCTCCATTTTGTGTTACTAATAGAGGTCGGAGGTTCATCATGCCTTGTTTCCATCCCAAAGCAGTGTGATTAAAAGAAAGTTAGCTGGTGGAGAATCCCTCCCTACCCAGGACATTTTGTCTAATGCCAGATTAATGGACCAGTATGAATGGGTGCCACCAGGCCAGGGCCAGACTGGGTACATGCCCTGATAAAAATATGCTATGTCCAAGCTGTGCCTCAGCAGTGATACATAGCTTGCAAAATAGTCCGGATTTAATTTCCCCAGCATGCCCAGACACAAGCCTTCTGTACCCTGCCTGTGCCCTGGTTGTCCTTAATTCCTGGAGCCACCACTACCAATAAGTCAGGGATAATATATGATTTCATCACCAGCTCAGCTGTAGATCTAGTGTGCATCAGGAAAAGCTGGTTGTGGGATGGTTGTTGGTCCTGTGTTGGCTTTGGCAATTCCACTGTTTTTTCCATGGTTCATACCGGAGGTTGGGATACAAGTTAGCGAGGTGATCATTTGTTTTAGGACCATCTTGGAGTACACCACATGTCCTATGATGCAAATGGGTCCTTTTGAGTGCATCACCAATTAATGTGGAGTGGAGAGTGGATCCAAAAATCTCCCTGTATACTGCTTTTCAGGAATTGAAGAAGTTTTTACATAGAAATTTGCTGAATTTTTCTTGCCGGTGGCACAGGAAGCTTTAAGACTATTAGTGTTCAGGGACATTAAGGGGTCAGAATTATTTTGTCAGTGGCATGTGTAATTTACGACATTATTTTTTCCCACAGTAGCATGTCACAGCTGAAACACATGGGAAGAGACCCACTCAGGGCCTTCAATTTCCAGTGGAACCCAATGTTTTGAATGTCATGATAGATTCACTTGGGTAGTTAGGCCATCATGTAGTGTTCTTTAGGTTTAGGGTACCCCTGAAACCACCAGCGCCTATGAAAATATGTCAGTAAAGGCATACATGGGAAATCAACCCCGTCAGACCTTCTCAATATTTGGACATTTTGATTATTTTTGCATCCTACACTGGAGGTTCAGAGATAGTGGATGATAGTTATAATAATGTTTTTATTCACTACCACTGATGCCCACGCCCCAGCCTGCTGTTGTCCTGTGTATTTATGTAGAAGCTCTGCATGGTATGATTGTGACCTTAAGCTGCTCAAAGCATAAGACAGAAAACTGCAACATCTCTGGAGGAGATCTTGTCTCTCTATTGATAGAGTTGAACTATCAGGCAGCAATAAATGCCAAGAGAGCTTTATATCTCCTAGGGATCATTGCTGTCCAGACAAACAAGTCAGCTCTCCTCTTTCAAATGGTGGACACTGACTCTCCCAGCTGTCTCCAAACAAGGACCTGGGAGAAGAGGGTGTTAAGTGAAGAGTAAAACAGCAGTAAAAGGCACAGTAAAAGGTGTAGAATTACAAAAGTTGGTGCAAGAATATGGGTAGATAGAAAACTTTAGGCAGCAGCTCGGAGCAAGAACAAGCATTTGTCAATGCCGAATGTTGTCGTGCTGGCATTGGCTTTGGTAGTGCAGTGCAGAAACACATTTTGGGCAGGATGTGAAAAATGACAGCTGTACAGTTCATAAGGAGGTGTAAAAAAATGCCAGTGTTGAAAATGTGGCATGTAAATATAGCAAATTTGCGAAGTTACAAGGATGCGTGGGAAATGTGCAATGCACGCTTGGAACACAGTCATTTTATGGGCATTCGGCACCAAATTTTAAACATAGGCATTTTAGCATCTCTGCTCATGTACAGTGTCACTGTTATTTCCTCAAACTGTCCCAAAAAGTGATTTCGCACAGTGACCGCACTATTCTGCGCCAGAAGTGTGAAAACACATTTTGGGCAGGATATGTGAAATGACAGCTGTACTGTTCATCAAGAGGTGTGGAAAAATGACAATGGTGAAAATCCAGAGTGAAAATATTACAAATGCACGACGTTGTGAGCGTGCGTGCAATCTGCCAATGCACGCTCGTGACACAGTCATTTTATGGAGTATCGTCACCAAATTTTCAACATAGGCATATTAGGACCTCTGCTCATGAACTATGTCACTACCATTTTCATAATCTAGCCGGAACACTGATTTCCCACAGCGACCACTCTATTGTGCGACGGAAGTGCAGAAACACATTTTGGGCAGGATGTGGAAAATGACAGCTGCACTGTTCACAAGGAGATGTACAAAAATGACAATGTTGAAAATCTGGCATGAAAATATTGTGAATTCACGAAGTTACGAGCCTGCGTAGCAACTACGCAACACACACTCGTAAAACAGTAATTTTTTGGATTTTTTCCACCAAATTTGAAAAATTGGCTTTTTGAGAGGCCACCTCATGAACACTGGCACTGTCATTTCATTAATCAGTCTCGAAAGGTGATTCCATGCAGTGACTATGAAATCACCATTTGAGGCCGATTAATGCCATGACAGTGATAGAACTCATGAGGAGGGGTCCCGAAAACCCCATGTTGAAAATTTGGTGCCAAAATTCCAAAAAATGCCCGAGATATGCAGCAAAGTTGAAAAAACCCTATTCATTCCATTATACAGCTTACCGGCATTTCCTCAGTTCACAGTCAGCTTTGAAGAGTGCAGACGTGTTCCCAGTCTACCGAAGATCATCGTGCCAGACTCGGAGAGTAAGTATGGGGTGAGGGGTGTGGGGAGGCAGGGTGCACAGTGGGTGAGTGCGGGTTGTGGGAGGGGGGCCTGGGAGAGCTCCGAGGGACCGTTTCCTCCTTTACAGGGGAAAAAAAAAATAAAAGATATCGGGGGACCGTTTTCATTTTTAATAGGTGCTTTGGCATGCTGGGGTGGGCTCCTAGCATGCCACCTGTGTGTGTGGGTGGGTGGGTGCTTTAGCCGACGGGGGATTGGGCACCCCCGTTGGCAAACAAGGAAAGGGGGGGGAGCTGCAGGAGCTGAGGGGGAATGGGCACCCCCTCAGCTATCAAAATGGAAGGCAGACCACATTATGCTGACAGAGAGTGGACTCCCCATTGGCAAAATTCAAGGGGTGGGAGGGATGCATGCTGGCGGGACTGGGCACCCTGATGGCAAAGAGAAACTGTTGGGGGAGCATGATGCTGAGGGGATTGGGCACACCCTCGGCAATCAAAAAGGGGGTGTTATATGATGCTGACAGGGATTGGGCACCCCTGTTGGTACACAATAAAGGAAGGGGGGTTGACAGGCAACAGCGGCAGTCACTGCCACCATGTTGCCTGCACGTAGGGAGAGGCGTGCTGTGGTCACGCTGCATGAGAGCTTCGCTCTCATTGCAGCAGACCTTTTGATAGATCTCTTCATCTCATTAGCCAGGCAGGGTGTCAGCCCCTGTTGCTGGCTGATTGGGGAATGCGGGACGCACCTACTGGTGCATGCCCTGCATTCACCCAACAGCGACTGCGCCTCCAAATCTCCACTGCCACAAGATGTTGGCTGCACAAGCGCACCAACATAAAAATAAAGTGATAAGTGGCAATAAAAGGTGACATTTAAAACATACCTGAAACCAGTATAAATGGAAGAGTAGGCTGGGGGAAGAAGAGCAAAAAGTGAAAAGTAAACATGGAAAAGGAGGGGAGTGATACAGAGAAAGGGGGTAACTCAGGCATTAGAGAAGGAGGAGATAAAGCTGAGCTTGACGCAAGCCCTGCATCACACTTTGAAACTTGAGCCCCAAGATTTCATCCAACTACACACCGGGGTAACTAAAATGGAGAACTTCTTCAAGAGGCATGCCATCGAGAGTCATGAAGACCAGTATAGTAGGACCCCAGCAAGCCAATGCTTAGTGCCAAAGATGATGGAGACTGCTTTCTGAGTATTAAGAGAGATGGTTTTAACAGAACCAATGTTGGACATTGATGATGTATTCATACAGAGAGGATTTTATTTAAATTGCCTGAGGCAAAACATACTGTGGGCTCAATTCTCAAAAGAGATTGAATACCGCAAGCCCCGGGTGTGCCGAACACATGGCGCATGGAGCTTGCGGCATTCCCTGGCTGTCAATCAGGATTCTTGATCCCGTGCACCACATGCAGTGGGTTAGATCAGCTTTTGCTGGTCTAACATTGTGGACCTTTTTATGGGGTTTATGTCAAATATTTGGCACAAGCCACCGTAAAGAGGGCAAAGTGGCACAAATGCGTGTGACCTCTATGAATCAGGCACAAGCTGTGGCAGTGTGTTCAGGGCAGTGCAGGGTTTGATGCAGGGCTTGTGCAAGCCCTGCAGCAATGTTTGACAATTGAGCCCAGTGTGTTCATGTACTTGTGAATCTGCGAGGAGACAAAGACTGAGGGAAAGCCAATGAGAAGGATGCAGATGAGAACTGGACACTGGATAGAGTCCTGTGACTCCAGAGTTGATGGGGAGAGAGGCAGAATGATGAGGCATTACTGACCAGGGCCAACTGATGGCAATCAGAAAAGCAGGAGTGGAACTAACCAACCCACTGCAGGGTCAAAACGTATGGCCCCCACTAGTTTGTCCAGAAGGATGGAATGGGCCACGGTATCGAAAACCTTGGAAAGGTCAGTAAAAGTAGCCAAAATGACCAGGTCCTGATGCATCCCCTTCAGAGTACAGTCAGTGATCTATAGAGTGACCTATATGAACACTTTGGAAGATAATAAAGATATTGGATGCGAGTTTCAAAGATGCCCCCAAAATGACAAAGCTACGTCAAAATGTGTGAAATTGTATCATGAAGATGCAGCACCATACTTGCATCATATTTTTATACTTGTATCATGAATGACATGACATGGAGCAAGTAGGCAGTTTTGTCATACGTGCATCATAACTGAGTCAGAATTGTGGCAATATAAATTACACAAATTTGTGATGCAGGTTCATACTGCCCAAAGGGCCCTGTGAGTCTGTCTATTCATATTAACTCATGATGCAACTGCTTTATTTCTCACTGTGTGTGTGTGTGTGTGTGTGTGTCCCTCTCTCTCGCTCTCTCTCTCTCATATGTCTCCTGTCACTGTAA
Organism: Neoceratodus forsteri; assembly: GCA_016271365.2. NCBI lineage: Eukaryota > Metazoa > Chordata > Ceratodontiformes > Ceratodontidae > Neoceratodus > Neoceratodus forsteri. The sequence goes on along the minus strand of CM057452.1, from coordinate 1,544,825,064 downwards.
ACCCTTTGATTTAGGGCACCTATTTTGCTGCTTTTTTTACCTGCAGCATGACTTGGACACATTTTATTGTAATCTAGATATTGTCTCATAATTGTAATGCAAATAGTTGACGTGGGTGTTGAAAACTGGTGTAAATCATGTTTTTGACATATATGTGGTATAAGTCGCTTTTCTGATGTCAGTGTGGTGCAGTACTGACACAAGCACAGACACAGCAGATAATAATGCAATCATCTTTTGATGGTTGCACCACTTCCTGCTGCAGATGCAGCTGTGAATTGCATCGCAGTATTAATGCAAATTGTGGTTGCATCATGCACAGCTCATTGAAAATCCAGACCATCATCTCTGTTAAACAAGAAGAAAATTCTTTTGATTGTTATGTGCTTTTTGCAAACACAGTGCCATATGTTACTTTGGTGGGATACTGAGCTGATCACCACTGGATTTATTTTGAACCTTGCAAAACTGTAGCTCATTATACAATGGCAAGAAAGAATCCTGGTCTCTGATTGGTCAGTCTGGGACTGGACCCGTGATGCTATCCCAGCACAACATCATGGGTCTAGTCTCAGCAATGTGAAACCATTTGGCTGCCCACCATGACCATTAGTTACTCTTTTTTTTTGGATCTTCTCTTAAGAAACAAAAATACTCTTCCACACTAACAAAAACATTCTTTAAAATTATTTTTTTTGTTCTGTATTACAACAAGCCATTGTATACTAGCAATAATGCCCTCCAGGGTGTGTGTTGTGCTGGGATAACATCGCGCCTCAGGTATTGGATGCACTCAGCCTGCGGCCTCATGCCCAATCACCTGAGGCGTGACGTTATCCCAGCACAACACACACCCTGTCGGGCATTGTTGCCTAAGTGTAGAACCTTGTGATTCTGACTGAATCCATGGGACTAAAGTCCCCTAAAATGAGCCAACGTTGTACACAGCATCCTCCAAATAGTACTGAAGAGTCAGACTGGTCCAGTAAAAGAGTTATATTAGAATGATTATAAATTGATAGTGTATTTCCAATCCTAAATACACAATACTCAACTAAAAGCTTTATTGAGACAACTTGACTCAGTGTAGTTCAGGTGTTCCAGCTGAGCAAATACCATACCATCTAACTGACAGTATTAAATCACCCAGCCTTATTTGTAAGGCTGTAGCAACCAACAAAAACCAGGAATATTATAGTTTTTCATTAACAGCCCATTAAAATAAAGCCTTGAATTTAAAAACAGAAGCCCTAGTCTTTTCTTTCCTTCAATTTTGTGTCTGTGGCACAGATATTTTGAGAATAGGACCCAGAGCATTTTACCATAAATTAATTGTGTATGCCATGGCAAAATGCCAACTGTAAATCCATGGTCAACATCCCTGCTGTACAGGCACACATTAGTAGTTTCCAAGTGCCCAGTGACATGATGAGAACAGCTGAATAACACATTGCTGCAGGGACTAGGAAGGAAGCTGTGTTTTCTCCTTGGGTCTCAGATTTTCTCATGCAGTTAATGCGCATGCCAATAAATTATAAATAACTGCTATTCTAGGGTTTAGGTTTCTCATTCATTCAGTGCACTGCCTAGCGCTATCAATTTTGAATGATATCCTTAACAGTTGATGTATCCTTTGAAATATTATGTCTTATTGAAATATCAGTTCAGCAGATGGGCACTGTTATTCAAAACATGCCTTGTCCTTTCTGGTTTGAATTGACTAGTGTATTTCATATGCAAATAATGTCAATGCACCCACTGAACAAGCTAGTGAGGCAGTTACTATTAGTGAAGAGACTGTGTTAACCCTTTTTGTGCTGAAAATGTTTAGAATGTGTTCCGATTCTGGAGATGCATACATGTATATACACCTGACTCACTGTATGTGTTAGGATGAACAGCACCTTTAAGTGCATTGCAATATCCAGATATTGTCATAGGCAGTTGTATTAGCACTGCATAATTGAAAACTGAACTGTTGGCCATGGCATGGAGATATCCCCTGTTCTCTTTAAAGAGTGCCAAGGGAACATAAAGAGGGGTTCTGGTCAAAATCAAAATAACCCTATGCAATACCTACCCCTCCTTTGCTAAGGGGGAGTTGGTGTTACCAGTGCATATCAAATGTTTCTAGCAAAGGGTTAAAATGTTCAGAATTATGTTTTCTTCCCAGGGACAACTTAACTGTAGTAACCCAGCCTGCAGAGTGTGTGCTTCATTAATTTTAGAATGCTCTGACTGTGAGCATGGAAGATAAACAGCTTAACCAGGGGCCCTGTCAGTAAATGAGTTGCTGTCAATCATGTCAGAACATTCTGTCATTTTATACAGACCCTGCAAACAACTTTGTTGCCCAAAGTATAAAAATGGGGTTCTGGGATCAGGAACCTTCTGTAAGTCTACCTCTTGCTGGGATGGCTGGAAGTGAGTCAGCGAACTAAGCCTAAATTCTGATACATGCCATAACTATCATTATCAAAATGGGGCCTGAAGTCCATTAAGAGCTCTTAGTTCATGTCACGCCTGCTGCACCTGACATTTAGGGGCTTGTTGAATTCAAGGAGGGGGGCAATGGGCCTTGAGTCTAGAAGTGGCAGAGGTTCCTTGAGGGTTTGATGTCTAGTTGCCATTGAAACATCTGCAGTGAAAGTCCCTTGTATGCTCAGAAAGTTCTGAGCTGGGCAGCTATGCATTTGCAATGTATGATGCTGTGCAATCAAAGTTTTATTTCTGGATGTAGCACCTGAGTGGAATTAAATTATCATCTCAGATGATTAGTATCAGAAAGCATACAACATGGAAGTCCTGTCTATGGGATCTGGAGACACAGGAGTGGGTGTCTGTAGAGGACGTAGTGTACAGTAGGTGACCCTGGGGGTCTGAGCCAAAGTCCCATAATCTGATTTAATTCTATGTCAAGCATCAGATTTCTGTGTGCATCACAACTGGGGAAAAGGTAAGAATGTTAAGGGAGCCTGAGGTTTGTGACTGGGTGTGAGTGTCCCAGAGCATCAGAGGTGGTAGCTCCAGCTGATGGGCTATACAAGAATTTTGTTAAACTGTTAGAAGTGTTCATGGGAGACCTTGATGTTTAACGCCCAGGTTGTAAGATTGGTAACTCTGGAATCCCAGACAAGATCTAAAAATGCCTGCGGAGTAAATTCTCACTGCCAGGGAGCAATGGGGGAGAAATGGGATGCTGATGATCTTGTTGGGAATGCCTGCAATATCTACCCTCTAAGAAGCTATTGTATACCTGCTCGAACTCGGGGGACCAAATGAAATGCTAACTCTGAATCAGCACTTCCCTAATCAGTGCCTGGATACAAATTTTAGAACCAAGAGTAAGAGCGTGTGGCTCAGTGGGTTGCTGTAGGAGCATTTTAAAGCCACTGAACCAGACCTGCCACTCAGAAATGGGGTGAATTATGCTGATCTGAGTAAGGTCTCCTGACCCAGAACATTTGTAGATATGTCGTTAAATTGCAAGTGAGTGTGCTTGCCCCAAGCTGCTAAAATAAGAAGTCTTAGGTTTGTGATGATGTGTAAATAGTTGTTATGTCCATGGTTTAGCAGAACGGTGAGTATAGTACCAAGCATAATGACTCTAAAGATTTTGAGGTACAATTGAATAAAGTAGAAAGTACTGTACCTCTGTCTAATGGGAGTGTCCTCAATAGTGAAGACCAATAAAGTATTCAGTGTTTTGTCTTCTGATTCCGGACTATTTATTCAGTGGTGCACCTGCTAGGGTGTGTGTGTGTGTGCGTGCGTGTGCGTGTGTGTGTGTGTGTGTGTATATATGTGTGTGTGTGTCTGGGTGTCTGTGTGCCGTGTGTGCCTGTGTACGTGTGTGTGTGTGTGTTTGTGTGTGTGTGTGTGTCTGTGTGCCATGTGTGTCTGTGTATGTGTGTGTGTGTGTTTGTGTGTGTGTGTTTGTGTGTGTGTGCGTGTGTGTGCGTGTGTGTGCGTGTGTGTGTGTGTGTGTGTGCATATGTGTGTGTGTGTGTGTGTGTCTGGGTGTCTGTGTGCCATGTGTGTCTGTGTATGTGTGCTTGTGTGTAACCCAGACTCAGTTAAATATAAATGTTCATGGCGAGCACCCTCCACTGGAGCAAGGTCTTCTGTGAATCCCCTACCTGGAGAAGGGGCTACATGTGGGGATTTGCTTGGGGTCTGGGGTGCCACAGTGGCTGGTGCACTGCACTGTGAGGCAGTCCTGAAGCTTGATTTTTGACATGATTTCTAGGGAGAGAAATCCTTTTAGACTTCCTGTGCTAAGGGAGGGCTTTGTTACAGCACTTACTGGTTTTTGCTATCAAGGATTAATATTTTCAGAATGTTTTCTTATCAGGATTAACTTAGTTTTAACACAGCCTGCGCGGTATGTACTTTTGTAATTTCAGAATGTCCTGACTATGAGCATGGGACAGTAACAACTTACAAAGGGCCCTGCCAAGATGCATTGCTGTCAATCATTCCAGAACATCCTTGAGTTTTTTTCAAAAGAGCTGGACACAGACACAGATGTATGCTGTACCTGCATCAGCATCCATCCACTTGCATCCAGGCAGCCTTGCTGCTATGTTTCAGAAGTTGTATCCATTTACTACAAAAAGTCACAATTTTCAGCAGAAACTGGACATGGCTGCATCCAAACTGGATGGTCCATTTCTGAATGCAAATGTTGGACATTGCTATGCCATCTAATAGATGGTCTAACAGGCATGGATGCACTTTTGATTTGAAAATAGGGTCTGAAGCATCTTGGGCAGATACTTTTGAAAGTCCTGCTGTCTGTCTTTTTCTGCAGAAATGACTTCATTGCCCATTGTACAAAATTTGGTGTTTTAAGAGAAGGGGAGCCTGCAGTAAGTCTTCTCTCTTCAGGGATGGCAGGCAATGAGACAGTGAAGGATGCCTAAGTTCTGATCCCTGCTGGGGGTTACAAGCAAAGTACATTGAGAGTTCTCAGTTCATGATGCTGGCTGCAACTGATCTTCATGGGCTTGCTGGATACACAGATACAGATACACAGAAATGTGATGGCAGAGAAAGGCACCACGGCCCATCTAGTTTGTCCAACACCCTACCCCCCCCTATGCTTCCACCCTCTTTTCCCAACCCCTTAAATCTATCCCAAGCCCTCTTGAATCTGATGCAGAGAGGCAGTTGGTCTCGAGTCTAGGAGTGGCTTGAGTATCTGAAGGGTTTGATCTCTGCATGCCAGCAAAACATTTGCAGCATTAATCACTTTTATGCCCCAAAAGGTCTGAGGAGGAAGCTGTACTCCTGCACTGTACTCTTGTGCAGTTTAGGTTTTAATCCAGGGTGTAGTGCTGGAGAGCAGTTAAACTGTCATCTGGGAAGGTTTTTCCAAAAATGATATAACAAGGTAGTCCTATTCATGGGTTCCCAATCATTAGATTCCTGTGTGCATGTGGAAAATATATGTGAGAATGTTTATTGTTACATATGTTTTCTTGCAGATGGCTGATATGAGCTGAATATTACTACCTGGTTCAAATATCGATTGTGATTATAGTTCTGAAATGAATACATTAGCCTCTAACAATACGCAACCCCCACCTAAAGTCTGACACTTTGTAATTATAAAGTTCTACGGTAAAGCTGTTTTAATGTCGATTTGTCATTGTACTGAATTTTCAATAACAATTTATTATAATAAAAAAAGAAAATGTGAGAATGTTAAGAGGGACAGAATCTGCACTTGGTATGAGAGTTTCAGAGAATTGGAGGTGGCAGCTCTGACTGCTGAACAGTACAGGTTTATTATATCATTAGAGGTGCTCGTGGGAGGCCTTGACGTTTGAAACCCTAGGTGATGAGAGTTGAGACTCAGGAATACTGGATGAGATTTGAAAATGCATGTGGTTTAAACCCTTACTACTGTTGGTGACATAGCAGAAATAGGAACCTGATGATTTTGTTGAGAGTGGAAGTAATATATCCTCAATAGAAAGGAAGGGGTATAGCTGCCTGGGCTCAGGAACTAACTAAAACACCAAGCGTGAAGTAGCACCTCCCTTAATGAGAGATAGAACTTAATGATCGGAACCCTTAGAAACATAGAAACATAGAAACATAGAATTTGATGGCAGATAAGGACCGCTTGGCCCACCCAGTCTGCCCATTTCCCTACCTGATGGATAAGCTGCAGATCCTAGTTAATCAGCAGTCTACTTCTTCCTACCCCCACCCCCTAGAATTGCCTTATGACTGTCCCATGCAGGCTTGAATTCCACCACTGTTTGTGACTCCACAACCTTCTCTGGAAGGCCGTTCCATACATCCACCACCCTCTCTGTGAAAAAATACTTCCTTAAATTACCTCTGAGCTGCCCCCCTTCTATCTTCAAATTGTGCCCCCTTGTTCTTGCACACCTCTTTTTTTGAAAGATGCTACCCTCTTGGACTTTGTTGATTCCCTTGAGGTACTTGAAAGTTTCTATCATGTCCCCCTCTCCCTCCTTTCCTCGATGCTATACATATTAAGCTCCTTAAGTCTCTCTTCATATGTCTTCTGGTGCAGACCCTGCACCATTTTAGTTGCCCTCCTCTGGACAGCTTCCATCCTGTCTATGTCTTTGTGGAGATTGGGTCTCCAGAACTGCACGCAGTACTCCAGATGGGGTCTCACTAGCTGTCTGTACAGAGGGATAATAACTTCCTGTTTTCTACTGGTGATGCCTCTCCCTACGCATCCCAGTATTTCCCCAACCCTCCTTGCTGCCCTCTCACATTGCTTGCCCACCTTTAGGTCATCTGATATGACTACCCCCAGGTCCCTTTCCATTTTTGTTGTTGTTAGTATCTCACCCCCCATTGTGTACTCTTCCTCTGGGTTTTTTGTTTCCCAGGTGCATTACCTTGCACTTCTTAGCATTGAATCTAAGCTGCCATACATTTGACCATTCCTCTAACCTTGCCAAGTCCCTTCTCATCCTTTCCACCCACCCTGTGCATCAACTCTGTTGCAGATCTTTGTGTCATCTGCAAAAGACATACTTTTCCTTCAGTCCCTCTGCAATGTCACTTATAAAGACATTGAAGAGGACCAGTCTAATACTGAACCCTGCGGTACCCCACTACTAACCCCCCTTTTTTCAGAGTGGACTCCATTTACTATTACTCTCTGTGTCCTATTCTCCAGCCAATTCTTTACCCAGGCTGTCATCTTGGGACCCACTCCCAGGCTGGCTAACTTGTATATTAATCTTTTGTGTGGGACTGTGTCAAATGCCTTGCTAAAGTCTAGGTAGGCCATGTCTACAGCCCCTCCCTGATCAACTACTTTGGTCACCCAGTCAAAGAAATCTATCAGATTTGTCTGGCATGACCTTCCCGCTGTGAATCCATGCTGCCTTGGGTCCTGTGCCCCTCTGGCCTCTAGAAATTTAACAATTCTTTCCTTCAGAAGTGATTCCATCATTTTCCCTACCACTGAGGTTAAACTAACAGGTCTGTAGTTTCCTGCTTCTGCCTTGCTCCCACTTTTGTGAAGGGGAATCACATCTGCCTCCTCCAGTCCTCGGTACCACCCCATCCTCCCAAGATTTGTTAAAGAGGGTAGTCAGTGGTGTCACTAGTTCTACCCTCAGTTCTTTTAGAATTCTGGGATGAATCCCATCAGGCCCTATTGCTTTGTCCACCTTCAGTTTTAGAGTTCTTTCAGAACCCTTTCTTCTGTAAATGGGCTGGTATCAACTTCTGTATCCAGAGTGTTTCTACTGTTTGTTTTAGGTACCTCCCCCTCTTCCTTTGTAAATACTGAGCAAAAATATTTGTTTAGTATCTCTGCCTTTTCACAATCACCCTCTGCCCATCCTCCTTCCCCTTTATTAAGCTTCACTAGCCCTCCCTTGGCCTTCCTTCACTCCCTGATGTACCTATAAAAGGTTTTATCCCCCTTCTTAACTGAGTTGGCTATCTTTTCCTCAGTTTGGGCCTTTGCTGATCTGACTGCCTTCCACTTCCTTTGCTTAACTGATATAGTTCTCTGTCCTGTTCCTTCTGTGATTCCTTGTACTTTCTGAATGCTTTCTTTTCTCTTGAACCTTCCTGCCACTTCCTTTGAGAACCATAGTGGTTTCTTACCTCGTTTCATTTTATTTGCTTTACACAAGGCTTGATACCACTGTGATGGCAGTTTTATTATTCCCCATTGTTCTTCCACCCTCCTTCCTGCCCATTTGCTAGTGCATTCCTTAGGCACTCACCCATTTTGACAAAGTCAGCCCTCCTAAAATCCAGTACCTTTGTCTTTGTAAGCTTGACTCTATTGCTGTGTTTATTGTGAGCCATACTGTTCGAATGGTAGCTAGTTCCCAGATGGCTACCCACTTCTACATCTGTGATCCTCTCTTCATCTCCATTTGAGAGAACCATGTCTAAGATTGCTCCCTCTCGAGTGGGCTCCAATACTAGTTGTGTAAGGCATGCCTCCTGTAGGGCATCTAGAATAATCCCACTCTTAGAAGTGGCTGCTGCAACTGCACTCCAGTTAACATCTGGCATATTCAGATCACCCATCAGCAATATCTCCCCTTTTTCTGCCATTCTAAGTATACTTTCTATCATTTCCTTGTCCATTTCCTCCCCCTGAGAAGGGGGTCTGTATCTAACCCTGTGTGTATTGTGGTGCCATTGCCGGTCTCCAAATTACCCACAGTGCTTCTTCTCCTCCCTGTTTACCCTTTTGTTCTGTTGCTTTGATTCCTTCCCTTATGTAAAGAGCTACTCCTCCTCCTCTTTTACCCTCCCTGTCCCTCCTGTAGATAGTGTATCCTGGTATGTTTACATCCCAGTCATGGTTTTGTGTGTACCATGTTTCTGTGACTGCCACGATATCCAGATGTTCCTCCTCCATCAAGGCCACTAATTCAGGAAGCTTGTTGCTCAGACTACGGGCATTGGTACTCATTGCTCTCCATTTTTTGATGGCTTTACCTTCTGTTGCAGCATCCCCCACTGACCTTTCTACCTTGGTCTTTTTCTCATTTAGTACCCTGTTTTGTAGGGGGAGGCCGGGATTTTCCTGCTGCTTATCAGTGCCTCCCCCCTTGACTAGTTTAAAAGCTTGCCAATGAAGCATTTAAACCGATTGCTCAAAGACTTGTTCCTTCCTGGACAGATGCAGACCATCCTGCCAGTATAGGCTGGTGTCCCTCAGGTGGAACCCCAGTCCCAATGAAGCCAAACCCCTGTGCTCCACACCATTTTTCAACCATTCATTAAACTGCATGGTGCAAAGTACCCTCGCCTCCTCATGCCATTGACAGGCAGCACCTCTGAGAGAAGGATACTGTGTGTGCTACTTGTCTTAAGCCCTCCCCAATTCTACAAAGTCCTTCTGCACTGCTCTAATCTCATGATGAGCCAAGTCATTTGTCCCTAGGTGGACAATGATATCCAGCTCAGACTCCCGTGCAGCTGTTCCGTGATCCTGAGGATGCGCTTCCTGTCCTCAAGCCATGGCACCAGGCAGGCACCTTACTTCAGTTTTCCCTGCTCCCCCCAGTTCTATCCCCCTAATAATTGAGTCCCCCACCAGGAGCTGCTTCCTTTCCTTGTGGTGTCCTCTGTCTCCTTCCTGTGGGCCTCCCTTGTGACAGCTGTCCTCAGCCTCCTTAGTCTCCTCTGTGGGTGCATCCATAGGGGAGCTGCTCCCCCAGAATGGTGTATGGATTGTGGAGTGGAACAACTGACTGGGTGTGCTCTGTTCCACCATCCTCACCTTCCTGAGCCCACTGTGGTCCAACTGCTGTGTTTCTTCGCAACCTCTGAGGTAGTGGTGGTGGCTCTGGTGCTCCCTGGATGGGGAGGTTCCTTCCTACCATCCAGTGTGGCCTGGGGAAGGTTCCCTACTACTGTCCAGCATGGCCTGAAGATGGGCAACTTCCTCCCTCAGGGCAGAGAGTTGTCTGCAAATAGGGCAGCATCTCAGCCTCCAGAAAGACTCCCAGAAGACTACTGCCCCACAGCCATTGCATTGTACTACTCCCCACATGTTTTATCTACATTTTTCTGTGTGTGTGTGTGTTTGTGTGACTGGTTTGTTATATAGAAATATATATATTATACAATGTGTATGCTTATATTGTTAGTGCAGTGTGCTAGAGAGGATATGACAGTGATATGCCTTGCACTCTTGAGGAAATGATGTCAGAACCGCAGATATAAAGGAACTATTTCCAGGGTGGGTGGGGTGAGGGTGGGAAAGGGTTGAGCCTAAACTGTGCCCTCCCAAAAACAATCAGCTAAAAGCTCTGACCCAGCACTGCGATGAGTGCCTTCCTGTCAGCAAGATGCCTGCACAACAATTTGACAGAGAAAATAACCTGCTAATCAAACAGAGAAAAATCCAGACATCCAACTCAGACACAGGTAACCCTCCCAGCCCCAAAACAGCCTGGTGGTTTGTGCTCTGAAAGCGGTCAGCCCCAAAATAAGTCAGCTGTGCTTTACACTCTTCCTGCACTGAAAATCTTAAGAATTATGCCAACTGATTGACTAGTGACACCTGTGATGTAAGCAGGCCTTTCACTGTAGGCAGGCTGCTGTCTGATTCCAATACACAAAATCTTTCAGTGAAACCAGGGATATAAACACTACTCAGCCAGCAGAACACTTTTAAAATGTTGCAAAAATATCCCTCTAAATCCTAAGTCTCAACCCCAACTATCAAGCAAATTCAGTTGTATCTCACTCCCTCTGGTTATAAAATTACTACACTTTTAATGGAATCCTGCAATTCTCTGCTTAATGCCTATAAGGAGAAAAAAAGTAAAGAACTCTTTGCTTAAGCGTATGACTCCCTGTTTTACAATATTATGCCTTACCAAGTTTCAGCTCCTAAATGAAGTTACAGTTTGTTCTTTGCAGTGTTGCAAGGCTTTCAGCTTCAGACAAATCAAAGTCAGACTGACTGGCTTCTAACTGTGAAGGATGCCTAAAACAGCAGTGATGAACCCCACCCAGAGCCAACTGATTGACTAGTGACACCTGTGATGTAAGCAGGCCTTTCACTGTAGGCAGGCTGCTGTCTGATTCCAATACACAAAATCTTTCAGTGAAACCAGGGATATAAACTTAACTACTCAGCCAGCAGGACACTTTTAAAATGTTGCAAAAATATCCCTCTAAATCCTAAGTCTCAACCCCAACTATCAAGCAAATTCAGTTGTATCTCACTCCCTCTGGTTATAAAATTACTACACTTTTAATGGAATCCTGCAATTCTCTGCTTAATGCCTATAAGGAGAAAAAAAATGAAACTCTTTGTAGAAAGCGTAGCTCCCCTGTTTTACAATATTATGCCTTACCAAGTTTCCAGCTCCTAAATGAAGTTACAGTTTGTTCTTTGCAGTGTTGCAAGGCTCTCAGCTTCAGACAAATCAAAAGTCAGACTGACTTAGGAAGTGCTTGTTGCCCAGTGGGTTAATTTTAGAGGTTTTAGAGCAGGGGAACCTGAGCTGTCATTGAGAACTGGAATATCCTGAGTTAGGTCTCCTGACTGAGAACATTTATAGACAGTTAAATTGCACATAAGTGAGCTTGCTACAAGATGCTAGAAAAGGAATAAGTGAGGACTGGGACTATGTGTAATTGCAATTGCCTGGGGTTTGGTGGGGGAGTGAGTGACATTTATCATTTCCCCCCTTCAGGGCTGTCTAAGGGTGCATACTCAAGCTTTCTTATGGAAGCACATTTTCTTTGCTGAAGACTGTGGTGTTCATAATCATTCCTCAGCATTCCTCAAAGCTGAACTGTAACCAGTTCTCCTGTTTCTTGTGTAATTGTTTCAAGTTTTATTGTTACTTTCCACTTAGGTGGCTCACTCAGCCACTATAAGGAACTTGAAATGCCACACTTTCTTTATATATTTCCAGTATCTGTTAAAGAGTGCCTGACTCTTTGCATTCAGCATTTCCTGTTACAGTGCAACCCAGTTGTAACGGACACCGATAAATGCAGACATTCGGTTAAACCAGATTATTTTCAAATTCCAAAACCCACTGCATAGGACTGTGTATTAATAATTAGCCTTATAACGATCTAGTGCCACCCTGTATATCATACACCAGGGGGCCCAACTGGGGTCATTAACATGACAGGTGACAGGTGATACAGACACTGCTGTCAGCTCCCAGGTGTTAATTTGGCTTTCTTATGTCTCCAGCAGAGTGTTAAGTGGCCGCTAACAGCTGTAAACACACTATGTCTCATTTCATTTTAGTACTGAGGGAGTGAGTCTGAGACAGAAAAACAGAGGGACAACATAGAGAGCCTTTTTTTGTGAGAGGCCAAACAGGCCAAATGAGAATTGAACCCCCAGCATAGGTAGCAGCAGGACCCAGGCATGAGCCCCAGGTTCAACCACCAGAGGGAGGACACAGATCAGTATGAAGAAAGAGAACAAGAAGGGGGAAGAGGCACAGGATACAATGGCTGGAGGGGTTATATCCAATTCCAGAGGTCTTACAACAGCAGACAGGGCAACAGGGGCAGATGGAGATAAACACCAGCAATACACAAATAATTAATCTCTTCTCCTATGCATTGACAGAAGATGAAATAAAACGACTCAAAAAAGGCTTAAGTTGTTGTCCTACTACACCTTTAAATAAAATGCAGACTATAATAGAGTTGCATTTAGCCTGGAGAAAATGAAATTTAAAATCTTTTTTGCCAAAAGACAGGAATCCACAGAAATCACTTCCCCAGATTTATTGGGTTCTCAGTCCCAAAAACAAAGTACAGACTTCAGACCTAATTTGGTCTTTAATCAACCCCCCCACCCCCGCCGTGCCCAGCAGTAGCAGTGTTTTGGGATTTGTGTGAGAGAGCTGGAGGTCCTTTTCAAAGATTTACCACAACTACAATATAACAGCTTAACAACAAATGAAAGAGAGGCACTGACAAAGTTAAAACAAAATAAGAATGTGATATACAAATGGACAAGGGGGGGCATTATTTTGATGGACAAACAAAATTACAAAAATGAAGTGCAAGGACAACTTAGGAGTGAAGATTTTTTACAAGAAACTACACACAGATCCGATGTGGGATTGTAAATGTTCGATAGATGAGACAATAGACATAACTTTTGAAGAAGTTTTGTTTTTGGAACAAACAAGGACATTTCTGAATATAGACAATCCAGTAAGAGCAACCTTTTACATGTTGCCAAAAGCCCACCAAAAATAGAGAATGGGACACCCCATTGTTAGTGGCATTGGATATTTAACAGAACATTTATCACAATATTTGGACTCATTTCTAAGGACACATGTTTTTAACTTGCCTTCCTATATTAAAGATTCCAAAAATGTTTTAAACATTGTTAAAGATTTGAATTTAAATGGTGAATGTTTATCGGCCACATTAGATATTGAAACACTCTATATGAATGTGCCCCACGAAGGGGCGTTAGATGCATTGGCATACTTTCTAAACAAAAGAAATGAAAATGAGGGGCCCCCCCACTGAATTTTTGCTGAAATTGTTAGAACACATTTTGACAAAAAAAAAATGTTTACATTTGATATGGAGCTGTACCTACAAATAAAGGGAACTGTGATAGGGGGCAAATGTGCCCCTTCGGTGGCCAACCTTTATGTTGGCAAGTGGGAACATGATGTCATCTATAACAATGAGCATACAAACATATGAAGAAGCCAACAGAAGAAGGCCATTTGGTCTATCAAGTCTGCTCATATTGCAGGGTCCACAGCTTAAGCTAATCTCCCTGCCCTTCCTCCCCACTCCTCTCATCCTCCTGACCCATGATCCTTACCTTCCCCGTGCCTATCCCAGCCTCTCTTAAAGCTTCCCACTGTCTTCAATGACATGACTTCTTCCAGCAGTGCATTCCAAATGTCCACCACCATCTCTGTGAAGAAGTGCTTCCTGACCTCCCTCCTAAACCTCCCACCCTCCAGCTTAAGATTGTGCCCCCTGGTGTTATGTTTGCCACTCAGCTTAAAAAGAGTCTCCTTATCGACCTTATTTATCCCTTTCAAGTACTTGAAGGTCCCAATCATGTTCCCCTCTCCTCTCTCTCCTGTCTTCCAGGGAGTACATGTTCAGTGCCCTCAACCTCTCCTCATATGCCTTATCCTGCTGACCTGCTATCATCTTTGTAGCACTCCTCTGGAACTTCTCCAGCAGGTTAATGTCCTTTTTGAAGTGTGGCCTAGATGTGGCCTTACCAGGGACCTGTACAAGGGCAGTATAACCTCCTCTCTCTCCCCTACTACCGATCCCCTTAGATATTTAGTTTTTTGTTGACCGGGTGAGTGCACTAGACAAATTCTACCTATTTTCAGGCATGACCCGGGAGAGGGGGATACAGATGAATACCAACTGACCTTGAACCAGATTAAGCATTTGGTGGTATTTTTAGTGAATGGGGGGAAATCTGGCCAGGGCACCAGGGAAATTCCCCTACTCATCAGAGGGGGAGCTAATGTGCAGTTGGAATGATGGAGGTCCTCAGTCCAACTGTGAAGGTTGGAGGAGAAGGATCTGCTGCTGGAGCTCCAGAGCTCTTGGATGATATGCCTACGTTGCCTACAGTAAATCTGCTGGGTACAGCCCAAGATATTGCTCTGGATTCTGAAAAGATGGAAGGTTTGACAGACCTAGAGGTGGCGACATCGATGGAGACAGAAAAATTGCAGGAGGAATTGGAATTAAAGAAATCTCAATTACTTGCAATGATATCGGAGGCGGAAAGAGACTTTGCAATATGCCAATGAAAGTTAGAAGATGAATGGAAGAAAAGGAAACATTCAGGAGCAAGCCCTTTATTAATGGGACATAAACGTTTGCCAGTGAGTAAATCACCTAATACTGAAACTGTGTCTTTGCAGATGAGTGATCCTATTATACATACTCCTGTATGTACAGCTGATTTCCCTTGTGAATTGGTTCCTGACTGGACCCCAGGAGATGCTCTACATAGGGCAGGAAGGCTGTTACAAAATGGGACATGGATTCCTGACCCATCAATGCCCTTACCTGGTTCCTCAGAACATGATTATTTAAATAAAAATGTCTCTGATCTTGCTGAGTCCCAGTTAATGAGTTCAAAGGATTTACTTTCTAAGTCCCAGAGTGAGCTAACAGTGGCTGTGCGACTGACTGGGAATGAGGATGGAGGCATTTTTATGTCAGATACAAACCCCATGGTTCATGGTTACAAAGAGGTTTAGCTCCACACTTGGATCAGCAATGTCGATATCTGCTCCCATTGTAGATGAACTTTGGATAAAGCTCAGGTAACTGTAGCACCACAAACAGAGGTGATTCCGGATATTTCATTACCCACAGGAGGAGACAGGACTAGGTCTCGACCACAACAAGGGCCTTGGGTCCAAAGTCCTGTGTTGGTCTTTTCCATAAACCAGCTGAAGCAGCTAAGCGCAGATTTCTAGTATGCTAAAGATATCGGGGTAAGGCCCTGGTAGTTCCAGACCAACTTTGGGTGGACAAAACTCTAATAATCGACAGCATGGGATTTACCCCAGCTGATGTGTATGCATTTATACACTCCCCAGGAGATCACAACTATGACCTTAGCTTTTGTACCATGCAGATCTTGGATAATTTTTGGAAACTTTATTATACAGCAAAAGATATGGAGAATTGGAAAGAAATTTTGGTAATCCCAATAACAAAACCTACGATTAAAACAGTTACGGTTTTATTCCATAATGAAGGGGTGAACATATCTAATATTACGTACTGGCTGGAGAAGAAATGTACTTTATTTGACTGACCAAAACCAGTTCTTGATGATAATGGGTTCTGGACTGGGGGGTGGACTTTTTGGGTTTAGTTACCTCATACTGACTCTGGTATACAGCATCTTCCAAGTTCCTTTTACCTGGGGTGTGATAGGGGTATTATCTTCTACGCAGGCCAGACTAAAAGCTGTTACAAATGTGGTTCTCTAGATCATTTAAACACTGACTGTGATCAAGTGAAATGTTTTGGGTGTGGATTGTTGGGACACACAATAGCAAAATGTGAGGCTCAACCACTATGTAATTTATGTGGTGATTTAGGTCACTCCTATGCAAATTGTTCTTGGGCAGTACATGATAACGAGGAAGCTTCTGATCAAGAATTTTTTCTTAGACAAGCTAAAAATCCCTATGATATACTCTGCAACCCCAGGTCAGAGTCGGGAGTCCAGGGGTGGCAAAGGGGGAGAGGTTCAGGAGATAATACTGGAGATAGATGTCAAACCCCTATTCCCGGTATGATCTCTCCACTAGTTACTTCAAAAACAATCTCTATGAGTTTACACGGTGGAGCGGTTATCTTAGAACCAGAGAAAACTCCCTTGATGTCACAAGTCACTCCATATGCTTCTCAGCTGGGCTCTCCGCAATGAGAACAGAATGTTTCATTCCACGACTCCCCCTGCAGTATCCATTTGGGAAATTCTGATACGGAAGATGGGGAGGGAATAGTAGAACCTCCTTTACCAATTAGATTGGAGAAAGTCCCCTTAGGGAGTGGGTCTACGGGTAGAAACAACTCAGGTGTGCCTTTATCTCCATTACTGTTATCGAACAGATTCACTCCATTTGAATCTTGGGGAGAGCAGGTTGATTTAGAACACCATATAGAGGACACTCTTCAATCACAATACTCGGATTCTGAATCATTGGTTACATATAGAAATTTCTCAGTTCCTAAGTTACAGGCCTTGCCAGCACAAAAGAGGGTCACGCGATACAGTGGAAAAATGAACAAACCTCCTCCCTGAGCCCTTTAACTTGCATTTAGCTAGTTTGAATGTAAACAGTATTAAATCAGTTAGGAAACGGTTAACAAATTTTAGTGCACTGCAATCCCTGTCTTCTGATGTGGTTTTTGTGCAGGATACTAGGCTGCATACAATAAGGGAAAGTGTTAATGCTTCTCTAGATTGGGGACGAGGATCATCTTACTGGTCACTAGTAGAAGAGACTTGTAGTGGTGTGGGATTTTGTTTCTCCACCAATGAATGGAAAGTGTATAGACAAGTAGATATAGTACCTGGAAAAGCATTTATGCTGGATGTTGAGATAAGAGGTTTGTCCTGTCGATTATTAAATGTGTATGATCGGCAGACAAAATGTTCTAGAATAGAACTGATGAAAAAAATACAGCCCTTTTTTCATATGGGAAGACAACATTTTGTTGGGGGGGGATTTTAATATAAATTTCCTCACCAAAACGGATAGAGGGAAACAGTATTGTGATAAAACTTTTCTTAAACAGGTTTTATATCTTGCTGGATTGCACGATGTACAAGACAACATTAAGCAAGCTCCTAAACCCACTTTTTTCAAAGGTGCACTTTTTTCATGAATAGATTTTATATTCATCAGAAAGACATTACAGACAGACACTATTAAAGTTATACCTATTGAATCTTCAGATCATTTGTTGCTGGGTTTGTCTATTACTTCTTTTCCAGCTAGGAAGCAGGACAAGGATACTGGCGGATGAATAGTTCTTCATTAAAAGAGGAAGATATTAGAACTGAACTACAAAAAGTAGTGTAAGATAAATTATCTACTTTGTTTCTATATGAGAATATCAGCCTTTGGTGGAAGGATTTTAAAATATGTTTAATTGGGGTTTTTTCTCAGATGGGAAAAAATAGAGCTTCAACTAAAATGGGGAAATATAACAAACTACGAAATAACTTGGGTATATTGTTGACTCGGCAGATAGATGAACCAATTGACTTAAGTGAGGAAATAGGGGCTGTCAAGCAAGAGATGGGAGACTTGCAATATGATAAATTTTGTTCCTTGCAAAAAGAGCAACAATTTGGTACTCAGGGGAAAGCCGAACAGGTGAATTCCTTTTATGCGAGCTATTGCAGAATAGATAAACGTATTTTTATTGGTCTAATTTCAGATACAGGGATTGTTCAGAGAAAAAATACTGGTATAGTGGAGGTTTTGGATAAACATGTTCAGGATAACTTTAGTTATCCTGTAGAGGATTCGCAGGAAGTGGCACAATTGCTGCGAGTTGCAGATCTTTCCCAGATAACACCTGATCAGATGGCACTTCTTGTGTGTCCTTTTACAACAACAGAAATTGAGATGATCATTCGTTCCCTTCATAAAGGAGTTTCCCCAGGCTCTGATGGGTTATCAAATGAATTGTATGGGGTCTTGTGGGATTTAATGCATACAGAATTAGTGCAACTATATAATTTTTTAATATTGGATTATAGTTTACCTACTCAATTTTATGAAGGTTTGATGATTTTTTTATACAAAAATGGGACTAGAGAAGTAATTGGGAATTGGATACCACTTACTTTGCTAAATACTGACTTTAAAATATTTTCTAAACTATTAAACAATAGATTGTCACAAGACAAGAATGATTTAATTAGCCCTAGACAATTTTGTGGGGTCCCAGGAAGACGTGTTTCTGATGCCCTTTTTTTGTTATGAGAACTTATGGAACCCACAAATAACGCCATGATTAGCTTAGATCAAGTTAAAGCTTTTGAAAAAGTTTTGCATTCCTTTTTGTGGTAAACTTTGAGCACTTATGGCATTTCAAATGAGTTTATTCAATGGATCCGTCTGTGCTATGCTTTAGCATATGTAATTCCATATGAAAACAGATGGGGGGGGATTAAACATAAAATGTTAAAGAGAGTTCAACAAGGGTGCCCCCTGAGTCCGAATCTATATGTTTTCGCTTTGGATCCTTTATTAAGGATATTATAAAAATCTCAGAATTTATGGCATAAATGGTTATAATGAACATCAGTGTAAAGCCTTAGCTTACGCAGATGATTTATGTTTAATTTTGAAAGATGACTCCTTTTTACAGATTGCTTGTGAGGTAATAGAAACAGTGGGAAGAATCTCAGGAGCTCATCTCAATTTAAATAAAACAAAAGTAATGAGGATAGCTGGATACCCACAGTGTCAAGAGTGGGTGGGAGGGTACCCGGTAGCCATACAACCATGTTGTATATTAGGGTTATATTTAGGCAGAGATGATATGGTATATTATAATTGGGAAAAGGCCTTAAATAAAGGGAAAACAAAAGTAACAGCCTGGAATAAATGGAAAGTAACAAAGAAAAAAAGACTATATAATATAAAACCTTTTTGCTCCCCCTCTTTTTGTATATAAGTGTTATTTTCCCATTACCCAAGATATTGGAAGTTTCTTTATTAGGATTATTTTTTAGTTGTTTTGGGGGAGCAGGATGAACCCGATTAAAAGGAATGTAGTATACCTAGGGCTACGAGAAGGAGGGGTTAAAATATTAAATCCGGTTTTGTTTTTCTTTTCTATTTTTTTATATTCTAACTTGGTACCTCTACTAGGCCAAATAAAACCATTGTGGGGGACATGGGGCCATTTAACCTTAACAGGCATACTAGAGGAATGGAAGGGAAATGTTTTCCTACACAAAAATAAGCAAAGTCCAAGATTAGTAAAAAGATGGGAGGGAGTTTTTGATAAAATTAAATTATGGAATATTGGTTTTGAACAAGTCCAAACTATGACACGTGAAGTTTTATATAGACATATTTTGAGTACATATTTCATTGATACCCATTTGCAGCCTTTTCAAAAGCAAATCAAGTGTGTATATCAGAATCCGTTATGGATAGCCGTATTCCCATTCACATGTGGGATACTGTATGGTTGGGCACTCACAATAGAATTAATGTAAAAGGGAATCAAAAACATAAGGTAGTACATGAAAGATATTGCCAGAGAACAAAATGTATCATGAAAATAGAAACAATGGATCACTTATATTTTCAATGTGCTTATGTGGTACGATTTTGGGATATTTTAAAAAATAGATGGAAACAGGAGATAGAATTTCCCCCAGAATCTATTTTGTTTTATGGAATTCCTTCAAAGAAAATGGAACAGAGGGTTTTAAGTACTTTCCATTTGATACATGTGCATTTGTTATATTGGATCTGGATATGCAGATGCCGTTTAGTATTGCAACAGAAAATTATATCAGAAATAGAATTGTTCTATATTTTGCAGACTGATTTGAGATCCTTGAAACAAAAAGAATATAGGAAATACAATTTACAAATTTAGTCTGAAGTTTGGAGTTAATTTGACTTTATTTAATTCCCTGTCATTCTAGTATTTCTGCTGTTTTTTTGCATGGGATTAAGTCTTCATGTTACAGTAGATATTTACACTATGTTAAAGGTGTGTGTGATGTAATAATATCTTTTATATCAGTTAGTAATACCCTGTTAAAAAAAGGGGGGAGGGGAAGGGATTTAATAATAGGAATTTGAGTGTCTAAAGAAGCGGTATGATGTATTATTTATTTAAGGTTTTTTCTTTTCTTATTGTTTTGTTTCTGTTCCTGTATGATGAAATACAGATTTGTATATAATTTGTTTTGATTTTAATAAAATATTCCCCTACTCACCTGTAGGGGAACCATTGTCAGTCAGTCAGAACATGGCTGATGACGGTGACGGATGGACTGGTGGAGCGAGCACCTCGAACGATGTAGACATGGATGTACCAAAGGATCTGACTTGTGCGGAGGCAGCTGGGAAGCACCTGGGGGGTGGCCAGCATTCTGCCCTGCATTTGGATCACATCAAATGGCCTTGGATACAGCTTGGAGATTCCAAGTGTCAAAAAGTGGATTTACAAGGACCTGGGTTGACATTAGCTCAGAAACAATGCTGCCTTGAAGCTGAACTTGAATTGATTAGCCAGCAAATACAGCAAGCAAACCTCTAGATGGAGGAAGAGAGAAAATGGAAAAGATCTCTGTCTCCGCCTCTTGGGCCTAGTGCAATTCGACCGGTGAAATTGCTGGTGGTGGAGTTGCGGCCGGCAGTACCTCCACATACCAATTGGAATGATGTGGCTGACCATCCTTGGTCACCCGATGCTGCCTTGCAGACAGTTGGGTGGGTTCTGGCTGTGGACGGAACATGTCAACCTGACCCTACCATTCCCCTGCCCGGAGCAGATTTGAATCCGGAGGAGCAGATACCTATGCATGACAGTAGCAAGACAATTTTGGACAGCATGCAGCAGCACACAGATACTCTTTACCAAGCTACTACTACTGATGTCTTCGATATACCATGCAGTGAGTTAACAGAGTCAATACTGAATAAAAAGGGGCTGACTGAAGATAGGTCAACATCTGGGCGAGGACAGGAGGGAAATGACAATCAGACATATGCAAGCCTTTTCCACAAACCTGTGGAACTTGCCAAATGTAGAAACACTATAAAGCTCTGCTATATTGGTAATCGAGACACACTTCCTGATAGATTATTTGTTGGCAAAGTACTGTTGATACAGTCATTGGGGTTTATTCGGAGGTGTATGCTCTCATACATGCTCCAGGGGAGATGACCTTTGATATCAGTTTCAGGACACCTGCTATATTGCAACATTTTTGGTGCAAATATGTTAATCTTAAAACCAACCCCATGTGGTCAAAGTTTCTGATCATCCCCTTAACAAAACAGCCTTTTCGGGTCATTATAGTCTTATTCCAGAATGAAAGGGTAAAAATATAACGGGTGTTATATATTGGTTGGAAAAATGCTGTTCCATCCAGGGCAATCCTGCCCCTATGCTAGACGAGGAAGGTTTCTGGAATGGGGGCTGGATGATAAAAGTGAAGTTGCAGCATAATGACCAGGACATTATTCATCTCCCTAACTGTTTTTTCATTGTCCGGGATAAAGGGTTCTTGTTTTGTTTGTTTGTTTATTTTTATACTGAATAACCAGTGAGCATAAAATGCCCATTTTCACTGGTTACCAGTTACAACAAGTTTACAAAAGACATGACACAATACATAAAATGGTACAAAAAAATGATACAATACAATATGAAATCAATTAAAGCATCGACATTTAGCTTCAGATAACATTGACTTACCCGGGGCACCCTTGCACCTGCTTTAAATGTGGGTCAAACAGACACATAAGCACTAACTGTGAAATCTTAAAGTGCATGCATTGCGGCGACATGAGCCACCCTAGTGCTCATTGTTTCCAGGACACTAAGTGCAACTTATGTGACAAACCTGGCCACAACTTTACTGATTGCCCATGGGCGGCAAAAAACAATGAAAACTCTGACTTTGGAGTGCAAGATTATTATATCAGGACTGCTTCTAAACAAACTCACATGGGTGCTGTGAATTACCATACGGTGGACTGCCAACAGCCAGAGGACAGGGACATCGCACGGAGCCAGCCTGACCGGCTGGATGCTGAACAGCTAATGCCAGCTGTGACTGGAGAGCCACTTACAGCGCTGGAGTACCGACAGGACAGTATGGACCCCCCATGGCTCCTCCGCAGGAACCTGACTTTACAGTGGCACAGGGTAAAAAGGGGAAGAAATCCAAACTTTAACCAAAGGAATGGGACCCTTTGGTCGAGCCTCTATTGCTGCAAAACCAATATACAGCCTTGCAAGGGATTCAATCTGATAGGGATGGAGACTCTGACAATAATTCTGAGCATCCTCCCTGCATGGCATCTTGACAGATACTGATAATACAGAGGATACTAGACCTCAAGCTCAAAAGTGAGGGAGGGTGACTAGGGCCTCCCAGTAAAATTAAATGAGGCTTGTGTGATGTAAATGGGGTCTTTCTTATATAATTTTAATATCGCATCCTTCAATGCAAACAGTCAACAGTCAGAAAAAGCACTTCAGCCCTTATGTACAGTTTGCATCTTTAGCTTTAGACTGTCTTTTTTTTCAGGATGTGCATCTCCACTCACCCTTGGAGTTGGAAGCTGCTAGTACTAGTTGGATATGGGGTGATAGTTTCTGGTCTCAGGGGGAAGAGACCTGCTCAGGGGTGGGGATTTGTTTTTTTTCCAAAGTTCAGGTGGTTCAGACACTGGAAATTCTGCCAGGGAGGACTTTCCTGTTAGATATTCGCCTATGGGGGATGGATTTTCACCTCATTAGTGTGTCTGCTCCACAGCTGAAATTTGATAGGGCAGCACTTTTTGACTTTTAAAACCCTTTCTTTTTACTACTAAGAAAATTGTATTGGGGGAGATTGTAATTGAGGTTTGTCACACACTGATAGGGGGTTAAAAACAAGTAAACTATTTTGCCACAAGACTTCATTTAAGGGTTTGATCAACGAAATGGGGCTGGTGGATGTGTTTTCTGCCTTTTTCCGGGTGGTGCCCCACACTTATTTTTGTGGACCCCGCTCTTCTCGTATCGTTTATTTATTTTTCTTGGCAAATTTGCAACTACAATATGCACAGGTCTTGGATCTGGCCACTTTGGACCATAGATTATTGTTGGCAACTTTGGGGAACCACCCGGAACAGCAGCGTGGCCCTGGATTGTGGAAACTGAATTTGAAGCTTTTAGAAATAAAAGAAATTGCTGCAGGTTTTGACTACCTTTTGGAGGCACGAAATTCAGTGTTTTTCTATATGATGACTTAAATGGTTGCTGGGATGAGACAAAATGGGATATTATCCAGTATTTTTGCACTATGGGGAAACTGAGAGGTAAGCAAAATACTGATAGGCAGAGAGTACTCCAGGACCAACTGAAGGGCCTCACGACATCACAGTTGTGATTCCACTCTGCCATAACTCAGACCAAGGCAGAACTTGTTCAAATATGGTTTGAGATGATGAAACACTTGGAAAGACAACAGAAACAGGGGATCACTGGGAAGAAGGGAGATACAGTGTCCTTTGAGACTTGTACAACCCTTTGGGAGCATAAACATATACAATACCGCATAGTGACAGATGGCACTAGACTTATGGAGAATTCTGCAGTTCTGAAGGAAATCCAGAATTACGTCCAACGGAGTTTTTCCAACCAATCACTACACCAGCCAGCAATGAAGGAATGGTTGTAGGCTTGTCACCTCCAACAAATTCCGGAGGATCACCAGGCACCTATGGTGACTCTCCTTACTAAACAGGATTTGCGAAAGACTGTGTGGTCACTGAATGAAGGTACTTCACCTGGCTTAGACAGCCTCCTGCACAAATTATACAAACTTATTTTTGACACCTTGGGGGACAAATTGACTGAATTCTATAATGCGGCCTTGGGCACAGGAGCCCTCCCGGGAGCATGTATGTTGGAGCTTTGGTCTTGCTGTTTAAATCAGGGAGAGAGGTGATTTGAGGAACTGGAGACCGATAGCCCTCTTAAATATGGACTTCAAGATCCTTATGAAAGTCCTTGGTAAGAGCCTTGTAGGGGTACTGGACCATATTATGCATCCCATGCAATTTAGCAGGGTGCCCTCTTGCAGGATACAGGATGCTTTGATACTCCTTTGAGAAATTTTTCAGAAAGGACAGGATAGTGAAATAATGGGCCACTTGGTCAGTCTAGACTAGTCCAAGGCCTCTGACCGCATTGAATATGATTATTTATGGGAAGTCTTACAGGCTTATAACTTTCCCCCTTTATTCATCACATGGCTGCAGATTTGTTATAGTCAAGTAAGCCTTTTGCCTAGTGTTAACAGGTGGGTCGGGGATTCCATGTGGGTGACCAGGGGAGTCAGGCAGAGGTGCCCCTTGAGTCCTGTTTTATATGTGTTGACTTTAGATCCCTTACTGCATAGCATTAATATCAATCCCAAGATTACTGGACATTCAGTGGGTTGTGAGGACCTCCTATCTGTTCCATTGCTTATGCAGATGAATTGGAACTCATAATGGCGGATAATGACCCCGTGCTATGCTGACATTAGAGTGTTTTTTGACAATCACAGGATCCACCCTTAATTTACAAAAGAGTTGCTGTTTGCCGATCAGGGAGGACGATGGTACAATAGTTAAAATCATGGGGATTCCCTGGATGACTGGGTATACTAAAATTTGGGGCAATTTTTTTTTGGTGGGCCAGACCCTCAATCCTATAATTGGGACTTCAGATTCCAAGAAACTCAGCAAAAGGTGACACTCTGGAATAGATGGCGTATGTCAAAAAAGAAAAGGGTCTATATGATCAAGTCATTTTTGTTGCTGATGTTTCTTTTCTTAGGTGTGGTTTTTCCTCCTCCAAAAAGTCTGAAAACTTCTCTATTTAGTGTTTTTTTTCAGTGTCTGTGGGGTAGCTGATTGAAACATAGAAACATATAGAAACATAGAATTTGATGGCAGATAAGGACTGCTTGGCTCATCCAGTCTGCCCATTTCCCTACCTAATGGATAAGCTGCAGATCCTAGCTAACCAGCAGCCTACTTCTTTCTACCCCAACCCCCTAGAATTGCCTTATGACTGTCCCATGCATGCTTGAATTCAACCACTGTTTTGACTCCACAGCCTCCTCAGAAGGCCGTTCCATGCATCCACAACCCTCTCTGTGAAAAATACTTCCTTACATTACCTCTGAGCCGCCCCCCATTTTCAAATTGTTCCCCTTGTTCTTGCACACCTCTTTTTTTTGAAAGATGCTACCCTTTTGGACTTTGTTGATTCCCTTGAGGTACTTGAAAGTTTCTATCATGTCCCCCCTCTCCCTCCTTTCCTCGAGGCTATACATATTAAGCTCCTTTAGTCTCTCTTCATATGTCTTCTGGTGCAGACCCTGCACCATTTTAGTTGCCCTCCTCTGGACAGCTTCCATCTTGTCTATGTCCTTGCGGAGACTGGGACTCCAGAACTGGACGCAGTACTCCAGATGGGGTCTCACCAACTGTCTGTACAGAGGGATAACAACTTCCTGTTTTCTACTGATGATGCCTCTCCCTATGCATCCCAGTCTCCCCCCAGCCCTCCTTACTGCCCTGTCACATTGCTTGCCCACCTTTAAGTCATCTGATATGACTACCCCCAGGTCCCTTTCCATTTCTGTTGTTGTTAGTATCTCACCTCCCCATTGTGTACTCTTCCCCTGGGTTTTTGTTTCCAAGGTGCATTACCTTGCACTTCTTAGCATTGAATCTAAGCTGCCATACATTTGACCATTCCTCTAACCTTGCCAAGTCCCTTCTCATCCTTTCCACCCCACCCTGTGCATCAACTCTGTTGCAGATCTTTGTGTCATCTGCAAAGAGACATACTTTTCCTTCCAGTCCCTCTGCAATGTCGCTTATAAAGACATTGAAGAGGACCAGTCCTAATACTGAACCCTGCAGTACCCCATTAGTAAACCCTCTTTCTTCAGAGTGGACTCCATTTACTATTACCCTTTGTGTCCTATTCTCCAGCCAATTCTTTACCCAGGCTATCATCTTGGGACCCACTCCCAGGCTGGCTAACTTGTATATTAATCTTTTGTGTGGGACTGAGTCAAATGCCTTGCTAAAGTCTAGGTAGGCCATGTCCACAGCCCCTCCCTGATCTACTACTTTGGTCACCCAGTCAAAGAAATCTATTAGATTCATCTGGCATTACCTTTCTGCTGTGAATCCATGCTGCCTTGAGTCCTGTGCCCCTCTGGCCTCTAGGTACTCGACAATTCTTTCCTTCAGAAGTGATTCCATCATTTTCCGTATCACTGAGGTTAAACTAACAGGTCTGTAGTTTCCTGCTTCTGCCCTGCTCCCACTTTTGTGAAGGGGAATCACATCTACCCTCCTCCAGTCCTCAGGTACCACCCCATCCTCCCATGATTTGTTAAAAAGGGTAGTCAGTGGTGTCACTAGTTCTACCCTTAGTTCTTTTAGAATTCTGGGATGAATCCCATCAGGCCCCATTGCTTTGTCCACCTTCAGTTTTAAGAGTTCTTTCAGAACCCTTTCTTCTGTAAATGGGCTGGTATCAACTTCTGTATCCAGAGTGTTTCTATTGTTTGTTTTAGGTACCTCCCCCTCTTCATTTGTAAATACTGAGCAAAAATATTTGTTTGAACCTCATTAAGAGGGGCATGACATATTTGCCACTTGCACAAGGGCTTTGGCTGTGATAAACCCCTTAGTATTCCTGTATGTCACTTTTATTTACCATAACATAGTACCAGTTCTGAGGTGACAAATTAAACCATGAGGCCCTGGATAGTCTTGGCCCAATTTTACAGACATGGAAAATCAACTCCTGATTTCTAAACAAAAGCATATTTCGGCTTTACCCCTGTATTTGGCAGATACGGTTGGCAAGCTTAAAACATGGCAGGTGGTAAAGGCACACCTACTCACTGTATCTAGGAAAGGGCTGTATAACATGATACTGAATACACAATTCATTGTCAAACCATGTTCTCAGAACGGCCCCCATCAGATCAACAAGTTCTCTCTAGGATTTTACTGAGTAAGAGGGTTCCAGTTTATATGTGGGATTTTCTATGGCCTTGTATACATTTGAAATTGGGTGCAAAGGGGAATATGAAGCATAAGGGACTACATGATAGGGAATGCCCTAGACTGGGACACTGTCTTTGGAAAATTGAAACAATGCAACATCTCTTTTTGGATTGTCCCTTTGTGATTTACTTCTGGCAGTATTTGCATAAACTATGGCCTTTGAATCCCTTCTGTAACCTGACTCCAGAACTATTATGTGAGGGTTACATTTCCAGGGCAGAGGGTGAAGTATGATGCAATTACGATGCATCTGATTTTATTAAGCATAAAATTTCATCTCTGGCAGGCTTGGTGTGGGCTCACCCTATGACAACAGCATAAAACAGTGGAACAAGTGATGTTTGCTGTTCGGCATGATATATCTAGATTACAGGAGCATGATAGGACTTTTGTTTCCCAACCCCTTTACAAACTGCGGTGGAGAAACATGTCATGGTTGAATATGGGTTGATTGCTCTGCTGTATGATTACCTTGGCTATATAGTTACAGTATTTTTCTCTGTATTACTTATTTGGGTGATTTTTGGTGCTGCCTTTCACAATTTTCTCCAGTGTATGGTATACTTATTTCCTTTAGGTGCTTGCCTTGGTTTATGGCTTCTGCTTTGTGTGTATTCACACAGGTGGTACTAAGGTTTTGGGAATTTTAATAAAATCTTCCCCTGTTCTTTTTTGGGGGGAAGAGGGGTGTTGGTTCATTTTGTGCTTTTTATTTAGCATTTTTACTATTTACTTTGCCAGACCATGGTCAGGTGTATGTTTATTTATTTTCTTAAATTTCCGACTTATGAGAGGGGATATGTATGTATTGATTTTTCTCATTTACTTTGTGTCTTTTCAACAATTTGTGCCTTTTGTTTTAGTTTAGAATGGTAGGAGGTCATTATTTTTTTTGATTTATTTTACTATTCCTGTATTATTTGATGTGCATTGACTTTGTTTTTTTATTATATGTTTTTAAAGTTATTTATAAAATATTTCTCTATTTTTTTTGGGTGGGGGGCATTAGAAGTTTGAAGTAATATGTCATTGTTTTCATTTATGGATCTGTTATAATCCACAATATGTACAAGATTTTCAGGGGAAACAGTATGCTTGAATACTTATTTTCTTTGCTTTATGGTATTTTTTTTATAAAGATTGTTGGGGTTTACTTCTTATTTGCTTAGTGGGGAAACGTATGACTATATGATTCAAATACTTAATTTCCTTTTCTTCCAATTTTTTGATTTGCATTTTTAATTCTGTATGACTTGATACTGTTGATATGATTTGTTTTGAAGTTTAAATAAAAAATTCCCCTACTCTTTTTGAGAAGTGCTGTGGGATCTTTAACATCCCCCTGAACTACCACCAGAACAGGTAGATAGGACCTTGGTTTAACATCTCATCTGAATGACGGATGCATCCCAGCATCTTGTTTGCCTTTGCTGCTGCTTTCTTGCACTGCATGGAGTACTTCAGGTTACAGTGATCATCACTCCCAGATCCTTCTCCTCCTCTGATGCAGATACTTGGACTCCACCCAGGTAGTACACTGTCCTGGGATTCTTTGCATTTCTTGGCATTAAAGCCAATCTGCCAGATCCTGGAGCACCTCCCCAGCTTTTCCGGATCTTCCTGTAAGTCCTGTATTCCTTCAGCTGTGCCCACTCTCCTGCAGAGAGTGGTGTCAACCGTGAATAGGCACATTTTGCCCTTAGTGCCATCACCAGTGTCATTGATGAAGACATTGAACGACACCGGCCCCAGCACCAAGCCCTGCAGGACCCCACTGGTTACCTCTCTGGTGCCAGATTACTCTCCCCCCAACAACCACCCTCTGGGTTTTGTCCCTCAGCCACTTTTCCACCCATCTGGCCATCTTTTCCCTAACCACAAGATCTACCAACTTCCTGATCAACCTTTTGTGGGGCACAGAGTCAAAGGCCTTGTTGAAATCAAGATAGAGGATGTCTACCACTTGACCCCTGTCTACCGTCTTAATGACACAGTCAAAGAAGTCAGTCAGATTTGTTTGACATGATCCCCCCCATGAACCTATGCTGACTAGTATCCTGGAGACCATGTTCCTCTAGATATTCCACCAACCATTCCTTCAGTATGGTCTCCATGAACTTGCCCACAATGGAGGTCAGACTGACTGGTCTGTAATTCCCTGGGTCATTCTTGGGACTGCTTTTGTGGAAGGAGACTACATGTGCTGTTCTCCAGTCCTATGGTACCACACCTGACTCTAGTGAGCTATTAAATAGGTCTGCCAGTGGCCTTGCCAGCTCCTCAGCCAGTTCCTTTAGTACCCTTGGATGTACTCTGTCCGGGCTAGGTGATTTGTCCACCTTCAATGCCAGCAGCCCTTCCCGCACTCTATCCTCCTCTGTCACTACATCTGTGTTCCCTCCTACCCCTGCTCTTCTTTTCTCTCCTGAAGGCACTAGACTGTCCTTCTCCCTGGTGAAGGCAGAACAGAAGTATTCATTTAGTATCTCTGCTTTTCCTCATTATCCTCCATCCATTCCACCCTTTTCTTAAGCATAACAATCCTTTCCTTCTTGTCCCTTTTCTCACTTATGCAGTGAAAGAAAGCCTTCTCCCCCATCTTAGTTCATTCAGCTATCTGCAGCTCCTTCTGTGCCTCTGCTCACTGGATTTCCTTACTTGCCTCACTAGCCACCCTAGGTAATTTTCCCTATCCACCTCTCTCTTGGTCTTCCTGAATTTTCTATAGGCTAACCTCTTTTCCCTTATTGTCTGGGCAACCCCAGAACTGAACCAGCTGGGCACTTTGATATTAATAAATACAAAGACAACATCATTCTCTGTAAACATATTGATGATGTCATGTTAATATGGAGGGGGAACAAAGAAACCATGAAGGAGTTCATTTCATTCTTACACAGCACTAATGATAACCTCAGGTTAAGTTACACAATAGGCCAGAATACCATCTACTACCTAGATTTGACTATAACTAAGGATGGCAATAGCAGGGTGAACACAGAAATCTATCAAACAGATGTGGATGGCAGTACCCTGCTCCTTGCTTCAAGTTGCCACCCACGTCACACTGTCAATAACATCCCCAAGGGACAGCTCCTGTAGGTTAGAAGAAACTGCAGCGCAGCTGACAGTTTCCAGCAGGGAGCAGATGACCTGATCAGCAGATTACAAGAAAGAGGCTACTCATACTCAATAATAAACAAAGCATATCAGGAAATAGAAAAAGAGGATAGAAACTCACTTCTGAGTACACAAAAAAAGGAGAACAGACAAGCTAAAAGATTCCATTTTGTAACATCTTTCTCGGCACATGAAAATTCTGTAACGAGTATAATAAAGAGGAACTGGCAGGTACTATCAAGCGATAGGGGCTTACAAGCATTAATTGAAACCCCATCCATAATGTCTTATAGATGAGCACCCTCTCTTTGGAACAGTTTGATCAATAGCCATTTTCGCGATAAACAAGGTAAACCTTGGCTTAACAGAATGAAGGGTTGTTTTCAGTGCAAAAACTGTGTACACTGCCAGCATGTGTCACCAGGGAAAGAGTTTGCTAGTTGTCCGAGTGATCGCAGTTATGAGATATGACAAATCATTACTTGCAACACACAGGGAGTAGTTTACCTGGCCACATGCAGTTACTGAGCTTTTTATTTAAGTAAAAACAGAAAGGCAATTTAAAACCAGTGTAGGGGAACATATAAGGACCATAGGGAAAAGGGATCCCACTTATGACGTGGCACAGCATGTGATAGAAACAAGAAACCCCAGTGAAAATGTTTTTACGTTTAAAGGTATAGAAATATTTTTTCCAAATCCTACAGGTGGAAACTACAGGAATAACATCCTCAGAAAATAAACAGAATGAATTTTGAGGTTGCATACAAACAAAACTGGTTTAAACACAGGCATTGAACTGAAACCTTGTGTAGAAGAATGTTGATTGGTTAGTGGAGACCCGTTCTAAAGTAAGATGAATGGAATGCCCTTGCCTTATACTGTGAATTCTTACCTGTAATGTTAAACTTTTTCAGTCTTTACACTTCATATATATTTGGATTTTGGTAAATACAGTTTTAGTGTGGTTTTTATATGTGTATATTATATGTGTACATTATCAATTCTAGTAGACAGAGTACTTTGTTCGCATGTATCTGTTGTTTTGCACTAGTCACTTTAGTCTTGTAACTAAGGGAATTAATTGCCACTGACAGAATAGTTTTGACCCAGTCATTTTGAAATAACAATTAATGACACTGTCGTGAGGCCATGGTTTTATGTGTATATAACTGTTGGTGTGATGTTTGTAAATTAGCCTTTAATAAAAGATTAGGTTCCGAAATGCGCCAGGCATGTTTTAAAGTACTTTTGAAAATAACAACATTTTAATTGAATTTAAGAAGAGTCTTGGTGGTTTTTATACAAAGGGTGAGAGTGACACAGTTGTTTTAACTTCTTGTTTATATATTTCCAATATCTATTAAAGAATGCCTGACTTTGCATTCAGCATTTCCAATTACAGCGCAACCCAGTTGTAACGGACACAGATAATGCAGATATTCAGTTAAACCAGATGATTTTCAAATTCTCAAACCACTGCATAGGACTGTGTATTAATAATTAGCCTTATAATGATCTAGTGCCACCCTGTATACCATACGCCAGGGGGCTCAACTGTGGTCATTAACATGTCAGGTGACAGGTGAAACAAGGATCTGCAGCTTATCTGTTAGGTAGGAAAATGGGCAGACTAGGTGGGCCAAGCGGTCCTTATCTGCCGTCAAATTCTATGTTTCTATGTTTCAGATGCTGCTTTCAGCTCCCAGGTGTTAATTTGGCTTTTTTTTTTCTGCAACAGAGTGCTAAGCAACCACTAACAGCTCTGAGCAGCCTTGGTGAGGTAAGGCAAGTGAGGGTTAATTCAACCATCCACCATCTCTAGCAACAACTCATCAACACCCCCTCCAACCACAGCATTTTCAGCTGTTCAGTGAAAACAGCTTGACTCAGCATTTGTTCTAGAGGCAGAGCTAGTGATTTCAGCAAAAGCAGGAGGGTGCCACCACAGCATTTGCCCTCTTTGCTTTTGTCTCACTTACCCAGACTCTCGAATTGACTGTCGACTGGCTCAGGATAGTTTTGACAGCTGAGTGACTTGTTCCCATTCAGGAAGGCAGCCGCAGTGGTAGCGATGATAGGGTAGTCCTGCAAGTGTCATATGGGTGGTTGATTGGTTTTAGCAGCTTGGGGTATTTCCCATTCTCAAAGCCATAAGAAGAGAAGAGCCCTTGCAAGTGCTGCTTTACACTACCTTGAAGTTTTTACCTAAATCCCTAAAGGACACTCCATTAGGTACCTCTGTTCTTATTTACAAGCAACTGAAATGGCCCCTAAAATTTCCTCTGAGTAACCCGGTAGACCAACCATTGTGGATGAACCCACATTTTACCCTTTTAGGAAAACCCCTACATAAACACGCTTGGCAAACCGGGGAATAAACCAAGTTTCCCACCTGTGTTGGGGCACACTTGGGCCTCTTTTACTGTTCTCCAGCAGCTCCATGGTCTGGATTACAAGGATTATTTCTTTCATTTTCAACTGTGTCATTTATTACAGCAGGTATTAGGGTCAGTACTTCCTTCAGAGTCATATGGTCTCACCTTGGCTGAGCTAGGTCAGCTTAATGCTGCTCAACACACAATTTCCATGATTTACTGTGCTCTCCAACAAGCTTGGCCTCTCAGATATGGTTCACCCTCTAGATACTGACCGGAGATCTTGACTTGGGGACCGGATGTGCAGCAGTGGTGTGAGGTCTGGCAGAAACTGCATTGTTATCTCAAATATGATGGTCATTGATTTATCCAATTTAAAATCATTCATGCTAGCTACAATACTCCCACAAATTTATGTAAGTGAGGAATGAGGAATTTGCTGCTCTGTACTAGATGTAATAGCTCAGAGTGCTCCCTTTTTAATATTCTTTGGGATTGTCCAAAAACCCAACCTTTTTAGAATCGCATAAGTGTTGCTTTAGACCTGATACTGGGCTGGGAGTGGACATCCAGGTGCTCATCTCCGGGGCCAGGTCCTATCATTTCACATTAATTACTATGGCTGCAAAAAAAATCATCCTCTGGCAATGGATGGATCAGCTTGTTCCATCCTTCGCTGAACGGCATCAGGAAGTTTTGGACATCTTACAAGTAGAATGTATGATAGCCCCTATGAAATACTGCTTTCCTGCCTGCCTTAAGCACTGGGCCCCCTTGAAAGCATGACTGTCTACCCTGTAGTGCCAAACTTATCCTTAGTGTCTTGGATTTTCATTAATCAGCATGTCTGTCTGTTTCCCTCCCTGTTCCAGGACCCGACATATGGGGGTGTGAGAATGGCTTGGGTGGGAGGGAGGGGGTAGTATACTTATTTGTATTGATTTATTCTCAGTGTGTTACAGTCTGTTGTTTGTATTCTTATAGAAACCTAATAAAGGATATTAAATAAAAAAAAAGAAGAGAAGAGCCGAGTAACAGCAAGGTTATTTACAGCATATGAGGTGGGTGAATGAAGCAGTTGCAGGTTGCAGGGTGGCATACAGGTGGGACTGACCTGATGTAGCCTGGAACCGTAACAAGAGACGACCACAGTTAAAGCATTGTAAGCAGGTGGGTTAATTGTAGTGCATGGGGTGGGTGGATGAAATGGTCAGCAAAAAGTGAGGTCAGTAACCAGGCAAGCTGTAAGCTGTGGGTGGCATATGGAGCAGGTCAGACACTGATTTGGGACTATTCCGGTCATCCACTTATAATGGACAAAATTGTGTGCACGAAGTAGTTTGAGTGGGTTCCACTGTGGTTTCAAAAGCAGATTGCTTGTATTCTAATTTACATCAGGAGCTTCTGATTCTTTTGTCTCCCAGACTGATGCTCAGGATCCAGGAAATACATTAATTCAGCCAAGCACTAGATAATTTCCAGACAGGATTTCCTACTTCATTGGTATGAATTACTTTCACCTGGCTGCTATACTTTCTTTTATTTTCCATTTTACTCCTTCATGTCGAAATGTTCAGAATTGAGACCTTCTAGGCCTTATCTCAAGACTATACTTGGCTACAGTATATTCTAAAGATTTAGTCTTATGACTACATGGTCCACACCCTTCCATGCTTTGGGCCTGTGTCACACGTCTAGTAAACATGCCCAGTGATCTGCCCTGGCAGTTGTCTCGTCTTTTCTTTGGGGCTTAACACATACTAGTACGACAACTACCAAGTAAAACATACTTATCATTCCCACTTTATCTAGTACTCTGTTGTCTATTGAGGAAATGATCAAACACCTACCTGCAACAGTAAAATACTTCTGGACATACCCCAGCACCAGGGTAAATGCTCATTCTCTTAATGGTCAGGCTGCACACCTCCAGGTTCAAGCTGCAACAGCAAAACTCTCCACGGCTGGGATCCAATGTTACTTGCCACCCTTCCCCTCATATACTCAGTTTATTTTCTATATCAGTGAGCCTTGAGCACAGAGGAGAGTTTCAGCACTGCCATGCCTGAAACAGCAGCCTTATAAAAAGCCTTTTTCTTTGGGTTAATTCATAATCCTGAAGTTGCTCCAGCACTCAGGCATAAGCATCATGTACCTCTCAAGGGTACAGCTTGTGCAGCAGGGTTTTCCTTTTTTGAGTTGCAGGCCCACCCCTCCAGCATCTTCATGTGGGTGGAAGTCTCAATAAGACAGAAAGAGATACAGTATTCATGGGTCTAGGTCTAGGTCAAAACTGCATGGTCGATAAATGCAAGGTGAAAAAGTGCTCCACGCAGACACCCAAAAATGGGCACAGTGAAAAACTGCACAAATATACATAAACATACTCTGAAACAGTGCCCGCTGTTCTGCCCATGCGGTTTTTGACTGCGCATTTATTCCTGCACGGTCTTCACAGTACACCAGTATTGATCATAATAGTTCAGCAGTGTCTTGCAGGTTCAATAGCATGCTTAGGGTTAAGAGAATCATTAGCTCCTTCCATATGGAGTTACCATTTTTAGTACAATGTAATTAAATCAAAGTTATGCCAGATAGGATGGAAACTAGAGGTGTGCTAAATCAGGAAAGTTTGCTTCATGAAATATTTGTGATATTTTCTGACTTTGCATAGCAACATGCCAGTTTGCATAGTTCTTTTCTTGGTAAAGTACCTGTTTCACCTGGCAAAGTCTAACCATAGTGTCACTTTACCAGTGAAAGTGCCGGTGAAGTGCTTTCACTGGACCAAGTGACATGTCACCCATGAAGAAGTACAGAAAGTGCTGCACAAAAAGACAACAACTTTCTTAACATTGGAAATCAGCAAATGAATGAATGAATGAATGAATGAATGAATGGAAGACTTCCACCTGAGTGGTAACGCTTGATTGGCTGAAATTCAGCCAGTGGAGTGGAGCTTGCAGAGAAGGAGGTCACGTTTGAACCTTTGTTAGGTCCATGAATATGGTGCTAGTATGATATTCCTCATCCAAGGTAATTGCCATATAATTGGTTACTTTAAAGAGGGCTATGGTGGTTGAATGCTTATGACACAAGCATGATTGTACATTCATTAGGTGGTGGTGTTGAAGGATGTGGTCCATAAATTGCCTGTGAATTAGCTTCTCTCTAGAAGTTTGCTTAAAATGATGGAAGGGGTTATTGGGGCCATCTTGTCTGCTGTCTTGCCATTCTGCATTGACTATCCAGTTTGGCTATGGTCACAAATACAAACCTATCAACTGGAATGCTAGGTACTGGTGAATGCCATTTACCCACTCCTGTTTCTGTGAGTGACATTTACCCAGTCATTTACCAATGAGTGTAATTTACCCAGTCCTGTATGGGTGAGAGTTATTTATCCACTTCTGTACCAGCGAGTGTCACTTATCCAGTCTTGAACCAGTGAGGATAATTTAATCAGCCCTGTTCCAGTCAGTATCATTTACCCAGTTCTGTACCAGTGTCATTTACCCAGTCCCGTACCAGTGAATGGCATTTGTGCAGTCTTATACCAGTTAATATCATTTACCCAGTTGTGTACTAGGAATGTAATTTACCTAATCCTTTACCAGTAAATGTAATTTATCCAGAAATGTACCAGTGAGTGTCATTTACTCAGTCCTGTACTGGTACCCTTTTCTCAGTGCTGTACCAGTGAGAGTCATTTACCTAGTCCTGTACTGGTGAGTGTCATTTACCCAGTCATTTGCCAACTTAGTGTCATTTACCCAGTCCTGTAAGAGTGAATATCATTTGCCCAGTCCTGTACCATTGAGTGTCACTTATCCAGTCCTGAACCACTGAGGATAATTTAACCAGTCCTTCCAGTGAGTGTCATTTACCCTGTCCTGTCTCAGTGAGTGTCATTTACACAGCCCTGTACCAGTAAGTGTCAAATACCCAGTTCAGAATCTATGAGTGTAATTTATCCCGTCCTCTGTTAGTGAGTGTCATTTATCCAGACCTACATCAGTGAATGTCTTTTACTCAGTTTTGCACCAGTGAGTGTCTTTCACCCAGTCCTTTACCAGTGTGTCATTTATCAAGGTTTGTACCAGTGAACATCATTCACCCAAAACTGTGCCAGTGAGTCATTCACCCAGTCTTGCACAAGTTAGTCATTCATGCAAACCAGTATCAGTGAGAGTCATTTACCCAGTCCTGTTCCAGTGAAAGCCATTTACCTAGTCCTGTACCCGTGTCATTACCCAGTCCTATACCAGCAACTGTCATTTACCTAGACCTGTACCACAATGTGCCTTTTAGCCAGACCTATACCACTGAATGACATTTACCCAATCCTACACCAGTAAGCGTCATTCATCCAGTTTTTTTTTTATCAGTGAGTATCATTTACTAAGTTGTATTATAATGAGTGTCAATTATCCAGCTCTTTACTGGAGAGTGCCATTTACCCAGTCCTGTTTAAGTGACTGTAATTTACCAAATCCTGTACTAGTGACTATACATTACCCAGTATTGTAACAGTGGGCATCATTTACCCGTCTTCTGTCAGTGAGGGACATTTACCTAACCTGTACCAGTGAATGCCATTTACCCACACCTTTTCCTGTGAGTGACATTTACCCAGTCCTTTACCAATGAATGTAATTTGACCAGTCCTGTATGAGTGAGAGTCATTTACCCACTTCTGTACCAGTGTCACTTATCCAGTCCTGAACCAGTGAGTATAATTTAACCAGTCCTGTTCCTGTGAAAATCATTTACCAAGTTCTGTACCAGTGTCATTTACCCAGTCCCATACCAGTGAATGGCGTTTGTGCAGTCTTGTACCAGTTAATATCATTTACCCAGTCGTGTACTAGTGAAAGTCATTTACCTAATCCTTTACCAGTGAATGTCATTTACCCAGACATGTACCAGTGATTGTCATTTACCCAGTCCTGTACTGGTGTCCTTTTCTCAGTGCTGTACAAGTGAGAGTCATTTACCTAGTCTTGTACTAGTGAGTGTCATTTATCCAGTCCTGTAAGAGTGAGTATCATTTGTCCAGTCCTGTACCATTGAGTGTCACTTATTCAGTCCTGAACCACTGAGGATAATTTAGCCAGTCATGTTCCAGTGAGTATCAGTTACCCAGTCCTGTATCACTGAGTGTCGTTTACCCAGTCCTGTACCAGTGAATGTCATTGATCAAGTCTTGTACCAGTGATTCCCATTTACCCAGTTATGTAACAGTGAATGTCATTGATCAAGTCTTGTACCAGTGATTCCCATTTACCCAGTGTTGTACCAGTGAGTGTCATTTATCCAGTCCTGTACTTGTGAGTGTAATTTACGCAGTATTGTACCAGTGAGTGTCATTTTACCCAGTTCTGTATCAGTGAGTGTCATTTACCCAGTTTTGTACCAGTGAGTGTCACTTGTCCAGTCCTGAACAAGTGAGGATAATTTAACCAGTCTTTCCAGTGGGTATCATTCACCCAGTCCTGTACTGGTAAATGTAATTTACCCTGGCCTGTGCCAGCAAATGCCATTTTCCCAGTCTTGTGCCAATTAGTATCATTTTCCCAGTCATGTACCAGTGATTGTCATATACCTAGTCCTTTACTGGGAGAATGTCATTTACCCAGACATGCATCAGTGACGGGCATTTACCCAGTCCTTTACCAATGAGTGCCATTTACTCAGTCCTGTATGAGCAAGTGTCATTTGTCAAGTTCTGTACCAGTGAGTGTCACTTTCACAGTCCTGAACCAGAGAGTATAATTTGCCTAGTGCTTTTCCAGTGGGTATCAGTTACCCAGTCAGTACTGGTGAGTGTCATTTATCCAGTCTTATACCAGTGAGAGTCATTTTCCTAGACCTGTACCAGTGAGTGCCATTTACTCAGCCCTGTTCCAGAGAGTATTATTTGCTCAGTCTTATACTTGTGAGTGTTCTTTACCCAGTCCTGTACCAGTGAGTGTCATTTTCCCTGTCCCCGTACCAGTGAGTGTCATTTACCCAGTCCTATGCTCATGTCATTTACCCATTCATGTGGCAGTGAGTGTGATTTACACATTCCTGTATCTCTGAATGTCATTTACTTAGTCCTGTACCAATGAATGCCTTTTCCCCAGTCTTGTGCCTCTTAGTATCATTTAGCCAGTTGTGTATCAGTGAATGTCATTTAGATAGTACTTCATCAGTGAATGTCATTTTCCCAGACAAGTACCAGTGAGGGTAATTTACCCAGCCCTGTGCTGGTGTCCTTTACTCAGTGCTATACCAGTGAGAGTCATTTACTCAGTCCTGTGCTGGTGTCCTTTACTCAGTGCTATACCAGTGAGAGTCATTTACCCAGTCCTGTGCTGGTGAGTGTCATTTCGAGTGTGGAGGGTGGTTCAGGTCCCAGGCCATGTTTGACTGTCCATGTCTTGAGCAGTACCTCAGTCGGGTGGAGCTAATTAATATGGATGAGATATATGTAGAAACGACAGCGGCACAAAGGTGCAACATGTCACACAATTGTGGGACCCAGACCTCTTGGTTTCTTGTCTTCTCTTTGGTCTGAAACATACTGGCCGGCTTTAATCTTAGTTGAGATAGTATACAGTGAGACGCATATGCAGTGGGTATATTGGGGATAGTTGCAAGTTGCAACCACTCCAGTAGGCATGGGATATGAGACTTGTGGATGGGCTGAAAGAGGTCCTGACCTACTGAGTAAGGCAGGAGAGTAGAAAGTAAAACCAATGTGAAGCATCAAAAAGTCTAAGTAAAGAAAGCTGTGTGTGTAAACACACTAATGAAATAATGAATTTTACTGAAATAGCTGTCTGGATTTAAACAACTTTGAGCTTTGTGTAGCAAGAAAACACAGTTCAGGTCTGTTTTTTATTCCATGTGTTTCTAGCGCTAACATTTTATATCCCTTCTGCTGTGGCCAAGGATATTCCTAGCGCCACCCTTTCTCCATCATTGTCATTTCCCAGCTTCCTCTTTCTCCCCAGACATTTTTTTTATAAAAATAAATTTTAGCTCCGGGCACTGTTCCAGGTGCTAAGTTAAAAAAAGAAATGTAACTGAAGGACTTGGGCTGGGGGGGGGAGGAGGTTGGGGTAGAGTTGGTTAGAGGATGCCACTTACCCCTATTTGTTTCCTGGGAAATCCCAATACCAAAGTGTCTTTGGTTGAAGTGTCAAAGCTGAACTGAAGACAGACGGTCTGAACTGAAGTCAAACTGAACTTGCAGATTTCCACATTCACTCACCATTAGTACTGTTGTTTTTCCTCCTCAGGTTTCAGTCCTCTTTACTAAGTGTAAACCGAGCACTGAATAAGCCTAAGCAGAGCAAAATGCTTCTGAATCAATTTGCCTTTAAAGTATAGTTCTTTTCCAAGGTCGGGATGTCCATTCAAAGACAGTGTATTCCTGTCTTGTTATTTCTTTTCCTTTGGTGATAAAAAAGTATTTCTGATCAGAAGAACAGTACTTTAGATGCCAAACATCAATTAAATCATTGTGCTAGGCTTATGATTTTTGTTTCAAACTGGTAGCCATTTTTTCCTGGTCACCTTTTCTTCCACTGACTCCCAACCCCCATCCTCCCTCCCCTTCCATACACACTATACAAAATAAAATAGATAAATTACTAATATGGCTAACTGAATGACATCCCCTGTTTTGTGTTTTTTTGTTTTTACTTTGTTATTACAGCCCTAGTTCAACACCCACCTTCCGTCACTCTCTCTTCTTCTGCTGCTCTGCCTTTCCTGATTATTTGGCTACTGAATCCAGTTCATACTGGAATAGTCAGACTGTAGTTACAGGCTTTTAAACAGTGTTAACCCACTCCATTCCACGCGGTAGATATGCTTCTTTTCCTACATGTAGCACTTCAGTTGACCTCTTATAAAATTGCTGACACCCACTGCCACAGCTCTTCTCCAACCCATGGCACCATTCACAAACCACTGACATGTAGTGTTACAACTCCACTCCAACAATCAGTGGTGGCAGACTTATAATCCCACTCTGCTGTACACCAGACTCTAATTGCATTGAAAGGAAAATAAAAATTAAACTAAGACATACACCTAAAGACAAGTAAAAATTTCACTCAGTAAAATGAAACAATGAAAACTGGCTGACAACAATAGAATCATGAAGCAAAATACTACCCCAGTGCACACACTGAATTTCATACTAACACCCTCTAGGTGACAACCTACCAGTGGAGGCTAGTTTCCATTTATTTCAGGGTCTGCAGATACAAGGTCACTGGTCACATGTTGTACTACACTCATGGGTTTACGGTGGTCACACAGCAACCTACAAACTATTATGTTTATTGTTTTTGTTGGCCACTATTGACAACTCCGTTGTGCTATCATGGCTAAATTGTAAAACAATTTAATATCAACGTATAAGCAGCATAAATGTAAAACATGCCCCTATCAGCAGGAAACACTGATTATTACCTTTTATGACAGTCACCCAGTTCTACTAATGTGCAAATGTATATATCTATAAATATGGTAAGCAAATCTGAATTTGAAAATCAGGCTCAACAGCTCTTCTCATGGTCTGTATCTTTCACTTTTTTGTAAAGAAGTTTTTTGGCATAAACTATCCCAATTCAGTCAATGCAAAAACTGTACTCATACAGCACATATCATTTCATACTTATTACCTGTGGTTGAAAGCCATTTAAAAGCAAGAGAAGAAGTCCAAGATATTGAAACTGCTCAAAAATGCAGTAGTGTTGTTTCCTATGGAATGTTTTCTTTGGGCATGGAGAATGTTGGTCTTTTTTTATTAAATGCCCTTGTCTGCTTGTCTAGCTTTACTCCCTGTGGCAAGATCAGCACTTGCACTGTAAGCCAAATGATAGTTATGCCTGTGTCCCATGTGCTAAAATGATATTGGTGAGACTGGAGTCAAGTGCAAGGGGAGCCCCAGGCATTAGGCAGAAGTAATTTTTATTATGTTCCATGGGAACAGGACTGTTAGCTATTTATTTATTTATTGAAATTTCGGATAACACCTTTGAGAACAAGCTCATTCCATAGGTTCCACGTCAGACGAACAATACATATTGGGAAAGTATGAGACGGAGAACAAACAAAACAAGGAATTATACAAAACATTACAAGGTGTATAACTAGAGAAGTTCCAATACATGTGGCATTGTACAATGTATGCCATGGCGCATATGTGATTAAAACCTGGATTCAAAGGGTCATATTAGAGGGGGTGGGGTCTTATGAAATGACCCTTTACAGGAAAATGAGAACAGACTCAACCTGATATCTAATAATCAACAAGGTAAGGGATGGCATCAGCCCAGGGGCCTTGTGAGAGGTGAGAAGGTATAGGACAAAACATTTTAAAGTAAGCAAGGGAGCTCAGGAGATATAACAGGGGTGAGGGGGGATGGGGGAAAGCCATAGAGGGGTGAGAGGAAAGAGTGGAAGGGATCAAGAGGAAATGTGAAGGAGAATGATTAGCAACATAGAACAGTTATTTACAAGCTGAGAACAGTTATGCATAAGGTCAGGATAGCATAAGGTTAGAATAAGTGCTGGTCACAAGAAGGAAGGTTATTGGAAGCAGTCACAATTGGCATCAGCAACAATCTGTTGCTTAAGTTCAACCTTGAAGGACCCCAAGGTGGATGCTGAAGTGATGTCATGGTGCAGCAAGTTCATCCATAGTGGGGCATGGTACGCAAAGGACCTTTGTTCCAGAGAAGTGCGACAGCGGAGTATATTAAAAATCTGGCTAGTAGAACTTCTGGTGCAATGACGGTTGATAGTGAGGGTAATAAGCTTTTGCACTCCTGGGGGCATTTTACCTAAGCTTACTTTTTTGGACAGTAAACATGTTTGTTACATGAGTCTACCTTTGAATTGGAGCCAATCAGTCTGAGCGTACATGTCGCACATATGGGACAGATGGGCTGAGCCAGTAAGGAGCCGGCATGCTTTGTTGAGTGCAAATATGATGCGTCGAACAGTTGTTTCAGTAGCTGATCCATAGACTGGTAAGCTGTAATAAATAAGCAAGACAAGAGAGCTTTGAATGGGTAGGTTAAGAGCCTCTGGGGTCAGACATTGCTTATGCCTATAAAGTAGCCCAATGTGGGTGTTAACAGCCTTAGCGATGTTGTCAATGTGATAGGCATAGGTCATCGTACTGTCAATAGTAATCCCCAGATATTTAAAGAGCTGAACTAGCTCCAGTGGAGAGCTCTCTTCATTGGTGATAGAAAGAGGGTAAGTTCTGTGCCTATTTTGGGAGCTGGAGAACAGCATAGTTTTAGTCTTGTTGTAATTCATAACTAACTTCTGCTTATGGAACCATCTTTCTATGACTATGAAATTACTCTGTAGCCTAGATTCAAGAACCTTAGGGTCTGGATCACTGGTAAACAGGACAGCATCGTCAGCATATAAAAGGATATGACCCTGACAGGAGTAAGGAAGGTTGTTGAGAAAAATGCTAAATAAAAGAGGGCCCAAGATGGAGCCTTGAGGAACTCCAGATAGGACAGGTCTGCTATCTGAGAGGGTGTTACCAATCTTCACTTGCTGTGTACGGTTGTGCAGGTAACTTTCAAACCAGGCTATGCTGTCACAAGCTAGGCCAATGGTGGTAAGCTGTTCGACCAGGAGAGTATGATTCACTGTGTCAAAAGCTTTGGTTAAATCAATAAAAGCAGCACTGACCAGGTGTTCTTGATCTAAGGAGTGGTGAAGAAAGCCTGAGAACTCCAGAAGAGCAGTAGTGGTACTATGACCATTTCTGAACCCGTGTTGTTGCAGGCTCTATAGCTGATATTTTTCTAAGTATTCAACCAGTTGGTCAGCCACTATATGCTCAAGAGTTTTCAAGAGTGGGGGCAGGATAGAGATAGACCTGTAGTTCCCAGTAATTGTGCGATCCCCAGACTTATGAACTGGTGTTACAGTGGCAGATTTTGAATTCTGAGGGAATTGAGAGTAACTAAGTGACATGTTAATAATATGTGTTAGAGGTGACAGAATTTCATCCAGTGTAAGGGCTACAAACTTAAGATCCATGGTGTCACCACTAAATCTTGATTTCCCTAATACCTTGAATAGGTAATTCCTGGCTTCATGGGCTAAGAGGGTTCTGAAGTAGAAAGGAGGATGAGAAGGGTGCTGAGTCTCTTTCCTAGAGTAGTAACTTTTGAGGGGCTGAGAGAAGCAGCCAGGTGGCAGGACACCACTCAGGTCCATGAAGGCATTCTTAAAAGTGTTAGCAATAAGTTTGGGGTCGAGTGAGTGTACACCATCAATGTTAAGCATGGTAGGGGCAGATCTGAGGTCTCTCCCAGTGACATCTTTAAGGTTAGTCCAAAATATTCTGCCATCATCCCAGGTCCGAGAGGGCACTTCCTTATAATATTCATTTTTAGCTGCACGAATTGCCCTTGTGCAGTTGTTTCTAGCCGCTTTGTACTTATGAATGTCAGCATGGTTACACAGGGACCTAGACCTGTGCCATAGATGATCCCTGGCATTCAGAAGCTCAAGGAGGTCTGGAGAAAACTAGGGATTACAGCGGCCTTTGATTTTACACTTTTTAAGGGGGGGGCATGCCTATCACATATAGCGCTGAACTGAAGAATGAATTGGTCAAGGGAAATGTCAACGTTGTTAGTTGTGTAAACCATTGACCAGTCCTGATTATGCAGGTCAGCTTTTAGTGATTCAAGATGCCCATGGATGAGTACCCTGGTGGTAATTGTTCTAGTGGGTGGTTTAGAGAATTTGTTTGCACAATGAAACAAGACTGGGGAGTGGTCACTGAAGGCATCTGGGAGTACGGTT
Organism: Neoceratodus forsteri; assembly: GCA_016271365.2. Taxonomy (NCBI): domain Eukaryota; kingdom Metazoa; phylum Chordata; order Ceratodontiformes; family Ceratodontidae; genus Neoceratodus; species Neoceratodus forsteri. The sequence goes on along the minus strand of CM057452.1, from coordinate 1,544,780,366 downwards.
GTGTCCGATATATGATAAGGGTGGTTAGAGAGTACCCAGTCCAGTAAGATACCTGTCCCAGTTTTATAATTGATTCTAGTGGGGGACTCGACTAGTTGGGTGAGGTGAACTGCTGAAACTGCGTCTTTGAAAGGGTTTGTGTCAGAAGAGAACCAATTGATATTGAAATCTCCTAACATGATAATTTCCGAATTAAGACTCAGAGAGCAAAAACACTCCAGGAGTGAATCAAAGCAGGAGGCCGTCTGTCTGGGAGGAATATAGATTGAAAACACAGTAAGGGTTTTATTGTGTGCACCTAGAAGCATTTTTATGGCAAGGGCTTGCATATGGTCATCAGTTTTGGGTAGAGTTAGGACGAGACCTTAAAGGTTGTTTCGGAGGTAGATCGCACAACCACCCCCACGCTTGGAGAGACGATCCTGTCTAAAGACTGTGTAGCCTGGGATGGAAATTGAAGCATCCGCTACTTTTGGAGAAAGCCATGTTCCTATGACTGAGAGGATGTCTGGGTTATTATAAAATGGTTTTACTGAACTACAAGAACACAGTGTTGACATTCTGCCAACTCTGAAAAAATAACCTTTTAAACATAAACAATCATAATTTTTCTACATTATACCCAAGCTGATCAATGCACTATCTATGTATTTCCTGTATGATACTTGGATTGATTCATGTGCTAGTAAAGTTTAAGGCACAGTGTCCAATAGTGTGGTTCTAGCATGACCTATAAATACCCCTGTAGTCTTGCTTAATGATCTAAAAGTGAAGCAGGATTCTGCAGTTTTCTCTCTCATATTTATCATCCTTTTCAGAGTGGCAATTTGGAGTTATTTGCAGCAATTCTTGTAACTTAATGAATGTACAAGAACAGTCAGAAGTGTACTGTAAAATGTCATTCACTGAATTATTACTACAGTTGCTGAATGCAATGATATGAATATTACTTGTACAGCAGTAGTAAATTACTTATATTATGGTTATTATTTTTCACTTTATAAAAGGGCATGCAATGTCTATTTACTAGGGATGTGCAAGAGACTGATTTGAGGAATCTGTCATTAATATTTGTTTTTATATTTGTCAAGTTCCTGTATTACTAATAAAATAGTTTCATGCCATGTAGTAGTAGTTTTATTTATTTAGTGCTCGGCCCCAGAGATTCTGGGCACTGTACAACAGAGCCTGAACACAATACAAATAACAAATAACTTATAATAAATTAGAACCAAAAACATAAACATGTAAACACTGCAGACAAGATAAATAAATACTGAGATCAGTAAATTAAATTAAATTAAGCACTTGATTAAACAGGTGGGTCTTTAGACCCCTCTCATGTCAGACTGAATTATTAATAACAGCACAGTATCAATGTTTTTTTTAGTTATTATAATCAATAAAGTGTTCAATATGTTATATAAATAAGTTATTCCACAAATAGGTGCTACAGATTAATAGGTTATCAAGTTTAAAAAAACATACAAGGTTTGTGTCAGGCAGGTCATTTTTACATTGTGCATCTTGCCCACTGTCACACATTGTGCTGTTTTGCTAGTTGAAAAACAACATTGATACATTCTTGATGAAAGAGCTGACTCTGCATCACCGGAACCACCCACCCTCCCGTATTATTGCAGATGTTATAACTGGAACAGTTTTAGAAAAGTAAGATCACAGCATGGTTGGTGGTAACTTTGCCTGCAAGCTTACTGTAGTTACTCATCTAAAGTTACTAAGGACCATGCCCTAAGCATACTTTGCCACAGTTTTATTTGTATCACACTAGTCTCAGCCGTGGTGTCAGCTGGCAGTATAGCCTAGAGGTTAGAGTGAATGAGCTAGGTACATCCAGCAGACCTGGGTTCGATTCCCACAACCTCCACTTCAATGCTGGTGATGCTGAGCAAGTCACTTAATCTCCCCAGTGCTCCTGTGTCATCTTGAAAACAGGTCTTGGGCCTAGTGGGCCTTAACTAGTTACCAAAGAATAAAAAAAACAGCTTGTGTGTCATTCACCATCTGAGATGATAGATGATGCTGAATGCAACCCCTGGGCCCTGCCCTCCAGACTAAGCATTGATTTCATTTGGTCTTTCAGGGACTAGGCTGCAGCTACTGAGGAAAGTATTGCATAACACATTATATGGAACACAATATGATTGTTGTGATTGCTTTGCTAGTTTTCCACTTTAGGTCTGAGACAATACATTTTAAACTTGGTGAGAGGTAGCAGGTTGTTTTATTACCATGTGCCTCTTGCCCAGTGTCACATTCTGCTATTTGTTATTTGAAAAACAAATTTCACACATACTTGATGAAAGAGCTAACTCTGCATCCCAGGGCCCTCCCACTCTCTCATGTCATTTTGATGTTATACCTGGAATATTTATGGAAAAGTCAGATCAAAACATGGGCATTGGTGACTTTGCCTCCCAGGTTAGGTCAGTTGCTTCACCTAAGGTTACTGTGCACCCTGCCCTAAGCATACTTTGCCACTGTCATATTTTTGTAACACTGGCTTCAGCCAAGGTTAACATGGCTTACTGCATGTGTCAGGTTGGTGGACTGATGTATTCAGCATTTGAGAAGATAAATGATGTTGAATGTAACCCCTGGGTCCTGTCCTGCAGAGTAAAAGTAAGCATTGCTTTCAGTTGGTCATTTAGGGACTGTGCTGCAGCTACTGATGATAGTAATATATGACACATTAATTGGGTTATACAGTGCTACGGTTGTCATGATTGCTTTTCTAGTTTGCTACTTTAGGTCTGAGACAATACCTTTTAATCTAGGTCAGTGGCGGCTGGTTGTTTATTACCTTGTGCATCTTGCATTGTGTCATGCGTTGTGCTGTTTTGTTAGTTGAAAAACAAAATTGACATATACTTGACAAAAGAGCTGGCTCTGTATTACAGAAAGCCCTCTCATATCATTGCAGATGTTACGACTGCAACAGTTTTAGAAATGGAAGATCAAATCATGGGTCGTGGTAACTTTGCCTGCAAGTCTAGTTGCCTCACCTAAAGTTACTAAGGACCATGGCCTAAGCATATTTTACCAATGTCATATGTATGTCACACTAGCCTCAGCCAAGGTGTAGAATGGCCTATGTGTCAGTCTTGTGGGCTGATGCATTCAGCATCTCAGAGACCAAATGATGCTGAATGCAATCCCTGGGCCATGTCCTGCAAAGGTAGTCTTTCAGTGACTGACTACAGTGTGCAGCAGCTCATGACACCAATTGATGACATGATATATGGGACAATACTAGGTAACACATTTAGAGGAAATCAAATCATGATTGTTGTATTAAATTAAGTGTGAAATTGCATAAATTGTTAACCCGGCTACTGGTGGGCAGACACTTTGTTACCTTATGCATTGTGCCCACTGTTACACATCAGAGTATTTTAAAACCAGATTTATTACACACTTTCTTTCTGATAGAGCAGTCTCTCAAACTCAGGGCCATTCAGCCCACCCACATTGGCTGGATCAGACCAGATGCTTTCAAGGTTCCGTGCGCCCCACTGGTATAACTCCCTCCCTGCCAGTGTCTCAAACTCACTAATTGTAGCTTGCTTTAAGCCCAGGCTCAGAAACTTCCTGCTTAGCTCTCGCAAATGCAACTGCCGCTAGCCTAGTGTAAAAAAAAAAAAAAAAAAAATATACTCTGTTTGACAATGCTCACTGAGCGGCTCCCCCTTCCTTTCCCTACTAATTCCTCCTCCCTATCTCCCTCCTTCTACTCCCACCAGCTCTCCCCCGACCATAAGTTTTGCACCTTTTGTTATCTTTTGCTTCGTTGGAGATCGTATTCTATTGAAACAAAATTGTAATTGAACTGTAACTTTTTTGTTTGTAAGTACTGTGTCCCTTGTACTACTGTTCTGATGTCCTCTTTGTGACGAGGTACCTTTGTAAATGAGCCTCTGGCTCAAAGGTTTCTAAACTGATGTTTAACTAAATAAATAAATAAATAAAGGTTACTTATGGTACTAATAGCCCTAACACAATAGTGGGGAAGAAACAGATAAAATATCACAGGTTTTAATTTTGAAACAATTTACATAAGCTATCATAGTAAGTCTGACAAACAAATGTCACTATTAAACTCATAGTCATAATCCAGCAGTAGGAGATTTACTTTCAGTAAAACAAGTTCTACCTGCTGTGGCTTGAAACTGCACCTATGTGGTGCTGCAACATCACTGCAGTTCTGAATATTCTTTCAGATATTACACTCATAGGAGGACAGGCCAAATACTTTACAGCTACTTGAGTGGGCGAAGGCCACATCATCTTTTCTGACATGAGTATTTTAAAGGATCTACTTTGAAGTGTTGCATTTGTTCATCCAAATAACAGCACGGGGTCATAATGTTGCACTCAAAATCATGCACAGAACGATACTGCAGTGAAAATAGTGTGCAGTGAAATAAGGTCAGACAACATAGCGACCACAACACAAACAGCACACACCATGAAAAGTAATGACACTGTCTGTCGTTTTTGAGGGGGGCTCCATTCCCCCCACACACCTGGACTAAAAATAACTATCTCTGAGGGGGTGTAGTTTTAAGGGATGGGGCAAAAGTCAGGAGTAGGGAAAATCATAAAAAAAAATTCTGGAACACAGTGGGACCTGGCGGGAACAGAACCGTGGCCCCAGGTCCCTGGTGCTGCCAGGTGCTGGTGCTCTAGCCACTCCACCCACCACAGGAACAGCTTGACCAGGCACCGCCCTGGCAGCCTCCTGACACTTCCCTCATCTCACCATCTCACCCTACAGTGACAGGGGTAGCAGTTATTACCAAACACTGTAAAATCCCTGTCGCTGTAGAATCTTTAGCACTATCTGATGCGTGATTATTGCCGCGTTGTTCAGGTAGTGTTATATTCACCTGGTACCCAAATAACTAACCACAATATACTCTGCACAGAGTATTCCTAAAAATGGAATCTTCTGAGTTTGTGTCTTCTCAATGGCTGATGTGAGACCACATATCACACCCGGATTGCGGTGCTATTGAAGCTGTAGTGGTATCACCAGCTGACTGTGTATTGCCAAATCCAGTGTCATCACTTTCATAATTTTCCTGAGGGTGAGACTCATTACTGTGAGCAAACCTTCCATGCTATTTAAGTCAGGCATAGTGTTTAACATACTGAACCTCCCTTTACTAAGTCATTTTTAAAAGACCTTGCAACCTCCCTTTGTAGAACAGAAACTTTGAAACAAGAGCCAAATGAAGGTCAAGAATTGTTGGAAGAATATACTTTTGTCATTTGAGACTCTGTCAAAATCTTTTTGAAGTTCTTTGATGAAAACATTTGTGAAAAGAGAAGTTATCACTTGAAGAATATCCTATTTTTCGTGGAATGCTTCCATCCTGCCCAATAGATGTGAATCATAAATGTAACTTGACTCAGAGATGACATTTTCAGAACTCATATTTTTTTGTTGCTTGTTTAAATGGTCATAAGACATCAATAAGAGCTTCTATTATACCTCACTGCATTCAAGTTATAACGCTACCAATATCATGCTCAATCACCATTGCATGAAGTGCCATTTTCTGCGCTGGTAGTCGTTCAGACATATAAAATGTTGAATTCCACCAGGTCACGGCATCTTGGATCAAGTGGTTCTGTGGAGTATTAGTTTCCTTTTGAAAATTGCTCAAGTATTTATTTGATTTTACTGAGTGCTGAAAGTGATCACAGATTTTCTGTGTAATACTGAACGCAATAAAGACCACTCTTACCATCTAGGGATTTATACACTTAAAGATTTATGGTATGTGCACAACAGGGAACATGTTTATTAAATCCCATCACTGAACTCTCTAGTACTATCAAAACAGCACACAATGTAAAGCACTTTAAACAACTTTTAACAAAATTGTACAATATGCATATTAAATGCCTTTGTCAATAGATACTGTAATCTTGTGTATACTGTATTTTATTACGTATTGTATGTATTTTATGTCAGGCATGACTGAAAAAGGGGCTGTGCCCAGTTCACTTCCTGGTTAAAATTAAAAAACAAAAACAAAACACTGATGGCAATCAACGTGGCTCTACCATTGTCATTAACAAACATGCCCGGATTTAATTTGTTTCCATAGATCCAATTATTCATCATTGCTTTTATATTGAGCTTCATGTTGACAACAATATAATCTCCCTCAAAAATAGTGACATGCAAAAGAGCAATATTTTTGTATGAATTAGTACCATGTATGGCTGAATCACATCCAGTAGCATTCTGTACTTCATTTTCAGCAAACTGCACCCAGTGAGCAGTTAATGCCAAACATGCATTACAGGCACTAGTGGTTTTCCAGGTGATGCAAACAAGACCATTTTCAACATATTTTATTTAGTCATGCATTTTTTTATCACAACACTATAGTTGGAAGGTAAGATAGTATGGCAAAATGTGGTATGAGATAGAAGATTGCAAGGGTGTTCGAGTAACTTTGCAAGCCTTCTAAAACCAGTGTCTTCAATAAGAGATAACGGTTGGAGGTCAAGAGCTATTATCTCACCAATGCATGTCACCACTTTTGATGAAAGAGGGCAATTAGAAGCAAAAACCCTGCCTAAATTGAAAGGCCTGCATTATAATGGTGTATTTCTGCTTGATGCCTGGGCTGTCTGAAATATGTTTCAGCTAGAACTATGGACTTCCCAGTTGCATTTTTTTACATGGTCCACAATCCAGTGGTGACTTGATGACTTGTTTGCCTACTTCTAGTAATATGAGCTTTGCAGTGCACACAGATAGCTGTTATGACTTCTTCTGGATGCAAAAGAAAATGCTGCCACCAACCTAGTATGACCCTGGTACAACCTGACTGGTGTGAAGAAGATGAAGAAGCTTTTTTTTTTTGCTGAAGATTTTTGGGGTCACAAAGGAATACAGCACAAGTAACAGAAGAAGTTTTTATTGGTGGTGTAGTAATAACTGTAGTGCCACTATAATTTTTATAATCTACAAAGGGGAAGTCTGTGATAGCTGTGCCATTCTTTTGTCAACATTTGCAATGCAAGTGTTAAGCAAGTTAGAAGAACTGCAATCTGAATTAAAGGTGTGGAAAGGCGGCTCATAGGAACAGCCAAGTTGGAGCCACATCACACATCACATAGGGAAGGTTGCAGCCAAGCCAGGCTCAAATAACCAGAATTCATAAGAAACTAACGGCAGCTTTGGAGAGGTTTAGAAACCTTTATTAGGCATAAAATAAAAATCATTGTAATACCCCACCTCACACAACCAATGTTTCATGCCACCTACTGTGTGCTTTTTGAGGGATAACACATGGGGTGACATACGTTTAACTCATGTATCCTATATAGTGCAACTAATTTAGTTTATTTAAAGTGCCTGATAAAAAAGTGCAATTAGTGCAAAAGTGTATTGAATAATTATAAAAAGCGCATATCTACAAGTTGACACTGTGTATAAATGTAAGCTTTTGTCACAGTGTAGATATCAGTACTGTGTGTTCCCGCAGGGTGAAGATATGCATTTTTATTCCACTGCATATCACTTCACTCCATTGTATAAAAAAAATATATATATATATATATAGTTTTATATATATATATATATATATATATTTTTTATCGATGGGGAGCTGTTAGATAAATTATTTTTTTTCATGAGTGCTGTTTGACCTTGGGTAACCTCACGAGTGGCGTAAGCCACAAGTGATGTGCCCAAGGGCAAACAGCACTAGTAAAAATAATTAATTTATCCAACATGCTCCCGATTGCATATTTATTTTATGCAATAGGCAGGGGCTTGTTTGTTTTATTTGGTGAAGTTCTCAGTAGTGAGGAAAATAAAAACATTTTTAAGTTTCAGTGGTTTCTTTTGTGCTTTGCCTGATTGTTGTGCCTTTCTGCAGTGTTTTGATGTCATAATAGAGTTGCTGATTGCTGAGGTGGTGGAGCTCTGAAAATATTCAAACAAAAATGGCAGACTCGCTTTGGGAGTGTGGTCGGGATAAGGAGCCTAGACTGTGGAGTGTTGTGAAAACAAGTGAGGGTGGAATTTCACAGTTATGGAGGTTAAATCCATTTCATTTTCTATTTATGTTTCCAAATATTTTACTTTTCAAAAATTGCTTGTCAATTGGTGATAGTGTCCATTGGAACAAACGGAATGGCAGAGTGTCTGGTGAGCAGGAAGTCTTGAGAGCTGGGGAGTGTGGGTAGTGGCAAGAATCAAAGAGTGCAAAGAACTGAGGTTGCAGAAGAAGGTGAGATTGAGATTGTAAAAAAAAATGTATCTAAACGGCTGTCATTTTTCATTTGCTGATTTTCAGTGCCATGGAGATTAGAGTGCAGTTTCTGTGTCAGTTGGGGGGTTGGGTCTCGAAACGGTAGTACATTGGCAATAATGCAAAGAATGATTTTTAATTTGGAGTAAAATACAGTATTCCGTTCAGTTGTTTTTAGTTTATTGGAGTTTGTTTCACAGCTTCATACTCTATGTACAGTACTGTGACTGGAGTTGAGGGACTCAAGTCAGCTGATGTAGAATTTTAGTGCAAGGAAGTAGTGCCAGTGGGGGGTGATTATTTATTTATTTAGGAAATCGAATTACAACCCTTTGAGTCATAGACTCATTTCCAAAGGCTCCAGGTCAGAATAAAACATAGACATTCATACAGTACCTACACAGAATAAATGTGGGTGAGCAATCATACAGAGTATAAATACAATGAGCACCGGTTAATGCCTATACATTTGGTAGCTAAAACAGGGCAGAGCTATCAACATATTTACCTAATGAGCGGTTAAGACCTATACAATTGGTAGCTACAGCAATGCATGATATGAGTTGGTAGTAAGCTGCCTCAGGGAAGCCTTGTCTTACACATAATATAATGCATTCATAGTCCAGTGCAACTATATGGTAACCAAGGGAGGTGAGGAGTCTGTAGGCTAGAAATAGTGAGGGTTCTCCACTGCCTGGCCAAGGGCGGGTGCATGGCCTAGCGGCGTGGTGCAGGATCCACAGGTTACCGGTTACACTGGCATTGACATGAGGAGAGGATATGGGCCCTTAAGGCAGCTTTAAAAGGACCAAGATTGGTGATTGATGTGACAGCCGGTGGCAGGACATTGTACCAGGATGGAGCTCTAAAGGGGAAGGATCACTGGGCCAGGGTGGTTCTGACCCTTGGCACCTTCCAGATAGTTTTTGGGGCAGCCCGTGTGGATGCTGAGATGGTGGCTGCCTGAAGAGAAGCCAAAACACCTATTGGGGTTAAACCCAGGTGGATTGTTTTGGTAAAGAGACAGGTCTGGTATAATAGTCTTTCCTCAAGGAAGAGGATATTGGTGAGCGTGTAAAGGGTGCAGGTATGTGTATTTCTGTCGACACCAGAAAGGGGCCGGCAGGCCTTATTGATGACTACTTGTATTTGATGAAGCGCCGTAGGGTCGACAGCAGCATAGATTGTGAGGCCATAGTCCACCAGTGATAAGACTGAGGAGGTAATGGCTAGGTGAAGTGCTTCAGGTGGCAGGCAGTCTTTATCTCTGAAAAGGAGACCAATGCGGGTGTTGGTGGTGGAGGTGAGGATTTATATATGTTCGTGGAATGAGAGGGAAGAGTCAAATGTAATACCTAGATACTTATACTTTTGGACCTGTTCCAGATTGATGACAAGGTGTTAAATAAATGGTGGTTGATTGATGATAGGGTGTTAAGTAAATGTCAGAACCACTATTTAACACCAGTGAGAATAAATTAATTTATTTAACTATTTATCCACCCACACCTATTTCGCTGTATTATAGCTACATGGTAGTGCAGCTATAGTTAGGGTTAGCATGAGCATTTTAATGTTAAAGGCCAATTTTTGCAGGGTAATAACTTTGTGCAGGTTCAACAGATCTGCTTGAAATTTTACATGCATCATCAGAACGGACAGGTCTATTGATATGCCAAATTTGTTTAAATCCCTTGTGTGGTTTCTGAGATACAGAGTTTGGGAAAATAAGAAATGTTTATGTTTTTTTGTGATTTGTCAACCTATATCTCAAAAATGGCCGTAGTTAGAGGGCTGAGATTTGCAGGATAGAAAACTGCGGCCTCACAGATGTGATTCTTGAAGGTTTGGTGAAAAAATATTAATCTGTTCCAAAGTTATGAAATGTTCTTTTTCCCACTATCTCCTATGGGGGAAAATACCATATATAGAAACATAGAAACATAGAATTTGATGGCAGATAAGGACCTCTTGGCCCACCAAGTCTGCTCATTTCCATACCTAATGGAAAAGCTGCAGATCCTAGTTAACCAACAGCCTATTTCCTCCTACCTCCAACCCCTAGAATTGCCTTATGTCTGTCCCATGCATTCTTAAATTCCCCTACTGTTTTTGACTCCACAACCTCATCAGGAAGGCCGTTCCATGCATCCACTAACCTCTCCATGAAAAAATACTTCCTCACATTACCTCTGAGCTGTCCCCCTTCTATCTTCAAATTATGCCTCCTTGTTTTTGCACATCTCTTTTTCTGAAAGATGCTACCCTCTTGGACTTTGTTGATTCCCTTGAGATACTTGAAAGTTTCTATCATGTCCCCCCTGTCCCTCCTTTCCTCGAGGGTATACATATTAAGCTCCTTAAGTCTCTCTTCATATGTCTTCTGGTGTAGACCCTGCACCATTTTAGTTGCCCTCCTCTGGACTGCCTCCATCCTGTCTATGTCCTTACGGAGATTGGGTCACCAGAACTGCACATAGTACTCCAGATGGGGTCTCACCAGCTGTCTGTACAGAGCGATAACAACTTCTTGTTTTTTACTGGTGATGCCTCTTCCTATACATCCCAGTATCCCCCCAGCCCTCCTTACTGCCCTCTCACATTGCTTGCCCACCTTTAAGTCATCTGATATGACTACCCCCAGGTCCCTTTCCATTTTTGTTGTTGTTAGTATCTCTCCACCCATAGTATACTCTTCCTGTGGGTTTTTGTTTCCCAGGTGCATTACTTTGCACTTCTTAGCATTGAATCTAAGCTGCCATACATTTGACTATTCCTCCAACCTTGTCAAGTCCCTTCTCATCCTTTCCACCCCAACTTGTGTATCAACCCTTTTGCAGATCTTTGTGTCGTCTGCAAAAGAGACATACTTTTCCTTCCAGTCCCACTGCAATGTCACTTATAAAGACATTGAAGAGGACCGGTCCTAGAACTGAACCCTGCGGTACCCCACTAGTAACCCCCTTTCTTCAGAGTGGACTCCGTTTACTATTACCCGCTGTGTCCTGTTCTCCAGCCATTTTACCCAGGCTACTGTCTTGGGACCCACTCCCTGGCGGGCTAACTTGTATATTAATCTTTTGTGTGGGACTGTGTCAAATGCTTTGCTAAAGTCTAGGTAGGCCATGTCCACAGCCCTTCCCTGATCTACTACTTTGGCCACCCAATCAAAGTAATCTATTAGATTTGTCTGACATGCCCTACCTGCTGTGAATCCATGCTGCCTTGGGTCCTATGCCCCTCTGGCCTCTAGGTACTGAACAATTCTCTCCTTCAGAAGTGATTCCATCATTTTCGCTATCACTGAGGTCAAACTAACAGGTCTGTAGTTTCCTGCCTCTGCCCTGATTCCACTTTTGTAAAGTGGAATCACATCTGCCCTCCTCCAGTCCCCAGGTACCACCCTATCCTCCCATCATTTGTTAAAAAGGGTAGTCAGTGGTGTCAATAGTTCTATCCTTAGTTCTTTTAGAATTCTAGGATGAATCCCATCAGGCCTCATTGCTTTGTCCACTTTCAGTTTTAAGAGTTCTTTGAGAACTCTTTCTTCTGTGAATGGGCTAGTATCAACCCCCCTACCCAGCGTGTTTCTGTTGTTTGGTTTAGGTACCTCCCCTTCACTTATGAATACTGAGCAAAAATATTTGTTTAGTATCTCTGCCTTTTCACAATCACCCTCTACCCACCCCCTCCCTTTATTAACCCTCACTATCCCTCCTTGGTCTTCCTTCACTCCCTGATGTACCTATAATAAGTTTTTATCCCCCTTCTTAACTGAGTGGGCTATCCTTTCCTCAGTTTTGGCCTTTGCTGTTCTGACTGCCTTCCCTGCTTCCTTCTGCTTTAACTGATACAGTTCTCTGTCCTGCTCCTTCTGTGATTCCTTGTACTTCCTGAATGCTATCTTTTTCTCCTTAACCTTCTCTGACACCTCCTTTGCGAACCATAGTGGTTTTTTACATCATTTTGTTTTGTTTATTTGCTTCACACAAAGGCTTGTTGTCTTAGTGATGGCAGTTTTGATTATTCTCCATTGTTTTTCCACCCTCCTTCCTGCCCATTGCTAGTGCATTCCTTGGGCACTCACCCATTTTGGCAAAGTCAGCCTTCCTAAAGTCCAGGACCTTTGCCTTTGTATGCTTGACTCTACTGCTATATTTATCGTGAACCATACTGTTCTATGGTCACTAGTTCCCAGATGGCTACCCACTTCTACATCTGTGATCTTCTCTTCATCTCCATTTGAGAGTACCAGGTCTAAGATTGCTCCCTCCCGAGTGGGTTCCAGTACTAGTTGTCTAAGGCATGCCCCCTGCAGGGTATCTAGAATGACCCCATTCTTTGATGTGGCTGCAGCAAATGCACTCCAGTTAACATCTGGCATATTCAGATCCCCCTTCAACAATATCTCCCCTTTTTCAGCCATTCTAAGGATACCTTCTGTCATTTCCTTGTCCATTTCCTCCCCCTGAGATGGGGGTCTGCATACAACCCCTGTGCAGATTGTGGTGCCATTGGCTGTCTAGAAGTTGACCCACAGTGCTTCCTCTCCTCCCTGTTTACCCTTTTGTTCTGCTGCTTTGATTCTATCCTTATGTAGAGAGGTACTCACCTCCTCTTTTACCCTCCTGTCCCCGGTGAGAGCAAACTGTAAAATCACTTGAACATTTTTTTTAACATCAGGTCCAAACAACATGGCTTTAGTTTTTATTTTATTTAGGAGCAGATTGTTCTGACAGAACCAATTTTGAATTTTAGTAAACTCATGGCTTAGTGTAGAACTGATTTCTAGAATGGATGTATTATGAGTCACCAATGCCAGATTGTCTGTGTAGAGTATTAAATCACAGTTATGTGGTACTTGTGTGATAGGGTCCATAAAGAGCAAAGAGTAAAAGGGCCCAGTATGGAGCCCTGAGGGACTCCACAGTGGACCCTATGAAATGTAGAAAAACCCATTACATTTACACACGTACCTATTGTTAATCTGAACCCTAACTTTCACACAAGTTAGGGTTCAAATTGAAGTGACAAAAGTAGGGAAATGTGGTGTTAGGGTTTCCAACCTCAACTCCCCACCCCTACCCCCCAAGCAATAAAAGGAACAAAAATATGATTGTGGCTGTCTTGAGTCTTGGCGAATCATTGATGGAGTCTTCTTGGAGTCTCTGCCCTAATGCTTACCCCATTCTGATGCAGTCTTCAAATATACAGAACTGTGTCTTCCCACATGTTGCCAACAACCTGTGGGCCCTGCCTGAAGGAAGCAGATCACAACTTATTTGCTCTGGGAATGAGTGAGTATTCAGGTTGAGAACCTGAAAGAAGACCCCACCCCTGATTCGCCAACACTCAGGACAGCCAAAACTGTAATGATTTTCCCTTTAATGCTTGGGGGTGGAGGATGGGGAGTTAGGGTTGAAAACCTAACATCATATTTCTACCTTTGTTGCTTTAATCTGAACCCTAACTAGTGCATTAACATAGTTTTGCAAAGAATATGCACATGTTCTATACATATTTGCCAGGGCAGGGGACAAGGTGCTAGTGGATGCATGGAAGGGGATTATTATAAAACTGTCTGGTTGGGGGGTGGCAACTTACAGCAGAGTGGTTGGGTGGAGGGAGTTTAAGCCTTTGAGCTTTTCTTGTGTCAAAGGTGGTTGGAGGGACACAATTCATGAAGTTTTCATCAAAAAGGTACCTACTTCATCAATAACAAACTAGTGTACATATATTGCAATTCACATAGATTAGCCACACAGAGTTATGCACCTTGGTAGGCAAAAACTATGCAAACTGTGGCTGCCAGTGAATCAAAGTCAGGTGAAATTCACATAGTGAAATTTGTTGACCTTACCTACCACTATTCTGCAACATTCTCAGCATGTAAAAACATAGAAACTGTCAGCAGAAAAGGACAGCTTGGCCCACCCAATTTGTCCAGATTTTCCCTGCTATTGTATTGTGCCCCTGCAAACCCTACCTGGTCTCCTTCATCCTCCCCCCCCCGCCTATTTGCCAATATTCCTTTATCCCAATCCAATGCATGTTTGAAGACCCCTACTGTTTTTGATTCCAGCACCTCTACTGGCAGACTGGTCCAGGTGTCTACCTTTCTTTCAGTTAAATAGTACTTCCTTACTTTCCTCTTAAATGTCAACCTTCCATCTTCATTGCATGCTGTCTTATCTTTTTCTTTTTTATTCTTTGGTAAACAGGTAAGGCCCATGAGACCCACACGCTTGCTTTCAGGAGTGTCCCGGGAGCACTGGTGAGGTTAAGTGACTTGCTCAGAGTCACACAGTATGCAGTTGGAGGTTGTAGGAATCAAATCCAGGTCTGTTGTATGTACCAAGCTCATTCATAGGCCGAACAGAGAAAGCCACTTACCACTCCTGTGGTGCCCCGGTAACAGTAAGTATTCATTGCAAACGGAGCTCGCTGAAAATAGGCAGCAGTCCTTGTATGTACACATGATATCTGAAGAGTTCAAGGCTGTTTTCTTTTTACTTTCTTTATGCCACCTACTCACCAATCTCCTGTCCTCTCTCTGGTGTGGTCTCTCAAATACGGCCTTTCTCCCGCGCACCTGAAACCCTCTGACTGACTCCTAGTTTGGGCCCATCTCCACTCCATCTCCTCTGGCCACCCAACCCCTAGCTCTGAGCCCTCTAAGGTGGGACCGCTGACTCCTACTGGCACTCTATCTAGAATCTAGTAGAGTGACCAGGAGTGGAGGAGAACCAGTCGTCAGCCAGCAGGACCCAGCACTGTGCATGGGGCTGTCCCACTGGATCCACCATCTCCTACCAGGTGACTATGATTTTCCACTTTCTGCCCCCAGGCTCAGCAGTGCAATGTACACCAGCACAAGATGCACGCACCCCATGCACATTCACAGGAGTGCTGCGAGATAATCCCTTACTGGAGATCCCACCTGTTGCTGCACCCCAGTCTCCACTTGGGGTCACCAGACAGTGGGATCTGCTACCCTCCTCCCAGAAAGGACAGCTGTCCACCAGGCGCTCAATCCTTTCCTTCCCGAGGACCCCCAATGACCCGAGTCTGCTCCCAAACCTGTGTCTCTGGTGTGACACAGGTGCGGCGTCAACACCTCAGCCCTCCTGCCACTGGGCTGGCCTGAGTTCAAGGCTGTTAATGAATTAAAAAATAATCCTGCCATCACTATCAAATCGGCAGACAAGAGTGGCAGTGTGGTAGTCATGAATTTAACAGATTATGATGCTAAAGTTATGCAACAGCTAAGTAATACTGCTTTTATAGCCCTTTTCGGGACCCCACTGCCACATTTAAAGAGAAATAGATGAATACTTGCAGACTGTTTTTCAAAAAGGTATCACTGATACTCCAATTAAATCTTTTTAATGGTAGGTAATCCCATTCAGCCTGCCATATGCTGTCTGCCAAAGGTCCACAACAGCCTCAATAACCCACTGGTCGACCGATTATTTCTGGGATAGGGTCTGTCACAGAGCCCTTATCCCAGTATGTGGATTTCATTTTGACATCCTTTGTTGCTAATCTTAGATCTATGTGAAGGATACTACCAAGCTCTATCCATCCTGAATGACATTGTGGTTGAAGCAGAAGAGCTGCTAGTTACGCTTGATATTAAAGACTTGTACACCAACATACTCTATGAGGGGGGCTTACAAGTTCTTGAATAGTTTTTGAATAAACGTCAAAATCCCAGCACCCCACCAACTAAATTTTTGCTGCAACTAAAGGTTTGCACTGGAAAAAAAAGTATTCATATTTCTTGGTAATTATTACCTACAAATAAGTGGCATTGCCATGGGTACCACATTCACACCTAGTTTTGTGAACTTATATCTGATGTAATTCATGATGAATGTACAAATCCATTTTATTATAAGATTTCAGACCAGTTTGAAAACATTACATTGACAATTGCTTTTTGATTTGGCGGGGGACAGAGGAGGAATTGTCTTCTTTTGTTTGTTTGTTACTTAGAAGCATCTAACTGTAACTTTAAGTTTACAGTGCAATCCAGCAGAACAAATATATCTTTCTTGGACATCTTCATTGCTAAGGGTGATGATATGGGAATTGTGACTGATCTATATCGTAAACCCACAGATTGCAACACAATATTATTGGCAAGCTCCTGTCACCCACACCACACTATTAGGGGTATTCTCATGGGGCAATTTATCAGAGTATGATGTAATTGCAGTATGAATCTAACTTTTGAAAGAAATGCTGACAAATTAGGTCACAGGTTTGTTGCAAGAAGCTATAATAAAGAGACCATTAACAGAGCCAGGCAGAAGGCGACAGACACACAAAGGGAAAGTCTTTTGAATGAAAGACGGTCATGTGACCAAGAATCTAACAAATTGAGTTTTGTTACAACTTACAGTATGCAAGACACTGCAATTTGTAACATTGTTAGAAAAAACTGGCACATACTTTGTGCAGGACCTAAACTTAGAGATGTGTCTTCAGACTTTCCATAGATGGTGTACTGCTGCCCTCAAAATTTAGATAATAAGATAATGCACAGCTTACAACCGAAACAATGTACAACTGCTTGGTTGCTACCGTACCATCAGGCTATTTTAAGTGTCAGTGCTGTAAATACTGCCCTGTATTTGTAGCACAGATACGTTTATAATCCACACAGTGATGAGTGC
This sequence comes from Neoceratodus forsteri, assembly GCA_016271365.2. Lineage (NCBI taxonomy): Eukaryota > Metazoa > Chordata > Ceratodontiformes > Ceratodontidae > Neoceratodus > Neoceratodus forsteri. The sequence goes on along the minus strand of CM057452.1, from coordinate 1,544,763,382 downwards.
TATACTATTAACAGGCACATCAACTGTGATCCTACCTATGTGATTTATATGGCACTTTACACCTGGGCCCAGATATTCCAAAAGGGTTTAGCATGGAGCAACAGTGTTGCGCCATGCACAACCCACTGATCACGCCCTGGTGCGATATTTAAAAGGAAAGTGCGCCTGCACAAATCCCGATGCGCGAAGGTCAGTAATGTATGCAGGCACAGGCGGGGGCGTGCCCATGCATAAACTACAGCCCGATATTCCAGCCGGGCGGTGCAGAGTTGTCCAGCCATAACTCCTACCTGCGCCTGCACAAAGTTACGCTGAAAAAAGGAACAAGTCGAGGCCACCCACAGGTGAGCTGCCGCATTGCAGGTGCAACACAGCAGCTGCCACCTGTGGGTGGCCCTGGACTGTTCGCCGCTGGCGGCGCCCCCCCGCCTTGGTCGTGGGCTGGAGTGTCACCTACCCGAGTAGCCCGATCGCAGGCAGAACAGTATTCTCCCCCATTAGCCCAGTCGGGGCATAACTGAAAGCGTCCCCTCGCACCCCGAGTAGCCCGATCGCGGGGCATCGAGACCTCCCTCCCCAAAAGTCCAATATCCCTGGTGGTCCAGTGGACCTCGAGTAGCCGATCGGGTGGCATCCTCACCCCCATTGAAATCCCTGGTGATTTAGTGCAGGGCCCCTGATCCCATCCCAGCCGGCGGACGGCAGCACCACCCACCTGCCGCCCGCCGCCCGCCGCTGACAAAGCTCGGTAGGCTGCACACCCATTGGTTCAGAGCATGATCCAATGGGCGTGCAGCCCATACGTCTAAGTCCAGTCAGATATGTGAATGATCAGGTGGGTGGGGTACTGCCCATCCCTTGACTGTTCTGTGAGGCGAGATTGAGGCTCCGTGGGCGGGTGGGGTAGGGGCCACTAGATCACCAGGGATTCGGACTTGGGGGCTACTTGGTCCACTGGATCACCAGGGATATTGGACTTTGGGGTCTGATGCCCGTGATCGGCTACTCGGGGTGGGGGATGTTTCAGTTATGCCCGCGATTGGGCTAAGGGGGGGAAGAATACCATTATGCCCGCAATCGGGCTGCTGGGGGGGGGAGAATACTGTTCTGCCTGCAATTGGGCTGCTCCCTTTGACTGTTATACTATTTAAAGGGAATATCCAGTAGGGGCCACAGATACATCTTGAAAAACTGCACAAGCGTGAAATGTTGTGGTGTGATCCTGGGCTTGCTGTATTATCATGTTGGCTTTTAATCATTCAGAAAGGACTCAGACAAAATATCATTTTGTGCTGAGTAGTGTTTCCTTTTTTTTTGCCACTCATTCATAGCTTGTTACTCTACCCTCTAGATTATACTGTCTTCATTTGAAATAGATTCCCCTCCTGCACCCTGTTCACTCCCGTGAGGTACTTGTAGGTCTCTATCATGTGCCCCCCTCCTTCATCTAGTCTACAGTGTACATGTTGAGATCCCCTAGTCTCTCTTCAAAGGGATTTTGAAGTAGTCCCTGCACCATTTTAGTTACCCTCTTCTGGACTGCCTCCACCCTGTCCATGTGCTTTCTGAGATACGGCTCCATAACTGGACACAGTTCTCTTTGTGGGGTCTCACCAGTGACCAATACAGTGGTAATACCACCTCCCCCTCCTTCTAGTGATACCTATCCCAGTGCACTTCAGCATCCCACTCGCCCTACCCACTACCTTGTCACACTGCCCCACCATTTCGAGATCATCAGGTATGATAACTCCAAGGTCTCTTTCCTGCTTAGAGACTGCCAGTACCTTCCCATCTCATCATTTTGTATTCATTTCCTGGGTTCCTATGCCCTAAGTACATGAATTTGCACTTTTTAGCATTGAACCCCAGTTGCCATGCTCCACCACTCCTTGAGTTTTGTAAGGTCCTTACTAATTCATTCCACCCCCTCCTGAGTATCCACCCTATTACAGATTTTAGTATTATCTGCAAAAAGTCATACCTTTCCTTGCAGTTCTTCTACAATGTTACTTAATATGACATTCAAGAGAACCAGTCCCAGTACTGAGCCCTGCGGCACCCACTGGTCACTCTCCCCTCATTAGAGTGAGTGCCGTTTACCACCACCCACTGTTGCCTATCCATTACCCATTTTTTTAACCCAGTTTACCACTTTGGATCCCACCCCTAGACTGACCAGTTTCTTTATCAGTCTCATATGTGGCACAGTGTTGTAGGTCTTGTTGTAGTCCAAGTAGGCCATGTCCACTGTCCTTCCTTGATCTATTTCCCTGGTCACCCAGTTGAAGAAATCAATCAGGTTCATCTGTCATGACCTCCCTCCTGAGAATCCATGCTGCCTTTGATTTTGTAACCCACATGGATTCAAGATACTCTGTTAGCCTTTCCTTTAACAGGGGTTCCATTAACTTCCCCACCACTGATGTAAGACTCACCGGCCTGTAGTTGCTAGTCTCCTACCTGCTGCCACTTATATGGAGTGAAATTACATCTGTTCTCCTCAAGTCCTCTGGAACCGCTTTTGTTTCCAGTGAGTTGTTGAATAAATCCATCAGTGGTGCAGCAAGCTGAGTTCCCTAAGTTCCCTAAACACCCTAGGAAGTACCATGTCTGGTCCCATGACCTTGTTCACTTTCAGGTTTGCAAGTCCCTTCAGGACTGTTTCCTCTGAAAATGGACTTGTGTCCACCCCTCCCCCCATGTTCCTGCTGCTCCTTAGTGGTCAATCCCTCTCTCCTTCCACTGTGAAGACTGAGAACTACCTGTTCAGGATGTCTGTTTTTCCTGAACCTCCTCTGTACAGTCTTCCTCTGCCATCCTTCTCAGTATCCCTACCCTTGCTTCCTCTTCTCACATATGTACCTGAAGAAAGTCTTGTCCCTTGTTTGCATCTTTACTCCCCTCACTGACTTACTGCTTCCCCCTGTTTACCTGGTGCACCTCCCTTTACTCATCACTCTCTGTTTCTTTAGACCTCTGGAATGCCACCCTTTTCTCTTTCAGCTTCATGGCCACTTCCCTAGAGTACCATAACGGTCTTTGTTTCCTCCTGATTTTGTTCACTTCCTTCACACAGAGGCTGGTTGCCTTCACTATGCCTTCCCTTAATTTTCTCCTCTGTTCCTCTACCCCTCCCCAGCAATCCTTCCCTGCTAGGCTGCTTCTGAAACAGTCTCCTATTTCTTTAAAATCCACCCTCCTAAAGTCTGAGACCCTCATCTTTGTGTGGTTAGCATCTGCACCCATCTTAATGTTGAACCACACTGTTCGGTGATCACTGATCCCAAGTGATAGCCCACTGTGATGTCTGCAATACTATCTCTGTTAGTAAGCCCCTAGTCCAGAATTGCTCCATCCCTAGTGGGTTTGCTGACTAACTGCTTAAGAGACACTCCCTTCAGTAAGTCAAGGATGACCCTACTTCTAGCTGACACTTTAGTTGGAAGGCTGCAGTCCACATCTGGCAGATTGAAGTCACTAGCAACACCCCGTACCTTTTTGCCATCCTGCTGATGCTTTCCCCTAATGCTTTATCCAAATCCTCCCTTGAGCTGGAGGTCTGCTTATCACCCCAGTATGACTAGTGGCCCCAGCTCCTGTCTCCAGGGTGACCCACAGCACCTCCAGCACCTCCTTTACCCCAGGTTCACTTACACTTCCATTGCCCTGATACCATCCCTTACATGTAAAACTACCCAACTGAGAGTAGTCTGCTGTGGCCATGTCGCAGTCATGAATTGCAGTGCATCATGACTTAGTTATGGCCACCAGATCAAAGTCCATCTCCACCATGATGACCCCCAAGTCTGGAATTTTATTTCCAAGACTCCTTGCGTTGGTGCACATGGGTCTCTGAACCTTTCTTTTTCTCTGTCTGAAACACCTCCTTCCTCCCCCTTTCTGCCTGTCCTGCTTCCTGTAACTGCCCCAGACTCCCCTCTTTTTTGTTACTCTCTGTGTTTCTTGTCTCCTCTGCACCTCTCTGTCTGCCTACTTTGTTCTTACTTCCCTTATCCTCCACCTTGTCTACACCCCCTTCATCTTGCACCCTTGCCCGGGGGGGGGGGGGACTCTGTTTGGGCCCTACTCCTTGTTACTTTAACCTGCATGGGGTCAGTTTATGCCTTCCTTGATAATACAGCCTCCCCCCTCAGCTAGTTTAAATGCCCATCCAAGTAACATTTAAACCTACCACTGAGGACTGTGGTCCCGTTCCCAGAAGGATGCAGGCCATCACCTCTGTAGAGGCCCATATCCTGTCAGGTTGGCCTCCAGTTCCCATCGAAGTCAAAACCCTTCTCCCTCCATTATGCCTTCAACTAACTGTTGAAGTTCCTGCTGCGGAGTGTCCTATCCTTCCCTTGGCCGTATACAGGTAGTACTTAGGTGAATACCACAGTGTGCGCTACCTACTTAAGGCTCCTCACCAGTTCCCCAGACCTACCCTGCACTGCACCTGCTCCTTCCATCACCAGGTCATTAGTCCCAAACTGGACAATGACAACCAGATTCCTCCTATGACCTGCCGCCCTAGTGATTCTCAGGATCTGCTTTCTGTCCCTCCAAGTCAAAGTGCCTCCCTCTCCCTTTCTCTTCCTGTTCCGACATCTGTTCCCCTCACAATAGAGCCCCCCAGAAGCAACTGCTTCCTGATCAACTGGGGGCCTCTTCCTCCCACCTTGGGGCCTCCCCTTCTGAGAACCCCCACATCTTCCCTTGCCACCACATCAGGAGCCTCCTCCCAGCTGTTCAGTTCCGCATGTAGAGTGAAGGAATTTTTTTTTTCCTTATGTCTTTTTTAACCTCCTGAATTTGGGTGGGGTGGCTGCTTCAACCCAGTCCCCAGCTCCCCTGAGCCGGCTCCCCTGCCTCCCTCAGTAACACGTATCTAGTCTGAAGTTTCTCCATGAGTTCCCCCCTTGTGGTGGGGCTGGAGAGGGAGGGCTGTCCACCCCACCACAACAAATCTAAGTCAGGCCAGGTCATGGATGGAGTGGTGTTGCAGGCTCGGAGACAGCTGGGCTGGGCTTCATTAAGCCCCCCAATTCTCCATTTTCTGTTTTATGCCAATGTGCAGTGGAGCATCAGACTTGTGTATGGATATGCACCCGTCCAACATTCCCCAAAGTTCCCTCCCTTACATTCCCCCCAATACTGATCTGCCACCAGACCTCCACATGGGGGCAGGGCTAACAAGCCTCCCTGCCCCGGGAGAGGAGAGCAGGAAGTTTAGTCTTCTTCCTCCCTGTCTGACACCTGATGACCCGAGTCCATTCCCAAACTCAGGTCACCAGCACGGGAAAACTTAAGGCACATACAACACCTCAGCCCTTTTCTCAACTGGGCCGGCTCAGTGAAGGAATACTGTAGTGGCATAGGCTGAGGTGTGTGTACCCTACCCACCACCCTCACTCTCCCAGAGCCCACCAAGGTCAAGCCATCCCTCCTCTGTCTAGGCATCTTCTGAGGCAATGGCGACAGCCTTGGTGGCCCATAGGTGGTGCAAAAGATCCTTGGCAACCTTGCCAGATTGGATTGGAGTCCAGCAACATTTGCTCTCAACCCAGAGAGGTGCTTGTAAATGGGGTAGCACCTCAGTGTCTAGAATGTGTTCCTAAAGATGGCAGCTCAAATACCTATTACACTGCACCACTTAATGTTGTTTACTTGCTTTATCTTTATTACTACTGAACTCAGCCTGTCTCCTTCTGCTTTCTTCCTACACCCTTTTCATCCCTTCCCTTCCTTTCTCTATCTGTATTTGGTTTAGTACCCTGTCTGAGATAAGGTGTTTTCTGCTTTTCCACCTGGAAGGATAAAGGCCTATACAGGAGAGATGGCTTGCATCCATATGGGAGGGGAATCCAGGTCATCAGTGAGTGGTTTAAATGTTACATTGGCAAGCATATATACTAGCCAAGGTGGGTGGCGGCAGGAAGTAGGGAGACATAAACTGTCCCCCCCACCCCCACAAGCTGAAGTATTCAGTAGGGAGAACTCCAAGGGTACCTGATAACAAGAAAAACAAAATGGTAGCAGTGAAGAGAGATGAGAATGAGGGCAGAATAGGTAAGGAGAGAAAGCAAAAGGGAAAAAGGGGGCTGATAAGCAGGATGGTAGCAGAAGTTTGAAGGCCATGTGTGCACATTCTCAAAGACTGGGAAATAAAATCCCAGATCTAGTAGCCATAATGGCAGAGGCTGACCTGAACATTGTCACCATTACCGAGTCAAAGTGCTATGAGAACCATGACTGGGATATAGCCATACCAAGCTATACTTTTTTTAGGAAGGACAGGGTGGGTATGAAAGGGGGAGGAGTGACTCTTTACATGAGGGATAGCACAAAAGCCACAGAGATACAGGGAACATAGGGAGGGGCAGAGGTACTGTGGGTCACCTTAGAGATGGGGAATGGAGCCGTTATTCGCACTGGTGTGATCTGAGCAGCCTGCTGTAGGTTATTGCTGATCACCACTCCCAGATCTCTCTCCTGCTGAGAGGGACATGCTAGCACTTTTCCAAACATGAAAGAGGGTAGGAAGGGTGGAGTGTATACAAATGTTTGAGCTGAAGAGCGAAAGTAGAACTAGAGGGCATGCGCTCAAAACAAAGACAGGAGGGGTGGACACAATAAGAGAAACATTAAAAAGTATCACCTCACACAAAGAAACATTAGTTTGTGCAGTTGCTTACTTGTTCTGGTCATGGAAGCAAGCATGGGTTTCAAATCATGATAAGACAAGATTCCTGCAGGAGAATGGCATTGAGGGTTGCACAACATGGGTAAGGGGAAACATCCTGAATGTCAAACTTAGATTTGTGCCCATACTTAAATTGTGTATAGTACTGCATGCTGTGTAGCAGGAGAGTGGACAAGATGGACCCTAAGTCCCTTCCATCAGCACAGTACTATGCAAATCTGAGACTTTCAACTTGATAGCCTTCAGTAGGGTTACATGTGCCAATTTTAACCCATGTACTAACCAAGAGGTTTTAAAAATCTTTAAGAAAATTCACCCAGCCCTTTACAAACTTGGCCCTGCTTTACCTTTGTTTTTTGAGAATCACAGGAATATTATTGTCCCTGCCTTTACAAATTTAATAAAAGCCTCACTTTCTGAAAGAGAAATGTCTGCCTCTACTGAAACAAGATGTATTTCATCCACTGCTCAAGATGGAGTAACTCAGTCCTACAGTACAATAGGACTATAGACCAATCTCCTATCTGGCTTTCTAGAGAAGCTTATAGAAATTGCAGAATTGATATAAAAAACTAAAACACTGGGGCCAGTTACACAGTAACAATGGACTTTTGCTATGTGGTTGCAAAGACCGCTTGCGTGCCAGTCTCTCAAGAGTGACCACCATGGAGTCGCACGCTTTTCCTTGTATGGATCCTAGTTGCAGTGTGACATGCTGGAAATGGGGCAGGGTCTGCCATGTAAATGGCCAACAGGAACATGCACAAAGTATGGAGACCCTCGGTGGTTATAGAGCTGTGCAACCTCACCTGTAGGACTACTACTGACTGGCAGAAGAGGGGATTGTATGACTACAGCCACTTACAAAAAAGCTGTTGAAGGACTAAGATGTTTGTGGGACTGTAGTGATGAAAGTCAGTGAAAAATAGGGATACGGAAGGGGGTTCCAATGGAAGCTAGAGATACCGAAAGGCTCAGGGAATGTGCAGGGAGACACTGGACATCTGGAACTGGATCTTGATAATCGAAGAAAGTATGTTTTCAGTTGCTCAGAAGTAAGCCTAAAGGTGAGCTGCAGGAGGGTGTTAGGGGAAGTCTATGATGGGGGTGCAGTTCACAAGTGACTGGTATTATGCCATGCCTAGACCTCTGTGGCTGTCACTATCCAGCATGTTAGCAGACACAAACCCATTTATGCCCACTAACATCTAACTAAGTGATGTGCTTTGCAGTTTAGTCACTAGGTAGACTCCTACTCTTGGTGATGAAGTCAAACATTTGTACGGCACTTTTTGGTAGTACTACAGCGATCGTGTTTGAACTTTGAAAGTTCACCAACTGTGACTGAAAATCAGGCCTCATAAGTGTAGAGTGCAGTTTGGGTTCCAATATCTGAGATGAGGTTTCAGCTGGATTAAGAAATTGTAGAGTGCAGAAAGAGCAGACAATATTGTTGAAGGCTTGGAATACATAGACTAAGAGGACTGACTGGCAGAGCTGGGGCTGTTCTCCATAGAAAAGAGAGGATTTAGGGGAGATACATGATTAAGTATCTGAAAGGGATAACAGTGTCAAACTAAATGCAACTCTTTAGGCTGTATCAGGACTAAAGGACACAGTAACACATAGTGTCTTAAAAAAGAGGAAGGTTCAAGGGAGATATCAGAAGGAATCAATTCACAAATGAGTGAAGGATACTTGGAATAGACTTGCAGAGTAGATGTAGATGTCTGCCAACACTTTTTCTACCATCAAGCTCAGACTGGAAAAGTACACTGAATAAAAAGGGTTACATGTATTTCCTACTGATCAGTGAGGGAAAGATCTCAATGTACCACTGCTCTTTTTGCTCATAAATTGGTACAGTGTGTTTGTATATTTGTAAGCAGCCAGTCCATTATAAGAGCTTTGTGAACTTCATAATCTGTATGACCCATTCTAGTCTAGCTTTTATAGAAACATAGACATGCTGGGAGAAAAAGACCAGTGGTCCATCTAGTGTGCCCAGTTTTACCCTACCCTACCATGTGACCTGTGGTCTAGATGGAGTTTTCATCCTTGTCCCCCTCCCCCCTCTCATTTACTACCTCATTGCTATCTCTTGAGCAACTATTAAGCCCTTTACACAGTCCCAGCTGTGTTGGAACCCATTTATGGTTTTCGTGCCCACAGTCTACTGGTAGGCTGTTCCACTGTTCAACCACTCTCTCTGCAAAGTAAAACTCTCTCACATCCCTCCTGAATCTCCCCCACCACCTTACATTCATGTCCCCTGGTTTTTGACCTGTCATCACTGTTTAATGGTTCCTTGCAGTCTACCTGTTTTTTTCCTTCAAGGAACTTGTAGGTCTCTATCATGTCACCCCTCTCCCTTCTGACCTCCAGAAAGTACATGTTCAGTGCTCTGAGCCAATCCTCATATGATCTGCCATATTGGTCATCTTGGTTACCCTATGCTACACCGTCTTCAGTCTGCCTCTGTCTTTCTTCAAGTGAGAAATTGGGCACAGTATTCCAGGCGGTTTCTCACTAGTGACTTATAGGGAGGTAGTATTACCTTTCTCCTCCTGCTGTCTCAACCTCAACATTCTGGTTGCCATGCTGTAGGCCTTATTACATTGGCTAGTATGTTTTGGGGAGTCACTTAGGAGGACTCCCTGGTATCTTTCCTTTGAAGTAATGACCAGCTTAACCCCCCAGGTCCCTTTCCTTTGAAGTAATGACCAACTTAACACTTCCCATCCAGTAGTCCATCCTGGGGTTCCTGTTCTCCATGCACACCACTGCGCACTTTTTGACATTTAATTTTAACTTCCAGACCTTCAACCCCCTTTCTAATCTTGGCAGGTGCCTCCACAACTCCCTTACCCCCTCCTCACTGTCCACCTTGCCACAGAGCTTAGTGTCATCTGTGAAGAGACACATTTTGCCCTGTATTCCTTCTATGTCGCTGATGAACACGTTGAAAAAGACTGGTCCCATGACTGACCCCTGTGGTACCCCACTTGTGACCTCCCTTTCTTCTGATTTGACCCTGCTTACAACCGCCCTCAGCTGTCTCCCCCTAACCAACCTGCCACCAATATAACTAGGTCCTTTGTAGCTCACATATCCTTTAATGTCTTCAGAAAACCTTTTGTGTGGCAAATAGTCAATGGCCCTGCTGAAGCTGAAGTAGAGTAAATCTACTGCTTGTCTCTTATGCACCAACTTTGTTACCCAGTCAAAGAATACTATCAGATTGGTCTCACAAGATATTTCTGCCATGGACCCATGCAACTTACTGTCCTGGAACCCATTTCATGCTAGGTAGTGCACTAGGTCCTCTTTGACTAGTGTCTCCATCAGTTTACCTACACTGGAGAGGCAAGACTGATGGGTCTGTAATTTCCCAGTTCTTCCCTGTCATCTCCCTTGTGGGGCAGCATCATGTCTGCTGTTCTCCAATCTCAGGAAACCACCCCTTGACAGTAGTGAGCTATTGAAAATCATTGCCAAAGTTTCAGCCAGATCCAATGCCTTTCCCAAATCACCCTTGGGTGCATCCCACCCTGCTCTAGAGCCTTATCTGTTGTCAGTGCTCTAATCTCTTATCTAATTTTTTCTCCTGTAATTACCATCTGCCCAATTTCTGGGATCCCACTTGCAGCAGCCATTATGCCTCTTCCCAGCAGAGGCCTGCTGCCCTCCACTGTGAATACTGAGTAGAAGTAGTCATTTTAAATAGCTGCTTTCTGCTCACCCTCCTCTACTACCCTGCCCCCCACCCAGTCAGCCCAACAATTCCCTCTCATCTTTCTTTTTGTAAGGGCCTATGAGTGTTGACAACCAATCTAATATAGCATTCTGTAGACCATTTTTATGGCTGCATAGCAGAGCTATGCTGACATATTGCTATGACATAGTAGAGAGAGGGGACTATGGAAGCATGTGATCAGATACCTGGACTGTGTCCTTCCACAGTAGAACTGAAGCACATGCAGTCCTCTCCACTGACCACAGTGTTGTCTCTTCCCCTGCCTTGTGCACTATTTTTCTGTGCCACACTCACTTCTGGTTCACTTCCGAGTTCAATCACCATACCCGTATAATTTTAGAAATGTCCTGTAATAAAGAAAACTGTCCCTCGCTGTTTCTTTTTTTGTCTTTAAACTTGTAAAAAAGAAAACAGCCCTTGCTGATCTGACCCCTGCCTCCCCACCCTCACATCCACAGATCACCGTCCCTGTTATATTTGTAATGTTTCCCTGGTGCCTAGTGGCACCCACCACCCTCCAATTGCGGTCCCCATATTTGTATACTATTTCCTTGGTGTCTAGTGGCATACATCATGCTCTAGTTGCTGTCCCCATATTTATATACTGTTTCCCTGGTGTCTAGTTTCACCCCTACCCTCCGATTGCCAGACCCATATTTGTATAGTGCTTCCTTGGTATCTAGGGCCCCTTCTGATCACCAGCCCTGTATTTGTATAATGCTTTCCTGGTGTTTAGTGGCCTCCCCGCCCTCCAGTCCCCATCCCCCTGTATGTTCCCCTGGTGTCTAGTGGCACCCCCTCCACCCTCCAATCCCCGTCCATGTTTCCATGGTGTGTAGTGACACCCCCAACCCCCGATCCCTATCCATGTTTCCCTGGTGTCTAGTGGCATCCCTTGCCCTCTGATCTCCATCCCCCTATATGTTTTTCTGGTGTCTAGGGGCACCCCTCTGCCCTCTGATTCCTGTCCCCTATATGTTTCTCTGGTGTCTAGTGGCACGCCCCACCCTCCAATCCCTGTTCATGTTTCCCTGGTGTCTAGTGTCAGCCCCCGCCCTCTGATCCCTATCCCCTATATGTTTCCCTGATGCACTGTGGCATTCCCAACCTCCCATCACTGTCCTGTGACCTGTCATAAAGAAAACCTTTCCTCAATGTTTTTTTTTCTCTTTAACCTTGTAAAAAAGAAAACGGTCCCTTGCCAGTCTGACCCCTGCCATCCTGACCTTCACACTCAGCATTCACCGCCCCAGACTCCCAGTGCATCCTCACACACCCTCACTCACCTGAACAGGTCACAAGGTGAAGATCCACTCTCCCATCAAAGATAAGTCTTGCTGCTGGAACCAGTGACTGCAATATGAGAAACTAAGGTAAGTGCAATTCGATGTATTTCAAATAGGTTTTTAACTTTGAGGCATAACTTTGTTATTTTTGCATATTTTTACTCCAGATTTTCAACATGGGCTTTTTGGGACCCCAACCTCATGACCAATGACAGTGGAATTGTGCAAATCGGCCCTAAAGGTGATTTCACAGTCACTTGTCAAAGTCAGTTTTAAATCTTCACCACCATTGTTCATGAGGTGGGATCATAAGAATGCTATGTTGAAAATTTTGGGTCAAAATATGTAAAAATAACAAAGTTACAAGAAAATGTTGAAATTATTCTATATTCACTCATAATTTCAGAAATGTTAAATATTTTGACCCCAAATTTTTCAACATAGCCCTTTTTTCACACCTCCTCATGAATGTGACAGTGGTCATTTTTCAGGTCCTTGCTAAAATGTATTTTTGCACGTGTGGCATAGAATGACATTTCGGTGGTGCAGAATCACATTTCTGCTGGGATTTGAAGACGTTCACCTATGGTGTTCATGAGGTGGGGGTAATGAGAAGGCTATGCTGTAAATCTGACACGGAAATATGGTGAAATGTCTAGGTTATGACTGAATGTTGCAGTATCTCAACATTCATTCATAATTGTGCTAAGTTTTAATATTTTGTTAGCAAATGTTCAACATATCCATTTTTCACACCACCTCATAAACACAATAGGTGTCTTTTTTTAAATCCTGGACAAGATATCTTTTCACATTCGTGGTGCAAAATGACATTTCAGCCAATACACTATAAATGCAACATGTCATGTTTATAAGAGCAGTCATAAAATGACTATCTTGAAAATGTGGGGTCAAAATTAAAAAAAAAACAATGTGTGAAGAGTGCATGTGTAAAGAAGGAATGTATGAAGACTGAATGTGTGAAGAGTGAATCAATGTGTACTGAATGTGTGAAGAGTGAATGTGCACTGCATGTATGAAGAGTGCATGTGTAAAGAGTGAATGGGCCAGGCCCTGCACATCTGTAGACAGATGCAGACTTCCCATAGCGTGGGTCCCAAAGGGTCCTGCACATCTGCTTTTGCTCATATATCAATGAAATCTTCAGCTTCCCTTGGGTCTCAAGCAGCCTCTCACTTGTTATGCCTGCATCAGTACCATCATTTTGCAGCTATATTGGCTCTGGCCAGATTTTGTTATAATATGCATTACACTGGTTCTCTGTTAAGAGCAGAGTTGAGTTCCACGTTCTGCTTTTAACCCACAGGTGCTGCATGGCTCTGTCCCAACCAACCTGTACAATTTTAGAGTCCAGTAAACTCCAATGCTTTCTGTTTATTCTATTAACAGTTGCAGATTCCCAGCTCTACCTATTTATATAGTCTCTTTGCTACAATATTTAAACTACTACTACAAACATAGCCCTTTAAACTAACTTACAATTTCTAGCAGTTATTGTAACTTAAAATCCAAACACCTGGGTTTCATTTCTTTTTTATTTTCCACTATAGTGGTAATGCTCTCTTTAGTACTTTATAGTAACATAGTAATCTAAGCTTAGAAGGGACTTCAGGGTAATCATGTTTTCCCCCTGCTTCATAAGCAGGTATGATAAGTATACTGCGTAAACATGTACTAAATTAAAGGGGTTTACTGCCCCTCTACTATCCAGAGATCCAGTGGTTCCCTTGGTAAACAATAATTTGCCCAGGCTTACCTTGAGGCCTATACTGTCCTCATGTTCACTGTCTCCACTGGGATGCTGTTGAATAGGTTCACTGCCCTCTGGTAGACGAAGTACTTCCTAACATACCCCTAATTTACCACCTCTGAGTTCCAGGGCATGTCCCTGTTTATTGCTGGAACACACTAGATCATACATCTCCATTCAATCATGTTGATATCCTTGAGTATGTTACAGAAAACTGAGATTATATCCCTTCTAAGCCTTTTTTCCCAACTTGAATATGTTAAGGTCCAGACTTTCCTCCTAACTTTTGTCTTTCATATCACTGATCATTTTGGTGACCCTCTATTGCATCCTTTTGACTGCCTCAAAATGTCCTTTTTATATTGGGACTACTAGAACTGCATGCAATACTTCAGGTGAGGTCTGACCAGTGCCTTGTAAAGAGACAGGATAACTTCATCTGCATTTCTGCTCAACCCCATGTTGATACAACATAGCATTCTGTTTGCTCTCTTGACAGTGGCTATTGACTGCTTGTCATGTTTCATCCTCATGTCTATTATGACTGTCAGGTCATTCTTCCCTCCACTACCACAACAAGAGCCCTACACAATGTGTACAGTAGGTCCTAACTCTGTTTTTTTTTCTCTCTCCTGTTGTAGTACCTTGCATTTGGCAACAATAAATATAAGACTCCAGTACTCTAACCAATCATTTAGATTTTACAGGACCCCCTACTCTTTGTCCCCATCCTCAAGCGAGCCCCCCCCCGATCGCCAGCTAAGTGTCATCAGCAAACATAATTCCTAAGCTTCGAGTACATTGATAAAAATGTTAATCAGCAGTGGTCCCAGCAGTGATCCCTGAGAGATGCCTCCATGTACCCCTCTCCACTTGAATTAGTGGCCATCTACCACAACCCTCTACTTCCTGCCTCAAGCTAGTTTGCAATCCACCTCTCGTATGCTTCTTGCATACCACCCTGGTGTGCATTGCCAAGAAGCTTGTCATGTGTCACACTGTCAAAGGCCTTGCTGAAGTCTAAATAGAGTATGACATGGCCTTGCCCCTGCCCACCTCACTGGTGATCCCCTTGAAGAAAGTGATACGGTTGCTTGGCCCCACATAAAGCCATTCTGAGAGGGGACAAGAACATTGGCCTCAAACATGCGCTCCATTATTCTGTCCTTGATAATGGTTTCCAGAAACAGCATGTGGCTGGGTCAGACTGTGCCCCTTTGTGAAGATAGAGACCACACTGGCCTCTTTTCCAGTGCCCCAGCACTATGTCTGTCTTAATAGATGACTGGAAAATTAATGTAAATAGCCCCACCAATTGCCCTCTATTATGCACTGTGATCCTGGTGTGTATATCCTGTCCACCCATTGGGACTTACTTGACTTGATCTTTGCCAGGCAGTCAGCAACCAGGATGGGAGTGCCAGCTGCATCATGGCTTTATCTGATGCTGTGAGCCCTCCCAATGTGTCTCCTCCCTCCCCTGGGTGACCTGTGGTGAAAATCATTCAATACCAAATTTTCCTTCAGCATCTCAACATTTGTCTCTGGCTGTCTCCCTTGTTCCCCCCATTCCCTGTTTTCAGAGGATCAAGTCTCTCTTTCACCATTCTCCTTTTATGCATCTAGTGGAAGAAGGCTTTTCCATTGTCTGCAGCTCTACTGATATTCTGGCTGCCAGAGCCTCTTTGGTTTTCTTAATTTTAGCCTTGAAGTCCCTCAGTGCTCTAGCCTCATAGCTTAATTATAATCTTTTTAGAACTGGTTTATGCTGCAGTTGTTATTTTTATAAAGCATGTTAAACATTGATAAGATACTACATGAATAAAACTGACATATAGTACATACAAATGTTGACTGACTTCCATGTTTTTTTTTTAATCAATTTTCTTTCCCTCGTGTTACCACTGACTGGGGCCCCATCAGTCATCCTGTCTTGTGCCCCTCCTTCTGAAGCCCTCCTGATCTGTGATCCGGTGCACCCAGACCACCCACGACACAACCTCAGGGGGAGTCCCCCAGGTCATTGTCCCCAGGGGTGGGGCCGCCTACAACTCCCCGGCACTTACCTTGCATATTTAGTGCCTCCCAGTGGGCGGAGGTGGTGGGTGTCAAGATCCGGTGGGCAGGGTCCAAAGTTGGAGTTGGGGAGAGGCAATGTCTTCCTCCCAGCCAGTGGGGTTTTTCCATTTACTGGAGTGTGAAGTCCCCAAGGGAGCATGGATGTGCAATGACATCCCGTGGGACATCTGCTGACTCTCCCATCCCATCCTTGACATAGCCCCTGGTTGTTATACCCCTAGCCTCAGCTGGGAGTCACTGGTGTTGGAGAGTCACACACCCACCCTCCAAAGGAGAGGAGAGCTGTCCTGCAGACACTTGATCCTCTCCTCCCCTGCCAACCCCCAACAGCCCGTGCTCGTTCCCGAACATGGGTCACTGGTGTGGCGCGAGGTTGTTGCGCCCAGTGTCTCAACCCTCAGTGCCAATGCGCCAATGCGCCAGCTGACTTCCATGTTTATGTAACATGTGTACTAATAAATCTGTGTATGTTTTGATCCTACTGTACTCTTCCCTAATATATCAGGTAATATAACATCTATATGATCCCCTGGCATTAGCTTTTCAGATTAATGACATAACAGCCTTTCAGAATACTTTTAACCTAGCATAACCATTCACAAAATACTGATAACAATACAGTACTAAGAAAAAAATATATTGGAAGCAGATGTAATTCTTAAAATGAGCACTTATGGAAAAATCATAGTAAATGACTAATATAATGTTAGAAAAGAGCTACTAAAGGCAGTCTTTTTTAAAACCATATTCACCAAGTGGAACTATTTTTAGTCTCCCATAGAAGGAAATCTATTTTTTAACAAAAGAGTGTAAAGCAAAAGTACAGTATAATAAAACTCTTTGAAAATAAAAAAAGTTTCACAATGAAAGGCACAGTACATTATCATAATTATGATTTATCTTTGGGAATTATGAGATACAAAGTGTTGGAATACCAATATGTTGATTCACTCTGCTTTGGATGCATCACTTCACCAGAGCTTTCCATCTGATGATAATTTTATCTCCATTAAGACTTACTGGTTAAATAAGACAATTGCTATGTAAATCAAGAAACCTTTCGCAGTCACAGTACTCTGTAATCTTTGCCATGGCAGACTGACTTCAACTAATCAGGGACAATAATTACTGTACTTGTTTATTTTTGATTTTCTTTTTAATGTATTTTGTTACAAGAGAACTATATTGCTCAGTGAATCGGCAGTAGTTATATGGTCATTTGCCTCTGCCTCTGTTTTGAATGTGGCCACAATCAACAGTACCACCAAAAGGCATGTTAATTTGATGGATGTTTGGGATTTACTGTGTGTAATGTAGGACAGGTGCCCATATCAAAAATGCCCCTCTGTAACAATTTACACCAATTGGAACAATTGTCTGTTGCCACATGAGAAACCAGTGACTGAATGAGTTCAGAGTATTAAGTATTCTTGTACCCTCTTGATGTACTGTAGTCTTTCAATGGCATGCTAAAGGTACTGTATAGCAGTTAATATTAGCACCTGATATATTTAGCATAATGACTACAGTAGTACATATTAGTGCCTGATATATTTAGCGCTCAGTGCTTACTGCTGCAGTACAGTTAGCAAGGCAGATTATATTAGCGGCCTGTTTATATTAGCGGTGCTTTACTTTCAGCTAATATAGCTAATATAAACAAAAAGGTAATCTAATCTGCTATACAGTATATTGTTGGCATAGTGTAGAAAAGCTTACATTGCCACTGTCTGGGCTATACCTATGAACAATAAATGTCAGTCGTTTTTCATTTTTATTCTGTTTCCAATTACGAACTGTAAACAATTAACTTGAAAAGTTTAAAGAAAATATTATTTTAAAATGGCTCCACAAATCAGATGCAGTTTTACCTCAGAGTATTACTTAGAATACCCACATTCGGCATATAAGCTTATTTTTTGACGTAATGAGTATGTATTCATAGTTATCCACAAAAGTAATTTTGCTAGCTTGTATTATGCACATAAAATATTTAATAATTCATATTAGCCATGCAAAATGATTTTACATACTTAATATTTGGTTGACTTAATTATGTATGCTCTATGTAGTTCTGTAGACACACAATAGCTTGTTGATGGGGTGCATTTTGTGAGTATAATGAACATAAGCTTTAGATGGACTGTATCTAGTCTCTCAAATGATTTTCATTACTTGATACAGCTTCTTCAATTGCAGATCAAGCTGTGATCCAAAACTGGATAGTCCTTCTGTTCAATATTGGGAAACCATGATTCTTTCAATTTGGGAATAAGTGTTGGAGGAGATAAGAACAGTACATCTCCCACTTTTTTTCAGAATCAAGAAACATAAACATGAAATACAATTTGCCATTACCAATAGTACAACATTGAAATGTCTAGGCCCAGGTGGGTTGCCTTCTGAATGGTACAAGTCTTTTTACAAGAATTTGGCTCCTTCTTTACTTGCCAATTTCCAGGAGGTGTGTGTGTGTGGGGGGCTCCTTTCCACGTGAGCCTATGCCTTTATTTCCCCAATCCTTAAACCTGGCAGAAACCCTAATATAATGTTATCTTATAGACCCATTTCCATACTAAACATGGATTATAAACTTTTTATGTCTATTTGGGTCAATAGGTTGGAAGAGATTATACTGAGTATTATACATCCCAATCAGTCAGGATTTGTCCATGCTCAACAGACCGCAGATAATATACACCAAACAATCCATTTAATGGATTATTTAAACCAGAGATCCATTCCGGCAGCCTTGACCAGCTTAGATGCTGACAAGGCTTTTGACTGGATCTTGTGGCCTTTCTTATGGAAGACCCTTACTTATTTTGGCTTCCCAACAGACTTTGTTTCATTAATTAAATGTATATATTCTGCTCCAAGGGCTTTCATTAGAGTGAATGGCCATCTTTCTGCCCTGAACCCCTTGTTACGAGGAACCAGGCAGGGGTCCCACCTTTCCCCTCTCCTATTTAAGGTATATATAGAACCCTTGACAGAACTGATCCAGACCCTTGTAGATATACAGGGGGTTCCTCTGGGAGGGTGTATTTTCATGTTACTATATGCAGATGATGTATTGTTGATGGTGTTAGATCTGGAGCAAACTGTCCTGGCTGTATTGAAGTTACTACATTTGTTTGCCAATCATTCTGGCTATGTGACAAATGTACAGAAAACAGAGGTCCTGTCACTCAATTTTTTCCCTCACAAAGATTAAAAGATATGCTCTCCGCTTGGTGGAGATGTACTAAAATTAAATATTTAGGGGTCTACCTACCCCAGAATTTGACACATTTGGAACTTATAAATTATGAGCCATTGACTCAAGTGGTAGAGACTGAGCTGAGTAGATGGACCTAGTTGTGGTTATCTTTTTTGACCAGAATTGAAGTAATCTGCATGATAGTCCTACCTAAATTTCTTTATTTATTCCAAACCCTTCTGGTGACCCCTTCACCATATTATTTTACTTCATGGGATCGTGCCCTATCTAGATTTGTTTGGGGGGATGTCCTCGGATCTGTTGGTCACTACTACAATTGCCAATTGATAGAAGTGGTCTAAACTTTCCTAATTTGGCTGAATATTACAGAGCGGTAATTCTGAAAGCAGTTTTGTTGTGGCTGACTACGAGGTCAAATATATCCCCACCTGATAGGCTTAATTTATAAAGCCCAATGGGACAGCTGGTGGGAGTCAACTCGTACTATTCTCCAGACATGGCATTTAGAACTAACCATGGACATTTCATATGACCGATGGCTGGAGCCAATTCTTCCCTTGATGAGAGTATCCCAGGCCCTGTATTGACACAAATTTATATGGAAGTGCCATGTTCAACTTCTTAATACACCGGAAAAATTAATTAAATATTTGCCACAATCCAATGGATCATGCTGGAAGCATTGCAGAGAGTGTCCTGCTAACTCGGTCCATGTGTTTTGAGGATGCCCTGTGCTTTCCTCCTTTTGGGAGGAGGTAGGTACTAGTTTGATACAGTTCATAGGAATGAGAATAACCCTTTCCCCACAGCTAGTATTATTATACCTTCCGGAAGCTGGAGGAGTTCTACCCAAGAGAAGTATGCTTTATCTTTATCTGGCAGCTGCAAAGATAGCTATAACACGGCAGTGGCATAAATCAGTTCCCCATACTCTTGTCCAGTGGCATGGAATAATTATTGAAATGTATTATTTAGAGCATGTAATAGCACATTATCTGAATTATACTTCAAAATTTGAACTAATTTGGAGACCTTGGGTATTTTATATTTCACAAGTAGATGATGCGTGTGTGCCATGATTGTTTTAATTTGTACTTTTATGCTTCGTGGCTTTTGCCCCTATTTTCTCCCCTTTTTCTTATATTATCCTTCCCTTTCTTTTTTCTCTTTTTTTCTTTTATACTATGACTACCTCAGTACATGTTCGTGTAAAGACTATGTCATTTTGCTTATGATGTTGGAAAATGATGGTAATTTTCTCCTCCTGCAAATAAATAAACAGTATTAAAAAAAGGAGCATAAACATGGGTGCTGCATCAATGCATGTGCTGCTAATGACAGAAAAGGGTTATCTTAAATGTATGCTACCACACAAAATAAAGTTATAAACATTGTTTCAACCATTAAGTCTTATTCAGTAGCAATCTGAGGAAAATCATTGCTATAGAATGCCTGTGCTTCAGCATACCATCAATATAACTCTTTTCTTTCCTTTTTATGTTTCCTTGCACTTGTGCAAGAAACATTTTGTGGGAGGAATGGCATTTCAGAGGTGTGCCACATTGGGTTCAATGCAACTCAAGCTACAAGGGGCTCAACAGTGACAGCCCAATAATCAGCACGGCTGATCATGGCACCGTTCTCTTGTTGTGGGCGGAAACTTTGTGTACTTCAAAAGAATCAGCCGCTCATATCATAAAGCGACTGGCTCCTTTGATGTACCTAATACTGCCCAGCAGCCAGCAGAGCGGTCATATTCAGCGTGCCATAAAGGAGCACTGTCAGGTTTGGAGGCAATTTTTATTGCCTCTATAAAACCATTGTCTGTAGGGAGCAGTGTGGTTGTAGAAAACAGTGATGCTGAGCAATTTTTAAATACCTCCAAGATATGGCCACTTTTTCACTGTAAGTATATTACAGATGGTCCTCTGGACATCCCCACAGTGGGCATCCACAAGCAGTAATGGCGCCAAGTCATGGATGAACTTCTTCATGAATGAGTTCATGATTTTGGGTCCTTTACCGGTACATGGTTGAAGATTGTACACTCCATTCCACTGATCCCTTTAATGTTATTCTGATAGCAAACCAAACACTCTGTCCTGTGTTAGTTTGTTTATAAAAGTTGAAGCCGCACTTCTGGGCATGCGCATCATAGTTGACACTAATGCACATGCCTGGAAGCATGGTTTCAACTTTTATAAGCAAAATAACATAGGATAGAGCACTTGGTTTGCTATCGGAATAACATTAACGGGATAAGTGGAATGGAGAGCACGATCTTCAACCATGTACCGGTAAAGGACCCAAAATTACAAACTCCTTCGTGAAGGAGTTTACCAGCAGCTCGCTGACGCTAATGTGCATGTCTGAAAGTGCAGGTTCTTAGACCCATTTCTGCATATATTCTACAAATTTGCAACATTTTATTTCCTGTTTTTCATACTAACTGTGCATATTAACGCCATCAGTGAGGTAGATTTCCCCTCCCTGCCTCCTCCTTTCCTCTTGGGCACACTCTCTGTGCCCTAATACCCTTGCCAATTGTATACTTCAAGATAGGGGTGCTGTGAGTTGGGGGGGGCAACAGGCTAGCCTGGTATTTAATAACTATTGCCTCCTCCCCCAAATTATAGATTGAGGATCAGGATCAGGGAATCCCACTATCAAGAAATCATCCTTTGGGGCAGGGAAGATGTTTCAAAACACACGGGGTGGGATATTCAAATGAATTAATGCAATGTAAACAAGGTTAGTGCTGTGCTAACTGTGGTTTGCTCCTGGGAAGCAGGGGAATCACTGAAGTGCCATGTTGCAAGACACAGTGTGGCACTAACTCATTAGCATTGGGGCGTTAAAGCATGCTAGGCACCTATGCAAATCATAGGACTGCACCTTGCATTTAGGCAGTCTGGCATGTTCGGAGGTTTGTGGCGGTGCTAACCAGCTGTTAGCACTGTGCTATTTAACGCCTCCACAAATCTAGCATTATCCACATGCATTATCCACATGTTTTTGCTCCCTTATGACAGCACAATGCCTCTAGATGTGTGTGTGTATTCCCATCCTGGCATGAGTGCTACAGTTGAGGGAGGGTGTGATATCCAAGAAGCATGAGCATATTATGACCCTTGACCCCCTGGTCATAATTGCAGAAGATGGATTTCAGTAAAGGCTCCAGTATACCATGTGAGACCTTAGGAACAAGTAACACTTATTTAATATTCAAATACTAAAATTGTTTATTTGCTTTTGTGGACTTGAAAACTGAAATTACAAATCAAACACATATGCTAAATAGTAACAAATAACAAATGTCACACTATATTGGGACAGATATGTATAGATTAATAACCAATGACAGGACTGAAATAATGGAGGCATAAAAAATATCTAGTGCCTTTATGAGCCCGTTGATCTCCCTCATAAGTAAAAATAATGAGAAGGGTATAATCAGATACTCACTGGTCTGACTGCCACACGCTGTTGCTATAAGAATGAATTAAGCAGTACAAAGGTGTTTATGTATGTATACTATTGCACAACTTTATTTCCTCTGTAATGTTTTCAGTTAAATATTTTGTACAGTTTTCTTTGTTTAGAGGCAGTAAGAGATTTTGATGGGTAAATGTGAAGACACTGATTTGGCTGGAGAACATGAAGCTGCTGAACAACCTATTGAAGACAATTTGAAAGTTGATAGCTGTACTTGTGTCCCAATCTCTTTACTATGGAGGATTGCTCTTAATTGTCCCCAGCTACATCAGTCACTTCACACTTACTCACCCAAATCTCTTACTGTCTCTAAACAAAAAAACTGTACTGAGTAATTAACTGACAACATTACACAGTAAATAAAGATGTGAATGACCTGAGCATTCACCAGAACTTGCCGAGTACTCCATTTTTATTTGCCTATGATAAGTAACAAGGCACGCATGCAAATGCAAATTGAAATTGATAAAACTTTTGCAGTCAGAATTACATACAAGGACTTCTGTTGCTGAGAAGCTGCTTTAGTTTCCATTCTTTTAAATTTGCCATGCTGCCTACTTTCCATTGATACTAATCTGTGTGAGTGAGAGTATGGGAGAGGGGTGGGTTGAGAATAGATAGATTCATTAGTGAGTTATGGACACGGAGGGGGGGCGTCCTATCAATTAAGCCGAGATGCACTTTTAATGCATCATAGTTGCTAAGAACTCTAAGTACATCCTGATGTTTACCAGTATTGATACTTCTTTTCTCCCTTTGCCTCTGCTAACACAATACATCCCTGCCTCATACACCATGCAAGGAAACATCCAGCATTGACAAATGCTTCTTATATACTGAAGTGAAGCAACCTAGCCTTGTGACACTGAAGACATCTGGGTATCTTTATGGGACCCACTTTAACTTTGAGCACCACACCTCTTCCATTGCTCAGAAACAAATGGGTAATAAATACCCTTTCATTAAGAAAAAAAATATTACTATTCTGGGGGCTCCTTCTTTCTAAACTGATCCCAAATCCTTAATTTCTACTGTTCTATGTTTATATTGTACAGTATATCAGATTCCGAGGATTTCTATTTGCACAAGAGTATCCCTTCAGCTGGCCTAGTGACTCAAAAGTAGCCCACTGTGCTGCAGATGGCAGATGTGGGTTTACGAGTTGCCTGCGGCCTCTTGTTGGCTATGGTTCATGGAAGGCTATATGGGAAGGAAGCCTAGAGAAGTGCACTAGAACACTTCCGAAATTAAATAACAGACAGGGCTTAGTAGGATGTCCAAAAAGGCCACTGCATGAACTCACTATATTGAGGTCAAGTGGTGTGGTGTGTCCTCTGAGAACTGAAGTGGATGCAGGGAACCTGGAGACATAAGGGGAAGGAAAACCATTTTCTTTTGTTGTCTTTTATTTTTATTTTCTAGTGCAGTAAGCAGTCAGGATAATGGAGGCAAAAATGCTAATCAGTTATAAAAGCTAAAATCAGAACAACTGTGAGAATTGTGCAGCAAAAACATGTTAATCATGAGTCTTTTAATAAGAATCAGGTAATAGATTTATTTATTTATTTTATTTTATTTATGACTTTGTTAACCGCATAGGTGCACTGATCCCGGGGACTGTTTTCAGGCATGACCCAGGCCACGTAAGTCGGCACAGAGTAGAAACATCAAAATAACAAGAACATAACAAGAGCAGGCAATATATAGTGAAAGGTTACAGTTGTTACATTTGGCATACAACGAGATGCCCTCGTTAAAAAGGATCAGGAACAGCAGGAGGTCCTGGGCCGCATGTTGTGGTCAGGAGTGGGTCCCCCCAACCAGCCAATGATGCCCATGAGGAGAGGAGCTGGCTGAGGAGGACAGTTCAGAGCAGATACAGTACCAGTCAGAGCCAATATAGCAGAAGCTACTGAAACATTGGCGTCAGCAGCAGGGCTGGTCTGAACTGCTAGTTTGGGTTGAGTGGTGGATCTAAAACTGGAAAACTGAGGTTGCAGCTGAAGTGTGAACATGCAGAAGGAGGTAGAAGTCCAGCTGAAATTAATTGGATAAAAAAGCTGAAAAATAGGCAGAAGTACAGCAGGAAAAAATGTAGAGAAAGACAGAAGTCCAGTTGGAAAGGATATAGATGGAGAGATACAAGAGAGAGGCAAAAAGAGCCAACAGAGAAGCACAGCAATCCAAGAGGGGAAACAGAGGCAGAAGCATAGTGCAACCATGAACTTAAGATGGAGCAATTGCATAGGCAGCCATTGAGAGTGGTAAGTAGGGCTGAGAATGGGGGGTCATGGCCTCAAACCAAATTCGAAAACGCTGCTTCACATTAAAGGAGATGATCTAGATACATTCCTCAGAATTTCTGAAAAAAAAAATTAACACAGTCTGCATTGAACAGAAGATGTGGGCCTTCAGCTTCACTCTTTCAATGTCTGTAAAGGCTCTCAATGCTTTCTCCAAAATGAATGAACAGGATGGTTAGTGCTATTATAAAGTTAAAGATGTGTTGTGAAAATGTTATGAACTCACTGCTAGTGCATACAGACTGAAAGGAGGCAGTATAGTGCAGTGGCTTAAGGTTCTGAGCTGCAAATCTGGAGACCTGGGTTTGAATCCCACTCACTTGCATACTGTGTGACCTTGAGCAAGTCACTTAACTTCCCTGTACTCCTAGGTCACACCTGTAAACAAGCTTTCAGTTTAGCGTTTTTCTCCTGGTTAAACAATTGGGGGAAAAAAAAGAAAAATGTTTGTCAGTTTAGGTGGATAGAGACTGCACAAGCATACACTGCTGAGCAAATTTTAAAGGTTATATTACTGAACAGTTCCTCAGATGCTGTCCAGATGATTTAAGGGTGTAGTTTCAGCTAGGCAAGCAGCTGTGGTGGTTTATAGGTGTACAGGTAACAGGCCTTTTTTCAATCATTAGAATGTGTGTGTGGGTAGTGGGGTTCAAAGGGACAGGCAAGCATGAGGGAGCAGCCTAAAGGAAACTCAGTCCTGAGCCTAGGTTGATGTGCACCCATCCCTCTAAACCTAAAAGGGAACTTGGGGGAATGGAAGTACTATGTATGCCAGCAAATGGGACTGCTCTGATATGATTATCTAGCATTTAAGTTACAGGGACCTGGGGCAGCAGTAGGAAACCTTACTGTCTCAGGCTCTCATAATGCTAATTCTCTCTGGGGACAGTAGAACCTAATTTTTTAAACATAGTACATGCTACCTTATGAAATTTATGGAAAGCATACAGAAGCTTGAAGGGATACAGTAGCTACTCTCTCTATAGTGCATCAGGATTTATTTGAGCCTTAACAGGACCAGCTTAATGAATTTTGCCTGCTAATGTGTGCAGTAAGACTAAAGGTACCAGTTCCAGTGGCTCAAGTGTTCCTGAGGTGGGGGGCCAAGGAATCGAAAAGGTGGGAGTGAGTGATACTTTGGATGTGGATATGCTTTTGGGGAATGGCCTGAATTGCAGTGGTGGTAGTCTTTGCAGTTACCCAGAGTCAGACCATCAGACTGAAGTCTGTCTGATGAAGCTGACAGCAGGGAGAATGTTGCTACTGAAATCCTGTCAGTATGCCCTGAGCATACTGTGTCACAGACTGACATTTTATTGTGAGCTGTAACAAAGAAGAGAGTCCCAGTGCAGAACATCTGCTCTGTTCATTGACCATCTCGGTAATGGCATGAGGGAATTGTGACATCTTTGCTCCTAGTAAAACCTGACTGGTTGAAGAAACGGTGCAAGGAAGATGGATTTGGATTCACTGGGGACTGGGACTCCATCTGGAGGGATAGAGACCTGTACAGAATCCTCAGTGAACAGTTTAAATGCTACATTGAGAGCATTTAAATTAGCTGGCAGGGGGAATGTGCAGGGTAAGGCAGAAAGACATGGACTGTCCACCCCCACACATAGAAAGGCTCAGCAGTGGGAATCCCAAGGGTGAGAAATCCCAAAAAGAACAAATAAAAGTAAAAATCCAGGGAGAAGAGGGAAGGGGAGAGGGGAAAGAAAATGGAAGGGGGCAAATGGGCAGGATGAGGGGATAAGACAGCAAATTCTGGAGAGTCATGTGTACAAATGCTCGAAGTCTTGGCAACAAAGTTGCTGACCTAGAGGCCACCATGGCTGCAGTGGACCTGGACATAGTCGCAATAACAGAGACCTCATACAATGATAATCATGACTGGGATGCAGCCATACCTAGGTATGCTCTATTCAGAAGAGATGGAGTAGGTAAAAGGGAGAAGGGTCAGCTCTTTTTGTGAGGGAGAACATAAAAGCCACAGAAATACAAGGAAAGGGGGGAGAAGCAAAGGTACTATGGATTACCCTAGAAACAAGGAAGGGGGCCCATATTCGAACAGGGGTGAACTACAGACCCCCAGCTCAGGGGGAGGAAGTAAATAAGGAGATGATAGAGGAAATCCAAGTGATGGCCAATAAGGAGGAGTTATTGCTGATAGGTGACTTCAATATGCCTGATGTGGACTGGAGCATCCCAGCAGCTGCTACAGGCAGAAGTATGAAAATCCTAGACTCTCTGCAGGGGGTGTTCCTTGGGAAACTAGTTGGAGAATTCACTCGGGGGGGGGGGCAATTCTGGATCTGGTACTGTCGAACAGAGACAGTGTCATGGACATCAAAGTGGGGAGTCACCTGGGAACCAGCGATCATCGTACAGTATGGTTCAATATACTGTAAGAAGGGGGATGGAAACAAAACCAAAATGAGGATCCTGAATTTCAGAAGAGCTTATTTCAGGAAAATGGAAGAGTACCTCAGGGAAGCACTGGTAGGGATAGGGAAAATGGAAGGGGTGGAGGTAACTGGGTAGTAATAAGGAAGGCCATAGAAAAGGCAACATATCTCTGTGTCAGGCAAATTACAATGAGCAGGAGACAAAAGAAACCTCTATAATCGCCAAGGAAATAGCAGGGAAAGTAAAGGCAAAGAAGCTTGTATTCAGAGGGTACAAGATGTCACAGAAGGGGGAGGACAGGGAGGCTTATCAGGAGAAACAAAAGGAGGCAGTGAAAGCAGCTGAGTGCCAAGGCACAAACAGAGGAGAACATTGCCAAATTGGTAAAAAAGGGGGACAAGACATTCTTTAGATATAGTAGCAAAAAAGGAAGAACAAAACAAGGATGGTAAGGTTAAAAGGGATGGAGGGGAGTGAATGGAAGAGGACCAGAAACACCTTTGTTCAATATTTACAAAGGAAGGGGTAGGTGATGGGCCACAGATAGGAAAAAAGGGCATAATTGGAAGGGAGGTGGATACTACTCCTTTTATGGAGGAGAGTACACAAGGAACTAGAGCAACTAAAGGTTGATAAGGTAATAAGGCCAGGCGGGGGTTCACCTCAGGATACTGAGGGATCAAAGGAAGGAGCTTGCTGCACCGTTGACGGCTCTGTTCAACCTGTCATTAAACACGGGGTAGTTCCAGGGGACTGGAGGAGAGTGGATGCGGTCCTGCTTCACAAGAGTGGGAACAGTGAGGAGACAGGAAACTGTAGACCTGTATGTATGATTTTGGTGGTGGGCAAAGTTATGGAAGCACTACTAAAGGAAAGGATTGTGGAATACCTTGTGACCAAAGGATTGCAGGATCTGAGGCAGCATTGGTTCACGGGGGGAAATCTTGCCAGACAAACCTGATTGATTTCTTTGACTGGGTGACCATGGAAGTAGATCAGAGAGGGGCAGTGGGTGTGGCCTACTTAGATTTCAGTAAGGCCTTCGAGACTAACCCACAAAAATGACTGGTAAACAAGCTAAGCAGCCTGAGAGAGGGTCCAAAGGTGGTTAAATGGATGCAATGTTGTCTGACTAACAGAAGCCAGAAGGTGGTGGTAAATGGGGTTCAACTCAAAGGAACGCAGGGTAACAAACAGGGTGCCACAAGGGTCAGTTCTGGGACCAGTCCTCTTCAATGTCATCATTAGTGACATTGCAGAAGGGCTGGAAGGGAAAGTATGCCTGTTCACGGATGACACAAAAATCTGCAACAGAGTAGACACACCTGGGGGTTACCCAAAAAAGCTAAGAGAATGGTCAAGGGTATGGCAAATAGGCTTCAATGCCAAAAAATTCAACATTATGCACATGAGGCACAAGAACCCAGGGGCAACATACCATTTGAGGGGGTGACTACAACAAAGCAGGAAAGGGATGCTTGGGTGCATAAAGAGGGAGATCACCAGCAAAAAGAGGGAGGTGGTATTGCCCCTGTGTTGATCAATGGTGACGTCTCACCTGGAGTACTGTGTCCAGTTATGGGGGCCCCATCTCAGGAAGGACATTGATTGGGCAGAGGTGGTACAGAGGAGGGCAACCAAAATGGTGCATGGCCTGCATCAGAAGTCCTATGAGGAAAGACTCAAGGAATTAAATATGTACTCTCTAGAGGATGGAGGGGAACGGGGAGACATGATAGAAACATTCAAGTACCTCAAGGGTATTAATAAGGTACAGGAAGGTAGCATTTTACATAGAAAGAGATAAGCAAGGACATCGGGTCATGAACTGAGGCTGGAAGGCTCAGAGGGAATACGAGGAAGTACTTTTTCATGGAAAGGGTGGTGGACGTTTGGCCAGACTCCCAGCAGAGGTGGTGGGTATCAAAATGATAGCAGGATGCAGGCGTGAATCGGATAGACACAAGGGAACCTTAGTAGAAGGGTCGGTGGGGGGGGTGGAGATCAAGTAGGGTCTAAAGTAATACAGTAGGCAGAAAATTTTTAGGGCAGACTAGGTGGGCCAGGAGGTTCTTTTCTGTTGGCAACAGTCAATCAGGTTTTATTAGGAGCAAAGACACCATTCACTTATGCCATTACCGATATGGACGCTGAACAGAGTAGATGCTCTGCACTGGGGTACTCTTTTCTTTTCAAAATGTCACAATAACAATGATTTTTTTGGGTGCTGCTGGGGGAGGAGGATGGTGGTGGCCAGAAGGAGGTTGGGTGGGGAGTGGTCTTATTATTATGATGCAAAATAGGGTCTAGTCGGGTGGGAGGTGATGGAATTCAGTGCATGGATGGGGATGGGTTATATTACAAACAATACAGTCAGTTTACTTCACTGACTTAAACTTTTAAATTGCCAGGGCAGGAGGAGGGAGGACAGAGTGGGGTGCTAGCAGGGGGATGGGGAGTAATGAGATATAAAAGTATCTGGGAGGTGGAAGTGGGTGGAATTACAGCACAGTAGGTAGAAGAGGGGATTTATGCAAGTTTCGAGGGTTTAAAAAAAAGAAAAAATGACTAGCGAAGTTGGTGCACCCACACAGAAATTCACAATGCTTTGCAAATTTTGAATTTTATGACTTTGTACAAACTTCACCACCGAATTTAAAATTTGCAACATCTCTAACTGGAATGTTCCTAGACAGAGTGCAGTACATCCTATCCCAAAGGCACATGATCCTGTTTGCACACTGCAGTCTTTGCACTGAGGAAAATTCAGGCTGCATGGTGGCAAGGCTTCTGATGGTGGCGGTTGTGCATATACTGTGTGTGAGAGCCCACTTTCATGCTGTGCAAAATAGCCATTAGCTGTAGACTGTGCATGCATGATGGCTCCATATCTTAAGCAGTGTTGCGGCAAGCGGAGGAGGGGCACTGGAGCCTAGCAACTAACGTTTGAAAGATTGAGTGAGCCACAGATCACACATGAGTGTTCACAATGTACTAATGTATGCATGGTGGCTCCAAGTATCACAAGTTCAATGTACTTATAAAGCAAAACTTTTAAGTCCTACTGGAGTTTTAGTAAGTCCCAGGCATTGAGCTTAATGACTTCTTAGCTTGAATCCTGTTTCATGCACATGTTCTGAGTCATAAGAACATGTTGAAGTTGAATTGGGGGTTGTAGATTCAAAAAATGTAAGTATGCACTGCAGTGGGGCCTGTATGCACTGGGGCTGCTGGCAGTGAATCTGTACTGTGTACCATGTGTATACTATAATAGTTGACAGCACAACTGGAGAAAAGGATGCAGACATTAATTGTGGACAGAACATTGCAGTCAGGCAGGCAAAGTGCTGCCACAATCAAGAGAGCGAATTATATAGTGGGATGTGTTCGGAAGAGAGTAAGAAGCAGGTCACAGGAGGTGATCTGCCCTCTGCTTAAGGCCTTTGTTAGACAACACCTGGAATAATGCATCAATTTCTGATCACCATAGTACAGAAGCATATAAAAGAATTTAAGATGGCCCAGTGCTGGGTCAGCTCGCTGACTTAGGGACAAAAGGTACAAGGAAAGATTGCGAATACTGTATTTTCCAAGGAGAAGAGAAATTGGGGTGGGGTCAAGATCACTGGGATATGCATACTAAAAGGGATCAACAGAGTCGAGGAGTGGAGCAGATATAGCTATTTTAAGCTGGGGCATGCAGCAGGCAGGACAAGAGGGTGAGGGCTGTCTCTATGGTGTAGCAGAAGTATGCTGCATTTCCTCCTGGGAGAGCAGGGGTTGCATGTAAGCCACAGAATCCCACACTGGAGCTGTCTAGGGGCTAGATGCTTCACAATGGTGAGGTATTTAACTCCTGTAGAGGGAGGATGCAGGTGTGGGTGCTTTTATTAACTCTTCAAGCTTTACTATTGGGTTTTTTGTAGCATTCCACACCTTGTGTGTGTGTGTGTGTGTGTGTGTAAAATTCTAGTTACAGACACCCACCCATGTATTATTATCTACTTAATCTCTTTGTCATGACTGAAAAATGGAAGTTTGCTAAAGTGATGTCCTATTTATTACACTGTACAACATCATAGGTCAGATATCTGCTATTACCAATGTAGAAGTACATCAGTTTTATTAAGGCAGTTTTCTCTGTGTGAGAGTGTACAATGCAGTTAAATATTCCACTTTCTGTCATTAAATGAATCACGGACAAAAAAGACTGTTCATTGAAGACAAAAAAGGAAATGGACTGACAGTGATACTGTAGTAACCTTTAGCACAAGTACAGAATTTTCAGGAGGAGCACAAGAGCAAGGGGGCATGCCATGAAATTGCAAGGTGTGAGGTTAAGAGGGAATGTGAGGAAGTTCTTCTTCACAGAAATATAGAAACATAGAAGTTGATGGCAGATAAGGACCACAAGGCCCATCCAGTCTGCCCATTTCTCTCTCTACCTTATAAATGTGCCATCGGTCTTTGCTCTGTCAATGGCCTATCTATTCATACTCATCTGTATTGCTCCCTTATACCTATCCCATGCCTGTTTGAAGCCCTGCACTGTACTCATATCCACCACTTCCTGAGGTAGGCTGTTCAATGCATCCACCACCCTTTCTGTGAAAAAAAACTTCCTCACATTACCCCTTAATCGGCCTCCCTCTAATCTCATGCTGTGTCCTCTTGTCCTGCTATTTTTCTTACATTGAAACATGTTAGACTCTTTCACCTTGTTAATGCCCTTAAGGTGTTTGAATGTTTTGATCATATCACCTCGCGCCTTCCTTTGCTCTAGGGTATTCATATTGAGCTCCATTAATCTGTCCTCATATGTTTTCTGATGCAGTCCCTGCACCATTTTGGTTGCACTTCTCTGGAATGCCTCAATTTGGTTAATGTCCTTGTGAAGGTGTGGCCTCCAGTACTGCACGCAGTACTCCAGATGGGGCCTAACCAGTGTGTCTTGTAAAGAGGGATTATTACCTCCCACTTCCGACTTGTGATACCCCTACTAATACACCCTAACATCCCCCTAGCCTTACTTACTGCTTTAGTGGTCTGCTTGGATGATTTCAGGTCATCAGTGATGATGATGTCCAAGTCTCTTTCTTCCCTTGTGACTGCCAGCAACTCCCCTCCCAGCCTATAGGTGGCTTCAGGGTTTCTCTTCCCTATGTGCATGGTCTTGCACTTCTTTGCATTAAACCCCAGTTGCCACTCTTCCGACCATTTTGCTAGTTTATCCAGATCTCTTCTCATTCTGCTCATCCCTTCTGGATCATCTACTCTGTTGCAGATCTTGGTGTCATCTGTAAACAGACAAACCTTACACTCCAGTCCGTCTGCAATGTTACTGATGAAGATATTGAAGAGGACTGGCCCCAGGACTGATCCCTGAGGTACCCCACTAATGACTTGCTTCTCTTCGGACTGTATACTGTTTACCACCACTCTCTGTTTTCTGCCCATCAACCAGTTTGCCACCCAGTTGACCAACTTCTGACCCACCCCCGAGCCTACCCAGCTTATTAATCAATCTTCTATGTGGAACAGTATCAAAAGCTTTGCTGAAGTCAAGGTAGGTGACATCAACTGTTCCCCCTTGATCCACCACTCTGGTTACCCAGTCAAAGAAATCTCTGAGATTAGTTTGACAGAACCTTCCTTTTGTAAACCCATGCTGTATTGGATCCTGTGCTCCTATGGATTCCAGGTATTGCACTATCCTTTCCTTAAGGGTTCCTCCATAATCTTGCCACTACTGGGGTAAGACTGACTGGTCTGTAGTTCCCTGCCTCCTCCCTGCTACCACTCTTGTGAAGCAGGATCACATGAGCCCTTCTCCAGTCTTTTGGGACCTCTCCTGTGCTCAGAGACTCACTAAACAGTTCTGATAATGGCTCTGCTAGTTCCACCCTTAGCTCCTTTAGTACCCTGGGATGTATGCTATCAGGTCCCATTGCCTGGTCCACCCTGAGCTTATCGAGCTCTTGTAGGACCCTTTCTTTTGTGAAGGAACTAGTGCTTACCTCCCTCCCCCACTGTGCCCATGGTGCTGAGCTGTGGGCCCTCTCTACCTTCTCTTCAGTAAATACTGAGCAGAAGTATCTATTTAGGATAGATGCTTTTACATGGTCCTCCTCCTCCTCACACTCCCCCTTATCTCCTTTGATCTTAGCAATACCCCCTCTGGACTTTCTCCTTTCACTAATGTATCTATAGAAAGTCTTGTCCGCTTCTTTTACTGTTTGTGCTAGTGTTTCCTTGGTTTGGGCATTTGCCTGCCTTACTGCCTTCCCTGCTTCCCTTAGGGAAGTTTGATATGCCTCCCTATCTTCATCCCACTGTGTTCCCTTAATTTCCTGAAGGCCAGTCTTTTGGCTCTGACCTTTTCTGCTAATGTTTTTGAGAACCAAAGTGGTTTCCTTCTTCTTTTGCACTTCTGTTTCTCTCTAACACAATGGGATGTTGCTTCAAGTATTGCATCCTTAATGCTTGCCTACTTTGCCAGTACCCCTTCACCTGTATTTATTTTTGCCAGGGCTAGCTTAACTCTGTTGGCCATCTTATCAAAGTCAGCTCCTCTGAAGTCCCATATTTTTGCCTTGGAATTGGATGATTTAGTTGTAGTGGCCAAATTGAACCATACCATGTGATGGTCACTGGCCCCCAGCTGACCTTCTACCTAGAGATCTGTGATCCTTTCCCCGTTAGTCAGTACTAGAACTAGGATAGTCCTGTCTCTTGTGGGTTGTTGTACCAGTTGTTTGAGGCTCTCCCCTGCAGGGAATCCATCATGTGTCTAGTTCTGGTAGAGGTTCCTGCTGGTATTGACCAATCTGTATCTGGCATGTTGAAGTCTCCCATTATCAGAACCTCCCCTTTAGCTGTCATGTTTTGTATATCTTCTAACAGTAATGTGTCTATGTCCTCTCCCTGGTCTGGGGGCCTGTAGACAACCCCAGTTCTTATGGCTGTCCCATTTCCTGTTTCCAGGGTGACCCACAGTTCTTCTGGCTCCTTATGTGTATTCTGAATTTCTGTAGCTGTGATATTTTCATTGACATACAGGGCCACTCCACCCCCCCTTTTTGCATCTCAGTCTCTTCTGAACAGTACATAGCCAGGTACTGAAGTCTCCCAAGTGTGGTTACTAGTAAACCACGTCTCGCTAATTGCTACTGTGTCCAGTTTATCCTCTATCATTATTGCCTGCAGGTCTGAGATCTTGTTTCCCAGATTGCGAGCATTTGTGTACATGATTTTCCATTGGCCAGATCTTGGTGTGTTAGTTGTTGGGTGAGGTATGGCATTTCCCCTGTGTGTCATATGGAGAAGGGTGGTGGACACATGGAATGGTCTGCCTCAGGAGGTGGTGGTTGGGAGCACTGTGGATGGAGTCAAGCATGCTTGGGACAGGCATAGGGGAACCACAGAGGTACAGCAGTGGATGGGTCAGAAGCAGTAATCCAGTACAAGGGCTTACGGGCAGACTAGATGGGCTAGGCAGTCCTTATCTGCCAACAATTTCTCTGTTTCTATTCTTAAATTATAATCCTGCCCTGTATATTATTTCAGTATAAGGAGTAAAAAAATAAAACTCACAACTTTTATAGAGACTTGGAATGCATATCTATTGAATTCTAAGAAAAAATAAGTTTCCCTATGTTCAATATAAGTAGCAATTCAACCAGCCTCCTGACTGACAAATAATAGAAATGACAGATGGGTGCTAACATAATGTGCCTTTCGCCATGTTTGCTCTACAGTAGCATCAGAACTATATTGCACATAATTCACATGCTGGTATATTTGTTATAAATGACCAACATGTTTCTTTTAAAGGCCATAAAACGTTATTTTGATTATCAATAAATCTAACTTATTGTTAAGTAGTTTTCTCTTGTTTGAGTGAAGCTTAAACTAGATATTTTTAAATGTTGTACTAGACACGATATTACATTCTCAACTGCTACAGACATCGACAACATACAGCATACTATAAGGCTGATCACTTTTGGTATTGATTGATGCAAGTTCTATTCCTGATTATATTTCATATCCAGGTTATGGTACTAATAAGATACTTAATAGTTGAGATCAACTTGAAAAATCCCAGAGGACCCTGACATGCTTAGGGCAGGTTTTGTTTTTACTGTGTGTAACTGTGTGCTTATGTGTGGTATTAGTGGATGATGTTCCTAGTTTACAAAATTTGTAAGAACATGTCTCTTGGGGGATAAATCCCTGCTGGATGTTAGTAAAACGATTCCAGTGACTCATTAGTATGATTATTAAAAAATGCCAGTGGCTGTATACAGTAGATAGACATGAACCTTTTTTGTGAGGGAGGCAAAAATTGAGGAAGAACAGAAAGAAGCATAAGTTAAAATAGCTAGGGGGATTGCTTCAGAGAAGAACAATTCTGGGATGATATGTGACCCATCATTTTAGTGAGGCAGCAAATGTAATAGGGTGGCAAGGTTTCAGTAGGGTCACAGTAATGAATTATATGAAAACCTAAGAAAAATAAAACATTATCTAAACAGAATCCTCTGGGTGAATAAAATTGATGGCATTTGTGTATTATAATAAAATGTTACTGTAAAATGGGATATGTGATAACAGTTATTCATCGTTTTAAACTCAATTTTGTATGTCAGGTACTTTATATATTATGATATTCATCAAAGTAAAATACTGTTTCTTGCACATATTATTACTCAGTCTCTCATTTCTGTTTCTCTCCCCTCTCTCTATATATGTCTATATTTATATATATATATGTCCCATACATGATAGAAAAGGGTGGTATACCAAAAAAAGTAATACCATTCAGGGATCGAACAAGATAATAGATGGCTTAGTATCTCAAATGGAAGTGTTTTTCAAGTATACAACACTTTCCATGGTTTTATTGCATGTGATGCTTTGGGTAGTCAAAAACTGATTTGTTTTTAGTTTTATTAGGGATTTTAAAACATTTTCTGCAGTGGAGTAGTTAACCTCTCAAACTAGTATGCTGATGTCATTTAATTTGTGGCAGGATCACTTAGTGTAAGTGTAAATGACTATTTTAACCAGAAAGGGCAACATTTATCAAAGTTAAACACATGATAAAAAAAAACTCTAGCATTTTGAGGCACACTGCCTCTTCATCAGGAACAAAGCTTCCTGAAGAAGAGGCACTGCCCCTCAAAGCACTGGAGCATTGTTTTACCATGTTTCTCACTTTAATAAATGTTACACTTTGGGATTGAAATAGTCAATTGACGTCTTTTGTTTGTGCATCTTTTTGTACTTGTGTAACCCCTAGGCAGTGCTACTCTTAGAGTTACACCCCTGCCTCTCCTGGCCTAAACAAGGTTGAGGGGCCTGGGTCCCCAAAACTTACTTTAACTGGTTCTTTCCATAAAGTTTCATAATGCACAGTGCCTCCACCCAGAGTATAGCTTTTAAGTGGACTAGCTGTTACCTGGTACAACCCCCTGGG
Source organism: Neoceratodus forsteri (assembly GCA_016271365.2). Classification (NCBI taxonomy): domain Eukaryota; kingdom Metazoa; phylum Chordata; order Ceratodontiformes; family Ceratodontidae; genus Neoceratodus; species Neoceratodus forsteri. Next base: position 1,544,726,872 of record CM057452.1, on the reverse strand, counting down.
ATGTCGTACCACCTACTATTACCTTTAGCCACCCCAAAACATGACCCAATAACAGTACCCCACATTTCAGACATTTCTGTAATTAAAGACTCTCTCTAATAATATGTTCACAGCAACCATAGAAACAGAATGTGATGGCAGATAAGGACCGCTTGGCCCACCTAGTCTGCCTGTTTCTCTACCTATTTGGGTAAGCTGCACATCCTAGTTAATCAACAGCCTACTTCCTCCTATCCCCCCTAGAATTGCCTTATGTCTGTCCCATGCATTCTGGAATTCCCCCACTGTTTTTGACTCCATGACCTCCTCATGAAGGCTGTTCTATGCATCCACAACCCTCTCCATGAAAAAATACTTCCTCACATTACCTCTGAGTTGTCCCCCCTCTATCTTCCGATTGTGTCCCCTTGTTCTTGCACATCTCTTTTTCTGAAAGATGCTACCCTCTTGGACTTTGTTGATTCCCTTGAGGTTCTTGAAAGTTTCTATCATGTCCCCCCTCCCTCCTTTCCTCAAGTGTATATATATTAAGCTCCTTTAGTCTCTGTTCGTATGCCTTCTGGTGCAGACCCTGCACCATTTTAGTTGCCCTCCTCTGGACAGCCTCCATCCTGTCTATGTCCTTGCAGAGATGGGGTCTCCAGAACTGCATGCAGTACTCCAGATGGGGTCTCGCCAACTGTCTGTAGAGAGGGATAACAACTTCCTGTTTTCTACTGGTGATGCCTGTCCCTATGCATCCCAATATCCCCCCCCCAGCCCTCCTTACTGCCTTCTCACATTGCTTGCCCACCTTTAGGTCATCTGATATGACTACCCCCAGGTCCCATTTGCAAAACAGTAACAATAATATTTATTTAGGGGGCATAGGACTTAGGAATGGGGAAACAGGAGGAGTAGAGGTTATGCATTGATTATATTTACAAATGTACAAATGATTGGTTGTTTGGATTGGTTGCTGGTGAAAACCCTCCAGCTGGGCAGATACTAGTTAAGCTGAAATCACAATCATATTAAACCAATGGGAATGACACCCAGAGCTCTAGCTATCTAGCTGCTGACCAATTAGATAGTACACATTTCATTTCCCCACCCCTGGTACCAGTTCCCAGACTTGCATGAAACCCCACAATCTCACACTATACCCTGGGTACCCAGTTACCAAAGTCCTGGAATGTTCCAGGCCTGGTGGATGTTGCAGCTTTGGCATTGGGCGTCTTTAAGAGAGGAAACAGGTTTAACTTGGAAGACAATTTAACAAGCAACAACTTTTAGATTTTAGCAGAAGCGCAGGGGTGGCCCTGCTTTTGGCAGTAGAGCTGCGGTTGCCCTGCAGGTAGCAGACTGAACAATTCAAGTGGAGGTAACAAGCCGGTTATGTTGGTTGGAATTTAGATTGGCAATCCTAAATATTCAGCACATTTACACATTTGTCACATCCAGCACATTTATATTTCATGACATAATATATATACAGTCACAGAAGGGGAACGCCTTCCACCAGGGACCAGGAGGGCCACATTGGTTACATTGAATTAAGTAGAAAGCTGTCATTTCCAGGTTATATAGGACAGTCTGAATTAACTTCAAGGTCTCAGTCCATTAACGTGGCAGTGTGGCTAAGGCTGGCACCTCCATGGGACATCTCAACCAGATAGTTAGCACAAGCACATTACTAGTCTGTCCTGGGCTCACAATGGGTACCCCAGAACAGTTCTGGTTAGTAAACAGTTTTACTATAGGGGTCCACCCCCGCTGGGCTAAGGTTATACACAGCAGTAGGGTGCAGACCCAACGGACAGTCACAAATCAGCAGAAACAATTCATTAGAGGTCCAGCAATGCTGGGCTAAGGTTATGCGCAACTGAGCAGGGTGCAAACCAAAAAACAATCTTCCATCGAACAGTTACTTGGACAATGCTGCCTCAATTTGGCAAGATTTCTTTCTTTATTGCACCGGGGGGTACAAGAGTACTCATTCAGGGTTCTCACGGTCGCTCTTCCGCAATGAAGGCTCCCGAGTGCTTCAGTTCTCTCACAATTGAGGATTTTCAGCTCTCCCACAGCTACTTGATGTCATCTGGGTTCAGGTCCACATCTTTCCCCGATGTGGAAGGGAGGGCTAGCACCTGGGGGACATTCTGGCAACCTCCAGGCTAGCAGGAACTACATAAACTAAAGAACTTTAACTTTAACTACTAAAGAAGGCTACACCCCCTCCTGGATGGAGAGGATTAGCTGGCTCTCCAGGCTTGGCTGCATGGCTGGAGGCCAGAGCCCCTGCCCCCATGAGGGTTCCCACTCGAATCTCCCTCTTGATCTGGCAAAATGCTGAAAAGCACAGTCTCTTATAGGGCTCTCCTGAGGCTCCTGATTGGCTGAAGCTTTTGGCTGCATGGCCTCTGATTGGCTGGAAGGCCTGCCCATCAAGAAAATGAATTTTGCATGAACTTCACTCGATGCACAGTTGGTTTGTTGTTTTTTCGCCTGAAATTAGGTCCCTGTAAGTCCCCATGAGTACTTGATATTTTCCCATGAGCTTAGGATAATGTCCCACAAGTCCTGGCTTTAATATTCTGGCTTTCCAATTGGCTGTGGCTGCTTTGTAATGGCTGCTGAAACACACAGTCCTTAAGCAGAATAGGTACAGTCTTAAACAAAGTCCTGTTGCAGCCAGAATACAGTAGATATTTGCCCAAATGCCCCACAGTCCATTAGCACCGAGTGTGTACTTGCTGTGGTCGCACAGATTAGCTAAATGCTCAGTTCGTTTTCCTGTCATTGCTGCCAATATTTAAGGACACCTTGCAGCAGCAGACTGGCTGTCTCAACTGAGTCCCAATATATGTCTGGTGCAGCCATGATTGAAATATTTATTTATTTTAACATCTTTCCCCTGTAAGCATCTTCCCCAAACAGACATTGCAGTAGTTACAATATTTATTTTAAAGGACACATTTCTTTTCCTTTTCTTTTTCTCCCCATCGGCCACAGCCAAGAACAAGCGGCCCTGAGGGCAGACAGACCCTCATGAATATTCAGTAGTGATCAGGGCTCTGGCTCATTAATATTCATGAGCCCCGATAAAAACACTCAGTGGATCTCTATAATTTTAAAGAAAGCAGGCGCTCTAGATCCTGTCCATGGTAACCAGTTCCCACTTAGCTGATAGGGATTCTGGGACCAACAGAACACCTCTTGGAATGACCACAATGCTGACAGTTGGCTGGATCAAAGACACAGCTTGTGCCTGCATGATCCCCACAGCACCGAGGTGCAGGACTGAGTGGGTGATCGCGGTTTTGCTTCTCGAGCCCCGGAGGGCTGGATTCTACTATTGGGGCTAGACTGGGGCACCAGAGGACAGAAGGAGGACCAGGGGACTGAAAAAAAATGCAGGCTATTCCTGCAGGCACTCGGGAAGAGCAGGCTGAGACAGGAGCTGCAAGGTAGCAGGTAAACCCCTGATTTGGCAGGGGGGTTACACTTGACTAACCTTGCTTGTTACACAGTAGCAGTTTGGGTCTGTCCCTGGAAGCGCAATATGTGTGTGTGTTTGCCTGCCATTTGAATCAGACCACATTACTTTGACAACATGTCACTGAGAAAGCCAAGCATGGCAATTGCAATCTGCATCGCTCAGCTCTGTTTGTTTGCTTCAGAGTCTGGTAGTTGGAATTCTGCATTAACATTCTTTTTTGGGCTGCCCCAAGGGTCCATAACTGCTGTTCAGGTGGACTGGGTTCAGGAGAGGACTCGGGTCACTCACATCAGAGGCAGGCCAGGCAGGGGCAGTTGTCACTCGGTAGTGCATCTTGACTGAGGAGGGTCATGGATGCTGGCCCCACAGCGACCCCTGCATTCAGGCCAGGTAATTAACTCCTCCTGCAGTGGCATACTGTGCATGCTCAAGGCTAGCAAACATTTGTGGCCATGCCAAGGGAAAGAGAGAGGACTCAGGGAGAAAAGGGGAATGTAAACATCGTGGTCCCTGCCTAGAATGGTGGCTGCCAGTATGATCAGGCCCCACACCTTTATAGCCCCTACTGCCTGCCACTGGATCCAAATGTCAGCCAGGGTGTGGAAGGCCCTCTCCCAGACCCTCCTGCTTTGGAAGAAAGAGCTCTGGGGTACTGAAGCAGAATTTGGATATGTAACAGATGGATCTGGGTAGTATTTGGAAGGAAAAGTGAGGCTGGAGGTAATAAATTAAAAAAATCCTGTTTATTAGCTGTGAAAAGATGAATTCATGTTTTTTTTTTATTATGTCTGAATCTGTTGGTTGGGAGTTTTCAAAGTTTGTCTATGTGCAGAAAAGGTTTATGTTGCACATTTCTGTTTCAGTTACAGAAAGTACATGACTGATTGTTTATTTCCTTCATCATCTTGTGTGTGTGATTCAAAATACTATGTGTTAGTCGTAAAAAGATGAGCTTGGGTTTTTCAGAGGTTTGTGCATTCAGTACATTTTGTTTGTCTGTCTGTGTTAAAATAACCATATATTGAAAGCTGAATCTCCATATTTTGGTTTAAATGTGTGTGTGTGTGTGTGTGAAAATCTTTTTATAAGGGTATTGACTTGACTATGCTAGTAATAAAAGTTATGTTTTTCTTTATATTCTGTTTATCACCCATCATGGGTGCTGTCCTCATCTGCCTGGATGCTTACCAGCCCACCCTTCCAGTCCCAGGCATCTACATGGGGACCACAGAGCAGCTCTTCAAGCTGTGGTGGACTCTTTCTGGGGATGGACAGTGTCCCCCCCTCAGGTCCAGCTAATGTGTGAAGAAGTGGGGTTGTCAGACAGGCTGATGTGGCCAGAGGGAATGTCAACATTATGCTGCACACTCTGGGGTTTTCCTCCTGGATTTGTCCCTTCCCTTTGGAAACTGATGGCAAGGATGGCATGGAATGCATACACACACAAGGCTTGTTCACACTTCAGCATTAGCTGGTGTTCTCCCTCTCACAAGTAGTCCTGACTGCACCATCAGCTGGGGTCACCTAGGTAGTGGCATATAGCAGTGGAGCCTGCTACTCTCCTTCCCCAGGGGAAGAGAGCATTCTGAGAGACATGCGATCTTCCTCAGTCAACCCCAACCTTTCTGGGCTCATTCCTGTATAAATGGGCAGGCCAGGTAGCCCTGGGATATACCACACAACAGTTAACCAAAATGCAGAAGTTCAAATCCTATGAGCTACCTTCTGTGTGGCCCTAAACAAGTCACTTAACTGCCCAGTGCTAACTACTGTTAAGAGGAAAGAGCACCCTACTTACAGTAAAATAAGAAGTTGGGCTATATCGAGCAAATACTTTTTTTAAAAAAAGATATCCCAGAGACTGAATACGCTAATGGCCCAGAACTTATTTGTTGCTGTTTTTTTGCCATTTCTACTGTTCAGGTGGAACACTGAATACTAGGAAATATCAGGAACTGGACTCTGAATCCTTATCATTATGCAAATTAATTTCTGTCTGTAACTTTAAGTATGAAAGACTGATTATCATTGGTATACTTTTCTACAGAGGATAACCAAGCTGGGAAGCAGTACTTTATTTTTAGCAGAGTCCTGCTTCTATCCAGTGTACAGTACGGAGGACTGAAACAATGGGAGGATATGGGACTTACTTAAATTGTAACTTAAGGTCACATTACACTGCATTTCATCTTGCCAGTGCACACTCAGTGAATGTGAAGTTATTAAGCCATCTTACACTTCTGAGAAGTTAATACAGAATACTCAGTTTTGAGTATTAGTTGTTGGCTAGTGAACAAAGGACAAAAGCAGAGTTCCAGGACTTCATGTGCTACAGGGTTGCACTGAAAGGGTCTGACTGACAATTAAAGCTTCTTCTAACGGGAATATAAAAAAGCTAATTGAAAACAATAGAAATACTAATTAGGGTGATCACTTCACTTCTTATTTCAAGGTTACCAGTTCTCTTACACTATCAAATTCAGTGTCTCTTTTCCCAGGCACTGAAAGGTGGTCCTCCAAACTTATCTGATACGGTAAAGTAGATGGTACCTTGCGGTTTGTTATATACCACAATTAATCCTGTCCTCGATAGTAGAAACAGTTTTGACATTCAGAAAGGGCACAAGAAAGGGGCACAGGAGGTGGAGGAGGGGGTGTTGTGGTGCCACTGCCGCTTCTGCTGTTCCTGCGGCAAGCTCGGATTGGTGCTGGATGGTGTGCTACCACTGCTGTTGTGCACACAGTTTACCGGGTCTGCCTCGCTGGCTGGATCACTCACTTGCTGACTGACTCAGTCTCTGCGATTCTGGGCATGTGTGACTGTCCCATCCCTGACTCTCACTCAGTCACTCACTGACTGGGCCAGCCTCCGGCTGCAAAATAAATGTGCCATGCCACACACGATTTTGCTCTGCTGAGTGAGCTCTTGTCTCTGACTGACTGCTCTCACCTTGTTCTTGTTACTCCATTTCCAGTCTTGGACTCCTGAGTCGCTGCCACCAAATTCAATTGCCTACTCTGTTTGGAGGCATGTGCACAGACATCTTAGCCACTCTTGTGGGTGGGTGGGGGTGGGGGGATGTGGGATGCAAGCTTTTCAGTGCTTCTGCGCTCTCTCCCTGAGTCCTGTCACTGCAGTTGGGGGAGGGAGCACAGCAGGTCACAGAACAAAAAACATATTTGATTGCTGCCGTTTATATGCCATAATGCTAAATGAGGATGGTGATAGTATTTGAAGATTATTGATGGAGCCTGGGTCCCATGGGCCCATTTAACTTGGTGCCTATGCCAGACAACTGTAATTTCTCTGACCTGGCAAACTTCACCTCTTATTTCCCCACTGCACAACCTACTGTATGCCTACCCACACCATAATCAACAATATTCCTGACTACCCTCCTTCCCACTTCAAAGCCATAACCAGGGCTGATGTCCTAAAACTCCTAAACACTATCTCTGATAACACCAGCATTGGCTCAGATGGTCTTGAGCCTAAGCTTCTAAAACTTGCCGCCCCATTTATCGCGGCCCCTTTGGCTAGAATATTTACTCTGTCTCTCTGCCACTGTCAAGTCATTGACATATGGAAAATTGCTAGAGTCATTCCTGTATTCAAAAAAGGGTGCAACAACGACATTTCTAACTATTGACATATAGCCATTCTCTCAGTTCTGAACAAAATTCTTGAAAGACTGGTGGCCTTACAAACTATTGATTTTCTGTCCAAGCACCATCTCATTTCGCAAAACCAGCATGGTTTCCGCAAAGGGCATAGCACCTCCACTGCCTTGTTTAAGTTCACGAATGACACTCTCTATACTATGGATTCTGGCCTACTGATGGGTGTGGTCTTTATTTACCTGATGAAAGCCTTTGATTTTGTGGACCACCCTCTTGTTCTTGCCACTCTTCAATCCCTTGGCTTCTCACCACAAACCGTGGACTGGTTCAATAACTATTTATCTAATGGAATCCAGGTTATGAAATTTAACTCAGTCTCATCAGATCAAACATCCATCAATATTGGAGTTCCCCAGAGCTCCATTCTGGGTCTTCTTCTCTATTTTTGTTAATCAGATTGTGCAGAACACCCCTTCTTGTTCATCTCTCTTCTATGCGGATGATCTTGTCCTGTATTCCAGCTCCAGGGATAGATCTCAGATTAACCTCAGTCTCTCATCTGCCTTTTTTATAATATCCAATCTTGGCTATCCAGTCACAAGCTTGTATTTAATGTGGGTAAAACAAAAGCCATGCTCTTTGGCTCCGTAGCCAAACTTAAAACCAGCCATTGTCAGCTTAAGATATCTTCCTTAGATGGCTCAGTATTGGGGACAGTGAGCTCTTTCAAATGTCTCATGGTTCTACTTGATGAGTCCCTTGTTTTTGACCAACATATCCCGGCCACCTGTGACTCTGTCAATACCAGACTTGGGGTAGCCTATGAAACAAGTCACGTTCTTACATCCTCGACTAGGCTGGCTATTGCCAGAGGAATTTTACTCCCATCACTCGCCTATAGTGCTGTCACCTATGTAAATGTGTCTAAGGCTACTCTTTGCAAATGGGATGCAACATATAATAATAACTGCCTCTACGCCTCTGCATCCCCATGGCTGAAACATCATTGCCAGCTCTATGCCGATCTTAACTGGCCTTCCCCTTCCAACCATCAGCTCCTCTCCCATGGCTCCCTGACCGACAGCATTGTTAGATCTAGTATCGCCATATCACTTGCCTCCCTACTGTTCCTCTTATGGCCTCTGATCTGCTGACCTATCCTTGCTACACATCCCTAGATGTAAAATCTCCATGGGTGCTTGTGCTTTCTCCCATACTGCTCCAAAACTTTGGAACTCACTATCCCTTGATGTCCATCTTGCACCAAGTCATGCTATCTTTAAAAAGAGGCTTCATACTCACCCTAATAACCTTGCCCCTTGCAGGTGATTTAATCCTCCTTAAGCAACTTGTCTTCAATTTCACAGTCATGTAATATATTTCTCCCTGTCTCTAACCCCTTCACCCCTGCTGCATCTAGTCTCTGTCTTATATCCTGCTCCTGTCTAGCTGCTCCCCCTCTTTCTTTCCTCTCTAGCCCACACAACCTGCCCCCTTTCCACTATTGCCACACCTCCCTCTCACCTTGCCTCTCTCTATCTACTACCTAACCTCATTCATACTGGCATCTGTGCTGTGGCTACACCTCACTGTTAACTGCAATCAAGTTTGTTAACATTTATTGTCAGTTGTTACCTTGCTAAGTTCCTCTCTGCAGTAGCCTCGCCTACCCTGAATCCAAGGGTCCGGACTGCACTTATTGTTTTAGACATTGTAATTTTCCCAACATTTGAACTATGTTTTCCCTATGTTATCTATTGTCACAGGCTCATACGTTCTGGCACTTACCTTATATACTATGTCCCTACTGCCTGCTGCTGCTTTGTCATATTGTTTTTACCATTGTTATATTATATCTCCATTCATAATGCTGTATTTGTCATTGTTCTCACTGCTATTTTGTTACCTCCCAGGTCATGGAATTATGTCTGAAAATAGTCTTTTAATGGCTATCACATCTACCCAGTTAACAAAAACTAAATAAATAAAGTTTCATTAAAACATTCCATAATGTCTAGGCTGTACGTGAGAGCAAACAATTGTGCATTAAGTACAGGAAGGAAAAAAAAACATAATTCATTAAAAAGTAATGCTCCATATCGCAGAAACCACACAAGATGCCATCACAAGACTTTTCGTGGCTTGAGACCCTGCCAGACAGACCATGTATGCCAAAGTCTGGATGATTTTGTCAGACGCCGCCAAAGTTATTAATGTGCAAAACATGGGGTTCAGCATTAAACACCTTACTCAACCATAACTACACTGGTGCTACTGTGCCAGTGATAACATATAAATTGCAAAAAAAAAAAATGTCAATGCAGACATTAGGGTTGAAGAATGCAAAGTGCACAAAGTAGAGGAATGAAAAACATTAGAGTTTTGGATCTTGGAAGTATTGGAAAATCAGTGGTGGGATCTTCCTTGAGGTTGTCAATCCTAATGCCCACCCACTCCCCTGATCCCTTTTTTTCACATAGGGCCCTACCTTTGAAGAGTGTATCACTATGAGACTCTGTTTTGGAGCTATACCTTATGCTTCAAGTAGGAGGCTGTGGGCAAGGGGGTGAGAGGGTGGGCATTAGGGTTGATACTCTGGAAGAGTGTCCCTGCTCAATAAAGGTTTTTTTTTCAATATAGCCAAATGTGTATGTGTGTGCCAAGTTATGAAGAAAACACATTGAAGGGCTGGCCCACCGGTGCAGCAGTTGGATTTCTGCTTGCGACTCCAGTGACCCAGGTTCAGGAACGAGCCCAGGAGCTGGAGGGCCATCCGGGGGGGAGGAGGTCTGAGCATCCCAAGAACAGCTTGCCTTCTCTGGGGGGAAGGGGGATCCAGGGCTCGGCGCATGTCAGACCTCAGGTGGAGACCCGAGGTACAGCAAGCCCAAGCCAGTGAGAAGGGTGGCGTGCTGGATGTTGATGCTCAGCACCTTGACATTGGGGGACACAGCACACAAAAAAAATGGAAAAACACCCTGAAGTGCTCCTGGTAGATGGAGCACCACAGCCCTGATCCCTAATGCCCCTTCTTGCCCTGGTGACAGCATCCCGATGAGAAGAGGAAGGGCCACATGGTGTTAGGGCTCCCACCTCATACCCTGCCTGGGGGGGGTATAACCAAGGCTACATGGGGGATGGACTGTGCCAGGCTCCAGGTAAGAGGGCTGGAACTGATAAGCTCACATGTGTGTCTCCAAAAGAGTGGGGGTGCTGCGGGTAGGGGGAGTATAAAGAGAAAGTTAAAAAAAAAAAACACATTGAAATACCTTATATGGAACATACCTGTTTTCTTCAGTTTTCAGTCCAGTATTGAAGAGTGAAAATGTATCTCTGGTCCAGAGAAGATTATGGCATTGGACCTTGGTCAGGTAAGTATGGGGTAAGGGGGTTGCAAGGTTTTGGGTGCTAAATGGGGATTCAGGTTGAGGGAGTGGGGATGACAGTAGAAAATAATGGACTATTTTCTTTATTTCAGGAATTAAGAAAGGTAAAAGATGTCACAGGATAGTTTTATTTTTTACAGGTAGCTCTAACACTGGGGATTATGCATCCCAATGTCAGCATGACATTTAGGGCCTCAGAGAAGGGCATCCCAGTGCCCCAGACTGCTGGGTCAGGGGAGAGAGGTTGTCTACTTTGACACTGGGGATTGGACACCCTGGTGTCAGAAACAATAAATTATGGTTGTTGGGGGGGGACATAACAGAGGGGATGGGTAAGGTACCTCCGACATTGGGGATTGGGCACCCTGTGTTGGCATGACTCTTGGGGGCACTGGGTGTGGCCACACCAGTGTCCCACACTGCTGGGTTGGTGGAGGGGGTTGTGTATGCCAATACTGGGGATTGGCCCCCCGGTGTCAGCAAGTACAAATTACAGATGATGTGGGGAGGAGGTATTATGGAGGAAGGAATAAACCAGCAATGGGGGTGAGTACTCCACTGTCAAACTACATTAATAATTAAACTGGCACTGGGGATTGGGCACCCCAGTGTCCAGCTGAAATAAAAAAGCCACTTATATAGCTAATGGCAAATACAGCAGGGGAAAAATACACACACATGCACAGCACACTCAGCAGGGGCAAGGCTACACACTGACACATAGCCCCATCCCTGCCAAATGAAAACAGTGGGGATGGCATACCCAGACATCACTGACCCTGCCACCTGTTAAACAAGATCGTGTTCATAATACAGCCACGTGACTACATGTGGTTGTAAAAATTCTGTTATTTTCAGAACACTGATTTTTTTTTAACTGTGCATGCTCAAAAACAGAATGTTTTTTCTTAAAATATTTTAGAAACTGCTACAGTTTAGGAGATAAAAAACACAAAAGCACACACCTTGGGCTAAACTCTATCAAACCTTCCAGTTTCAGATTTCAAATCCTACTAGTTTTTATGGCTGCAGTGGGCAGAGCCCTGCAGACATTTTCCTATTACAGTAGAAAAAGGGAGCTCTCCTGATTCCTAACGGACTAGATACAATTGAAAGTTTTGTGCTATCACTCTGCTTTCATTCAGCTGAGTGGTGATTTCAAACACTATTTTGTGTGCTAGGCTTCAGTCTGGATAGAATTTTCTTTCAAGGAACATTCATAGCTCATAACCATGTCAGCGCAGTCAGCCTTTCCCAGCTATAAAGGGAGATAAACAGACAACCCTGGGACTATAGCAGTGAGTAAGTCAAATGTCACAGAATGGAATGTTTCTATAGTAAATCATCTGATGTTATAACTCTCACTGAAGATAAGTTGAAGGACACCTAAACACAGTTCATTTAAGTTACCGTTTTTTTTACAGTGGAGGTTTAAAGTGGACTGTTCATATGCATTATTTGATCTTGAAACTTACCATGCTGTTGAAATTCTGTTGCTAAAGTGCTGCAGAAGAAATCTGCTAGCCTGTGCTTGTTATGTGCCTTCTTCCTGAAAACTTATATCAACCCCACTCCTGCTGCATTCTGATGATGTCAGACTTGCCAGACAGCCTTCCATCATATCCATGCTGTACCTAGCTGTTTTACATGGAGTGTGTTTTTTACTTTTGGATTTCAATCATGTTTACAGTGCCTGTACTCACTATTCATAATGCTTGAGGTAGAGGAATTTAATGATGTTGAGGGCATGCATTTAAACTTTGATATTGGTATCCAACCTTACCAGTATGAGCCCACAGTATCCATTGTTAATCAGTGGGGGGCACAAGCTGCATCTGATTCTGACACAGACACTGACTGTATATATATTTAAAATGTAGGTAACATCTTACTGTTACTCATACTGGGGCACATGAATAGTTTATTTTGCCATAGATTTTATTATAGGCACACTGGTCACACAAGTTCAGTATAGCTGCTGAAAGCTGACGGTGTCCTTTAATGTGTGCACTGCTCATAGACTGCATTAATAAAAGTTTCCAGAGAGCTGCTAAGTATAGTACAGTAAGCTGAAACTGAATAACAGCAAGAAACAAACCATTAGGAAACTTTTATTAATTCATTGCAGTGAGCAGTGCACACATTAAGCAACTCACTGAAAAATGCTAAACCAGTGAGTTGGAGGAATCCTTTAAAGTGATTTACCAAGTTTTGATATACTGTATCAATGCATATACTGTAAGGTGACTGCATATACAACTGATTCGCAATGCATTTTGATAGATGCATAGCCTATTTTAGCAAATTAAATCAGGTTTTCACCCTCACAAACCAGGAAGTGTCATTTTGTGTATTGGAGCCTGTATTTGGTGACCTTTGACACTCATTACCTTTGCAATGTCACCACAGGGAGATCTGTGCTCTGCAATTAAAATTAGTTCTTGGTCACAGCAATTCTGTCTTGATAACAGAGCCCTTGATCGCAGCATGCAGCATGACAATAGCAATGTCAAACAGTTCATTTTCAGGGTCCGATGATGAAAGCATTATGTGGTCCTGCACTAACAGTGATCTTTCGGACACTGACATAGTGCCACAATTTGACAGCCACTGCATAGTAGATCCCCATAGGGATGACCCAGTGAGAATGATGTGGGCAGTAGCTCAGGCAGTCACAGCAGTAGTTCCGATCCATTCCAGTACAGCAGTGAGAGCAGACTTAGCAACACGGACTGTTATATTACATTTTGCTACTTAGTGCTACGGTTTGGTTCCCATCATTGCTGTCATTTTACTGTGCCAAATCGAGGTATGGTGTGTGTTCTGTTACTCCCAGCATCGATGTGCCCACACAAATGCTAGTGATAGTACCCTGGGTTTTTATATTTCTTTTTTTTTGGGGGGGGGGACTGTTTCCCTATACTAACGAGTTGTTGGCCACTGCAGCTTCGACACTGGAGACACGGCTCGATCTGGTGGCATTGCTTGAGTCAGGATAAATGGCTCGCAATTTGTCCAAATCCAATTTGTCCAAATTCCTCACCTGGTACTAGTTAGTAGTGACCTCCCACCAATTGATTTATCAGTCACTCACTCTGATGGAACAAAGGGTGGAAATTACAAGCAGGCACCTTGTACCCCAACCACTCCAAACCCCCCAGCTGCATACATACACTTAGAAAAATGCTGCAGCATAGAACTTTTATCTGTAAATTATTTATACTGTTTGGGTCTGTCTTTGCCCTAGTGCCAACTGGTCTATGCTATAGCTTTCTTCTCTGTGTATGTGTGTGTTTGGGGGGGGGTCTGCTTGTACCTACCCCTTTTGAGGTATCAGTGATTGAGTAATGTGTTGAAGTCACTGGTTCCCCTGTTTACGGCATGTTATAAATTTAAAACTACAAATTATTGCACCAGCTTTGTGTTACCTCTAAGTGCTCAGGAACTATACAGACTTCAGCTGTCATTAGTGTCTGCATAAGCATCTGTAATACCATCCTGGCATTGGCTTATTACCGCTACATATGTGCCTCCAGGTGCATTATGTATTGAGCAAAAAATACACAGTACAGTTGGTGATCATCCCCAACCCCCCCCAAGGTTAAAAATGACACTGCCAATACCCTTCTCATGGAGAAAGAGACCACATTTATGTTTAGATAGCCTAAGTACCGTTTGATTGGTCTACTACAAAAAGGGACATATCCTTGCGGTAGGTACTCAAGTGTTAGACTGTATTTGAACCACTCTTCCTCACTTATGTCACCATACTTCATTACCACTTTGGTCTGTGTCAAGCCGTTTGTGTTTTCCCATTTTTTCCATTACAGTGGCTCTCTGATGCACATGCGTAAAGTGTACAGCAAATTCAACAGATGCTGCACTATACTGTCTCCCATGCCTTACTGATGTCATGGTGCATTGTGTAGACTCGCTGCATTCATTGCTGTGTAGCCCATATTTTGGTTCAGACATTATTCTCTAAGTATGCCAAACTGACTAGCACACTTTGCAATATAACACCATAGAAGCAGTACATTGGTACCACAGTGTCGGGAGAGGATGGCAACTGCAGTCTCTTCTTTTGCTGATGCTCCGGAGCACATACAATGATGCTATAATCCTAATTATAAATAAAGACGGTATGTTAAAATGTTAAAAAACTAAGTGTTTTTAATTTTGAGATACACTGTAAACTATGTACAGTATAACTATGTACAGTACATAACTGATTTTATTGCATTCGTTTATAAAGTTAGCGAGGAGCTGGCAAGCTGGAGAAACAATTCAGTGCACCATGTCCCTTTATTCATGCACATCTAAGCATACTTTGGTGATCAGTGTTATGGTGCTTGCATGAGGACACTAAATGAGCCCAAGAAAACACAGGAGCACAGGAAAAAATATAAACTGTCTATAATGATGGTGACAATCAGAAATGCAATAGCAAAGGCAGTTTACTGAAGCAATCACACTGGAAGCAGCACTTGCCAAAAATAGTGTTTTGCACTGTTCTCCTGGGATTGGACTGTGTAGCTAAGTGCTTATACTCTTGCTGCACATTACAGTTCTGAACTGTTGAAAAAGTCATCCATTTAACACAGACCTCTATGTACCAATACTGAAAAGCTTACTTCAGTTTATAGATCTGCCCAGTTCAAAAGTTGTCCTTTTGTGTTCCAATATGCTACAGATTACAACTCCACTCAGTTAAAAAAATTTATTTTTTATACAGACTTGTTATAATTATGTACTTGCAGCACTTATTAAAACTGTAACACTGTACTCAAGCAATGTAGATTGTGATGTTCCCAGAACCAATGGACCTAGGGCACAGAGCTTAGTCAGATGAGTAAAATTGAAAATCAGGAGAAATCACCACTTCTGCAAACCCAAAAGCAAGTATAACAGCTGCCAATATAACAAACCATTTCAGTCATCAGTGCTGTCATTTTTGCCATTTCAGTTTTGGATCTGCACTCACTGAGGCTGGGTCCAGGAAAGATGAATGAACGAGCAGTGAGAAAGGTGCAGTGGGAACACCTTCCCTGTGCTGATGTCACTCATGCATGTGGATGCACTGCCCATGTGTGAACTTCAACAAAGAAAAAAACATGCAGAGACAACTGTGGCAGAAAAATGTTAAAAAACTAAGCATCTGAATTTATTTAATACTTAACTTCAGGGCAGCTGAGCTTTGCATCACTCAGTGAAGAGAAGGTGATCTGCAAACATGACATCGGGGGAAGCTGGTAAATTACTTTAATAAGACTTGTACTGTATGTTATACCAGAATATATATGCATATATGTGTATATGTATTAGTCAGTGTGTGTGTGTGTATGTGTGTGTGTGTGTGAATCACAACAATTAGAAAGTGCAGGTCGGTGGCTCAGTATTTTGTGCAAAAATTGCTAGTCTACATTCCCCTACTATCTTGATCAGTTTCAGCCTTATGCATGTCATTGCTGATTTAAATGAGGTGTCTAGTGGCAACCGCCCACCCTCCAATGTCCCTTGGAGCCTGAAAAGAATACAGTGGCCCCTCAATGTCTTTTTTTAATCTGTAAAAATGTGTGTAGACAATGCACTGATATGTTACACTCCAATATATATGCATACATGTGCATAAGCATTAGTCAGTGTGTGTGTATCACAACAATTAGAAAGTGCATTAGGTAGCTCAGTGGTTAGTGCAATAATTACTAGTCTACATTCCCCAACTATCTTGATCAGTTTCAGCCTTATGCACGTTATTGATGATTTAAGTGAGGTGTCTAGTGGCAACCCTGCCACCCTTTGATGTCCCTCGGAGCCTGAAAAGAAGAACACGGTCCCTCTATGCCTTTTTTCAATCTCTGAAAAAAGGCCCATTGCTGATGCAATCCCACACCCGCAGTCTGACCTTCCACCGAGCACCTGCCATCCCACAGCCCCCCCAGACTTCCCCACACACCCTCACTCACCTGAACAGATCTCAGTGTGAAGATCCACTGTCCCATGGAATACACATCTTGCTGCTGGAACCTGCGACTGCTATACAGGAAATAAGGTAAGTGCAGTTGAAAACCCATTGGACTACATTGATCCGCACTTAACTGATTTCTCATATAGCAGTCCCCAGTTCCAGCAGCAAGACTTGTCTTTGATAGGAGAGTGGATCTTCACATTGGTACCTGTTCAGGTGAGTGAAGGTGTCTGGGGCTGTGGGATGGAGGGTGTTCAGTGTGAAGTCGGGCTGGGGGAGTGGGAGTTCCATCACCACCCAGTCTGCCCTATTAATCCCTATCTAGTGTGGGGCCTCATGCCCAAACTGAACTCTTGAGTTTCCCCTCTTGCCTCCAGGATACCTCTGTGTCTATTCCACTCCTTCTCAAATTCTGTGACAATTTTAGCCCTTACTACCCCCTCTGGTAGGGGATTCAAGGAGTCCATCACCCTCTCCATGAAAAAATATTTTCTCACATTTCCCCTGAGCCTCCCCCCCCCGACTTCATTTTGTGCCCCCTTGACTTGGAGCAGCTCTTACTTTGGAAGATGTTTCCTTCCTGTACTCTGTTTATTCCAGTGATGTATTTGTATATCTCAGTTATGCCCCCCTTCCTTTCCTCCGGAAATACATATTTAACTCCTTTAGTCTTTTCCTCATAGGTCTTATCCCACAGGCCCTGCACCATTTTACTTGCCCTCCACTGCACCGCCTCCACCCTGTCCATATTCTTTCTCAGATGGGGCCTCCAGAACCGGACGCTGTATTCCAGGTGCAGTCTCACAAGTGTCTTATACTGGGGCAAGATGACCTACCTCTGTTCTACTTGTGATACCCTCCCTATACATCCAAGCATCTGGCTAGCTTTTCTAAACACCTTATCACACTGCCTAGGTTCTCTTAGGTCCTCTGAGATGATAACTCCCAGGTCCCTTTCCTGCTTTGTGACTGTCAGTACCTCCCCACCTAGTTTGTACTTTTATCCTGGGTTCTTCTGCCCTATGTGCATGATTCTGCACTTCTTTGCATCCTAGCTGCCATTCTTTAGACCATTTCTCCAGTTTTATAAAGTCTTCCCTCATTCTTTCAATACCCTCTGGAGTGTCCACCCTATTGCATACCTTTGTATCATCTGTGAAGAGGCATACCTTCCCCTCCAGTCCCTCTGCAATGTCCCCAATACAGACATTGAAAAGGACCGACCCCAACACCAACCCCTCCAGCACCCTGTTCATCACTTCTCCCTCTTCAGAGTACTCCCTGTTTACCACAATCCTCTGACTCCTGCCATGGAGGAACAGTGGAATAGTGTCGAAGGACTTACTGAAATTCAGGTAGGCCACCTCCACCATTGCACCCTGATCCACTTCCCTGGTCACCCAGTCAAAAAAATTGATCGGCTTTGTCTGGCAAGATCTCCCCCCTATGAAACCATGCTGCCTCAGATCCTGTAATCCACTGGTTACAAGGTATTCCCAAATCCTTTCCTTCAGTAGTAATTCCATTACTTTATCCACCACCGAAGTCAGACTGACAGGTCTGTAATTTCCTGCCTCCTCACTATTACCACTTTTGTGAAGTGGGACCACATCTGCCCTCCTCCAGTCCCTGGAACTTCCCCCATATCTAGTGATAGGTTGAACAAGGCTGTCAGAGGTGTAGCCAGCACCTCCTTGAGCTCCCTCAGTATCCTAGGGTGTACCTTGTCAGGCCCCACTGCCTTGTCCACTTTTAGTTGTGCTAGTTCTTTGAGGACTGCCTCCTCTGTAAAAGGACTGGTGTCCACCTCCCTTTCTTTGGGTTGTCACGTGATGCCTCAATGAGAGTAGCTGCTCTGTGCCTCCGCTCCCATCCCTTTGAATCTACTTTTTATTTTATACTAATTTTCAGTGCCCATCTAAGTATAGTTTCTGCTGCACAGTAATACTGATGCTATTATTTGCTGGTCTCATGTGTTGGAACTTACTATTTTGGCTAGAATGGAAGTGGAAATGCACCAGGTTCCACTGCACCACACACCACCCCCCAACTCCAGATAAATCATCAAAGAGGCCTAAAGTGCAGGGCTCTACTGGGGGTCGTTCTTCTGCTTCAGGTTTCATGCCAGCTCTGTTGTCTGAGAAGAAGTTTTTAGAGGAGTTTCAGCCTTTCAAAGATTCAGTAAAAGAGCTTACTCAAGAGCTGAAATCTCTTCTGGCCGATCTGGGGGAGCTGATTCACCAAGTAGGTGATACGGAAGCCTGCATGTCATCCTTAGAGTGCTGAAAAGATTGCCTAGAACCTGAGGTTGCCACCATGCGGAAAAAGATGTCCATGCTAGAAAACAAGCTTAAGGATTTAGAGGGGAGGTCCTGAAGAAACAATCTTGTTATCTTCGGCCTCCTTGAAGAAGAAGAAGGATCATCCCTGATTTTATTTGTGCAGAAGCTGTTGGAGAAAATTACGGGCCCCTCTCCCAATAACTCTACTTACATAGTGGAGAGGAGGCACCGCTCTCTTCGTCCTAGGCCATCTGCTGGTTCATCACTCAGACCATTTATCCTCAAGCTGCTAAATTTCTCGACAAGCAACATACCCTAACTAAAGTTCTGGAGATCAAAGAGATATCCTGGGAAGGTATTAAAATCTGTATTACACAAGATCTGCCAGTGACTACCCAGCAAAAAAGAACTGCCTTTCACCCTATTGTCTCTAAACTCTTAGCAGCTGGGATCTGCTTTTGGGTGTTTTTTCTGGTGAGACTTCTAATCCTTGTTCAAGGCACCTGGCATTCTTTTGAAAGAAGCAGACCATGCAACTAAAGAGCTGAAAAGCCTACTGCCTGAACTATTCAAGAATCGCTGATTAGGCAGCCAACAAGGGCTTTTTTGTTACCAGCCTGTGATACATAAGTGGGTAAATGTTATACTGGCTTTACTTCTCACCTTCTCAAGATTAAGTGTACATTTGTGACTCTGTGAAAACATAGCAGCCACTTCTCTACACTATATTGCCAAAGCTCTGGATCTTCCGTTTCAGTGGGCTTGTCTATTTTTTAATGATCACCTTTATTTTACATCCTGCTTCAAAGGAGAATCCTCTGCTGAGCGGCTTGTGGTTCTGGAAGCTTCAACAGCATCAACACTAATATGCGGCTGAATGTATGTGGTGGCTACCTATCTGTTTTACCTTGTAGCACGTTGTAATTTATTGTGCTCCCTAGACTTGGACTGCCTTTTTCTTGGATGCAGCATTTATCTTGCGACAATAGAATCTTTCTCTATCTCCCACTAAACTTGGGATTCTACATCGACCTGGAACCTGTTTTGATCTGGGTTACAAGACCACTCCTGCATGCAACAATTTTGACTTCAGGATGATTACTGTAATGGTCGGGCTTCGGTTGTTGCAGATCCACATGTGTATAGGCTGTGGATTCTCCCTGCTTTGTCAAGGTTTTTGCCTGGGCTCTGCCTTTTCTGAATTCTGGGTTGCTCCTTTTCGGGTTGGGTTCCTGTTGGCTCGGCTTCCTGTTTAATAGTTTAAGAGAGCTGCATCACCAAAGGATTTTGTTTCAAGGAAGATTCCTCTTTGATACAGAAGGGTGTTGTGAGCTATACCTTTGAATGACTGTGCTTCTGCGGTTTTTACTTTTATTTTTCACAGATTGAGCAGACTATTTAGATGCAGCAGACATTATTGGTGCAGGGTTCATCTTCCTCACTCCTTTACCCAAATATTGCATATTATTTTCCTGCTCTTGAACTAAATTTAAGATGCAATGGATAATTTTCCTAAACTATTGTTGAAGTTTTGTTGATGTTGAAATCTAAACTTCACCTGCTCCTATCTGCCTTCAGCACATATGACTGTCTCCCCTAATCTTTCTAGCACTTATCCCATCCTCTCTTCTCCATGCTCACTCCCCCTACACCCCCCCCCCATACTTGCTCTTCCTACTTGCACTTTCTGTGGTATGTGTGATCCTGACAACTTGCCAGAGGCTGCATTTTGTGTGTCTCACCAAATTCTCGTTAATATTGTGAACCCAGTCTTTTGTCAAAAACCTAGTACCACTGAACTATATGTACTCTTGTGATTGTATGCTACTGTAGCCTGTTATCCTGTCATGATGTAAACTACTGTAACCTGTTAACTTGTCACAATGTCCTCCCTTGTATCGTACCTCACCTGACATGGAACCTTTGTAAATGAGCCATGGCTCAAAGGTATTTTGTAATCCTAGACTGAAATAAATAAATAAATAAACTTTCTTTCAAGTTACTAGACTTGCTAGATATCTTGAACATAATGGTTGCTGATGTTTGTTAACTAATTTGGGGGTTGACCTGCTTCTTACTAGATAGTCTATATTATAATTTTATAATTATGGCATTGAATTTAGGTTTTTCAGCTTGATACTTGAGAGGATGGTGGGAGGGAGATAGGGGTGCAATCTGCTCATTGCGGGGGACATCATAAGCCTGAAGGCATAACAGACTTTACCCTTTACCATCTCCAGGCTTAGTCAGCACACCCTGCAGGTGGGGGCGGTCACACTGATACCTGGAAAGTTCTAGCTGAGACTTTTAGGATAGAATGCAACTTGGGAAAAATGACTTTCAATTGTCAGACTGGTGCATTACTAAATCCACTTCAGCTGGGGGTGGGGGTGGTCTGCACTCTGTACTGAATGTCCTTTGCCACAGAATGTGTTTCTTGTCAATGTGTTTCAGTGCAGTGGTAGACCTAGACCCTACTGACCAGTTGTGGATGACCTGTGTTTGTACAGATTACCTATGACTTCCCAAAACCCATGTTCCCAATGCTCAAAATCATGACACTGGCTGCCTGAAACACGGTTACCCGATGTCAGGATTTTGCCCACGGCAGAGATTCTTTGCCCCCCACACCACCCCGTACATAAGGATACTAACTCCACCGCGGGCAAAATCCTGATGTCGGGCAGCTGTGTTTTGGGCAGCCAGCATCGGGATTTTGAGCATCGGGAAGGTGAGTTTCAGTATCTTGAATGGACACCGTTTATTCCCAAGTGTAGGACATTTGTTTTCTTTCTTACTCAGTTTCTGTAATATGAGATTAATTATTTGATGTCATTGCTGATGCTTGTGATAGAGTTTCAGTAAGATGTGAAGTTCTGTATTGCTGTTAACTTGAAAATTTCCAGCAGAGGCATTGAGGTTCGAATGCAACTTGGGAATATTACTTTAAACTGACTGACTGGTTCAGTACTGCACTGCAGCTGAGTGTGTGTGTGGGGGGGGAGGTGTCTGCACTCTGTGCTGAATGTCCTTTGCAACATCATGCATTTCCTGTCAAGGAGCCTTTGAACAATGGTAGAGCCCCAGCTTACCAAGCAGCAGTGGGTAGGTGACTTGCATTCAATTCCCAGTGTGGGATGTTTCTCTTGTTCTCACGACAGTTCCTGTAGTATGGGAGAAATTGTTAGATGTCATTGCTGATGTTAGTGATATAGTTTCTGCAAAGTTTGAAATTCTATATTATTGATAGCTTGAAAAATTCCAGCTGAGACTTTGAGGTTTGATTGCAACTTGGAAACATTAGTTCAAACTGAGAAAAGTCCATGCCAACTCCAGATGCCCTAGTACAGAAATTGATCAGGTTAAAAGTTTTGAATTTGTGTATTGTGTGTGCTACAAATGTTTATTTTATTAGTTATATGTGTGTACTTATGTGCATATCTGTGTCTGTAATGTACAGCATCTGCATCCACACTGTTTAGCATGTACAGTAAATGTACTGTACCTTTTGCTATACAAAAATAACAGTTCCATACCTTGGCGTCACTCAGTACTGTTGGTACTTTCATTTTTGTTTTATTTCAGCTATCCCCCATCCTAAACTAAGAGACAGATTTCTTAACAAATACAATATCTAAAAAATGATAAATAATGAATTATTTATAATTTCAACTTACTTATTTTGGTCTTTTCATTGATTTACAGCAACCCCATATGATAAACACAATAAGATACTTCACGGTGTGAGTTCCAATTCCTGAACTGTACTTTCAGGTGGTTGTAGGTACTCAGTGCAAGCACCTCGTGCTACACAATGCACCTTGGCATGTAGTTCAGCAATATGAACCATTACCCTCTTGTGTCTTCTTGCTCACATAAGCCATTTATCATCACTTGTGAGGGCACTGGATTTAAAAAGGTATTCGCTGCTCTGCCACTCAATTGTGAGTTATTGTCATGACAATGGAGATTGTATCTCATGAAAGTGGGTTTGACTGTTATGAAAGCAGATTCATGAGTCACAAAGGCAGGGTCTGTTTTCGTGACTCGACAACCTAATTTCATACTTAAAAAGCATTTTCTTTTATCAAAAAGCACTTAAAGAATCAACCTTGTATCCTATACCATTAACTGTTCAGGTTTAACTTTTAACAAACTATCCTATTTCCTAATGCACAAAAGTTTGTTTAGTTTTACCCACTTTCATGACAGCTAAGACTACAAAACCATGAGTCTTAGCTCAAGAAAGTGGAGTTGGTAACATGCAAAAGTTCAGTTTGGCAAATTCATGATAAAATGGACTGCACATGAATGAAAATGGTATTTTATTTTCTTAATAATTTGAGATCACTACATTTCTCAGTAAAGTCAGCTATTAAAGGATGATACTTGGACCAAACTCTGACAATCCTTAAAGTTTCATGTTTTAATTCCCAGCCATTTTTGTACTGTCACTGAGAAAGAGATTCTTAAAAACCATATGTATTTTCAAGCTTTTGGAAGTTTTAAACCACCTAACTGGCCAACATAAAATTTACAGGATCCAGAGATCCTGGCACCACTTACACATGCACAGTTTCAGGTTATTCCATCCAGAGATAGGGAAAGAATTAAATAAGGATGAGCAAATGTAAAAATTGTCATCTTGAACTTCAGTTCAAAACCCCTTTCCTCAGTTCAGCTTTGACACTTTGGACAAAGATGATTCAGGCTCTTTGTACTGTATGGGGATCTAGTAGGCTACAAATGGGGTTAAAAGGAAACCCTTCACCACCTCTCTGCTACTCCTGTCAGTCCCCTCTTCAGCCCTCCCCTGTTCCTCTAGTCAGTTTAACAGCATCTTGCACTGTGGCAGGAGATGGAATTTTGTTTTGTTAAACAGATGTCTTGGGAGAGAGAAGGAGGATTGAAAGTAACTAGTGTGGAGAAATGGGTATCCATAGAACTAATCTTGGCTGCCTGGGTAGGGCTAGAGTGTTATACTTTAAATTATTTTGCAAAAGGTCAAAGTGTTCCAAAGTGGCCCAAAAGTTCAATTGAACTAAATCAAAGGTAGAAGTGCTAAATTTCAGTACATTTACTGAACACAAATTCAATAATTGTTTCATCCTTAATATTAAGGTGAAAAAGTCAGGATTTATCAAGGACGTTCCTTCTCAAGCCAAACTATAGGGTACTACCGCACCCTATAAAATATTGTTAAAAACTATTGTTGATGCCTCATTAGGGTTCCAAGCCACAAAAGGAAGGAAGTGTGGCATTAGGGTTATTTCCATCCTAATCCCAATCCTCTCCCCCTGCCCCTAGCCTCATAAATCAAGGCCAAGTTACAGGTCTAAACCATGGCCCATGGGCCTAGTGCTTGAAGCTATAGTTCTGAAGGCATGCTCTGCAGTTCTGGTTGACCACATAGGACCAGCAGCATCAGTCATAACTTTCTTTGCACAGAACCACAGAGCCCAGTGAGCACTGCATGAAGCAGGACATCACTTCTGACTTTCTTCAAGTGGGCTCTGTGGGCTGAATTACAAGGTCAGTGATAACTTTTATTTGTGCAGGGCTCTGTGGGCCCTGCCTGAAACAAGAGATCAGTCATAGGTTTCTTTGCACAGAGTCCCAGACCTATAGCCTAAAGCAGCAGACCTGTGGGGTGTGGCCTGGATATGTAGCTTGGCCTTGGGTCATGAGGCTAGGGGCTGGGGAAGGAAGATGGGTGTTTGGGCTGAAAAAACCCTAACAGCACATTTCCCTCCTATTGTGACTTTGGAACCCTAATGAAAATTAATGTCATTTTTTTGCAATGAATTTCCTTACTTTTTGAGAAAGTAGAATTGTAATGTGCTTCAGAGAGGGCCTGATCAGAATAGGAAAGCTGTCATGACAACCCTAACTGTTACTGTAGGTTGAGAGAGAGGGCTGAGGAAAAAGGGAAAAATTACATTAGAGAAATATAGACAAAATGTAAAAAAAAAAACAAGAGTGGAATAACAGATGTGGCAGGCATCAGAGATGGAAGCACAATATTGTAATTATGGAAACATTTGTAAACAAGTCATACCATCAAAACAAGAGGAAGAATGACCAATTGCAAGTAACTGAACAAGAACAACTGAATATCTACTAAACAAAATTAACTACACAACCATCACGAGCAGGCAGTAACATAGTGGCTAGAATACAAAACAGCGAACCATGAGATCCAGGGTCAAATCCCACCAGATCCATTTTCTAACTTACTTGGGACCTTAAGTAAGTTACTGAACTTCCCATTGTCCACCTAGATAAAAAACAGGCATAAACAGGACCACACTGAAAACAAAATGCTGTACCTCAGTTGGGCAGTTACGAGGATGTAAATAAATTGTAAAAAAAAAAAAAAAGTTCAATATCCATACCCAAAATCCACCCCAGCCAATGAAATACAACATGAATGAGTGTAACAAAAAAAAAGAGATAAATCTTAAAATATAGAATGAGATAATATTTATCAGCAGATAAAAAACACAAGCATATCTTAATTCTCTGTTAGAAGCTTTTAATATACCTTGCACATGCTAATAAGATATTAATGGTATGGTATGGTATGATAAATATTTTTGTACAGTTTGAGGTCTTAGGACTCAAGATTATATTTACAATGTTGTTCTGTTTTGTAAATTACAGTAACATGAATACAAGAACTCATTACAATGTCTAGATGTCAGAACACAGGTACAGAGTATATAAATTACACTCTAAGTTAATGGTCTGGATTTTCAAAGGACAATGCAGGGATTGTGCCAAGCCCTGTGTCAAACACATTTTTTTTGCCACAGCTGCATCTTTGCCTCAACTGCACCCAATTTTAGTAGGTAGGGCACAGTTGCCAGTCTTTACTCGATTTATGGCAGCTTTCACCAAATATGTTGTGCAAACCCTGTAAAAATGGTACCTGGTACTGCCACAAGCTAGACGAGAAAAATTTGGTCTAATTTGTGGCAGTTGATGCACAAAATGGAAAATCCCAATTATGGCTTTGGGAATGTTGCAAGACCCAAGCACCATATGTTTGTCACATCCAGGGCTTGCACCATTCTTACCCTTTTGAAAATCCAAGCCAATAACATTAACATTTTGGTGTACTAATGGGACACTATCAATACGCTTAGACTTTGTAAGATCATTTGTAACTATAAAAGAGGTTTAGGGCTATTTAAGAGCCCTGACATTGTAATGCCTCGTTGCTAAGTACTGGTTTGGTAATCTCTCCCCCAACTTCTCCTCCAGCCTTTTTCAAACATCCACATCTATGTACGCCCTTCACCAGAGAGACCACTGTACCTTCTGTATCCCTCATCCCCATTCTACCATGAGCCAATTCACCTTCTCCTGTTGTCTCCCACTTTTCTGGAACAAACTTCCTTCTGATGTTCACCTTTCCTCCTCTTTCTCCTCCCCCTCCCTGAAAAGATTCCCCAGACTGATTCCCTCTCCACTGTGCTCAGAGTGCTTTCAATCCCCCCTGCTACCCAAGTGGCCTCCCCCCCTTAGAAGTGAGTGTCACCTTCCCCAAGCCCCTACGCTCTGGTGGTGAGTACCGTACTATTTGTTATTTGTCAGTCCTAAACCTCTATTTTTCTTGTGCTATCTGTATCTGTATTGTGATTATTTTATTCTTTGTATATATGAGTTTCGATACTGTATTTGATTTTGTAACCATGACTAGAGACGCTGAAAAGTTAAACTTTGCCAGTGAATTTCTCACAAATCACCAAAAATTAATGCTTCACGGAATTTGTGTTCTGGCTGGCTGGTTAAACTTCAATTCACATGATTTGCATGGAAGTTTCAGCAAAAGCATGAAATTCGTAGGCAAAATGCAAAATTCACAGGCAAAATTTCACGTTTTGCTGCGGAATTTGCAAAATTTAGCAAAATCATTCCGTGAAATCTGCAAAATCTTCAAATTATATTGCAAAGTGAAATTCTCGGACTCGGCACGTCTCTAACCATGACCTATTTTCATTGTTTCATAATGCTGTTCGTATCCTATGTTACTCTGTCACCTAGTCTCACCTGGAAACAAGCCTCAGCTCAACGTGCCTTTCTCGGTTACCAAATTTTAAATGAAAAATAAAAATAAAATAAAAATCAGTTGTCTCTGTATTATACTCCAATTACCTACAATAATAATTAAGCATTTATAAAGTATATAAAATAGTAATTATAAAATAATGCAACATAATAAAATTATAATAAAATATTTTTTCTATAACTAGGATTTGTTCCTACACCTTCATTGCCTGCATTTCCTGTAGCTGCACTGTGACACCCCCTTACTGACTGCTATTAATAGTTGGACAAGCAGGGAAGGCTTGCAGGAGGCCGAACTGGAACTGCAACCAGTATTGCAAGGGCTTCCATTCATCTGATAATGGTGGCCCTACCCCTTTCCATGTAGTTAAAAACCCCTATGACACAATGCAGGAAGGGTTTACAACCCTTGTTGAGCATAGTTCAATAGGACCACAAAGTTGCCAGTGGCACTAAGTGGTGGCATCCACCTTTTGTGTCTGTGAATATGGTCCCTTGTCTATGGCTAACTTTTGAAAATCCCCTGTGATGTCATAATCATTGCTACAGCAACATGTTGTATTTCACAAGCAGAAAACTGTGATATCACATGTACAGTAGGACAACAGGCATAACAGAAAATGTCTAGGGGATAGTGAATAATGAAAAGTTCCATACTGAACATATGAGCTATGTAAGCAAAAGTAGAAAAATGTTTTGTCCAAGTTTTCCCCTGAGACTCTGGAAGCCTTATGAGGAGAGACTGAGCAATCTCAGTATGTACACTTTGGAGGACAGGAAAGTGTGAAGTGTCATGATTGAGATCTTCAAGTACCTCACAGGGATGAGCAGAGTGTAGGGAGGGAGCCTCTTCCAAAAGAAGAGCTCCAGGATAAGGAGCATGCAGTTTAATTGGTGGGTGAATATTTCAAGAAGAATGTGAGGAAATACAGTACAGTACTTCTTCCCAGCAAGAGTGTTAGAAGCATAAAACCAACTACCAATTGAAGTTGTGAAAGCTAGACTGGAGGAAGGTTTCAGTCATGTATGGGATAGACACAGGAGCATATTACAAAAACAGGAAGGGGGTGGGGTTGCCCAGAGACCAGTTAGAGTCTGCAGAAGTACAGTAGGCAGGGAACGTTTGAGCAGATTGGGTAGGCCTAATGGTCCTTTTCTGCTGTCAATTTTCTATGTTTCTGTGGGACATCAGGGCTCCTCAAACTAAGATACTGATAATCTGAACAGTGACTAGAAGAACTTTTTTGCTGACTAACCACATGGGGTGGGGGGTACTATACTGGAAACCTACCACCATCACGACCATACCTCTGAACTTTCCCTGATTTTCAGGGATGTCATTGATTTTGGCCCCCAAATGTTCCTCAGTCCCTCCTAAATCTGGTTAATGTCACTGAAGAGTAGGTATTTGAAACATAAAATATTGCCTGGTGTTAATTCTGCAGTCTTCTCCTTTAGAAAATGCTTTTCACACCAAGGTAATACATAGTCAAGCAGGTTTCTTGAGCCTATAATTACATTTTATTTAAAATATGTCCCTCATTTGCAAGGCAGGAGGTTGAGAGGTATCCCCCAACCCACACACACACACACACACACACAAATCCACACACAACAAGCACATCTAGGACAGAGGTTTATTCCATAGAACCAATAAAACATTAGCCACATAATTTTTTATATCAAGACATTAACAGGCAGAAGGATATTAATGAGCATTACATTACAACACTATGCCATACCCAAAGAACTGTTTTAAGGGACAATGTCAATCCCCTTAGACCTCAAAGTATCTCTAGTTAAAAAAAACATATTATGATTACTCACATTCTGTACAGATTGATGATGTAGCTGGTAGTCTGATTTTGATTCCATTTTTCTTTTTAAAAGTAAAAAAAACAGACTGCCCACCACACTGGTATTAACCACACAAAAACATGTCTGTTTACAGGCCTTTATCAAACATTTTGCTTCAGCTTTTAGAAGCATTAGCTAGCAGCTGAAAGGGAGCAAGCATTTACTTCTGCTTCAGCTCTTAGAAGCAACAGATAGCAACTAAAAAGGAGCAAGCATTTACTTTTAAAAGCACCAAATTTTGGAGAGGGAAGCTAGCAACTAAAAGGGATCTAGCATTTGCTTTTAAGTGTACCTCATTTTGGAGAGGAAGAGGGAAACCAGCTAAATCTGGTGTACCAGCTGGGTCTTGGGGTTGATAGTCTCAGGACCGATTGGGTCTCTTGGTCCGATCATTGCACCGTGGGGCTCATGTTTGGGGCACCCCCTGATAGTCCTTCCCCTGTGGAGATGGTCAGCTATCACCCTTAAAGGGGATTACACCCGGAGGCACTGTTGGCGTTAGCTGACCTATCTAGAGTTGAGGTGGCTTGTGCGATTGGCACTGGTGAGGCAGTGCCCACCTATAGCAAGATGGTGTCCAAAGCACTGGATGTCTTCACTTTGGTTTGTATACGACCCAGATACTCTCATATGAGATCCCCCTGGTTTGATGGGGATCTCAAGGCAATGAAGATCAAGGGTCAGAAGCTGGAGCATTACTGGTGGAAGACCCAGCTGGAGGCTGACATACTGGTCCTATGTGCTCACTACAGTGAGTACCAGGAGGCAATCTCCAATAAGAAGGCAAAATTCCTGTCCAGGGAGATTGCCGCAGGGAAGAACAGACCTTCTCAGCTTTTTCAGACTGTGGACAGGCTTCTCCATCTTGCCTGTCTACAGCCAAAAAAGGCTTTTTCATTCACTTTGTGTGAAGAGTTTACTCTGTTCCTGTCTGACACAGTGTCATCTGTTCGGTTGGGGATTGCGGCAGGGAGGCTTACGCCTCGCAGTGCCTGGACTGGTGGGAGCAGAAGCACTCTGCCTGATTGGGAGGACTTTAGGCCAGTGGAGGTGTTTGAGGTGATTGGGATAATCTTTGAGCTGAAGCATACATTTTGCAAACTGGACGCAGCCTGATGCGTTTCTTAATGGGATACGCCGAGGCTGTCGGCACGGTGTTCACCAGGATTGCCAGGTGCTCGATGGTGGAAGGGGTGTTCCCAGTGGCTCTGAAAGAAGTGCTGGTGATACCCCTTCTTAGGAAATCTTCCCTCGACCCAGATGTTCTGGCGAATTACCGTCCACTCTTCAACCTGTTACTAAATTGGTTTAGTAACAGAGTTGTTCAAATATGGAATAATCTCCCACTTGCTGTAGTAAATTGCCCTGATATGGATTCTTTCAAATCAAGCTTAGACCCAGCTATTGCAGATGATGTGAAATTTTGTTTTGGGTAATACACTGTCAAGCAGCATGGACTTAATGTCCATTTTTGCTTGAATCTACCTATGAAACCTGCCATTTTTGAGCAAGGTTGTTGAGAAATTGGTGGCACAACAGCTTAAGGATTGCCTAATGTCCTTCGACTTCTATGAGCCGTTTCAGTTGGGTGTTCAGGCTACACACAGCACAGAAACAGCTCTACTTAAGGTACATAATGACCCACTCAGGGCTAGAGATAGAGGAGACAGGTCAGTTCTTGTGCTCCTAGATCTCTCATCAGCATTTGACACCATGGACCGTGTCATGCTTCTTGATCGGCTCTGTGAGTTTTGTGGATTCGCTAGTGTTGTCATCAGATGGTTTGAGTCCTATCTCTCTGATAGGGTGCAGCGGGTAGTGATGGGGAAATTCTCCTCCTCCCCAATGCCTCTGTCATGTGGAGTTCCACATGGTTCGATCTTGTCGCCGATGCTGTTCACAGTGTACATGCTGCCCCTGGGTGAGATCATTCAGCAATACAGCGTGGAGTTTCTCTGTTATGCAGATGACACCCAGCTGTATTTGTCATTTGCACCTAGGATATCCAGTGCTGTCGATGTGCTTAATATCTGTCTGGCTAAAATCAATGACTGGATGGTTTCCAGCTAGCTGAGACTAAACCAGGATAAGACAGAGGTGCTAGTGATTGAGCTGGGTCATGAGCATTATGGGTTGCATACTGGAGCAGACATAGATCTTTTCCTGAGGTCTGCTCCATTGGTGGCTTCCCCGAGGGTGAATAATCTAGGCGTGATCCTGGACAACAGGTTGGCCTTTGAAGATCAGGTCTCGTCTATAGTTAAGAGTTTTTTTTACTACTTGCGGAACATTGCCAGAATCAAGCCCCTTGTTCCACCCGAGGATCTGCCGACACTGGTAAATGTCTTTGTTACCACTAGACTAGACTACTGTAATGCTGTTTACTCTGTAGTCATGAGAGGGACACTGTGCATGCTGCAGCTGGTGCAGAACGCAGTGGTCCGGTTGCTGATGGGCCTACCCAGATCCTGTCATGTGACCCCGGTCCTGCATGCCCTGTACTGGCTGCCGGTCAGGTAGAGGGTCCTTTTCAAGGTGGGCTTGCTCACCTATATGGTCCTATACAGACTTGGCCCTGGCTACCTGTCAGAGCCCCTGTTTCCTGCAGCCTCTGTTCTCTCCCTCCGCTCCTCTTCAAGGGTCCTCCTGGATGTTCCTAGGGTTTGGCTCAAGACATCCGGTGACCAAACATTTAGTGTCTCTGGGCTGACCCTATGGAACACGCTTCCATCTGCAGTCCGGGAGGCCACCTCGATTGGTACTTTCAAGCAGAGGCTTAAAGCCCACCTTTTCAGCCTGGCTTTTGCAGAATGATTTTATGTCTGACTGTTTTAATTATAATAGATGATTGTAAAACTGGAATTTGAATTCTTATTTATTTTGTAAGTTTTTGATCTTAATTGCTGTTTTAATTTTTATGTTTTTGTTAGGTGCCCAGAGCCTCAGGGATTGGGCATCCTAAAAATAAAACTTGCCTAGCCTAAATTACCCCCTTCTCCCATCACTTAACTGCTAACAGCTACTGCTAAGCGGGAGGGGCCTATGACCTGTGAATAGAAGAGTCAATTGTGCCTCAGCTCTATTTTGCTTCAGCTTTTAGAAGCAGCAGCTAGCAGCTGTAAGGGAGCTAGCATTTACTTCTGCTTCAGCTTTCAGAAGCAACAGCTAGTAACTGAAAAAGAGCTAAGCATTTACTTTTAAAAACACCACATTTTGGAGAGGGAAGCTAGCAACTAAAAGGGAGCTAGCATTTGCTTTTAAGAGTACCTCATTTTGGAGAGGAAGAGGGAAATCAGCTGAACCTCCCCCTTCCCCCATCACTTAACTGCTAACAGCTACTGCTAAGGGGTGGTATTAGTACTAACATACTATTTGCCAGCGGATTAGGCCTTACGATCTATCGAGTCTGCTCGAACCTTAGATCCTTAGTTGGGTGCCGAGGCCCTCCCCTCCCTTGTGCTCCAGAAACCCCTATCATCTATCCCCACCCCCCTGGGACAGGCCATCATCTGATACATCCACTTTCTGTGTCTGTCCCACCCTCTCTTGAAGCCCTCCACTGTGGATCTCTGAACCAGCTCACCAGGCAGCGCATTCCAAGGGTCGCCATCCTCTCAGTGAAAAACCTCCTCCTCTTTTCCCCCCTCGCCCTTCCACCTTCCAACTTCAAACCATGCCCTCTGGTGATACCTCCCTGCTTTAGTCGAAAGATCCCCTCCATGTTTACCCTATTTATTCCCTTGAGGTACTTGAAGACCTCAATCAAGTCCCCCCCGTCTCTCCTCTCCTCCAATGAAAACAGGCAGCGCTCCTCAAGTCTGTCCTCATACATCAAATCCCCTAGCCCTCGTATCATCTTAGTTGCCCTCCTCTGTACCCTCTCCAGGAGCAGTATGTCCCTCTTCAAGTGTGGTCTCCAGTACTGTACACAGTACTCAAGGTGTGGTCTAACCAGTCCATTGTACAGAGGCAGAATCACTTCCTTGCTCCTAGAGGTGATCCCCCTTACGATGCATCCCAACATCCTATTTGCCTTGCTAGCCACTCTCCTGCATTGCTCAGAGTTATTCATACATGCATCCACCATGACCCCTAGGTCTTTTCCCCTAATGAGGCCTCCAGCCTCCCTTCCAGGAGTGTACCTGTGTTTAGGGTTTCCCGACCAAGATGCAACACTTGCACTTAGTGATATTGAAATTTAATTTCCATTGTGAGCCCAGATTTCCAGGGTGTCCAGGTCCCTTGCAGGGCCAACCTCCCTCTTCTCCCTCAACTACTGCTCCCATCTTGGAGTCATCCGTGAAGAGACTCATTTCACACCCTATACCCTCCTGATGTCCGATATGTATGCATTAAACAGATTGGACCCAGGACCGAGCCTCAGGTACCCACTACCAACCTCTCTAGGGTTCGAGAGCTCCCCACAGACCACTGCTCTCTGGGTGCATCCACCTAGCCAGTTTTCAATCCATCTGACCATCAAAGGGCCTACTCCTAACCCCATCAGTTTCTCCACCAGACCATTGTGGGGGACAGAGTCAAACGCCTTGCTGAAGTCCAAGAATAATACATCCACAGGCTTTCCCCTGTCCAGTTCTGATGTTACCCATTCGTAGAACTCCACAAGATTGGTTTGACATGATCTCCTGCACAAACCCATGTTGCTGACTATCCAGACCTCCACCTCCTCAAGTACACCCCAATCATTCCTTTAGTATACTCTCCATTAATTTTCCCACCACCAAGGTCAAACTGATGGGGCTATAGTTACCTGGTACTTCCCTCGACCCCCCTTTATGGATTGACACCACACGTGCCTCTGGCCAATCCCTAGGTACCCTCCCTGTCTCAAGTTGCCTGTTGAAGAGCTCTGCCAGGGGTGCAGCCAGTATGTCTGCCAATTCCCATAGTACTCTCGGATGAATGCCATCCTGCCCAGGAGATTTGTCTTTCTTTAGGGCCTTGAGGGCTAACCACACCCTTTTGGCAGAGATAGCATCATCTGCCCCTCCTACCTGCGGCCTTTTTATCCTTATCCAGATGTGACACCCTGGGGTACCTCTCCCTCCCTCTTGCTCCATTTCTGTTGCTTCCTGATCCCTCACTGCCTTCTATCCCTTCGTGCCTTGCTTTGTAGATATCCTATCCCTCACTAGTGAACACAGAGGCAAAGTAGTCGTTAAATACCTCTGCCTGGTCCCTCGCCTCTTCCACCCACCCTCCTTCTGATCTCAATCTGCTGAGATGGCCCTTAGTTTTTCTCCACTCCCCAATATACTGGAAGAACCCCTTTTCCCCTCCTTGTATCCCCTGTGCCAGCTGCTGCTCTTTACTGGACTTTGCTCCTCTCACCATACGGGTGACTTTTCTAGATGCAACATGGTACATTTCCTTATCCCTATCCCCTCTTGTTGTTTTATATTTTTTGTAGGCCACCTTCTTTTCTCTGACTGCTACCTGTACCTCACTGGACCACCAGCATGGTTTATGTGACCTTGCTCCATACGTTTCAACTTAAGCGCAGATCCTGACTGCCTCATGAAGTCCCGTTTATGACCTCCATCTCCTTTCCACACTTGTCATTGATGTAATCCCTTCAAGTGATCCTTGGAGATATTTCCCATGCCCTCAAAGTCTGCCCCCTGAAGTCCACTGCCAGTGTCTAGATCTCACCCCTCCCCCATGCTTATTTGAAACCAGACAGTATTGTGGTCGCTCCCAGTCAGGGGTCCTGTACAACCAGGTCCTTACCAGATCCCCATCTGCCAGAACCACGTCCAGGACATGCCCCTCCCTTGTGGGCTCCATCCATGCTGTGTTAAGAACACATCCTGGAAGCCATCCAGCAGCCTCTGCTCCTTGGCCACCTTAGAGGACATGGTTCCCCAGTTTGTACCTGGTATATTAAGGTCCCCCATCAACACCACTCCTTCCCCTTTTGGTCCACACTGGGCAATGATGTTGTCCAGCAAACCATCCTCTAGAACATCACTCATCCCGGGGGGGCCTATATACTACACCCAGCTTGACTTTATCTCCTGCTAGGGATCGTAAGGTGACCCATAAGGCCTCCACGTTTCCCTCTGCCTCTTCTACCCTAGCAATTTCTATGTCATCTCTAATGAACATAGCCACTCCACCCCCTCTGCCCTCCTTTCTATCCTTCCTAAGCATAGTGTACCCCTGTACGTTTAGGTCCTAGTCATGGTTTTGTTGGTACGTCTCCGTGACTGCCGCCACATCCACCCCCGAACAGCATGGCCTGGAACTCTGGCAACTTGTTTCCCAAGCTCCTGGCATTTACTAACACCAACCCCACCCTTATCCCTGATCCTCTTTGTCGAACCCCACCCAGATTCCTTATACTTCCATCCTCCCTCTGCTCCTCCTGAAACCTCCACCCCAGTCTGTTTCCCCCTCCCCCTTGGGCTTGAAGGCTACTCCCCTCATCTGTAGGAGAGGGCTTCTGGTCAGCCCCTCCCTTATCCCTTCCCCCTCACAAGTTTAAACCCCACCTTTCTTGAATGTAGTCAGTCATCCCCTGTTTAAGGACTTCCTTCCCTAATGGGGCAAGATGAAGTACTACCCACCCTTCAACCCCCCCAACCACCCAGGGTCTTTCTATATTTATAGAAGCCCAAGGGAACTTCCTGCAGGGCTCCAAATGGAAGACACCAGTGAGAACTGGAAGAGAGGACAGAGAAGACGCAGTGAGGTGAGAAAGAAACAGTGACACCTACAGGTCAGGAGGAAAACAGATATGGACATCCAGATCTGCCAGAGTTGTGGAATGCTAGTAGCAAGGCAGACACTCTAGAGACTGGGGTGCCCCTTCTGGAGGACAGTTGTGGAACTGTGGAGGGAGCTATGGCAGGCAAGAGAAGAGCTCACAAGGCTACAGAGGAGACTGGATTGGGGATACCCACCCCCCCTTACCCACCCACTCCTCCAAAGGCCCACGGGTCTTGGGGGATGGTGGGTGGTGGTGGGGGGGGCAGTGGTGCACCTAGAGCTAAGATGGGACACTGCCAGCCACATGCTATCCACATGCAGAACTGTTTGGCCCCCTAGCCAGGGGACAGAAACCAGGTGGGGAAGAAGGAAGAATCAAGCAGGACAAACCTGATTCAAGAAAGCAGGGAGGAGGTACAAGGAAGGAGAAGAAGAAGAATACCCAGAGCAGCAGGAGGATTTTGGTCATGGGAGACTCTGTGTTGCGAGGAGTGGGGGCACAGTTCATCAGTGCAATGGGAACTAAAACCATGGTAAAATGCATGCCAGGAGCATCTGCAAGGATAGCTAAGGACAGAGTAGGACAGCTGGTGAGAAGAAAGCAGGATTTTGCAGGGATCATTGTCCACCTTGGGACAAATGACATAGCAAATAGGACTGTGGAAGAAGCCAAGGCAGACATGAAGACCCTAGGGGAGAGCCTAAAGGAGTACACAACACATCTGGCCTTCTTGGAGGTGTTGCCAGTTTGGAAGAAGGCTGGACGTGAGGACAAGATCAGGAATGAAGAGATCAGGGAATTCAACCGGTGGCTCCAGGGTTGGTGCACAGACAATGGGATGCACAACATTGGAGACTGGGGGATCTTCTGGGACAGGAAGCTCTTCAAGCATGGTGGTCTGCATCTTACCAGGGAAGGAGCAAGAGTGCTAAGGCAGATGATGGAGGTCTTTGTGGAGGGTTTAAACTGGGAGGTCTCCAGCATAGAGAAGACCTAAATGAGGATACAGCAGAAAGATACGATAGTAAGGGATCAGCGAATGGATGGAACTCCCCAACATCGGACAAAAGGAAACAGGCATAGCCATGAGAAAGGAGTGGCTATAGGTAAAAAAGGAGAGACCTCATGTAAAGTACAGGAGTTGAAGACACAGAATGGGGGGATGATACTGGAGTTATAGCAGAGGGGGGGAGGCCATGATTGGAAGGCTATGTGCACCAATGCCTGCAGTCTGGGTAACAAAATCCCAGAACTTGTGGCATTAATGGCCTCTGAGGACCTGGATATCATGGCAGTCACAGAGATATGGTGCAACAGCAACCATGCCTGGGAGCTAGCCATTCCACAGTACATGCTGCACAGACAGGACAGAGAAGGCAAGTAGTGGGGAGGTGTGGCATTGTATGTCAGGGAGGGGATAAAAGCGATAGTCCCTCAAGACAAGGGGGAAAAGCAGAGGCACTGTGTTTAACCCTGGAGGTGGGGAGGGGAACAGTACTTAGAATGGAAGTGATATACAGGCACCCAGGACAGTGAAGGATTTGGACAGAGAACTGCTGGAGACTATAGAGAACATGGCAACAAAGGGTGAATTGCTGCTGATGGGTGACTTCAATTTGCCAGTTGTGGACTGAAGCATCCCAGTGGCAGCCTCAACCAGGAGTAAGGGATTCTTGCAATCCCTGCAAGGGGCGGGTCTCACGCAGCTAGTGAGGGAGCCTACAAGGGAGAATGCAATTCTGATCTTTTCCTAAGCAATGGGGTCAGGATAAGGGAAATCACAGTGGGGGAGAGCCTAGAGACTAGTGACCATCAAGCTGTGGGGTTCACCATAAGGATGTCACAGGAGGCTAGCCACACAAGGACTAGAATCCTGGATTTCAGGAGGACAGACTTCGGTAATATGAAGGATGAATTCAGGAAGGTTATGCAGGGATATGATGACATAAGGGGAGCAGTGGAACAGTGGGATAAGATAAGGGAAGCCCTGCACCTAGTAGCAAATCATTGTGCCAGGCCCTGCAGCAAGAGCAAAATAAAGAGGAAACCTCTGTGGTTCTTGAGGGGAGTAGCAGAGCTAGTAAGAGGAAAAAAAAGATGGCATTTCTGAGGTACAAGGCAACACAAAGCAAGGAGGACAGGCAAGAATACTTTGGAAAAATGAAAAGAAGCAAACAAGGCAGTAAGGGCAGCAAAGGCTGAAACTAAGGAAAAGCTAACTAAATCGGTGAAGAAAGGAGGGAAGGCATTCTTTAGGTATATTAACGAAAAAATGAAGATGGGGTGCGGGATTGTGAGACTTAGGGAAGAGGGAGGCAGGATAGTGGAGAAAGACTTGACAAGGCGACCATCCTCAACAAATACTTCTGCTCCATATTCACGGAAGAAGACAATGGGGATGGTTCCCCATTAATGGAGAAGGGCAAACAGGGAGGAGGGGTGGACATTAAACCTTTTTCAGAGGACAGAGTAAAAAGAGCACTAGAATGGCTTATGCTGGATAAAGCTATGGGGCGCAATGGGATACACCCAAGAATCCTAAAGAAGCTCCGGGAGAAACTGGCTAAACCTCTGGCTAAGCTGTTCAGTGGATCACTGGAAACAGGCGTGGTTCTGAAGGAGTGGAGGAGGGCATAAGTTGTACCCCTGTGCAAAAGTGGTAGCAAGAAGGAGGCAGGAAACTACTGTCCGGTCAGTTTGACGTCAATAGTAGGTAAAATGATGGAAACCCTACTTAAGGAAAGGCTGGGGGACTACCTAGAGACAAGGGGGCTGCTGGACCCAAGGCAACATGGATTCACTGCAGGGAGGTCATGCCAGACCAACTTGATTGATTTCTTTGAGTGGGTGACAAAGGAAATAGACCAAGGCAGAGCGGTAGATGTGGCCTATCTGGAGTTTCAGAAGGCCTTCGACACAGTCCCACACAGGGGACTAATCCACAATTTGGCAGATCTGGGCATGGAGATAGAGGTGGTCACATGAGCTAGAAACTGGTTGAGTAACAGAATACAAAGAGTGGTGGTAAATGGGGTTAGCTCACAGGAGGGATGGGTAACAAGTGGCGTACTCTAGGGATCAGTGCTAGGACCAGTGCTCTTCAATGTCTTCATAAGTGATATTGCAGAGCATCTAGAAGGGAGGGTTAGCCTGTTCATGGATGATACAAAGCTATGTAACAGGGTAGATACACAGGAAGGTATAGAAAAAATGAGGAGGGATCTGAAGAGGCTAGAAAACTAGTCCAAGGAATGGCAGATGGGTTTCAATGCAAAAAAGTGCAAGATTATGCACCTAGGGAGAGGGAATGCTAGGGCTGAATATGAACTAGACGGGTAACACTGGAGGCCATCACAGAGGAAAGAGATTGAGGGGTAGTCATAGAAGACAACCTCAAAGTGGCTAAACAGTGCAACAAAGCAGTCAAAAAGGCTAACAGAATGTTAGGGTGCATAGGGAGAGGTATAACAAGTCGAAGGAGGGAAGTGGTGGTACCGTTGTACAACTCCCTAGTAAGACCTCATCTGGAGTACTGTATTCAGTTCTAGAGGCCCCATCTCCAAAAAGATATAGACAGAATGGAGACAGTACAGAAGAGGGTGATAAAAGTGGTGTCGAGGATGCAGCATAAGTCGTATAAGGAGAGTCTCTGAGCTCTCAGTATGTACTCCCTGGAGAAAATGAGAGAGAGGGGGCACATGATAGAGACCTTCAAATATCTAAAGGGGATTAACAGGGTACCATACGGGAGCATCTTTCACATGAAGGAAAATAGCAGAGAAAGGGGGCACAGCATGAGACTAAAAGGGGAAAACTTAGAGGGAACTTCAGGAAATTCTAATTCACTGAAAGGGTGGTGGGGAGATGGAACAGTCTCCCCCAGGAAGTGGTGGGGGTGGCCATGGTTCAGTGATTCAAGAATGCATGGGATAGGCACATGGAAAGTATCAAGTTTGGGAGAAGGGGGGGTCTTGTAGCATCTAGGGTACCTTAAGCATTAGAAAGAGGGATAGGGCAGACTGGATGGGCCACAAGGCCTTATCTGCCAACAACATCTATGTATCTATATATTTCCCACTGCATCTTTCCAGGACTTGGGAACAGCCCCAACATAGTCTACCCATCCATGATGAAGTGGGAGGAGAGGAGACTATTCCATCATAAGTGGCTACGCTGTTTTTGACTGTTCCTAATCTTCAGGAAGTATGCAATAAGAGTAGATTGAGGATATGAAACAAAACAAGACTGGGTCTAAGTACATCATCCCCATCTCGGAGAGGAAATGGACAAGGAAATGATAGAAGGCATCCTTAGGATGGCAGAAAAAGGGGAGATATTGTGGATGAGGGACCTGAATATGCTAGATGTCAACTGAAGCACCTTTTCTGCAACCACATACAAGAGCAGGGTCATTCTCGCTACCCTACAGAGTGCATGCCTCAGACAGCTAGTGCTGGAACCCACTGAGGAGGGAGCAATCTTAGGCCTGGTACTCTCAAATGGGGACGGAGAGAGGATCTCAAATTTAGAAGTGGGTAGCCATCTGGGAACAAGTGACCACCAAACAGTGTGGTTCATGATAAACACAGCCATAGAGTCAAGTCATACAAAGTGAGGGTACTGGACTTTAGGAGGGCTGAATTTGTCAAAATGGGAGAGTGTCTCAGAAAAGAAACAGCAAACGGGCAAGAAGGAGGGGAGGAAGAACAATGGGGAAACATCAACACTGCCATCACAGAGGCAATAAGCCTTTGTGTGAAGCCAATGAACAAATCAAAATGAAGGAAAAAGACACTATGGTTCTCAAAAGAGGTAGCGGGGAAGGTTAGGAAGAAAAAAACAGCATTCAGGAAGTATAAGGAAACACAGAAGGAGCAGGACAAAGAACTGTACCAGTTAAAGCAGAAGGAAGCGGGGACGGCTGTCAGAATAGCAAAAGCCCAAACCGAGGAAAAGATAGCCAACTCAGTTAAGAAGGGGGGAAAAACCTTTTATAGGTACATTAGGGAGCAAAGAAAGACCAAGGGAGGGATAGTGAGGCTTAATAAAGGGAGGGAGGGTGGGCAGAGGGTGACAGTGAAAAGCAGGAATACTGAACAAATACTTCTGCTTGGTATTCACAAAAGAAGAGGAGAGAGGAGATACCTAATCCAATCAATAGAAGCACTCTGGATAGGAGGGTCAATACCAGTCCATTCACAGAAGAAAGGGTTCTGAAAGAACTCCTAAAACTGAAGGTGGACAAAGCAATGGGCCCTGATGGGATTCACCCCAGAATTCTAAAAGAACTAAGGGGAGAACTAGTGATGCCACTGACTACCCTTTTTAACAAATCATGGGAGGATGGTGTGGTACCAGGGATTTATTTAATTCCAAAAATTGATTAGCGTTTTGCTCATATAAGTGCTAAAACATTGTGAAAATGCATAGCACTTGCCTCACTGTGTTTTAACAAACATAACACTTCTAGAAAACCTATATAAATACTTTCTGTACAGCTAGCACTGTCCCAAGAAAAAAACTGCTAATCAATTATTTAAAACCCTGGGTACCTAAGGACTGGAGGAGGGAGGATGTGATTCCCCAAAGGAGGGAGCAAAGCAG
This sequence comes from Neoceratodus forsteri, assembly GCA_016271365.2. Lineage (NCBI taxonomy): Eukaryota > Metazoa > Chordata > Ceratodontiformes > Ceratodontidae > Neoceratodus > Neoceratodus forsteri. The sequence goes on along the minus strand of CM057452.1, from coordinate 1,544,685,867 downwards.
AGGCAGAAAACTACAGACCTGTTAGTTTGATCTCAGTGGTAGGGAAAATGATGGAATCACTTCTGAATGAAAGAACTGTTGAGTACCTAGAAGTCAGCAGGGCACAGGACCCAAGGCAGCATGGATTCACAGCGGGAAGGTCATTTCAGACAAATCTAATATATTTCTTTGACTGAGTGACCAAAGTAGTAGACCAGGAAGGGGCTGTGGACATGGCCTACCTAGACTTTTGCAAGGCATTTGACACAGTCCCACACAAAAGATTAATAAACAAATTAGCCAGCCTGTGAGTGGGTCCCAGGGTGGTAGCCAAGGTAAAACATTGGCTAGACAACAGAACACAGAGGGTAATAGTAAACGGAGTCCAGTCCAAAGAAAGGGGGGTCACTAGCAGGGTACCACAAGGTTCAGTACTGGGTCTGGTCCTTTTTAATGTCTTTATAAGTGACACTGTGGAGGGATTGAAGGGAAAAGTATGCCTCTTTGCAGACAACACAAAGATCTACAACATGTTTGATACACAAATGGGAGTGAAAAGGATAAGAAGGGACTTGGCAAGGTTGAAGGAATGGTCAAAAGTATGGCAGCTTAGATTCAATGCAAAGGAGTGCAAAATAATGCACCTGGGAAACAAAAACCCAGAGGAAGAGTATACAATGGGGGGGGGGGGTACTAACAACAACAAAAATAGAAAGGGACTTGAGGTAGTCATATCAGATGACCTAAAGGTAAGCAAGCAATGTGAAAAGGCAATAAGGATGGCTGGGGGATACTGGGATGTATAGGAAGAGGCATCACCATTAGAAAACAGGAAATTGTTATCTCTCTGTACAGACAGTTGGTGAGAACCCATCTGGAGTACTGAGTGCAGTTCTGGAGACCCCATGGCCACAAGGACAGAGACAGGATGTAGGCAGTCCAGAGGAGGGCAACTAAAATGGTGCAGGGCCTGCCAGGTCATAATGTTGTGCGCTTAATAGCTTATGACATTATAGCTAACCCGAAACAGCGCTGTCCATGACAGCGAATGGTGCAATACCGCGTATACTGCTATACATGGTATTGCACCACTCACACACTCCCAAGCAGAGGATAAGACCTCTGCTGGGAGTGGGTTTTTCCAAGTAGCTGCCGTGGCTCACTGGACTGAGCCACAGCAGCAGGAACTCAGGCACTGCGTCTGGGACCGGGTTTGATTCCCAGACATTTTATTTTTTTTCACGGATTGTGCGCTCCCTGTGTTGGACCCCCCTGGAGTTGAGAATCTTTAGTGGGGGGGTCCAGGGGCACAGCTCCCCATAACGGGGGGTGTGGGGGCAGATCTCCCCACAGAGAAAAGAATGATGCCATATGGCAATATTGCGCTGTATTGGCAGCACGATTTTGCCATGCAACATTATGTCATGTGACATTATGACCCCTTGATGGTGCAGGGTGTGCAGCAGAAGCCATACAAAGAGAGACTAAAGGAGCTTAATATGTATACCCTCGAGGAAAAGAGGGAGAGGGGAGACATGATAGAAACTTTCAAGTACCTCAACAAAGTCCAGAAGGGTAGCATCTTTTAGAAAAAGAAACGTGCAAGAACAAGGGGGAACAATTTGAAGATAGAGGGGGGACAGCTCAAGGGCAATGCAAGGAAGTATTTTTTCACCAAAAGGGTGGTGGATGCATGGAATGGCCTTTCTGAGGAGATCGTTGGGTCAAAAACAGTGGGGAACTCAAAAATGCATGGGACAGACATAAGTCATTTCTGGTGGGGAGTAGGAAGAAGTAGGCTGTTGGTTAACTTGTATCAGCAGCTTATCCAATAGGTAGGGAAATAGGCAGACTGGGTGGGCCAACTGGTCCTTATCTGCTGTCAAAATCTACATTTCTATGTTTCTGTCATTAGTGTGCATTTCAGTTCTGCTAAGAAAGGAAGCAAATAAAACAACCAGTAATATCAATGAATTTTGGAGATGGTAACCAGTCATAAAATGTAGATTTTCAACTAGACATACTATAATATGATACAAAAAGGGTTGACATTGCCCATTTAAATACTGCCTCAGGAGCCCAATAACCTAAATAATAACAAAAACATTAGCAGTCATTTCAAGGGACATTGGGTAGGATTCACAAAGATCGTGAAATTCCCACAGCTGCAGCAAAATGTCAGCACCAAAGGGTGGCCGCTTGTGGAGCTGCAGGAGTCCTGCAGTGGTGGGTATTCACAAAGGTGGAGCTGGATTATGACCGGCTCCATGATTTATGGCAGCTTGCAGGTGGTGTCACCAGGGAGATCGCTGCAGCTGCGGAAAGATGCTATGGCTGGTGGGAGCAGCCGTAATACCCTCTGCAACTGCTGCAGCTGTGAATTGCAACCAGTGCAGCTGCGGGCAATTTAATTCCGCAACTGCAGTTGTGGAGTGGGACTTGGGTCCCAAATACTTTGTGAATCCTGCCCATTGTCTTTATCTTTTCTCTATTGCAAATAGCTAATGACTGTTATTTCTTATAATTCCAGATTAAGACATAAATACATTTTACATAACTGTGTGTATTTAGGTTGCCTTTAACCTTTATGAAGAGATTTTCCTTAGTTCACATATGTTTTTTTTAAAGTGTCCTATCCAGACAAAGATAAATAAAAAATGAATACAGTGCTCCTAGTCTGTAAAGATGCCCATGCTGAATAGAATGTTTTTTAATGAGATACAGTTTGTTGAGTTATCATGTTCTTTGTTTCATGGGTTGGTCCTTTAGGCAGTCTTGTGGTCCAGAGCAAGCCAATTTAGACCAAAACTTACATTTCTGGTAAATTTTTGGTAATAGTAACAGCACTGATAAGTAGTAATGGTGGCAGCATACTGAGAGTGTTGTATAATAAATGGTTTGTATAAACATGTTTACTAATTTAAAATTGAACTTGTTCAGCAGAACGAACAGCAGCGCAAGATCATGAAATATGTGAAGGAATGGTCCTTTAGAATAGCTAGTTGGAAGGTAAAGGCAAGCATAGCTGCATAAGATAACAAGAATATAATACTGGTAATTGATATAATATATTTATTCATTATAACAAATGTCAATATGGTTGATTTATTGTTTTATTTATTTCAAAAATTTTACCAGGAAATACTGATACTGTATATGCTGAGCTGATAACAGATAATTTCCAGATGAGTCCAGGGGAAAGGGGAGTAGGGTACCAATGCATATAACCTTTGAGAACAGAGTGAACAACAAATGGGCAAATTACCTTCAATGCTCCTATGAGACCTGTGAGTAACAATGCAAAAACAAAACAAAAAGAAAACAAACAACAAAAAAAATTAAAAAATTAAAAAAACAAATCATCAATACAAAAATGAAACAAACACAATTAACAGAAATTCAAAATACTATGGTGTAGAAGATTCAAAAATAACATCAATAACAATAAAACAGGTGCATAATAAATACAATAAATGTACAGGAAAAATACAAAGGTGCAGAGTAATACTGATTTAATAGAAGTACATGAGGAACTTTTTAAGGAATGCGTACAGGTGTTGTACATCGTATATATGGGACATGAGATGAGTTAATGTAAGATATCAGAAATATCTTCTTGAGCTGCACTTGACTTCTGACAAAGTCTCGAATGAGGTCAAAAGAGATCAGGTGCAAGGAAAGAATATACTGTATTTCTGATATTGTTGTTTAGCTCATCTCATATTGAGTTATACAACAGTGCCCGAAAGATCCATAAATAAAGCTGTAAATAAGTGGTTTCCTTTTACTTTCACTGTTTTATTCTTGTTTCTATGAATGGAATGTCTCTGAAGTATATGTCAAGTAATTGTTGTCAAGGTAGTATTATTGGAAGGTAATGTATGTCCTATTGCTACTGGTCAGTTATGAATAGATCAATCATAACGTATCTAGTAGATGATATCCTGGTACCTAACAGGTGATATCTGATGTCTTGAAACTTAGCTCAAAGATATCACTAGTTATCTTTATAAATTTATACCCACACCTGTTATATACATATATATAGGGTGTGTTAGCACTAGCTTAGTTAGGGTTGAGTAAGGAGTTTAATGTTAACCCCCAATGTTTTTTCACCTTAATAACTTTGGTGGCATTGAACAAAATAGCACCAGACCTGGCAGGGTTGGAAGATATCAAAAGTATCATGATGGCATCTTGTGTGGTTTCCTAGATACGGAATGTTGACTTTTAATGAAAAGGAATATTTTTTCCTATGCTTATTACACATTTTTTTGGCTCTCACGTACAGTCCAGATGGTACAAAATTTTTTTCTGAGACTTTTAGGATAGAAACCACCAGTACCAAGGTAGTGCTTTTTGAAGATTTCATGAGAACAAAATATTAATCGGTTCCAGAGTTATAAGGATTTAAAGCATTTTTTTCTGAGCATACTCAGTAGGGTTTTAAGTTAACTGTCTGAAATGAACTGAACATTTTTGGGTCACGATACTGTTTTTGTTTAGTAGTCAAAAATAGAAAAACAGTTTTTCGGGTCATGACAGCCTTTTTTTTTTTGCCAAGTAAAAAACATGGAAAGTACCTAAAAATAATGTATTTTTATAAAAACAAACATCTGAACCTAGCTAAACTGGACCCATTCCGCACGATTCTGATGTTTGTTTGTTTTTAAATTATGGCCAGAAATACCTTTTCTGGGCACCCCAAAATCCTGGGTACCCAGCTTAGGGAGAGGAGACTTTGGAAACCACATTCTCTATATGACAACAGAAGGATGTTTCTCACTGCTGCAGACACAGATGGAGACATGGTGCCAGCTTGAGTGACATCAGTGAGCCGGCAGTCTCCCTCACATTCCTGTGCATCTGACTTCCAGTTCAGGTTAGTTGAAGATGAGGCCTGGGAGTTTCCTGGCTAGAAAATGGGCCTGATGTTCAAACAGAGGAAAGTTGAAGCTATACTGTGTACATACTGGCCCAGATATTCAAACTTCGCCAGTCTGAGGCGCAAGCCCCTGCGCTGCTCAAAATAGTTGCGCAGGGGTGTGGCCGGGGTGATATTCAAAGGAGTTGCGCTGTTGAAACTCCTTTGAATATCACCCGAAACCAACACTTGCGCGTAAGCGCGATGGAACTTCGCCTACCGCAAGTTGCCAAGTTGAGCATTAAACTTGCGGTGGCGCAAGTACCATTGCGCCATGCTCAAATTTCCGATATTCAAAAGGTGACATGCAAATGGAGCCATAATTTATCTGAGCGCAGGGGGCCATTGCATCTATTTATAGCCCCATTGCATGCCAATTGCGTAGCAAAGTCGCCCGATCCCAGGACTTGCTCCTGGCCACCCTGCCAGGCAGCAGCCGTCGAGGACCGATGCACAATGCAGCCGATCGCGGGCATCACGGTTACATGACACCCCCACACATCTCCCACAGCCCGATGGCGGGCAGAACACGTCAATATCCCCCCACACATCTCCACAGCCCGATCCACGGGCCAGAACACGTCTATGTCCCCCACACATCTCCCACAGCCCGATCGCGGGCAGAACCTGTATGACCCCCAGTGCCCGATCGCGGGCAGGATGTAACCCTCCCCAACCCGAATAACTCCCTGGTGGTCCAGTGGACCGTAAAGCCCGATCGCGGGCAGAATGTCACAGCACAACTCCCCAAACATCTCCCTGGTGTCAGTGTCCCCCCACCCACCCACAGCCCCTCCACCCGCTCCCCGCGGCGGCGGGCGACAGCATCCACCCGCCTGCCGCCCCTGCCACGACTGACTGTCCGGTAGGGCTGCACGTCCATTGGTAGAGTTGCGCCAATGGCGCGGCAGCCCATACCGTATATGACAGTCCAGATTTGTGAATGAATATCGGGTTGCGCAGGTTATGCAGGTTATGCAGATTATGCATGGATCCTCCCCCTCCTGTTGAGCATGCATTCATTTGCATTGCTCTCTTGCGCAACCTGTTGCCAGTGGCGTAACTGCCTCCTGCTGAATATCACAGAATGGCACATTTTGGACTTGCACATGCGCAACCCTGTTGCGCATGGCTCAACCCTTTTGAATATCTGGGCCACTATCTATTAGGGCTGTGCGAATACCTTTTTTTGAATATTCATTTTTCGGTGCCGAAATATTCATTATTCGGTATTCGTTATTTGGGTGGCTGGGAGGGGGTATTTAAAAATAAAAGAGCACCCCCCTCCTGGCCATGATTACATAAATATTTTATCCCTGGTTTCTAGTGGTCCCACCCCCCCAGCCAGTTGCTGGTTCAAAATAAAGAACGCCCCCACCCAGACTCTCAGCAATACCCCCAGTCCCCCATCCCCAAATGTATAAAAATAAAAACTCCTCATTTCCCTGGTGTCTAGTTGACCCCAGCCCCCTACCCTGTCAAGTAGTGCCCCCACTCCACTTCCCCACCCGCGACCCCTAGTGGGCCACCGGCACAGCCCTTCACTCACCTCCATGGCTGGCAGCCTGACTGAGTTTGCAATGGACAAGCACATGCTCATTCATTGACAGATTCAGCCACCAGCGACTAGCACTACCAGGGGCTAGAAAGGAGGGAGGAGCTGCTCCAGTCACCGGCAGGGGGGCAGGATGGGGGAAAATGGCATTGCGGACCCTCCGGGGTCCACAACACCATATCTCCCAATCCGGCCCCCCTCGCTGGTGACCAGAACAGCTCCCCCTCTGCTCTAGCCCCTGGTAGTACTAGTCACTGCTGGTGTCTGAATCTGAGTGTCTATGAATGAGTGTGCACCTGTACAAGCACACGTTCATTCATTGAAAACTCAGTCAGGCTGCCAGCCATGGAGGTGAGCGGAGGGGTGTGTTGGTGGCCCGCTCAGGATTGTGAATTGGGGAAGTGGGGTGGGGGTCCACTAGACACCAGAGAAATGAGGGATTTTTATTTTATTTTATACATTTGGGGATGGGGGACCGGGGTATTGCTGAGGGTCTTGGGGATTCTTCATTTTGGACCAGCGATTGGCCGGGGGGGTGGGACCACTAGACACGAGGGCTAAAATATTTATTTAATGCCAGCCAGAAGGGTGGGAAAGGCTTTTTTTTTCTTGCACATGCCGACTACCGAATACTCGAATAGTGGGCTATTTGATATTCAGTTCCGAATATTCAGATAGCCCATTATTCATGGTATTCAGAAAGTAATATTTATATTCTCACAGCCCTACTACCTATCTACCTACCTATCTATCTATATATCTATCTATCTATCTATCTATCTATCTATCTATCTATCTATCTATCTATCTATCTATCTAATCTATCTTGTAAGCATGCTGTGGTGCCCACCCCCGGTACCACTACATTATACCCTACTCCTCTCCAGAGTGCCTGCCCCCAATGTATAGGTGGTGGCACGAGGGTGCCCACCTGTGGCACCACTGAAGACTATTGCAACACTGGGGTGCCCAATCCCCAGTGTCAGCTATGGTCTCCCTATAAAAAAAAAAAAAAAACTGTCCCTCGATTATCTTTTTTTTCTTTTTTTTACTTTTAACCTGCAGAGATGGAAATGGTCCCTAGTCAATCTCTGCTCCACACCACCACCCACCCACTTCACCCCCCACTTAGCACCCACCACCCCATGCGGCCCCCACACACCCTTACTCACCTATAAGTGTTATATGGCGTGGATCTACTCTCTAATTGAAAAGACATTCACCTGCTGGAACCGCAACTGCACTATGAGAAATTGATGTACAGTAAGCCTGGTTAATGTACAGTAATTTTGAACATTTGCTCATAACATTGTCATTTTTCAATATTTTAACATCAAATTTTCAACATGGCCTTTTTGGGATCCCACCTCAAGAGCAAGGCAGGTGAGATATTTCAAATCCAAATCAAATGTACAGAAGTGAGATGGGGGCTGCTTCATCTATCTTAGGTCTGACCTACAAAGCTTCAAACTACAATTAAACAATCTTGATAAGGACTGTGAATGCCTGGCTATTAAAATATTGCTGGGGCAAGGCCACAAATCTCTTGTTCTCCTGTTGGTCTATAACCACCATGGAAAGCATTAATCTGGCCTAGATTGCTTCAGTGGGTGCTTCAAATAAATCAACCACAATTGGGACTGCATAGTCACTGGTGATTTTAATATTAATGGGTTACTAAGTCCAGCTCTGGCTATAGGATAGGATATCCAACCTTTTCCTATACTAAATAATCACAGAACAAACCAGAACCAAATATAGAACAGGCACAATGTCTCTTATTGACTGAATGCTGGTAACTTATCCTGACAGGGTTAAATCAACCAAGGTGCTGCCAGACATCCATAGTGACCACACACCAGTGCTATGTGTGTGGACAGTTAAACAGCCCAAGACCCTCCCCACCTCAGCACTAGCCAGGTCCTTAACAAGATGAAGCTGCTTGATTTCAAGTCCCTAGTGACCCTGATTGATTGGAGTTTGCTTGATGCCATATCTAACATTGACTCAGGCCTTGAATTCTTTATTACAGAATTTACAAACATCTGTGACAAATTTGCACCCCTCAAAAAACAAAATGGCAGGGGTACACCATCTGTCTTGATCACCATGAGCTTCTTGCTCTCGTGAAATGGGGGGACAGGCCGTGGTCTGTGGTTAGGGAGACTGGGTCACCGGCTCACGTCCAAAAATATAAAGAAGCAAGAAACAAATGCTCTAGAGTGATTAGGCTGGCCAAGTCTGAGTACTACAAGATCCAACAAACTCTTAATTGAGAAACAGCCTACAGGCTGAGATTTCCCAAACTTGTATTACTGTTACTTCTCATCCTAACTCTTAGGGTGGAATACGAGACACACGGGACAGTACCCCTAACTCACCAATCCTCCACTTCATATATCACAATACCGGTGGGTGGAACAACAAGTGGAACACTAGCATACCTCAGCAGGTCATGCCCCTTTAACATCCCTCCACAACAATACAAGCTCAACTCACCTCCTAAAATTCCCTTAGCTGCCCTACTTCAAGTTTGTAGCCCTGTCGTCTCCCCTAAAGCTCACAGGCACACTAATAACTTGGACTTGGACACCTCAAAATTGTCTCTCTGAACATAGGTAGCCTACTACACAAGCTACCGCGATTCCAAGCATTGGCTGTGCAACTCAAACCAGATGTTATTGCACTAACATAGCTCTGGCTCTCCCCAAGACCCATGATGCCACTGTGTCATTAGATGGCTACACCACCTTCTGCCAGGATAGATTAGCTAAGCGCAGGGGTGGGTGCCTGGTCTACCTGAGCAATGATATCAAAGACCAGGAGCTACCGAATAGCATACACACAAGTGAGGCACAGATACTTTCCATTAAACTCACCATAGGCCAGCAGAAAAACACACTAGTGCTAACCACGGTATATATTCACTCAGGGAAGCATACCATTGGGTTTGATCAGTTTATTAATAATCAAAAAAAGCTCAACCAAAACTGGGAACAGGTGGTAGTAGGCGGCTTTAATACAAACTGGCTTTCCCAAGATGCATCAGCCATCAGGGATCAAATATTAGGCCTATATCTCACCCAGATGGTTACCGAGGCCACCAGACACAACTACCAAATGGACACTTGCACCCTTATAGACTGGCTAATCTCCACCTGCCCAGAACACATCACTGAGGTATCTGCTCTACCAGACTCCCTTAGTGACCATTCTCCTGTGTTGTACAATTGGTCCAGTAAGTTTACAAAATGCACTCCCCAGCTCTATAGATATTGCTTGCTTAGGAAGGGGAAGATGGAGCCTTTCAAACAATTCCAGAAAATAGCCGATTGGTCCCCTCTAGAGAAAGCCCAGGATAGCAATCACGCCCTTGCTTACTTTTGCTCCATTTTCACTAATGCTTGTAACATCTTTGCCCCTTACAAGTCCAAGAAAATTAAGAGAGCAGCAAACCCCTGGCTCACTGGCTCATTCATGAAACTCATGCACCTTAGAGACAATCTATGGCATAAAGCTAAAGCCATGGGGAAACAGGCTGATATTGCTGCTTACAAGGCAATCAGAAATAGATGCACAAAATTCATCAGGAATGCCAAAGCTGAATACTATAAGGACCTTATGGGGAGGACCTGGGGTCGAGGAAGGGACTTTTGGAACTCAGTGAAATCCCTTATTGGAAGGATTTCAAAAGTGACCCCAGACCTGATTGCTTCAGCGACAGGTACATTACAGGAGCCCAGAGATATTGCTAATGCCTTCAACTTGGCATTCACAGACCTAAGTGCTGTGCTTCCTAGAAGCAACCTTACCCCCCAGTCAACTGGACAGCCTCCTCCTGCTGCCCCCCCCACATGATTATGGCAGTCCCCCATTTTACTTCAGACAAATCACCATAGCTGAAACCATAACATATGTTAAGTGGGTTCTTGGAAAGACAAGGACGGGGAGTGACCTAACAGATATGAAGATGGTAGCCCTCACCCTAGATAAGCTGGCAGCACCCCTCACCAAAATCTTTAACATATCCCTAAGAACAGGAGTATTCCCTGACATCATGAAGTCCACACTTGTCACCCCTGTCTTTAAAAGTGGTGACAGAACCAATCTAGCTAACTACAGGCTGATATCCATTTTACCTCCCTTCTCTAAAACTCTGGAGAGGATTGTACTGGATCAATTGACAGAATAGCTAGGTAAATACAATCTTCTTTGCGTGCAACATCATGGATTCCACAAAAATCATAGCATCCTTACTGCACTGATTGACTATGCTACACAACTATATGATGCGTTGGACTCTTTTAAGGCAGTAGGATCTATATTCATATACCTCACTAAAGTGTTCGATACTGTTAACCATCATCTCCTCCTCAACAGCCTGCTAACCATTGGACTATCCCCTGATACTGTTGCCTGGTTTGACAGCTACCTTTCCGGCAGATCGCAATGTGTGCAAATTAACAGAGTGCTCTCTGACCCAAGGGTAGTCAGCCTTGGAGTCCCCAAAGGTTCAATACTCGGACCCCTACTGTTCAGCCTCTTCATCAGCTCCCTACCCTCAGCTTGCCTGGCTCACATGGTGCCCTATGCTGTTGATGCTGTCATCACAGTAGCTGGCAGGGAATTGTTCAAGATCTCAACTGATCTACAGGCCAACTTCCACTTGTTGGAAACTTGGTTTGAGAAGAACAGATTCTTACTCAGCTACAAAAAAAAAACAAAGACATGCTCATCACGATGTCTCAGAATAAGAAGAAGTACGATCCACTCCTTATCAAGAGTCATAAAGTGAAGACTCTAGAACATATAAGCACATTTAAATGCTTGGGTGTCCAACTAGATGACACCCTTACCTTCTCTGTGTATGTCGACCATGTCATAAAATCAGCAAATATAAAGCTTGGGATGCTATACCAACACAGGCATGCTATGATGCCTGATGCACTGAAATTGGTCATGTGCAGCTCTGACCTGTCTATCATTGACTAGTGGCTGGTGATATATGAGGCTGGATCTGATACCGTACTAAAAAGGATTAAAACCCTCCTTAATAAGGCCTGTAGGCTGGTATTCAGTGCACATTATGTGACACATACTTGTGCACTTTATGAAGATACTGGCTGGCTCCCTCTCCATCTCAAAGTTATCTACCAGGCCTGCCTAGTGGGGAAAAGTCACTTCTCTGCCTGATTCCTGAATCCACAACCAACTTGTTCAAAAGCACGCATGCGACTAAAAACACCAGGAGTGCTCCAAGGCAGAGCTATTGGTGCCCTTTAAGTGCACTTTGTTCACCCACAGATACCTATTGTACAGGGGCCCTAAGTGGATCAATGACCTCCTTGTCCCCCTTTTAGAATGCAGCAAGCTTGGCCCATTTAAATTAGAGCTCTGCTACTACCTAGCCCTTCAAAATGACTGCTGTTGCCCTGTTTAGACTCAGGACCTTTCAAGCATTTAAATACAGCTCATCTTATTCCACCCCTTCCCCCAAGTCTCTGTCACTTCACACTCCTCTCCTCAGTGCCCCAGCTCCCTATCTCACATCCCCTTTACTCCCCCTTCACCTTGCCTCTCACCTTAACCCTTGACAAAGCCTCCTTTCTTGGCCACAAATAGTTTCCAATTACCTATAATTTGACAACCCTAAAGTTGTATGTCGCACATGCTTAAGCACTGTAATTGTGCTCCTATTTTATTCTAAGATTTATTCTCTGAAGCACTTCTGTTACCTAAAATCTCCATGATTGCCTTGTATGTAAATACTGTTTTTGTACTCTGTCACTATCTGTAACCAATTTATTGTCATGTACCTCACTTGACTTGGAACATCTGGAAAGGAACCTTTTGGCTGAAAGGTATTAATCCAAATTTGAAATTAAATAAATAAATAAATAAATAGCAGAAAAATACTTTGGGAGAATATGTCAAACCTTTTTGGCAAAAGAGAAAAAGCACCCCTGAGAATGCTCATGGTTGACGGCAAAGAGGTCCTAGAGCCCTATGAGATAGCCACAAGGTTCAATGAAGCTTTTACTGACCTCAGCATTGTCATCCCTAATATACCGGACAAGCCGACCTGTGGTAGCATTAATCATGAAGCTAGCTTCTTGGAGGACGCAGACCTAAGGCACCCCATATTCTACTTCAGACCAGTCACAGTCAAAGACACCCTCAAATATATCAGGAAGGTCTTTGGTAAAATCAGGATAGGAGGGACTCTCTCGACATGCAGCTACTAGCAGTGGCTCTGAAGGAACTCTCCTACCCCCTCTCTAAAAATTTTAGTTTCTCTGTATGGTATTCCCAGTTTCCTGAGAAATGTAAATCTGCACTGGTCACACCAGCCTTTAAAAATGGTGACTGCTCCATCCTGGCCAACTACTGATATCTCAGTTCTCTCCCCATTGCTAAGTCCCTAGAGAGAACTGTGTGAGATCATCTAGTCACATGCAGTATCTTGAACAGAACAAATTACAATGTGCCCGGCAGCATGGCCTTTGGAAACTACACAGCACTAATACAGCAGTGAAAGAATACACAAACTACTTGCATGAGGCCCTTGATAATGGAAGCATTGTTGGAGCCATGTAAACCGATCTAACAAAAGCCTTTGACCTGGTCAGCTACAAACTCCTGCTTGGTAAGCTCCTTGGTCTGGACCTGTCCAGGGACTCAGTAGCCTGGTTCCAAAGCTACCTATCTGACTACACACAGTGTGTCAAAATTGACGGCTCCTTGTCTGACACCTGGAATGTATCCATAGGCGTGCCACAGGGTTCCATTCTGGGTCTTCTCTCCTCTTCGACCTCTTCATTAACCAACTGTTCTCCTATATGTAGATGATTCTGTCATCTACACTAAAAGCAACAACCCTGGAAACCTCACCTGTAGCCTACAAGGTGACTTTGAGGCTCTAGAAAACTGGTTCTCTATTAATGCACTTGTCCTCAACTACAAAACAATGCTTTTCAGTAGTCCATGGATGAAGAATAAGGCCCCTCTTCAAATCCTCAATAATAAAGGTCAGAAGCTTGAACAGGTAGAATCATTTAACTACATTGAAGTGGTGTTGATGACACTTTATCCTTTGCCTCCCATGTTGATAACCCAATGTCATTTGTAAACAGAAGGATGGGTGCCCGTTTCAGAAAGCGGAGCCACCTTATGGCTGACACCAGGCGATTGGTAGTGTCCAGTTTCATCCCATCCCTAGTTGACTAAGACCTACCAGAATATGCAGCAGCCTGTGACTTAGTACAAAGCAGCATTAAGGTGGCCTGCAATAAAGCTTGTTGCTTTGTGTTAGAGGCTGACAAGTGCACCCATAACTGTACTCTAATGCACAAATGAATTGGCTAACTATAACTAGTAAAATTAAGTTACAAACATAAATACTAGCCAATAAATCACTGCTGGGCCTAACACCCTCTGCTGTAAAAAAAACATTTCCACCCCACTGTAAATCAATACAATACAATGAGTATGGCCAGGAATGCCCTTGAACTTCCTCTCTGAAGAACTCAGGTGGGTAAATGCTCCTTTGCTGTTAGGGCTACAGGTTGGTTAAATGAAATGCCGGAAGCCATGCTAAACCTCTCTAGGATTAACCAGTTCAAAAGATCCCTGAGGTTTTCATTTGCACCTTAGTGCAGCTACATCAGTTAGTGAGCTAGCTAATGCCTGGTCCTTTAGGAATAAAATGGCAGTGGTGGAGGCTTTCATTGCAGATTCCTCTGCAGACTTGGCATGCATCACTCAGACCTCGTTGGGTAATGACTCTGGCCCAGTGCTGGAGGCATCTATCACTCTAGGTTGTTCGGTGGTGCATTGCAAGAGGTGGGGGCATGGGTGTTAGGGTGGCCATCTGTTCTAGCTCCACTCTGGGGCTTACAGCATACTCCCATGATGAAACCACTTCATTTGAATGCATGTCCATTCAAGAAGGTCTGGTATACGTTGCAGAATCATCCTTATGTACTGTCAACCAGGGCATTGGGATGATTTTCTACAGGAACTGGAGGGCTTCATGGCCAACCTAGTGGTGAACTTGTACAGCCTGTTAGTGCTGGCTGATTTCAATGCTTGGGTCGATTACTATACTGCCGTATCTTCAAACAGCTCTGGTTTGGAGTCTTCATGTGTCCGTGATATACCGAGACCAAGTACCAACTGGCAGGGTAGCTGTCAGCTGGTACATGGCCTTGTTATATCACAGAAGCACTTAGGGTCCAAACCAGAGCTGTTTGTAACTGTGGCAATATTGTAAGCCTATGGAGGCACCCTGGCTGCTCCCCGCAGGACACGTCATCATGGGGAAAGGTGCTGGTGCATGTGGGTGCTCCTGGGAGGGCTCTGAACTTTAAAATGCTGGGGGGGAGAGAGCAGGATCAACCAGATATAATTTAAATTAAAAAGGGCACCGTACGTAACAAAAATGTGCATATTTATTAAACTGCTAATCGGGCCCTGCTTCACATGGAGGTGGGGCCCATCTGGAGGTGGACGCTTCCCTTTAAATAACTTAAATTTTAAGTTTACTTTATTATTGAGCCATGAAATTTAGTGTTTAAAATATTGTATTTTATTTTTGTATTTTAGAATAAAACCCACTGAAAAAGCTCTGATGACAGTGAAACGTTGAGGAATCAATAAAAGTATTAGAAAAAATCTTCAGAATGTATTCAGCTCATTTATAAAAGCCATTCATGTCCCCCATAAACATACTTGATAAGTAACAAAGTACCTTTGGGGGAGTACAAGGAAACTTATAGACCGCCATACTCTACAGAGCTTATTTTTCCTTAAAGTTGCTGGTTGGCCTTGGCTCTAGTTATTGCCAAGATTATCAGGTTTTCACTTCGGGGGGGGTGTTCCCCATTGAACTGAAGAGGGCAGTGGTGAAACACCTTCTGTAGAAATCATTACAGAACCCTGATGATCTGGTGAACTACAGGCCTGTCTCAAACCTCCCATTTTTTAGGGAAGATTATTAAGAAGGTTGTGGTGGTGCAGCTTCAGAACACTTTGGAATGTGTCGAGATCCTTGGGCCTTTTCAGTCTGGTTTCAGGCCTTACTATAGTGGTGTTCAGTGACCTTCTCTAGGCTAGAAAAATTATCCATTGTTCCATCTTGGTATTGTTGGCTCTATCCTCGGCATTTGACATGGTATACCATGGAGTGCTATTATCCCATCTGAGACACTACCTAACCCTCAGGTATAGTGATGTGGTGGTTTGAGTCCTACTTATCTGGCAGAGTGCAACATGTGGCACTCAGTGTTAACATCTCAGATGCAGCTGCATGCAGCTGTGGAGTGCCTCAGGAGTCAATTTTAGTGCCAATGCTGTTCACTGTGTACATGTTACAGTTTGGGGAGGCCATTGGGGGTATGGTCTGGGTTTTCACTGCTACACAGATGATACCCAGATGTATCTGTCATGTGCACATCACAGGATAAATGCAGTGGCTGTGCTGGATGAGTGTCTTATAGAGATCCACAACTGCATGGCTTCAAGCTGGTTTAGGCTCAGCTCATCCAAGGCAGACGTGCTACTAGAGAAACCAAGTCAGGTGGCTGTGACAATGAACGGTGATGATGTCTTGTTGCCTTAAGCAAGTGGCACCACACTATGATCTGTGGCTAGAGTTAAGAACTTGGGTGTTATTGTGGATGATAGAAACCACTGTGAACCATAGATGACACCTGATGTTCTAGTATAAGTTTGCCATCTACAAAATATTACTTGAATTTGGATCTGTCTAAGTCTATTTGACCTGGAAACATTGGTGCATAGTTTTGTCTCCTCTCACTTGAATTACTGTAATGCTCTGTACCTGGAGCTATAGTGGAGTCAGCCACAATAAAGCGCAATCACTTGCAGTATTGACATGTCACAAAATCTTGCATGACAAAAGGACCTAATTGCCATTGACTTACAATGGCCCCTGCAGTAAACTGCAGCATTCTGTGATACTCTGCAGCATTTCTGTATTTCATCCTGATTATCACATCTGTATCTGTGAGGCTGATGTGGCACTTGCAGCTTGTGTAGAACTCAGCAGCCCAGCAGACAGCTGGGCCCTTGTGGTCAGGCATATCACTCCTGTGTTCCAGAAACTGCACTGGTTGCTGGAGAGGTGGTGCATCAGCTTCAAAATATGTTTGTTGATGTACAAAGCCCTGCATGATTCCACACTATCTGAAAGACCTCTTGACTGAATACACTCCCACCCACCCTCTTTGTTCCTCTGAAGTGGGTTTCCTGATGTTTCCTTGCTCCTGACTTAAATCCTTGTGAGACAGAGCTTTCTGTGTTACGGCCCCTATGATGTGAAACTCACTTTCAGCTTTTATTAGAGGAGCCCCCTCTTTGGGATGTTTTAGAGCTTACTTAAAACATACTTTTTTAATCAGGCCTTTGGGACCACCTAATTTTTAAGTTATATGAATTTTAATTAGTATCTAATTTTTTGAAGTTTTGTTGCATTTGTGTATATATATATATATATATATATATATATATATTGTTTTATATTTATGGTTTCAAAATTGTGTTAAGTTTTACAGTTTGTACAGCGCCTACAGCCATAGGCACCTAACAAATAAACGTGCCTTGTTTTGCCTTGCCTAGCTCTATCAATCTGCATTTATACCTACTGTCTCTGTATGCAGTTTGCTGCCTTGATTTTGTCCTTTTTTAATTTGAATAATTTTCAGTATTATGTATGTTTATTGACCACTTGACAAACCTTTCCTTTGGAATTTGCCTTGAAAGTTTGGTCCTTGTTTTGAATGTAATAATGTACAGTAATTTAATATGGATCCATTGTAAAAGAGCACTAGTGCTCAAAGGTATCATCTAAATCTTCCAATAAATACATACATCCTGAAAGGTAATTTTGTATTCACTCTGAAAAATCACCTTTCAGGTGGGATTTGAACATTTTCACCTACCGGGTTCATGAGATGAGATCATAAGAAGACAACTTTGAAAATTTGGTGGGAAAATACAGTAAAATGACCAAGTTATGAGTGAAAATAGAAATATTTTAATTTTCACTCACAACTTTGCAAATTTTCAATATTTTTCCATCAACTTTCAACATGCCTTTTTTGAGACCCCACCTCATGAAGGCACGGGGTCATAGCGACGTATGTCAAAACTGCGTGGCTGAAAATACTGCAGCAAAACAGAGTCAGTCAAAACACTGACCTGTACTGCGCCCATTGAGAACAATGGGTCTTAATGTTTTTTTGTGATGGGCTTTGCCCCTCGCACCACCTGCATTGGGGGTGCTTCTCCCCACACCCCCCCGGAACTTAAATAACAAACTCTGGGTGGGGGCAGACTTCAGGGATGGGGAGACACTCAGGAGGGGGAGGTTTGATTAAGAAAAAAAACATGCTGGCAAAAGTTGCAGCAGGGGAGCCGGGGGGGTGAACCAAACTACGGCCCCAGGTCTCCCAATTGCACTACGGCACCAGGTCTCCCAATTGCATCATGTGCTGGTACCCTAGCCACTTCACCAGTGGAGCAGTTTGACCAGGCATCTAGCACACGACTCCTTCTCCTCACCTTACATCACTCTGCAGTGACAGGGGTAGTGGTAAATCCCTATCGTTGTTCTACCCTTGTTGCTGTGATTTCAACTGCTGTATGTACAGTGTGGTTAATACCGTGCTGTCTTACATGCGCGGTATTGACCCAGTAGGCCTCATGAACAAGGCAGGTGACAGTCTGAGCCAAAAGGCAATTTCACAGTCATTCCAAAAATTCACATTTTGGGCAGGATTGTTAGAACTTTTCTCCAGCTGGGTTTATGACATGGGGTTATATGAACATTATGTTCAAAATCTGGGGTAAAACAAAAAAATAACCAAGTTATGAGTGAACATTGAAAACTTTCAATATTTACTCAGAACTTTGCTAATTTTCAGTATTTTGACTCCAAACTTTCAAAATAGTAATTTTCTTCACACCACCTCATAAATGTGACAGATGTTGTTTTTCAAATCCTGGAAGAGATGTGTTTTCTCACTTGTGGTACAAAATGGCATTATGTCCACTTTTCATTAAATGCCACATGTCATCTTTATATGGTGGAGTCATAAAACGACTGTATTGAAAATTTGGGTTCAACATTAAAAAAAAAAATATTAAGAAATGTGTGTAATGCCAGCCTTTACCCCAGCGGGTAGTGCTTTTTGATCCCATGCTGATGAGTTGAGTTTGGGGGCAAGCTCAGTGAGCCAGCTGGATGGGTTGAGGCTGGGAGGACAGCGCTGTCATGCAGCACAACTTTCTGGCCTGAGAAGGGAATGTGCGAAGTTGCCTGTATGGGGCCAAATATCACATAGTGAAGAGAAATATTCTCTTGGCATAGGGCCCCGCATCTGTGCACCTATGGCTACCAGAGGGCCGTGCATTTTGACTGACAGATGGACTCTTTGCACTGTATTTCTGTGTCTGTAGCTGCATGGAAGTGCAGGGCCTCATGGGCCCTGTGCTTCTACAGCCCACCAACCAGCCCCACAAATTCTTGACTTCTGTTGCCAAACAAAGGTGCAGTGCCCACAGGGTCCTGCACTTCTGCAGGCAGAGTGACTCTTCCCTTAGCACAGGGTTCAGAGGGCCCTGTACATCTGCATCTAATTATGTAGGTCCTGAATGGACCTGTGTGAAACAGGATATGATTCTACTATCTCAAAAAGAAAGGGAATTCTTTGCAAAAATCTGCATTAATGCACCAGTTAGACTTTACGCTAATGCCACAAAAGTAGAGAAATGTGGTGTTAGGGTTTTCAACCCTAACTCCCCCTCCAAGCAGCAAAAGAACAAGACCACAGAAACAGCCATCATCAGGTAAGACAAGCAACATACAACTGTTACCACTTGACACAAATGCAGTAGCACTGATATGCTACCTTTGTGGATTTGTATCTGTGGCTGCATATGTATGTCATACAGTGTGCATGAGTACTTATTGCTACAGAAGTGCAGGGCCCATGGGGGTCTTTGCATCTGCAAACAGAAGTACTGTTGCAATGTGGGTGTCATGGTTTCAGTAGTGGATCTAGAAATCTTTCAAGGAGGTAGAAGTTTTGTTTAGGATAGAATTTCCCTCCAAAAAGTAAAAAGTAACATTTGAAAGCTCAGATTAGGTTAAACCAGCTACTTTTTGCTGGCCTAAGGGGGTAGTGGGTGATACCTTGCTACACAGCTAGTGCATGGTTTTCTATATGCAGCTGCATAAATGCAGGCCCCATTGGGGACCCCTCTTCTGCAGCCAGAAATTGGTGTTTATGTCTTACACCTATAGCTGCAGATGTGTAAGCCCCTGAGGGGCTGTGCTTCTGCAGACAGAGGTACTGTTGCAGTTTTTGTATCATGGATTTTGTGGTGCCTGTGCTTCTGCAACCAAAGGTTGGTGTGTCTGTCTTATGCTTGCAGCTGCAGAAGTGCAGTGGGCTGCACTCCTGTAGATAGAATCGTGTGCATGTCTTGCAGTGTGGATGAGTACCTGTGGCTAGAGAAGCGCTGGTGTTATGATGTCTGTGATTCTGCAGACAAAAGACAAAAGAACTCTTGTAATTTGGGTATCATGGATTTGTATCTGTGGCTGAAGGGGCCTGTGCTTCTGCACACAGAAGCAGTGTTGTGATTATAGTATCATGAATTTCTATGTGCAGCCAGAAGTCACTGGGTATGCTTTGCGGGCGGTGTGCGTATTAGAGATAAAAATCCTTAAAGGTAGCACATCTGCTCTACTGCATTTGTATAATCTGGAAACAGTTGTATGTTGTTTGTCTTACCTTATGATGGCTGTCTATGGTCGCTTGTTTGGTCTTGCCCTTTTGTTCCGTGGGGAGTTAGGGTTGGAAACACTAATTCCATATTTCCCTACTTTTGTGGCATTAAGTTGAACCCTAACTGGTGCACTAATGACGCTTTTGCAAGGAAAATACATAAAATACATATATACAGTATGTACAGTGTATGCATAGTTATTAATTAGCATGGAAAAAGATATACGTGTAGTACCTCTGGGGTTAAAATGTAATCATAGTTCAGCAGCACTTCAGACCACTAGATAAAGACTTGATTTTAATGCTGCTCTCCTGTCATGTTTCCAAACCCTGTAACTATGTAATATCCCTGTTGGGCTCCTCTTTACTTTGCCTAGAGGTTTTCAGCTTCATAGAGCTGGTGGACCAGCCTAGACATTAGGTGATTTGCCTTGCAATCTGTCCTCAACGTGATTTATTGCTTGCTGAGAGTTAGCCTAATGAAATCTAATGGACTGCTAGTACAATTTTATTGGGATATCGACATTTTATCACCCATTAGATTGTGTTCCCATTCTCATTATCCTGATAGCTTAAAACATATTATCACTCCCTTAAAGGATCAGGGATGGCTATTTGCTCTGTTTGTCAGCTTACTAATATCTTTTTCAGTGAAAATGAATACTGCACTTAGAGACCAGTTTGTATAATTTAAGAAAATCTCTAAATAAATGCTGACGCAATTAGTTTAGATGAAGATGCCTTTAAGCTCAATAAGGTGTTCAATGAGCATTCTGGTTTTCAAACAACAGCTGTTTTGAGTTATGTATTTTAGTAATGATAGAACTCTGCCATCCTAGAAAATGATGATGCATAAAATAAACTTTATACTGATGTCGAAGGATAACTTTTCAAAATCTTTCTACTATTTAAATGAATGTGTTCTTTTTCATGCAATGTGGATTCAAAATAAATAAAATGCTATTCGTCAGGCTCCTTTCTAAAAAAAATCTATACTGGACTGGAAAAATGTATCAGCGAATTACAAAATATAATCTGTCCTTCGCTTGCAGAAGTCACAGGAATATCTCTGTAGTTAATTTCTATTTACTTTTTGTTGACCAGGATGTGGGGGCTCGACAATGCTACTCATTTTCAGCTTTGTTATTTGGGGGGGGAGGGGGGAATACAGATGTAAATCAACAGAACCTGAACCAGATAAAGTTGTTGGTGATATTTTGTTTATAGAATGCTTACTAACTACGTACTGTAGTTTGTAGCATTAAATGATGCTTAAAGTGTTTTTCCAATATTCAGGAAATTTTTATTTTAAGTCTAATATCCCAGCACAGTTCAGCTAATGTCGCATTCATTTCTACATGTATTGCTCCCCCTGTTCTTTATTATTGAGGACATTTGCATGAAACCAGAATCTTTGTGTCTCAGATTCCATCTCATGCTTTATTCACCACTGAAATCACAATCCTCTGTTTATCGCTGGCCCAGTGGCATGGAGGGCGGAGGCATCATGCCTTACCTCATGCCACACTGATGACCCGTGTTCACAGTGCGAGCAGGCAGCTGGGGGTCTGCTGGGGAGGAAGAGAGAGGATCGAGCATCGGAAGGACAGCTCTCCTCTCCCGGGGAGGGGTGGGAACGGAGTCCGCTGCCTGCCTGACCCCTAGAGGCGACTGGGGGTAGGCACAATGGGTCCATACATAGGGGGTGGATGCCAGACAGATGCTCAGCATGCTGCGTACAGAAGCGTGTGCGGCTTGGCCAATGGCATCATTGCACACCACTGCACTTGGGGAATGGGGGAAAAAAACAGAGGAGAAAAATCATTGGCTGGCACGATGAAGCCTGGCCCCTCACAGGCTCTGCGCCCAGCTAGCTGGCACCTCACTAGTGCAAGAGAGGTAAGTCCAGTGGACACCTGGGTGATGGGGCTGGGGTGCGGTATGGAAGGGGGCTGGTGGCGGGAGCAGAAAGAAAGAAGGGGGGAAAAAATCCTCTGCTTATGAGACTGGGTTGTGATGTGAGAGGATTATGACTTCAATGGAGATAATCAGAAGGATTAGACAAGTCTGATACACAAAGATCCTGTTATTATGCAAAGGCACTTAGTAATAAAGAATGGGGGAGACAAATCCAAAAAACCAATGAAAAATAAGCCAGGCTGTGTCTGAATATTCTATTTTAAAAGTTGTTCCTGGATACTGGAACACTGCTTTATTCTTAGCAAGGTGAAAACAAGTGTACCTCAACAGATGTACATAACAAGTTATCCCATTAGAGCAGTAGAAAGAAACTTGCAACACAAATGTACTTTAAGAAGATATTAAGAGAGATAATGTACTGCCTGGAATTAAAAAGTAACTTTCAGATTTAGTCAGCTATTACTTCTTATATCCGAGGTATTTATTTTTTCTTTCTGTTTTGCTAATTAGAAGATTTTCTACCCGACAGTAGTAGGTGTGATGTGTAGAACAGCACTCTACCTGGCTGCTGATGGTTAATTTTGTTCCTCCATATACATCAGTAACATTGTGACCTCGTGGACAGTGACATCACTAGTAATCAAGAAGAGCCAATATCCTGCTGCTTGACTGGTAACTTATGACGTATGTCCAATAAGACAGCAGAGCTTGTGATGTCACAGTGAGTCAGGTCACATGCTGTTGATGTAGTGGGAGGAATAGAATGAGATACAGTGGGCCCAAATTCCAGGAAGTCAGTCAGAATCTGAATTTTGCTGTCCCAAAAACTTTTTGCAGATTTCTATTCAAACCATGGGATAGTGTTCTGTAGTTCACAAGTTTAAGTGCAAGTACAATTTGTCTTTGAACTAGTCGTAATCATTGCTATGCCCTGCTGTCTCTCAAGCAGCCTGATGCCGGAGCCTGTTCTTGTTAAGCCAGCTTTGCACTTTTGCAACTTGTTTCTTGTTTTGTTAGACAAGTTTTTCCTCTGGAATGGGCTCACTCACCCTGTTTCTTATTTAATTTTAACATCTACTGTAATACTCTGATGTCATTTGTTGTAAAACCTGTAACTCTAACTTGAAACCTTTGTAAAAGAGTACTCGTGCTCAAAGAGATCATCTGAATCCTGTAATCACTAAATGAATGAATAACTAAATACATGAATAAATAAATCATTAAATAAGCACATAAATAAAATCTTTAATCTAAACTGTAGAAAACTATTCTGCAGTTAACACTGGCACTTCAATGTACATGTCAGAAAACAAACGTCTCATTTACATTGACTGTTCAGTGCACACACTGAAGAAAACGGGTGTCTAGGTTACATTGACTGTTCAGTACACTTGGCAGAAAATGAATGTCTAGTTTACATTGACTTTTCAGTGTCTGTTACAGAAAATGAATGTCTAGTTTACACTGAATATTCAGTGTACACTGCAGAAAACAAATGTCTAGTTTACAAGGAGGGCTAGATATTCAGAGCAGTTGCACATGGCGCAACTGAGTTAAGCCGGCGCAACTGTGGACTTGCATCTACGAGTGATATTCAAACACCATGGCTGTGCAGTGCAAGTCCCACTGCGCCATGGCACATATGTAATGTATGCAACGCAAGTGCAGGGGACATTCCCATGAATATGCGGTGCAATGGTATATTCAACCAGAAATCATGGTGCAACTGGCTAAAACACACAGACAGCAGACACGCAACCCTGTGCCAACCCACATAGAGTGATGGATGGCTCACCATTTCTGATGGAGGCGATAATGAGGGGATGTGTGGAGGCAGGAGGAACACCAATGTGGCTGACGAAGGGCCCAGCGGTGGTATGCCCGACACAGGTGGTACCGTGCCCGTATCACATTGGAGAACTTTAGTGATACAGAGATAGTGGGCCAGTACTGCCTGAACAGGGCAATTCTGAGGCAGCTCTGTG
This sequence comes from Neoceratodus forsteri, assembly GCA_016271365.2. Taxonomy (NCBI): domain Eukaryota; kingdom Metazoa; phylum Chordata; order Ceratodontiformes; family Ceratodontidae; genus Neoceratodus; species Neoceratodus forsteri. The sequence goes on along the minus strand of CM057452.1, from coordinate 1,544,661,690 downwards.
AGCTGTGCAGTGAGGAGATTCAGGCACCCACCAGATGTAGTCATGTCATGTCAGTAGGGACTAAGGTGACCGCTGTGATGTGCTTGCTCACCATGGGCACCTTCCAAATACCAACAGGGGATACCACAGGCATCACTCAGTCGGTCACGTACCACCTCCTCACACAGTTCCTCAATGCTCTGCTGGCACGTGCCTCAGAGTACATACGTTTCCCCAGCACAAAGGCATAGCATACAGCAAACATGAAGGACTTCCACAGGGTGGCACACATGCCAGGCATGATCGGGGCCATAAACTGCACCCACATGGGCATCTGTACACCACCTGGCCCTGAGGGGCCAGTATACATCAGTAGAAAAGGATATCCATCGATCAACTGCCAGGTGGCGTGCGATGCCATGGGGCGCATAATCAATGTCTGTTCCACACACCCCAGAATTGCACATGATGCATTCATCTGGCACAGCTCTGCGCTGTGCCAGAGGTTTGAACATGTGGACATCCCCATGGGTCACTTGGTGAGTGAGTAGAGCACGGGTCAGGGGACTTACGTGGCACAGCAGTGGGAGGAGGAGGGCAGACAGGGTGGGTGTGGTGGAATGGGTAGTGGGTGACAGGGACAGGGTCGTCACCACAACACAGTGCAGTGCTAACCATGTCCTTCCTCACACAGCTGCAGTGCATATCCACTCACTCAGGCCCTGGCTGTTCACCCCCTACCAGTGACTGTCATCCCCTGTGGAGGAGAGATATAGTGAGGCACATGCCAGCATGTGCAGTTTCATTGAGCATGTCTTTGGCATACTTAAAATGCGATTCCATTGCCTAGACAGGTCTGGCGGTGCCCTACAATACAGCCCATCAAAAGCCTGTGGCCTATTCCTGGCCTGCTACATTCTGCACAACATGGCCATTGACCATGGGAAAGCTGTCCAGGTGGGTGAGGGTGACAGCAGTGGGGACGATGGTGTGGATGTGCTGGAGGGTGGTAGGCAGCCACCACCAGGGAGGCGGGACCCCTGCCTGGCAGCGGAGGCCAGGTGGCATCGTGACACAGTTGTACAGGAGCATTATGGAGAGCACAGGTAAGTGCACTGACAGACATGCATGGGACACACAGACCAGCACACCACACATGGGCCTGTACGTGCAGAGCGGGATGCATGCAGAGAATGGAGTGCACTGCAGGCATGGTGGATGCAATGGCACACAGACATGCACACACAGCACAGGCATGCGCACACATGCACACAGGCTGAGGAACATGGCACAGATCAGAGGCATGACACTGGTGCACAGGTACAACTGGCGTGGAGCTGTCCTCATCACGCCCATGCCACATGTGCCAGCAGTCCGGATGGCACACACAGGGGGGCATGCACCACAACACACATGTGCGCCACCACATGCATGCTGCACCACCACTGCCCACATGTGCACTGGTCAGCAGCAGTGGACAGCAGGTCAGGGTAGCACACACTTCAAGTCAACCATGAGGTTCCTCGGCTGCCACGGCCATGTGGGCAGCCATGCTGGGGTTGATCAGCTGCCGCAGGCTGTGCATCGGCCATGGGGAGGTGTCTGATGCACCCCCAAGGGTTGAAGTCCTGGACCATGACCATGTCCTCGCAGGGGTGTTGAGGCAGCCAAACAGACTAGCGCCGGGGGGTTCCAGAATGCCAACATCTGAGCCCAGCATCTGCTGTGAGGGGGGTCACCAGTCGCCAGGACCGTGGAGTGGACAGAGCATTGTGGAGGGTCCTCTGCACACAGCTGAGCCGAGTGGCTGCCACCGAGACAAGCCCGGGCACAATGGCATCAGTCATGTGGTCCATTGATGCAGTTGTGGCCTCCTGCATCTGGCAGAGCTCATCAATGAGCCATGCAATGACCCTGTCCTGCTGCTCGGTAAGCTGATGCACCTCTGCCTGCGGTGCATGCACCTCTGTGGTAAGCAGCATCTGGTTCTCAACAGATGCCCACAGCAACCTGGTGTGCTCAGCCAGCCGTGCAGTATCCTGTGCCTCCTGGGCCAGATGCCGGGCTGCTGGGGGTGACACGGCATGCTGCCCAGCATTCTGCTGTGGTAGACACTGCACAGGGGGCTGTACTGGGGGCACAGTGTCCTCATGAGCAGCAGCGGCGGTCCCTGGGTCACACTGCCCTGCGGTACCTGCATCCTGCTGCTGCCACCCTCCCATCTGCTGGGCAGTGCCCTGATCTGCTGCAACAGTATCACCACCCACACCAGACACAGCGGTGGCATCACACACCACCGTGTCAGCAGGGTTGGGTGGCAGCTGCACAGCTGCTGGCACAGTACTGGGCCCTGATGTTGCCTGTGTTACTCTCAGGGGCCTGCCAGGCACCACAGCCCTACGCTGTCCAGGATCAGTGTTAGGTCATCATCGGAGCCGGACCTGGCCCACAGCAATGACTCAGTGCACAGCACTGGCAGGCAGGCATCCTGCAAGAACTCAGCCAGAGCGTTGTCCAACCCCAAGCCAAGGACATCCACTTACTCTGCACAGCGGAGCAGGAGCCTGACCCTACTCTGGATGCCGGTGTAGGTGGATGGTACAGTGTCCATGGCTGCGGCCGCTGCAACCTCCGCTCCATCCTCCCATAGAGGTGTGATGGTGCTGCAAGAAAGAAAGAAACAGAGAGTTAGTGGTGCTGTATCATCCATGTACCTCCCCCCCCCCCGTGTACATGTCTCCATTGCCTCTGGCCAACGTAATGCCATGCTTGGCTGAGGCCACCCATGCATGTGGCATGCAGCATGGCAGCAGGTACACCTGCATGTCCATCCCACACTTGCCAGACATGTCTGTTGAGTGCATACTCACCATTCAGTGAGGGGCTGCCACCCATCTGGAAGCCGCCACCAGGCACACCCTCCACTGCTCTGCAGCTGAGAGTGGCTGCCACCAGCTCCTCTGTGACCAACAGTGTTGAAGCGGTGGATGGGCCACCACTGGTCACGCTGCAGGATGCCTGTATGGCCGCCACCTTCTCATTGATCCTCCTCTTGTCAGTGCCAACCTTTGTACGACACTCCTGTGCACTGCAATGTTGCCTGCCATATGTGTTCACATGCCTTGCCACCTCCTCCCACCCTGCCAGCCTCTCTTGAGGCATGCCCGTGGCACCACTGAACAGGTCCTCCCTGTCCAGGTAGGCCTCAAACAGGGTATTCTACTCCTCTCTTGTGAAGTTGGCCTTGAATTTGCATGCAGGCCCACACTCCTCCTCCCCATAATTGCTCGACATGTCGCTACCTGTGAACAGGGATAGTACAGTGGGTCAGTGTCAGCACAGGCCATAGCATTCCCCTGTAGCAGTGTTGTTTTAGGCCTCTGTTTCGCTGAGTTTGCATCCACTTACCTAACAGATTGCAATACCAGTCCGTGACCTGTGCTGTTCAGTGGTGCTAATATGGCGCATCACATGCAAATGAGCTTGTGCGCAACGGTAATGATATGCTAATGCACCCTACTGCACTGCACATTAGCTGCTGAGGTGATTTGCATATGACGGCTGAATATCATGTAAATATTCCAGGCTGATTCAAGTTGCGCCGGAGAAACCCCTGTTCTGCAAGTGCGGAGCATATGCATTGCATGTGCCTGCAGTGCGCATGTGCGCGCACCATACCACATGCTTATTGCATGACTGACGTGTCTTGCACAATGCTGTGCCACTGAGCATGCAGCACGGGGGGCCATCATGCATGCGTGTGCTTCATTGCACTGCCTCCTGCTGCACACTGTGTGCGATGCAGTCTTCTGCACATGGTGGGCACATGCGCAATGCCACATGGGGTCTTGCCCTGTGCCCTCCAAGTCATGTACGTGACCTCGTGCACCCAACAGTCAGTGGTGTTGTGTGCATGCATGTTACTGCACTATGCACCTGCACTGCGCACTGTAATCGCGCATCCCCATGATGAGTGATTGCATCATGCCATTCACGATTGCGCATCTTACACATGTGGCCCCACATGTGGTTTTAGCGACCAATTCCCCCAGCATCGCCAGATGTGATCAGAGACATGGCACAGGGGAGAGGTAGATGGGCCAGCAACTGGCGGATGTGGAGGTGCTCAATCTCGTGGCAGTTGTGCAGCCATATGAGGGGCAGTTCTATGGTCTTGTGCCCCTCCCACAGCCAAGGAGTGAGGTGTGGCAGTGGGTGGCAAGGGCTCTGGAGGGGAGGACAGGGGTTCCCAGGACCTCAGAGCAGTGCCACCACAGGTATGGGGACCTGAGGAGGAGGGACCCAGAGAGGCTATAGAGGATGCAGGTGTGAGTGCAGTACGGGGCGGTACCACAACCAGCTAGGTTTGTGTAGGTGGCAGGCATGCTCAGGTGCACTACTATAGTGAGTGTACAGCTGCGCTGAACGGTCCACTGCAGGGGTTTGTCACAGTCCTGGTGGTCACTGCATATCATGCATGGCTGCTGCGTGTGTTGCAGTTGTACAGGCATAGGGGCCACTGGATGGATGGGGACACACCCTGTGCCATGTGGGCTGTGTGGTGGCGGGGGGCTGTCCATGCGTGCCTGGGTACTCATGTCCTCCTCTCTCCTTTCCTTCCACAGGGCCAGAGGAACACAGGTGGGCCAGGGTGGCCATGGCTGGGGTGCAGGCCCCCGTTAGGGCACAGCAAGCAGCACTGGCTGGACAGCACTGGGCAGGTAGGCTTGGTCACATTGCTGTTACATGTTACTGTGGGAAAACAGTGGGGACAGTGTCTGGCCATGGTCACTGCAGCCATGTGTCTGAACAGCCTTGGTTGACACACTGTCCATTGTGTGTGCGAGTGTAGCACGTGCTTTGGTGGTCTTGTGCCGGTGGGGGGGGGGGGCATGCGCACAGCTGCCACCATGTGTGCTGCGACAATGCTGTCACTCTGTGCCATGTTCCCATGCTCATACGCACATGCACACACTGCGCTACATTTTCTGCCTGTCTGCACTATTGTGGTGTGCTGTGTGGATGGCTGCTGTGGCCCTTCGGGCTCTGGTCCATTGTGATCCCTCTAGTGACGTGTGCCCCCGCTGTCCATTGCATGCTGTGGGTGGGCCAGGGTTCTTTGAGGCATGACACTGATTGCCTGTCTTGTTCCTTCTCCTAGGTGGACCCAGGATGGCAGTATGGAGGGGAGCATGGAGGCTGTTCCCGGCCATTGACCAGATGCTGGGGTTTCAGAGGAGGATCCTTCTCATACAGTGGTGGCAGCTGCAGGAGATGGCTGCAATGAGGTGGACCATTGAGAGGCTGGAGCTGACAGCCAGGGGATGTTACTAGACCCCACCTGTACATATCCCCCTTTACCCTTGACTACCCTGTTTTCCTGCAGTACCCCATCACATTTGATAGCCCCTATTTCCTGTCCCCATCCTCCTCTCACCCTCAACCATCCCTGCCCCTGTTATTTGTCTGTACAGTTCCTTTTATTGCTATAAAGCTTTATTATGCTATATCCCTGTGTCCGTGTCTGCTTTGCAGGTGGCGTGTGGAGCCATGCTGCAGCTATGTGTTCTGCTGTGCATTGCCATGTCTCTGGTGTTCCTCCACCATCCTCCTTGGCCATTGCCCCTGTGTTCACTGGGCAGGTGGGCCTTGTCCTTGTCCTGTGTCATGTGTCCCATGGTGGCCTTTGTCTGTCTCTGCACCTTGTGCACCTGTCTGCCTGGCCTGCCATTTGCTTATGGGGCTGTGCATATCCACTGTGGGCAGTGCTGTGGTGCCCCTCCCACTATGGCGGGTGCTCTGTGAGGCCCTGTGTGGCCTGTGCCTACCTTGCCCCTGGTTGCCTGCTCTGTGTTTGCATCGTCAACTGGCACCATGCCCACGGCATCCTGTGGCCCTGCCTGGTGGCTGTCTGTTGCATGGCCCTGCCCGTGGCTTTATTTATTTATTTATTTTATTTAGTTTTTGTTGACCAGGTAAGTGCATTAGACAAATCCTGCCTATTTTCAGGCACGACCCAAGGGAGGTGGATACAGATGAATGCCAACTGACCTTGAACCAGATTAAGCTGTTGGTGGTATTTTTAGTGAATGAGGGAAATTTGGCCAGGACACCGGAGAAATTCCCCTACTCTTTTTGAGAAGTGCCATGGGATCTTTAACATCCACCTGAACAACCACCAATCCAGGCAGATGAGACCTCGGTTTAACGTCTCATCCGAAAGACGGCACCTCAGAAGTGCAGCACCCGTCTCATGCTGCACTACAGTGTCAGTACTGGGATATTAACCCATGTGCCAGATGTGGGAACTGAACCCACAGCCCTCTGATCTCCCAGCCTCAAAGGTGAGTGTGCTACCTACAGAGCCACTGGCACTATATTGATTATATATAGCTAGAATTTGGTGGCAGGGTTTTGGATAGTTGCTTCTTCCATGGTTGGTGGACCAGGGTTGTCTGTGTACTGTCCCCTGTTGCCTTGTGTTCTCTCCAGGTCAGTGCTTCTGTGTACCCATGTGTGCCCTGCTGGTGGGGTCCTGTGCCCCTTGACCCTGTGCTTCCTTGTATATGTGCCCCTGCAGCCTGTAGCTCTTGCCTTGCTCACTGGGTTTGTGCTCAGGTCTGCTCCGAGCATCCATGGTTGCGCTGGTGCATCTATGGTTGGGCCGTGGTGCATCTTTGCCATATTCAGCCAACTTGCACAGGAGCATTTCAGTGGGCGCATCTTCTGAATATGTTTCCCATTTTGCCATGGTGCATCTGACTTGGGTTGTGCCGGACTTGCACCGGCATTGGGTGCATTTCTGAATATCTACCCCTGAATGTTCAGTGTAAACTGCAGAAAGTATTGTGCCTGTTATTGATACTGTAAATATATACACTGATCGAATCCAACACAGCCACAGAGGGGCAAGTGGGGTATCTGACTAAAACAGCATCATATTGATATGTAACTCAGCAGACCATACAGTCTGTATAGCAACATTATTGAGGTCTGCTGAGTTACGTATCAATATGATGCCATGTTAGTCGGATATATCACTTGCCCCTCCTTGGCTGTGTTGGATTTGATCATTGTATATATTTACAGCATCAGTAATAGGTATAGTACTTTGTATATCAATACTACGGATTGATAGACATTAACAACATTAATACAAAAGCGGATGCACCCTGCTGGATACCACTGCACTCCCTGGCATGCCTAGCTATCACCCAACCTCCGTATGCCACCTCCCATGCCCCTTCTGCCCCTGACACCGCATTCAGATCCCCCTTTATTCACAACAGTGTGTGACACTGGTGCAAATCACTTAGACCACCTCCTGGCTGGTCTAAGTTGAGTGCCTTGCTGCGTTCATGATGGGGCTTGCGAAATCCCAAAAAAGAGGATGTTGCAGCCCTGCCATGGTGCAAGCCCTCTGTGACCTGGTGCACCCCGCTTATGGTGCTAAGGCACAGCATGCCCCTTTGGTGTAGTGGCTCCCCTTTTCGACATAGTCTATGTTTGAAAATTGGGAATGCTGCATCTTTTGATGCAAGGTGCTACTTGCTTCATTTATATTTGACTCGAGCACCTTGTGTCATTCCTTGGGCTTTGAAAATTGAGCCCTGACTGTTCAGTGTACACTGCGAAAACAAAATCATGGTTACATGAACTCTTCAGTGTAAACTGTGATGACCTAATCTGCTACATTGAAGAGTCCATGTGAACTGCAGAAAGCTAATCAGTTTAGATTAAAAAATAAATAAATAAATAAATAAATGCAAAACTTTTTCAGAATTCTGCAAAATTTACCAACAATTCTGAAAACCATTTTGGAAGTGAAATTGCCATTTTGCCTGGGTTCGGTGTAGCTCACACCTAATATTAACAGGTAGGATCTTCTAATGAGAAAATGGAAAAGGAAAAAATATTTCAGAAATGAAAATAACAACAGAATTCTTCTAAAAATGAATAACATGTTCTGCCTACTACTGCATTTTCGGTGCTACTAACTCATTAACTTTTTAGTGATAGTTCTCGGGGAAAGAGCACAGTGTAGGCATGTATAGTAGAAATATAGTCAGCACAGTAATGAATATATTGTAGATAACCATAGCAGAAAATGCACTGTGGTGTCTAACAGGTCTATATGGCTGAATGTCTGAAATAATATCTGAGGCGTCCTGGAGGAAACAGGATCAAACAGGATCAGCCCTCCCTACCGTGGTTATTGTGTTCTGAGTGCATACCTATGCTAGTAAACAGATAAACTAAAACAAGACAAATGTAATAACAAACAAAAGCCAGCTGGGTACTTAAGCACACTAAGTCATCCTATTTGAAGTACGTTGTAGTTACAGTAGTTTGATGGGGGGTGCAGGGTTATATAAGTAAGGAATAAGACACGACGAAGTATGGTTTACGGCCTGATAAGAGCACTCCCCAGGTGCGTGATGAGGCACGAGGAGCTTGTGCCGAGTTCCTTTAGCACCTGGGAAGTGCACTTATCATGCCATAAACCACACCTCAGAGTGTCTTATTCCACTTATAAAATGGGTCCCCAGTAAAGTTGTTTATTAAAAATTGCACAGGAAAAGTGTACATAAAAGCAGTAAAAAAATATGATCGTATTGTGTTGGAATGGACACCCCCCCCCAACATACACAAATCATTTTGTTGTAATCTGAGTTTTTTTAAAATCTTTGCCACCTTTGCATTTACATTTACATTAAGCAACTGTTTCTCTGAGGAGTGACCTACCGACTGTTTACTGAATTTGAGTTACATGGCATGGGAGTGAACGTGTCCGATATTGGCTGATGTAGTTAGGGTGATGTCCCCCCACACACACATACACAAATCATTTTTCATAACCTGTGTTTTTTTTTTTTTTTTAATCTTTTCTCCTTTGCATTTACATTTACAATGAGTGACCTGGAGGGAGCCTTTCTATTACTGGCTGCTATAAAGAGCTCTTTCCTGGTTTGCAGTTTTCCTGTAACTTGTGCTCTGTAGTACCATTGAAGATTGCATTTTTTACTTTCTTAGATGCATCGCTCTCTTTTTGGTTTCACTTGTTCTAACTTTTGTAGTGGCACAGTATCGGGGCTGTATCAGTATGGTGGAGGAGTGGGTCATGGCTTTGATTTAAAAGACATTTTAATGGCAGCATGCAGGGATGTTCAGTGGATAGTGGGCAGCTCTTTCTGAAGATTTTGAGCAATTCTTGGGTGAACTGGGGGGGCAGAGGTCAGACTTTTCTAAATAAATGTTTTACTTTACTGTATTTGTGTACTGTTGTATAGCGGGTGGTGGGGGGGCTGTAGGTCAGTCACTACGGAATGGAGTTCTCGGGGGCTCCAGTGCTCCAGTGCTTGTACAGTACAGGAGAAACTTTGCTTTGGCAGTGATTTCTATTGTTGTCAGTCCTGACTGGCTGAAGATGTGCCGGTTGGCACAATATGCCCTGATAAGGACACGGCCAGATGCACCTCTCAGCCAGTCAGGACACAGAAAACTCCCAATTCATTTTATAGAAGGAAATAATTTCAAAGCAACCCTGTTACCAAATAAGAGGGTATGGTAGACCTGTGACCCCACCCCATTCGGAATTTATTTCTGCATATTGGGCAGCCTGTACCAGTCAAGAAGACACATACTGATAGAACATATCCATGGAGCCATGCAGAAGTGAAATCACACCTATATTACTTGCCTCCATATCCATCACTGTCATCCTTTTCTCAGGGGTGGGAGTGGGTGTCAGTCACCTGTTTCCAGTACCACAACAGCACTCTGTTTGCCATGACTAAGGCCATCAGCAGCCATTTCTGTCTGAGAAATCCAACAGCATGCAGGCCAGTAGTATCCCCCAAAACAAAGAAACTGGATGTAAATGAGACAGTTTACCCCATGGATATATCTCAAGAACTCTTAGTTAATGACATTTGCTCTGCATAAGTGGACAAAACCAAATCGGGTGTGAAATCGTACCCTCACCAACGTGGCAATTTTACCATAAAGTGGATGGAAGAAGACACAGACAGTGGGGCCTCTGTGGTGTTCTGTGCCATTTATGCAGAATTTAGAGCTGTGTAAATCTATTGTGTGTATCACATACTGAGGTGAATAAGTAATATACCCAGTAGTCTTGCCAGGCAAATGGGCAGACTAGGTGGGCCATAGGCCCTTATCTGCCGACACTGTCTATGTATCTATGTATCTATGTATCAAACAAAGCAGGAAATACTAACGATGTTACCCAACCAAGTCAAAGCCTTAAGGCAGCATCAGGTATCTTATGTAGTACAACTCCATACAGCACTTTGTATGGGCGCTTAGACCATCTGAACCCACACATCAGCATATCCAGGTCTGACACCCCCCCCCAAACATAGGTGTAGTCCTGAGTATTGTCCACACCACATATAGAAGCTGAGCTCCTCTAGCTCCCTCTAAATGTTTTTGAATTATTTACCATGCAGGCATTCAGCAGCAGACTGGTAATGCTGCAGAACCAGATCATATAATTGTTGGAATTCATCTGCTACAATAACTCATTGCTTTCAACACCAGTATTCAGTAGCACAAAATGAGAATCCATAGCACACACAGTGGCGTAAGGAAGCAGTCAGACAGGCGGGGGGGGGGGGGGTAGGGCAGTCAACAAAAATACTGCCATAGCAGCTACAGTTTATTTTCATTTTTCACATCCTGCATTTTTACTTTGTAACATGGCAAGAAATGTATGAGTCCAATAATGTAATTCAATTGGGTGAAACCCGACAAGTGACACAAAGTCAAGTGGGTATTAATCCCCTAGTAATGCCCGCCTGACATCGGGACTGTGCTTAATGGAAAACACACAGACAGAGAGAGAAACATTTACTGCATGTCGCAGATCTGTTTCTTGTTTTGTTGTCTCTTTCTGTCCTCTAAGTGGCACTACTAGATGCTAAAAGTGACAGTCAGTGTTGCTGAGTCCTACTCACCCACCCGCCTGCCCCCGGGACCTCGGAGAAAACAACGAGCAGCGTCACTCCAGCAGGAAACACAAAATCGAGCTACACAGCAACAGAACACAGACTGACACATCCATGGGTAAGAAAACCATAAATCTGCATTTTTCAAGTGTAGTGGAGCGATTGTCAGGCTCGTTATTCTTTTCAACCTAGTAATGCATTGTGGGTATAGCACGAATAAATGCCAGATATGCAAATATTTGTACTTTTCCCATAATGTATTAATGAAGCAGAACTAAAAACGAGAAAAAAGAGTGAACAGACGACTACATAAATACAGAGAAGTAAATGGTTTTGTAATATTTTTGTGTTCTGTAACTGAAAACATAATGCCACAAAGTGTATTAAAACAGCAGTCACAATATACATGTATACTGAGCAGTGAACATGCGCACTCACAGCTGGACATTTAGACAGCCTATCTGCTTAGTCAAAAGTGCCTACTTGAACACCATATAATATTGCATTAAGCAATATTATGAGTTGCTGTTCATTTCTGTCCCACATATAAGAGTGACTTCTAACAGTATTCGCCCTGCACTTGTCATGTTACAAGCACATTGCAGAATTATTTAACAGCTACTTTTGTGAGGTATCTGGCAAGGATCCACAGCCTTCTAACATAAAGAAAAACTCACACAAAACTGAGATAAACATCACGGAAGACGAAATTATGACTAAAATAAAACAATTTACAACAAATTCATCCCTAGGCCCCAGCAAAATATCTGCTAGAATATTGCAAATTATGTCCGACCATCTGGCATTCCCAATAAAACTTCTTTTTAAACAGTCACTACGTTCAAGCACAATACCAGCTGACTGGAAGACAGCCCATGTAGTGCCTATTTTCAAAAATGGAGACAAGTCACTACTACAAAATTACAGGCCAATAAGCCTTACCTGTGAATCTGCAAAATATTGCAATCAGTTATTAAAGATAGACTGACTATATTTCTAAATAGTTGTGATTTAATCAACACGGATTCACAAAAGGCAGAAGTTGTACTACCAACCTCCTTTGCTGTTACGAAAAAGTTAGTGAGACACTAGATAAAAAAATACCTTGTGACATTATATATCTAGACTTCGCTAAGGCTTTTGATCTCACCACCGCCCCCCCCCCACTGGACAATTATCCAAAAATTACATGACATAGAAATTCCTGAAATTTACATCTCTTGGATAATAGAATGACTCATGGGCAGAAGCCAGAGGATGGTTGTTAATGGACATCACTCAGGAGTGGGGAGTGGGACCAGTAGAGTTCTGTATGGGTCCGTTTTCGGTCCCGCATCATTCCAAATTTTCATGTCAGATTTAACATCATATCTAAATAGCTGGGCCTCTAAATACACTGATGACACCAAAACAGGTGGCCCATCTAAGATGGAATCAGTTACAACACTTACACAAGAAGACGTAGATAAAATTGTATCATGGACAGTATCAAGGGGAATGAGACTGAATATGAGCAAATGCAAGGTGATGCATTTGGGGAAGGACAATCCTCTACAGAAATATTATTTATGTGGTCAACCATTACTAGAATCAAGTAATGAAAAGGATCTAGATATTCAAATTATGGATGACTTTATTACCTCTAAACAAACTCAAGAGGCTATTAGAAAAGCCAATAAGATCACTTGGGCTATCAAAAGGAACATTGCATCTAGAGACAGAGAAGTAATGATGCCACTATATTGGGTTTATGTCCATCCACACCTGGAGTTTGTATCCCAGTTGTGGAATCCATTTAAGAAAAAGGAAATTAATAATAGCGAAAAAATCCAGAGAACATTTACTAAATCATTAAAAGGAATGGAAGCAAAAACATATGAGGAAAGGCTCTCAACCCTAAAACTGATGTCACTCCACACTAGACGAATGCGTGGATATATGCTGTTCATGCATGATATCATGCAAGACCCCATACTACTTTATGAACTCAATATACAATTTAAGGAAGGCAATATGGAAACAAGAAGGCACCCACTTCAAATCAGTGGATTAAAATTTAGAAGTAATGTCAGAAAACATTTCTTCACATCAAGGGTGGTGAATGCATGGAATGGGTTGCCTACGGAAGTGGTAATTAGTTAATTAAAAAAAGGAATTCAAAACAAAGTTAGATAATTACATATTAAGTGAATGGAAAATGAGATACTTTGAATAAGGTCAGAGAGGAGCAAACATGGGCAATTGCCTTATGGCTCCTTGCAATCCTTAGTATGATTAATCCACTCCAAAGTCGGGCTCTACTAGGGAATTAATGCCTGGTTGGTGGTTGGAGGCACTCGGCCTGTGGCCTCATGCCCCAACACCCCCAACCAGACATTAATTCCCTAGTAGAGCCCCCCTTTGTCATTGATTAACACCTACTTAATACCCTCCCCCCCTCGGACACATCTGGAAAGGAGCTGTTATCAGATCAATGCAGTATGTCTCTCCTGGTAAAACTCATAAAGTAAATATAACTATATAAATAAAAAGACATAAGATATGGTAGTAATAAATAAAAAGACATAAGAGACTGTAATCAAAGAGAAAGGAGAAGGACGGAGTCTCAGGGAAGAGAAAAAGGGGAAACAGTCATGGAGGTAACAGAACAGGAAGGAACAGTGAGACTAAATGGAGTGGAAGCAACCACAGAAAAGAGAGGGAGAAAGTACTATAACAAAGATAGAAGCCTGAGATCCAGAGTGGGATAAGTGCACTCATGGAACTTACACTATAGTCTCCTACATTATGGTTGCACTATCTTCTCTACTCTTTCCTGAACTACCCTACCAACTACGGCAACATCTCTTAGGAAGAATTCACTGCAAATCAAGGTTCGTTTTCAGAGTAGTATACAGAAATATAGGCCTGGATTTTATGTTTTTGCATTGCCCCTCTGCAGTGCCATGAACTGTGACACAGTTACAATACAAACACCGTTCAGCAGATGATTTTAGACAAGTGACACAGTTTGCAATACTTTGCTTTATTTGCAGCCACTTGGGGAAGAATGTTCCCACAAATAATTGAACACTGCACAAATGGCAGACATGTTCCATAGACGGTATGTTTACTGCACCAACGCACTGTCACTGCATCAGTCTGATGAGAAATCTGAAAGTGCCACAAGCTAGCTCTTGTGGCATTGGGGGAAGGCTTCCTAATCCCAAGGCCCTCATACAGTCTGACATAATTTGTTATGCACAAGACTGGCTATAGCACAGCATGGTTCAGCTTGCTTATTGTTCTGTCTTTTAATTGGCCAGACAGTAAAGCTGATAAAGCACACAGATTGTGTTCCAGGGGCATGCGTTAAATTCACAGTATTTTACTGGCCAGTGGTTGGGTTCATAGAGGCAAACCACACAGATTCTAGCTAGATGAATAAGATAGCAGAAGCACACATATTTACATTACAGAATTAGTTACTCAAAGAGCTATTAAATGTTATGATGGTTCAGACCCTTGTTTAATATGGGACCATTGATCATGGCAGGGTGCAAGAAAGGAAAACAAAGAAATTCATTTTATATAGTGCCTTTCATACATCTGCTGACAACCAGATACCCTTGATTCATACCTTTCTCCTTGTATGGTTAGATTGGGTATTCTGAATAGTGCCCTATCCAGTTTTGCAGTATTTTTTCACGGGCCACATGATAGTAAATGCTACTAACCAATTAAAAGCTTATATAAAGTTAAGACCAGATACTCATCCCCCAAACCTTCTTTATAAGATGTGCTAGGGAAATCTGAGGATGTTTGGATTGGAACTTACCTTTTGGATGTCTACACCAGTGGTGGATGAAAAACTTGAGTAGAATTGTTTTAAAAAGTGAGAAAAGAACATTAGGGGGTATTTTCAAAAAGATCTGTCAAAGATGCTACCATTTTCAAAACAGAAATGTGTCAATATCTATTAAACCATCTATTAGATGGCCTAACAGTATCCAAAGTTTGTGTCCAGAAACAGATGCAGCTTCACCCAAAAATGGACACAATTGCACTTGCATCCAGTTTGGGTGCGATTGCGTCCATTTTTTGTCACAAATTGTGATATTTTGTCATAAATGGATGCAATTTCTGAAAATAGCAGCAAGGCTTCGTGGGCACAATGAAACAGATGCAGATGCAGCATGCATTTGGGTTTGCATCCAGCCCTTCTGAAAATCCATCCCAAATTACTTAAGTTGCTTTTACCTGTGCATTTTGTGTTTTGTCTGATATTAATTGATTGGTTATTTGTGGAGAAGAGAAGGTGGCATAGTCCTTACATAAAGGATGGAACAGCACTTCCTTTGGTGAAATTCCAAATCATCAAGGTGAACCGTACATATGTTCCACTGAAAACAGGGTATAGGTAAGGTCAGCCTACATTATCTTGTGAATAATGGTGAACTTCCTTTTTCTGGGGCAGCCTGCTCCCAATTTACTGTCCAGTTCTAGAATCAAGATTGTTGACTTTATGCCCGGGCCCCTGTCCAGCTGTTCCCTCCTCAGTAACATCCTACTTCTCCTCTCCATTCCCTCCTCCTGAGCCAGCATATCATCTTCTGCTCTTTTTGCCAACATCAAGGCCTTTCTTTGCCTAGGTCTGCCCTACGGATCAAGCAGCCTCCTTCTTCTGTTAGGCCTACAGCAGACGCACAATGCCTTCTATCTGTATAATTTTATTAGCTTCAGCTGCCCTTCTAAGGCCTTCAGTGCCTCTGTCCAGTTCCTCCCATTCCTCTTCAACAATGACTCCCAGTAGTTTTCCGTATTTGTTTTTTCTCTCATGATCCACTGAGGCAGCACACCAAGGCTTGCTAATTGTCATATCATAGCTCGGATATAATCCCCTTTGCATAATGGCCAGCTGCCATAGCAAATGTCAGTGTCCACTTTTGCCACTGCCACTCATTCTCTTCTCAGTTACATTTGATTTTCTTAAGTATATATTTCTGAGTGTCTTCTTCTTCTCTCTCTCTCCTCTGTACTGCTTCCGTGTTTGCTGCCTATCTGAGTCAGGTTATGATGGGCTTCAAATTCTGAATAGTGAACAAAACACATACAGCAAGTAAGGCGGTAAGCTACTCTTGTACACTCCCTCAGACCCCCCTTTGGTCAGTGCAGGTTTCCATAGCAAATGTTTAAATGCTGTTTGCTGTAAATTCTGATCTTCCATTGGACCCGACAGCATGCAAACAGTGAGCTCAGGTGCAATAGCTTGACTGGTTTGCAGCATTCCTTTATGTTTTTTTAACTAGACTGGAACTTAAGCAAATACAAATAACCTTCATATAATGGTGCTATGCAACAATATCACTTGGAGTGGATAATCCACTGGTTTCCCATCTAAGGAATACTGCAAATGAAGGTCAACTAATTCAGACTTGGAAATGAGAAGAAGCTAAAAGAGTCAGGAGATATAACAGAGGAAGAGAGGGAGGGGAAGAGAGAGCGAGAGAGAGAGAGAGAGAGAGAGAGAGCGAGCGAGAGAGACAGAGAATAGTATCATTATATAATAATTACTAGGGAGCATTTTTAATGCCAGATAACACATTCTTAAAATCGCATTATAACTGCCTGGTTATTATTTTGTTTTACAAACGGGACGGTTGTAATCAGTGGCTGTCGAACATGTTCGGACAGAGCTGGGTGCAAGCAAAACCTCACAATTGCCATCAACAAAAGAAATCAGGTACACAATGTAGCAGTCAGATTTCAGTCTCTCTTTTACAATCTGAAGTACTAAAAAACACAAAAGACACTTAATTGCGTTCATGTTTGATGTTATTAATTCTTATAGTAAGGCATGTTTTCATCAGTAGGACATCAGCTTCTGTTTTCATAAATCTAAGCAATCACACAAAACCCACACAGATAAAGATACTCCACCACTAATTATATAAAAAATACATAGGTGGGTGTATGTTACTTAAACAATAATGCACAACAGGGTGTGGGTTGTGCTGGGATAATCTCACACCTGGGGTGGTTGGGCACAAAGCCTGTGACCAAGTGCATCCAACACCCCAGAAGTGAGATTATCCCAGCACAACTCACACTCTGGAATGCATTATTGCTATTATACAATGGTTCTTATTTATTAATATTGTGGGGACCAAAATGAGCACATGTAGATGGTTATTAGGCAGAGAGCAAGTGTTGGAACATCTTTTCTATGTGTAGGGACATCTATTTTATAGTATCAATTGTACAGTTTTATTTATTTATTTTTTTGTTTTAGGAAACACTCCCCATGTTAAAGCACTGCATCATGGGTATGCAAATAATTGCCTGGTATCACTGTAGTATCCTATGCAATACCAGGCAATTAGATAATATGCATACCCATGATGCAGTGCATCAGTGGGATTGATGGAGTGCAGTGCATTCATATGTGGTGTGTTTCTTCATAAAAAATAAAACTGTAAACCTGATACTATAAAAGAGATGTTCCCACACTATAAAAGAGAAGTTCTGACACTTGTTGTCTGCCTAACTATGAAATGTTTTAGCCATGACAAAAATGTTGTCCCCCCACAATATAAATAAGGTTTTTATACGAAACTAAGCTTCTGTTTCTGCACTTCAATTGTAAGGCATGAAACTCTCTATGTAAGAGAGGTTGTGGTTGGTTATTCAGTCTGCTATGCAATCATCTACATGTTTGGATTTGATGCTGTGAGGTTGTGCTCAGACAATCGTTCTGTATCAAGCACACACTATCAAATCAGAATCCTTTCAACCACCCATGCATTATTCTTTATTTTATGTGTTCATTATACTAGAGTTGTTATATGCTGTATGAATCAGAGTCTATATAACATGCAATTGTTGTTTGATTTCTCTATATAATCTGTGATAACTTTTACAATACGTGTACTATATTATGCTCATGCCAATGAAACAACATTGACTTGAACTGATAGAAAAAAAGAGAGACAATGGGAAATCAATAACATTGGTAATGTACAGTTTATATAAGACTTAAATACCTTCTGCTTAAACCTGATTGGTTCTGATGACATAAGTACCCATACAGTTTTTAATGTATTAAGTTAAGGTTGAAAGGTACTTCACGCCTTTCATCCTCCCCACTTCATAAGCAGGTATTAATAAGTATGCTGTGCAAGTAGATCTACCTTTAAGGGGAAGCTGACCCACACTATTACCTAGGGTACCCTGCAATTTACTTGATAATCAGAAATTTGTCTAGGCTTACTATTAAACCTGTATCCTCTTCAGATCTACTGTCTCCACTGGTAGGCTGTTCCACAGGTTCATTACACCCTGGGAGAAGAAGGGCCGTATAGTGTTACCCCTATATTTACAACCTCTGAGCTTCAGGCTGTGTCCCCATGTCTTGCTGGACACATCAGCTCAAAATATTTATGATCTCCTTGTTACCTTTGTGTATGCACAAGCCTAAAATAATGTACCCAATCAGTCTCTTTTTCTCCAGGGCTAATACCTCAGAGGCCTCAACCCTCTCCTCATAGGTTTTGTCACCCATATCCCTGATCATTTTGGTGGTCCTATGTTGCACCTTCTCAACTGCTTCAATGTCATTTTTGTATTGACAAGAAAAACTATCAGGCAACTCCTCAGACAGATGTGGACTGGAGCCAAAGCAAAGAAACAGTACTTAAATCCAGACAGCTTGGCTTCTCTGTCTCTGCTCCCAGAAGAACACAGCGGTGCTGTATTTCAGGATAACAAACTTTATTTCCATAGAAAAGTTTAGCAGTGAGATGCAACATGTTCCTTTCTCAGAAAAGAGTCAAACATTTTCATGTGACCAGCTGTTTATCAGGGGCCTGGTTTCAGAGGGAGACAGCCGGACAGCACCCATGGAACTGATAATAATTTGTTTGCCTACTGTTACAGTAACTGTGACTTTGGAAGAGAAAGCATTGGAAGGGTTAGAAACATTGAAACATAGTAAATTAAAGCAAGAAAAGACCAAGGGTCCATCTAGTCTGCCCATAGTTCCCTATATGCGCTGGGACTTGCATTTTACAACATACGCAGTCACTCAAGCTGGAGCTGTGGTGTTGGTGGTACAACAAAGGCAGTGCAAGGACAGAAAACCATGTGCAGTTACTCATACCAGAACCTGTTGTTCAATACAGATGCCAACAAGCACAGTATATAGCTTAAATGTGTTCTGTATTTTCTTCAGTGATAAAAACCAGCAAAACAGCACAAAGCAATGGAACAAGTTCAGGATGGTTGCCCCAATGTTTTGCTCTTGCAAGCTTTTTCAAGTGGCTACCATAGTAGCAGTACATAGGCCCTTTTATACTGAAGGTATGTTAAAGAGGCAGTAACTGGATACCATGCCATATGCATTAAATATTACAGTGCTCAACTTAAACAGCGAAACAAATGAGTGCCAGCACTGGCTACTCTTGGACCTCCTGTATAGTGTAAAACCATGCAGCATTCAATACGCTTGGAGTCCTAAACTGGTTCAAAAAGGTGTTTCATTTTATTTTTCAATGTGACCATACACCAAGCAACAACAGTTTCTCCAGGCTTCCGCTGGCCCCCTTCTCTCCAAAACACTCAAAACACACACTCCTGATGCATTTCACGCCCTCTAGCACCTAATCATAGGAATGACATGTAATACCAACTATTACCTTAAATAAGGTTTAAAGCGACACTGCTACAGTGAATTTAAAAGAATCCTTCATATATACTATAAATATGAATAAAAACAATGCATCAGAAACACTCATATATACAATTAAAAACAAATCCTGGTACTTGAATTGTGAATGTTTGATAATGTATTAGTATCCTTAAATATTTCAATTGATTTTACCATCCTTTCAAAGTCCACAAGTAGTGCACCTGGATTTGTGCAAGGCTTCCTTCAAGAAATCACTACAATGTGGTGGAACAATTATGCCTTAAAAATGGAAGAAAAAAAAAGAGTAGTTGTGAGTGAGTAGTTTTGAATGATATAATAAACACATGATACACAGTTTATGCCAATTATACGAGTAGTTGTGAATGATCAGGTCAGTCACATTTGTGGTAAAGGCAGTCTGTGTGCAGCAATTGCGGTGCACCATGATTAACTGCCCATTTGGTATGCCCCTAATTATGTGGTGGGATGGCAAGAGCTAGCAAGCAAGACCATGCACTGCAATACAATCCTACTTACTATCCCCGCCTCATCATTAGGGGCATACCAACTGGACAGTTTATTAGGGTGCACCATACCTGCAGCACACAGACTGCCTTTACTACAGATGCGGCTGACCTGAGTGAAAGATTTGAAAGGAAAGGTTACAGTCACTGTGATATCTCCAGTGCCTGGTAGAGGCAAGTGGATATGTGGAGAGACACACTCTTTTGGATCAGCAACAACCAAGGGTTTCTAACTCTAATGAGGTCAACTTTGTAATTACATGTAATATTCAGGCAAATGCCATCAGTAGCATAATGCATAAGAATTGGCATATTTTACAAACTGAGCTGAAACTGGAACAGTATGTTTGAGAGTGCCCTTGAATCAAACTGCTGCCCTCAAAACACTGCTGACAGGACAGGATGATGTATAACTTTCAACCAGTACCAACATGTTCAACTTGGATACCAGCCTTGTAAGCCAGGTGCCATAAGTGTCAGATGTGTAGGTACTGCAGTGTGATCCAGAATACACCCATGTTTGTGAATCTTTATGATGGTGAGACAATGGAGATAAAAATGCTTTGTCAGCTGTGACTCCACCCATGTGGATTACCTTGGCACTTGTAACTGCGATGCGTACTACAAGGGGAGGACAAAATGAAAACTCAAAGAGAAGGTTGGTGACCACATGCGGGCCATCACCAGCTGCAGCCTTGACAATGTTACTGCAGCCCATACTCTCAGTTCTGACAGTCCAGTCCTGCATGTGTGGCAATTCATGGGCATTGAAAAAGAGAGAGTTGGGGCTTGAGGTAGAGACATTGATTTTAACTTAACACAGTGAGAATCATTCTTCATATTTAAATTTCATGCAACCATTCCACTTGGACTGAATGATAGGGTAGATCTACTGCCATTCTTGTAATTCATGCGGTCCCTTATAAATTTTGTATGCTTGTATTAACACTCTGAATATGTATGAAGTATAGAGTGCAATACCAAGTTTGGCTAACACAGCATCAGTTTATTTGTGTAATGTAAGCGCTGAACATGCAGTTGTGGTATCAGCAAAGTATCTGATGTTTTTGTTAGAATGTACCTTTTGATTATCATTTTTTTACTTGATTTGTTGGTTACTGTCTCTTTAAGATAACCTCAATATAAAAGAGGCAATACATTGCTGCCATGGAAGACTCTTGATAAAGTGCACAAGCATGAAATGTTTGTTTATTTATTTAGCTTTGGTTAACTAGGTAAGCACACCAGACAGTCATATGCCTATTTTCAGGTGCAACCCGATAGTTTACAAGGAGTTTACAGGAAAAAAGCAGGTATTACAGAATTTCAGAGAACGATATGTTGAGCCAGTTATCCTGTTCCACTGTTTTATGCTGTTTTGCTGATTTTTATCACAGAATAAAATACTGAGCACAATTAAGCTATATATTCTTTATGATGGCCTCTGTACTGAACTACACGTTCTCATGTGATTGTGTGCGTGTGGTTTTCTGTTTATACCCTGGGAGATATTGTCCATACAGGGTTCTATCCCTCCCTGTCCATCCCCCTGCTGCTCCCTTTCTTCTTGTTACTGTCAAAAAATGTTTAATCACCACTGTATAATAATATAGTACTGCGACTGTATAATAATTTAATAATACTGATTACACCAATCTTGAGGGTGTATTTTTCAAAAATAAAAAGTATTGTCCTCTAGAAAGTACCGAAATAACATAAGACATACGAAATGGCATCTTTTTTCTGGTCTAGTGGGTCTCCAGGCTTATAGCGTTATACTGTAACCACTCAGCTATACTGCCATGTTGAAAGTAACTCAGCTGCTTTTGAGTGAGGTATAAATCAATTACATGATGCCTTCTCAGTATGTACTGTACATGATTTACTTTCACTCATTTGACTAGACCAATTTTCCTTATTGTGGATAGTCCACAAGAGATTCAGTCTGGGCAAACTCATGAAAATAAATCATGTATATACTGAGGAGGCATAATATATTCCATTATATTTCCACAGTTGGAGTAAAACACATGCCAATAGCTCCCCCAGTGCTTCATGGTACACTTCCTCTGTGTCAGGAGCCCCCCCCCCAGCTAATCCTTACCCTAAATCTAATGTCCTGTGTATTTTACTCCAATTGTGTGCCTGCAACACATTCAAATTGATCTTGATGTGGCCATTTTTCCTTAGAGTGTGCTGCAAAGTAAAGTTGTTGAGCACTGTCTTTATACATGTCTGATAATAATGAGAACAATGTACAAGCAAATTAACAGCAGCTACTCCTCAGGAGAGCTAACTACCATGGCCAGCAGGGCACAGCACCACACCACTGGCTGGCAACTGGAGAGACACTTACTGTAACTTGAAGACTGAATCCATTTTCCCAAAAAAGAATCAAGAAAAGGCACTTTTTGTTATACAATAAATACTGAATCAGGGTCTCCCAAACATTGGTCCTTAATGGGCTATTGTATAGAATAATAATGACTGTATTAGAACTTGTTCTGGCTGACTCATGTATTGGCTTTGGAAGGACTGGTATACATTTGATCTGCCCTTTCTCATTACCCTTATAAGGGCTTATTTTTTTTGGATCTGGTGCCTCCGCCAAAAAAAAAAGAAAAATAGCTCTGATTGGCTTCTTATTTTCTATCTGATTGTACCAAAATTAACACTAAAAGTGCAGTAAACTATTTTGTCTGTTTCCCCCAAAACTTAGCACTTACAAAGGTTTATTTATTTTATCTGGCCTCCTCAGAATTAGTCCTGAAAAAGGTTTCTTCTTTTTAATCTTGTTGTCCCCAAAATTGGCACCAAAAGGGCTAGTGAGTATTTTTATTTATTTTCTGTTATTTAATTTTATTTGAAAGTAGGTGATCGTGAAAGGCACACCAAGCCAAGGCTTGTTTCCAGGTGTAACCGGGGGTGGGGGTGCAAAAGTAAAAGGCAACAAGCATCAAAATAGTGCAAAAAAGAAACCAAATTGCTCAATGTAAAGAGCATACAGTGTGCATAAATGCAAATGCAGTGGCAGTAGTATAAGCATCAAAATGGTACAACAAGCAACGTAATGTAAAGTGCATATATACATTTTATCTGGTTTATTTCATCAGGTTTATCAAAAATGTAGCTGTGATGATTTTTTTTTTATTTGTCTCCCTGAGCTGAATATGGTGCTGGACTGGTATGCATGACCCTGTCCCTCCCTTTGTGCTCCTCATATATTATCTCAGCTTGCACACCCTAACCCTGGTAGCATGCACTACTGCCCCCTTTGAATATTGTGCTGTCTGTGACACAATCCCCACACAATCTGGGCAGAATCACTTTGCACGAGGTACAGACTTCTGAATATTGGGCCCAGGTGTGTTACAGTGAGATAACATGGCCCAGTGTTTGTGAATGATTGATTTGAGTTTGGGGGAAATCTGGTTGTATTGCAGTACAAATGTGAACGTGGTAGCTTGGTTTTTGGTTTTTCGTTTGGGTGTCAGGAGGGAATTCCTGTTCTGATTGCATGCCCTTGTGAATGCCAAATCCTATAGTTTTTTTTTTTGTCACAGCCTGTCTCACAGAACCTGTCATACATGTTCTGTGCTTGTTGGTTAAAATTTGCTTTAGTGGAGCAATTGTGACGCAGCCTGCGGCACTGTCTATATGGAATGGAAGTTATCAGGGAGGATGAATGAGCACTTGAAGCATGCAGGACTGAACTGCTGGCAGTGCCTTTTCTATCTTTACAGCATTTTGTTTGGGTGCTGACATCTTCTGTTGTTGCGAGGCACAAGTCCAAGAAATTAAATAGTTTTAGTATAACTACAGGATATAAACTGTAAATAGTAGTTGTTTTGGTTGATAGTTTCAATGAAAACCTCTGCCTGTGCAGCAGTACCCTTCCATATAATGAATAAATTATCTATATATCTACTCCAGTGCATTTTGGTTTTACAATAAATGTTATAATTGAAAATGCATTTCTGTATCCACCATACTAGGTATAAGTTGGCCTAACTAGTTGCAATAGTGGACAAATTATACTCCCACATTTTTGAAGGTAGATGTTTTTGTCAAATATGTAGTAGTTGTGGGACAGTATGAAGCCCACTGTCACTAATAAGAATGGTAGTGATGGTGCACTGTATTACGTATGGGATGATAAGAAATAGTTGAGTGCCTCTGCCCCTGAAGTGTGGGGGAATGCTACGAACTGATGTCCACACTGATCCAAATATAATCTGATTGCTGTAACACACCATTTAGTGTTTCCAAAATATACAATGAGTCTCTGGTATAGCATTCAAGATTGAAAACTGAGGGCTGTAGGAAAAAGATCACAGCATTTGGAAAGGTTTTCAGAAAGTTATCCTATAACAAAGACTGCAGGGTCTAACGTACCTGGGCAGAAAAGTTCAATTGGATATTTGTAAGTCCAGTTTGGTTCACCTCCTCTGGATACCCTTAAGCTCAGTGTTCACCAAATCCAAATGATTATTTAGTTAGCTAGTGTTTGTTTACTGGGTGGGTGCAATAGGCAAACAAAGGCTTATTTGCAGGCACGACCCAGGAGAGAGTACAGTATACAGAACACAGCTGTGACCATTTTGACAAATTGCTTACAGTTCTGAAACAGGAAAACAGTACAATGATTACAATTAGACAGTCATAGGGAGGGGAAAACGGGGAGAAAAATGCAATTAACAATAGATGCAACGTAAATATGAATAAACATATATGACAAGATTCAAATAGCAGTGGATACAAAATAAATACGCATCTGGGTCAAACCACTATAGAAAGTAACACAGCTACTTTACATTAACAGTCTATGAAAACAAATGACAAGCAAAGAGCAGGATTAGGGGCAACCATATCTAAACATCCTAAACAGGTGTTGGTGGAATGTTCTTCGGAAGGAGGATACAGTGGAGCTTTGCCTAACATTTGTTGGAATTGGAATTCTTCAGAGCTGGAGCAGAGTAACCAAATGAGGATTCCACTGTATTGGTTCTGATTTAAGGGATCTCATTTAGGGCATTTGTTTCAGACCTCGGGGGATATTTGCTGTGGGCTGTGTTGGGAAGGGAGGCAAGGGCTACTGTCACACATTTTTTTAGGCTATTATAGGTGTCTGTAGTTTGTTTTGAGTCCACAGTGTCCTGGTGTTCATCCTCACTTGTTGAAATGAGGATGCTTAAGTCTTCCCTGGTGATTTGCTCTTTGTTGTTTGATGAAATGGGTCACCTCATTTTTTTGTTGGCATGGATAATCTTTAAATTGATCTTGTTTAATATTGTAAATAGCTGCATGTGCAGATCAGATCTGGGGGAGGGGAAGAAACTGAAGGGCCTGTCAATTTATTTATTATTTTTTGTTTGAAAAAGTTTCACCAGGAAAGACACATAGAGCTGCAGTAGCTCTTTTCCAGGTGCATCCTGAGGGAAAGGGAAGTGAGGAAACAACATAAGCGCAGAAAATGTACAATAATGGAAGAACATACAAGAGTTAAGCTTCAGTTAAATAACATTACATATCTGATATACAACAAATCAATCATGTGAAGAATTATACAGAAAATCAATCATGTGAAGAATTATACAGAAAATCAAGCATGTGATGATCAGATAATGCAAAACAACAGATCAAGAACACAAAACAAATCATAAATACACAATTTAAATAGAAATCTATTTACAACTTGTATAGGCGCTAACGAGCCGGCATAAATAAACACATGGGAGAGCGCAGCACAATGTCAATGAATAATTATTTAGATTTATGATGTCTTTTAATTCTTGTTCCTCACTGATTTCCTGGGTTGGGTGGTGTCTCCTGTACTTCCTTCCTTCCTTCCTCCTCCTTTTCTCCCTCTCTTTGCTTTCCTTTTTTGTAATCTTTATATTTTTTTGTGTGTGTGCGCATGTGGTTTTCTTTTTCTCTACAAAAAAAATAATATTTTTGCCTTTTGATACTGTACTGCTGTAGATGTGGATGGGGCTGTTTCTAATTCTTCTATTTCTCTTCTTCTCATTCTGTATTCAGTATTCTGAGTTGCTGGGGGGGGATTGTTGTTATTTTGTTTGTATTGGGTCCTGTTATTACGACTTCTGCGTGTGTTTTTCTGTTGATTAGTACTATTTCTTGAGGCAGTGAAGCCCCTGTTAAGACCCCTGCTGGTGGAGCATGGTGGTTGTTCTCAGTAAAATAATTGCCCCAAAGTGTAGTTCTCCCTTGTGCTTTGTTTGTTTGCTCTCTTTAATTTATCTGTCATGAAGATCTGGGTTTTTGTTAAGTTCTTCTCTAGCTGCAAAAATAGCTTGTGTTTTAAATTTCCTCAGTTCTTTTTGTGTCTCTGCGATCTGCGATTTGAAAGCATCATAATCCACCTTGTCTACTTTAATCAATCAATCAATCAATATCTTTATTTGTCCAGGTGGGCACCATTGAGCAAGCTCATTTACAAGGTGGACCTGCGGTCCTACAGTAATAATACCGAAAGACAAGTTACAATAGTACAAACAGTAAAAATAGTTGCTATTATAGTAAAAATACACATTTACAGGTAATATACATTGAACATAGAACTACAAGGAGTCGTGGATAATGAACTTATTCTGGATCCAAGCCCAAAAACTGTGCATTTTGTTGTGGGAAATGTTAGGGAGAGGGTAGGCATACCAGATAGATGATATCAAGCGCATAATGTAGGGGGAGGTGGAGAATAGGGGCACAAGTGAAGAGGACCCAATTGTTAGAGCAGAGTGAGGGATTGGGAGGAAGGAGGACTGTATGAAAGGCAACAAAGTGATTTTTGCCCCAAAACGCGGCAACATATGGAGGAGAAAAGCTGTCATTGTACTAAGTGCAAGAGGAGGAATATAGTAGCAGGGGCATAACTGGGAGTGTCCTGGAGGTTGGGGCAGAGGGAGGTGTTGGATGGATGAGGGACCGTATATTTTTGGGGTCGAAAGACGATAATTATCCCCAAGTGCGGTAGCATGTGCTAGAATCAGGCTGCAGCTGTACAGAGCGTCAAAGAATAAGATACAGGAGTTCGGCGATAAATCCTGTGGATCTGTCGGTGGGCATGCTAGAGGCAGAGGCACACATTTCAGCTGGGGGGGCAGCCATTTGCGGGCTGCCGTTTGAGGGAGGGAGGTTAGTTAGTGTCTAGTAAAGCGGTTGCAAATTTCCGTAATGCCATCATGGTAAAGCCTTTTGAACAAAAGGGTGCTTACTGTGGTTTTCAGCTTAAGTATTTTTGGGGTTTTATTCCATATTGATGGGAGTGTGACTCTAAAGGTGGCATGCCCTTATAAGTTTCAAAGAACATTTATGGAGGTCTTTCTCCTAGTTGTTTTTGTGCTTAAATTTTTCTAGTCCAAACGATGGTCCAATATTTATGCATAGACCCCTTGGCACCTGAGAATTCTCTAGATATTTCTCTAGGCAGTCTTTCTAACTTTACAAACAGGCTTTTTAAATCATTAATAGAGGTTGAGTCCTCTGTATTACCTGGTGCAAATGGCTGTGGTCTTTTAAGTTGATGTCTTCTGATAATCTCCTGGAGTGACTCTAGACAGGATGTTTGTGTCCCCTCTGGACTTAAATGTTACTCAGAGTCCATGAAGCATTTCACGTTGCTTATCTGTTGCTGTAATGAACTGCAGGAGCACTGTTGTTCTCAGGGGGTATACCGTCTTCAGGACACACCAGCTTGCAAAAATGTAATACCTCTTTGCTGTAACCAGATTCAAACTCTTGATTCACTGGGGATGCTGTCTCCAAATGAGGCTCTCAGCTGGAGCTGTACAGTAATGGGATGCCGACCCAATGGAAACAGAGCTGAGCACAAAACACTCATTGATTTCCAGGTACTTTAGGGCCTGCAACTGTACAAAAACAACCCAAAATGCAGAGCAATATGAAAGATGTACAGTATCCACCTCTGAAGTGCAAATTCATTACTTTATTAAAGTGACAAACAAATGAGACATTACCATGGTGCTTCAGGGTCACACAGCCTCCTCATTGGGGGCAGAGTCAGACTTCACATATCCCCTTATATATGTAATTCTCTTTAAAGTGGCAGTGACATTTACTCCAATCATTTAATATAATAAAGAAAAAAGGTACAACATTAATTTAGAAAAAATTACATATAGTAGCACCTATCACTAATACAGAGGAGTTCTTGTATTAATAATGATTAAGGACAGAGGAAAAAAACAAATAGCCCAGTGGCTAGTGAATGCCAGATTTGGCTGTGGTGCCAAGGAGGATGTGAGGGTCCTCCATAGGGGAGGCCCCAAGGTGGGAAGCAGAGGATGACAGCAGTAGAGAAAGCAACTTCTGGTGGGGAACTCATTCATGAAGGGATAGATGTAGGAGCAGAACAAGAGGGGAGGAGGGAGGCGAGGTACCAACTTGGCACCTCAGATGGAGGGATGGAGAGTGGATCCTTATGACTGGTACAGTGGTGGGACAGGAGGGGGGGAACTGAATGCTATTGTACATCTGGGGACTAATAACCTTTCAAAGAACACAGGGTAGTGCAGGATAGCTTTAGGAGGCTGGGAGAGGCCTGAAGCAGGTAGCTCACATGATGGTCTTCACTGAGTTGCTACATCTATACGTCTGGGAGAGGCTAGGGAACACCACACCAGGACCTTCAACAACTGGTTGCAGGCATGGTGTAGGGAGGAGAGTTTTGTCTACATTGGGGGCTGGGGTCCTACCTGGGGTGATGGAAGCCTGTACAAAGGAGATGACCTCTATCCATCCAGGAAGTGAACGGCAGTCCTGGGTGGAAGTTTTAAATGCTACTTTGACAGACTCTTAAACTAGCCAAAGGGAGAGGCAGAAACAAATGAGAGAGACAGTGAATGTCCTCTGCTGCAGAAAATGGAGCAGCAGAGTGGAGAAACCTATGGGAAACACATTCCACAGGGATGAGGGAAGTAAGAACAAGGGGCAGGGGAGAAGGGAAGGGCCGGTAGGTGGTTATAAGGCTGAGTGAAGAGTTAAAGAGAGTGAGCAGTGGGAGAATGTAAAAGGTGAAGACAGTACCAGGGACAAGGGACGGGTAAATGATGTAATCAGGAAGGGAGGGCACTGTAGGGGGAGAGAGGGAGGGTCAAAAGGTGTTGAGAGCCTTGTGTGCCAATGCAAGGAGCCAAGGAAATAAAATTTCTGACCTTAAGGCAATCATTGTGGAGGAGAACCTGGATCTGATGGCAATAACAGAATCATCGTGCACTGACAACAACAGCTAGGATGTGGCCATTTCAGGTTATGCCATGTAGTGGAAGGACAAGACAGGGAAGAAAGGGGAGGAATGCTTTATATGTGAGGAAATATATAAAGGCCATGGAAATACAGGGACACCAGAGGAATAAGGAAGGACTGGAGGTTCTTTGGGTTGTCTTAGAGACTTGGACCTGGGCCCTTATCCATGCGGGACTTGTGTACAGACCACCAGCGCAGGGGGAGTAGTTGCAAAAAGGTTTTGGGGGAGACCATTGGCAAAATGGTAAGCAAAAGGGAGGTATTGATTATGGGTGACTTTAATCTGCTGAGGTAGTCTGAATAATACTGGTCACAGCTACAACAAGAAGCAGGGCCTTCCTCAACTCCCTAAAGGGAACATTTCTCAGGCAGCTGGTTACAGAACCCATGAGAGATGAAGCAGTGCTGGACCTAGTACTGATGAACAGGGACAACACTACAGATGTCACAGTGGGTAGCTTCCAGGTACAAGTGATCACCATATGGTGTTGCTTTGCATATGGGTTGGGCAAGAGAAAAAAACACACTAGGATGAGGATCCTGGGGTTCAGGAGGCAGATTTTAAAGAAATGGGAGACTGCCTCAGGAACTATCATGAATAGGGGGGCAGGGAGAAGCGGAGGCACAACGCAAAAAGATCAAGTACGGGATAACTAGGGCAACGAAAAAGTTGTTTGAAAGCAGTAAGCAAAGGTAGGAAGAGGAAGCAGAAGAGGCCACTATGATTCTCACTGGAGTAGACTAAGGCAGTAAGGGAGAAAAAAACAACTTTTCGGAAGTGTAAGAAGACCCAGATGGAGGAGGAGGAGGACAGGGAGGTATATCTAGATGAATAAAGGAAGGCAGAAAGGAGGGTGAGGGCAGTCAAGGCACAAACAGAGGAGAGGATTGCAAAGGAGGCTAAAAAAGGGGATAAGAGTTTCTTCGGCTAAGTGAGTCAAAGAGGAAAGCAAGGGGTAGGATAATGAGGACTGCAGAGGGGTGGGGGGGACTGTGCAGAAGAAGACCAAGAAAAAGCTAGAGTTTTAAATGAGTATTTCTGGTTGGTCTTCACAGTGGAGGGGGGTGGACCAACAGGTATCAGCAGACACCGAGGGAAGGTGGAGTGGACACTAGCCCATTTTCACAGGAGAGAGTCTGAAGCAGATTGGAAGCCCTAAGGATAAACAAGGTCAGGGGGCAGATGGGATTCACACAGGGGTTCTCAAAAATTGAGAACAGTGCTAGCTGCCCCTCAGGGAAAATTATGCAGCACCTCATTGGAGACCGGGGAAGTTCCATAGGACTGGAGAAGGGCTGATGTGATACCACTGCACAGGAGCGGCAGCAGGGTGGAGGATGGTAATTACAGATCAGTTAGTTCAACATCAGTGGTAGGAAAATTAATGGAGACCCTGCTGAAGGAGAGGCTGATAGAGCACCTGGGGGCAAATGGGCTGCAGGAGATCCAGCAGCACAGTTTCACAAGGGGAAAGTCATGTCAAACTAATCTCATAGATTTCTTTGACTGAGTGACTAGAGAAGTCGATCAGGTGAGGGCAGTAGATGTGGCCTATTTGGACTTCAGTAAGGCCTTTGACACAGTGCTGCACAGGAGGCTAATAAAGAAACTTATCAACCTGAGGGTTGGAGAGAAGGTGGTAAGCTGGGTATTAAACTGGTTAAAGGACAGGAGGCAGAGGGTGGTGGGAAATAGAAGTCACACAGGAGACAGAAGGGTGACCAGTGGGGTAACACAGGGATAAGTATTGGGAATGGTCCTGTTCACTATCTTCATAAGTGACATTGCTGAAGAACTGGAGGGGGAGGTGTGGCTATTTGCAGATGACACAAAAGTCTGCAACAGGGTGGACACCCAGGAGGGGGTGAAGGGAATGCAAAGGCATCTGGGGAAATTAAGGAGCATTCTAGGGTGTGGCAGCTGGGTTTCAATGCCAAGAAGGGCAAAGTTGTGCACCTGGGGTGGAGTAACCAGGGGGCTGTGTGTAAGATGGGGGAGGTACTTACAGTCACCAAGCAGGAGCAGGACCTTGGAGTAATCATATCTGATGATCTCAAGGCAGCAGAGCAGTGCTGCAAGGCAGCAGGCAAGGCTAGTGGGATGCTGGAGCATAGGGAGGGGAACTTATATCAGGGGAAGGGAGGTGGTTTTGTCACTGTATCGCTCAGTAGGGAGACTGCACCTAGAGTACTGTGTCCAGTTCTGAAGGCTGCACTTCTGTAAGGACATTGATAGGGCAGAAGCAATCTAGAGGAGGGCTACCAAAATGGTGCCAGGTTATACAAGAAACCATATGAGGAGAGGCTGTGGGAGCTCAACATGTGCTCCCTGAAGGATAGGAGAGTGAGAGGGGACATGATTGAGACCTATACAGTATGTACCTCACGGGGGTGAACAAGGTGCAGGTTGGGAGTCTCTTTCAGAAGAGGAAAGAGTACCGGAATGCAGATGCATACAGTGAAGCTAAGGCGGGGGGTAGAGTTTAAGAAGGGTTGTGAGGAAATACCTCTTCACAGAAAGGGTGGTGGATGCCTGGAACAAACTGCCAGAGGAGGTAGTGGGGTGAAGACAGTGTGGGGAAGGGGCTTCAGAGATGCGTGTGACAGACACTTGAGCATAATACACAGTGGACAGGGTGGAAGGAATAACACCAGTGACCAAATAGGGTCCAGGGTGTAGTAACAGGCAAAGAGAAACAGAGCAGACTAGATGGGCCTACTGGTTGTTATCTGCTAACAAAATTTATGTTTCTGTTTCTGTGTGAATCTTGCCCCATCACCCATCTCTTTCCCTTCGCTTGCATGGAAATCCTGAGCTGCTATATAATCAGTTTCCCCAATGTTATTGTTCAATACAGTGTTTGTTTATCAGCTGTAGCATGCCAACCTCTTGATTTCATTGATTCGCTCAATAGCACTGTGTCACAGTACCATTGCCTTTGTAGTATTTCTTATTCATAATCAGTTTCCCCCTAACTGTCCTGCTTATATTAATTACTCTTATGTTTCATCACTGTGAATTTTCCATAGAGTATGTTGGAAACATTTATATGTAGGGCTCTATATAAAATAAAACTTTATTATCTCCAAATCATGTTGCTCTTTTTCGTCATGTATCGTGGTAATATTAATGCAACATGTTTGCTCTAATACAACATTCAACTCCTAGCCTTAATTCCTCTACTTTCCCACCATTCCTGCACCTATATCCTCCCTTAAAGGGAAACATTTGTGAACTGTGCCCCTAGTAGTTTAAAAATCCATGTAGGGCTTGCCAGTAGTCAGCAGCAGTTCTGAGATATTCATGACTATGCCTGTTCAATATTGATTCTACATTGCCACAGTTTTATGAAACAATGTGATGTCATGCAGGTACAACCTGTATCTAAATATATGTTGTAAAAAGTTTGTCCTTGCATGACATCGCAATGCTTCTGTCAGCTACAGGTATAGCCAATACCTCACTAAACTATTTTACATGGCCTTTTAAAACTATAACAGTCACTGTTTAAAAATGTCCCCCTTTAAGTGGCTGGTATTTTTACTTTTTCATATGTGCTCTCTCCACTTCTTTCTCTCTGGTCTTTTTCTTCTAGGTGAATACTTTTTTTATGGAGAATAATGCTGTACAGATATTAATACATAGGCAGGTATGTGTTATGAGTTTCTATTTCACACCTGAGGTGTGTAATTACCCATAAACTTTGAGAGCAAAGCTCGGGAGATTTATGTGGTCATCACATGTCAAGGGTCTGTAAAAATCTCAGGCACACACATGTCTATGTGTGCCTATTATAAAGCAGTCAAATCGCCTCCACCAATCAGAGGCCAGCACTACTGTACCTCTTATTCTGCATACAGCTGCTGCCTCACACTCCTCCACACAGCTGATTCCCATCGCAGTGATGCTTGACTGTCACACAGTTTGTGTGAGAATCACCAAGGTGGAATCAGCTGTGACAGGAATCCCATAAGACAAGCATTTGTCAATACTGGATGCTGTCTTGCTGGGATTGGCATTGGGTAGTGCAGGAGTTAGAGAGCTGCATAATGGGAATGGCAGTGAAGTATGGTACTGATACCAACCCCACCTCCCCCCTGTAGAGACTGAAACGTGTGTCTTTGAGTCGTTGGCCATAACGCTCATGCCATTTCACTTCACCCTACCCTGCAGACACTGACAAGTGCCGTGGTGTGCCTTGGGGTCTCCGGGCCTTATGCTGACCCCATTCCATAAGGAAATATGCTGAAATGGGTGCTGTGTAGGAGAATGGGGTGAACTCTGGGGCTGAAGAGCCCAGGCACACCTTGATACCTGTCACTGGCTACAGGGTGGGGGTGGGGGTGGAATGGCGTGATCTTTATAGCCGACAATCCCAAGTTACATCCCTGATGCCTGTCAGTCTCTACAGGGTGGGGCGTTATGGTTAGAAACCCTAACACACTGGGCATTTGTTGATATTTGCACTCCAAATTTTTAACATGGGCTTTTTGTGACCCCATCTCATGAACAGTTGCACTATCAGTTCGTTAGCGGAAAAGTGATTTTGCAGAGCGACTGCACCATTTGGGCAGGATGTGAAAAATTACAATTGTACTGTTCATGAGGAGGTGTAAAAAATAGCAATGTTAAAAAATCTGGAGTAAAAATATGAAAAATTGGTGAAGTCACAAGCATGCATAGAAACTGCGCAATGCACACCTGTGACAACTATTTTGGGGATTCTTTTAACCAAATTTTCATGATAGGTATTTTGGGACCTCTGCTCATGAACTGTGTCACTGTGATTTTGTTACTCTGTCCTGAATGTTGATTTCCCACAGTGCAAAAACACATTTTGGGCAGGATGTGAAAAATGACAACTATACTGTTCATAAGGAGATGTGAAAAATGGCAATGTTGAAAATCTGTAGGGAAAATATTAAAAACTGCCAAAGTTACGAGCATGCATGGAAATGTCCTAACGCACACTCGTAACACAGTCATTTTTTAGAATTTTTTCACCAAATTTGCAACATAGGCTTTTTGGGAGCCCACCTCATGAACAGCAGCACTGTCATTTCATTAATTGGTCCGGAAAGGTGATTCCATACAGTGACCTCGAAATTATCTTTCAGGACTGAATAACATAATGACAGTGACTGTGTTCCTGAGTTGGGGTCCCAAGAACCCTTTGTTGAAAATTTGGGACAAACTCCCAAATGGCTGAGATATCCACCAAATTGAACCCCCATTAATTGTCATTATAGGACTTACCGTCATTTCTTCAGTTTCGGTCAACGTTTGAAAGTGCAGGCGTGTTCCTGGTCCACTGATGATGGCTGCTCACAATTTCTGCAGGTGAGTATGGGTGAGGGGGGTGTGGGAAAGTGGGGTGGACAGAGGGAGGGTGTGGGATGGGGGAGGGGGCCACCGGCAACAATGAGGGTCCATTTTCTTGTTTTTCAGGTTAAATTTAAAAAAAGACATCGTGGGTCAATTTTTTTTCCACAGGGAAATTCCTCTTGCCCAAACCAGCATGAGATAACCTTCTTCTCTCATAAGAGACACCCGTAACTAAATATATTAATATATACCTGAAGAGCAAGTACAACTGAGTGAGGCAGTGCTAGTTAGAGAAAGAGAGGAAGCAAGCGAAAAGTTACACTAGTTCTTTTGAGAGCTAATTTTTTTTAAGTGTTAAAGGAGTACTACAGTCAGAATTTACAAAAACGTACGTTGTGTAGTGTGTTTTGAGTTGTGTGTATAGTCCTGGCATGTCCTTCACTTTTTCTAGTTTTTTCTAAATTAGCCTGCTAGTTTTATAGTAGTTTTATGGCCCCTGGGGATCTTCATCTTCACATGGTTTATGGCTCTTCTTTTTCCTGCAATGCCTCCTGTTGTGACAGTGATGTATCTGGGACCACTAATTCAGCAAAGTACTGGCTTACCGTCAATTTTACAACAGAAGAGCTGTGATATTAAGTAACTTTCCTTATCCAGTGAGCACTAAAAGGTTATGTTTATAATTTAGCAAATACTTGAGGTCTAATTGCAAGGGTTATTCTGTACAGAAAAATTCTAGCATTGATGATCAGGGGTGATTTGTGTTTTTTTTTATGGCTGTGTGTAGTTTGGTGAAATAATGTTTTTAAAACAAAACATTTACTCCTGCTGGCTAGACTTGCCACACACATAAAAACAAAAAATATTAAATTAGAGTTAATGTATTTAGTGTAAGTCAGAACATCAGGCTCCTGTTCCTAGTACTTACTGAATCAGTGTTCTCAGATGAATCATTGTCACATGGGACAGGAGGCATTGTAGGAAAAAGAAGAGCAATAAACCGTGTTAAGATGGAGATTCCAAGGGGCCATAAAACTACTTCTCCTTCACTCCATCCATGATACCCCCGGTGTGATAGCAAGCAGGGTGGTTCCTATCTTCAAATCTGGTGATCCCCAGTCCATGGACAACTACCAACCCATATCTATTCTATCGCACATTAGCAAACTCCTGGA
The DNA here is from genome assembly GCA_016271365.2 of Neoceratodus forsteri. Classification (NCBI taxonomy): domain Eukaryota; kingdom Metazoa; phylum Chordata; order Ceratodontiformes; family Ceratodontidae; genus Neoceratodus; species Neoceratodus forsteri. The sequence continues at coordinate 1,544,625,769 of CM057452.1, read as the reverse complement.
AAAAATTGTCCACCACCAGATCACTGACCATATTGCTAAGCATAACCTCCTCTTCCAGCAGCAGCACAGTTTTAGGAAAAGTCATTGCAAAGGAAAAATCATAGCACTTCCTCTGCCCTTGCCTTCTTTACAAACCATGTGTTCAGGAATATGAACATGGTAACCTTACAGGTGCCGTATTTGTAGACCTGACCAAAGCCTTCGACCTGTTAGATCACAGCATCCTTCTAGGTAAGCTTACAGGCCCTAGTGGTTCCTAGATACCACTGCCTGGTTCCAGGACTCCCTCAATGGTCACTCACAAATGATTAGCGTTGGGGGCGCTACCTCCTCCACTATGGCAGTGTTAACAGGGGTCCCCAAGGGTTCCATCCTCTGACCCATCCTTTTTTCATTTTTCATGAACTCCCTCCCTAAGGACAGCCATGCCTGTAATTCACTTATGTGCGCAGGTGACCTTGTGCCATTTCATAGTGACAAGACCCAGATAATCTCTCATCCACACTTACAGCCAATTGCAGTGCTGTCTATTCTTGGTTCCTAAACAGCAGGCTTCTGGTTAATGTCAAAAAAAAGAAAACCATGCTCTTTGGGTCAAAACCCAGGCTTTCCAGACTAGCTAGCACCACAGCCTCCCTCTGCATACTATCCCCTGATAGCCCCTCTGGAAATGGTAACTTCTTTTAAGTACCTTGGCATCAGCCTCGACTCTGCTTTGATGTTTTCAGATCATATGGGACCCACTATCCAATGTAGTAGCCATACATTTGCTGTGGAATGCTAACTGAAGTATTACCTTATACTGGAAGCCAGATTTGCTACCACCCAAGAAAACCTCCTTCCCCTTCTGGACTACTGTTCCTCTGTCTCCTCACAAACTTCTGTCAATGGTCTCTCCAGACTAAATACAATTTACAATAATATCTGTAGATTTGCCTTACAGACTCCCTACTCCACCCACTACTTCTCCCTCTACCAGGCACCTGGTTGGCTCCCCCTTCAGGCCCACCGTGACTGCATTCTAGGCTGCACTATCAATAAGAGAATCAGAGATGGAGCAGTATCTCCCCTTTTCTCATTGCTAAAACCTAAAACATACCCTCGTGACTACCAGAAATCCTTCTGCCTCTTGTTAGATATTCCCCAAGTCATCACTTGCCTGGGCTATAAAGCCTTCTCCTAAGCTGCCCCAAACTATGGACTGCCTACCCACTCCCCTACTGTCTCTTGACTCTCACTCTATATTCAAAGCCCACAACAAAGCTGCACTAATGACAGCTGCTACCTGTATCTGCTCCCCAGGGTGATAGTCGAGCCAAATATCTATTGCTCCACTACTCATTTAGTTTTACTGGTACTGTATTTGCCAACATGTCTGCAATTGCCTAATGTTCTACTGTGCACTTTCCTTTTTAGACTACACTGTACAGAACTGTCGTTAGTTATACTTGTACTTACTTCTGTGTCATGCTTTTACCCAGTTGTTGGATTTTGTACATTCTCTGCTAGACTACGCTGTATTGAAATTCTTGTTGTTCTACCTGTATTCCACTATGTGTTATCTTCAGGGCATGGGTTGTGCCTAAAAATGGTCCCCAAGATCAGTGCGCTTAGCCAGAAGACAAATAAATAAATACATACACAGACACAAACACACACAGACACACACGAATACATGTATCAGGTTTCCATCTATTGATTAATCTAGCTATCTGTCTTGCAGCACTTAAAATACTTTTAATGAGATATGTATTTCATTTTTCTGAAAATGATATTTTAGACATTTGGCTATTTATATGGTACTACATACACATAGGGCAAGATTGTCAAAAGGATCAATCTGAGATACACTCGCTGCTATTTTCAAAAGGTAAATCCATCCAAACTGTTAGACTATCTGTTGGATTGTCTTACTGCACCAAAAGTTTGTGTCCCCAAAATGATGCTACTGCAGCAAAAAAGGTATGAAAACCATATATGTGTCAGTTTTTTGCTGCAAATCATATCTTTTTTGCCACAAATAGTTGCATCTTTTGCAACTCCTGTAGCATCATGGTTGCTTGGACCTAATGGTGTGGATGCAGGTGCAGACACAACAGGTATTTGCGTAATTGTCTGATCTGTTTGAAAATCACTTCTACAGTTTACAGAGGAAAGCCAAACATTAAACCATCAATTTCCTTTCTTTCACCAGCCTCGTGGGAGCACGTTGTCAAGCCTTTTTCTTCAACAAAAGTATTGAGTTGGTTCTTGAAGATTTCTACCATATCAGCTGATACCACTTGCTCTGAGAGACTATTCCAAGTGTCGTTCACTTGTTCTGTGGTGAAGTAGTTCTTCCTGACATTTCCTTTAAATGTTCCACATTGTGTGTCCCTTTGGCCTTTCTTTTTCATGCATCTTTAAGAACTACATTGTACATAGAAGCATATAAATCTTTCCAGCAGGAAAAACCTAGGCCAATCAATTTAGCTCTCTTTCTACCTCACTCTCATCAGCATAGTCCTGTGCATGCATTGCTGCACCCCTTAGTGGCAGTGTAGACCTCTTTCACTCCCTGGATGCCTTTCTTTTTTTATCAAGCCCTTAAATCTGTCCTACCCTCTCTTGGAATCCTGCACAGTTTTCATCTCTACCACCTCCTCAGTCAAACTGTTCCATTTGGAGGAGAAATGCTTCCTCACCTCTTTCCAGAATGCCCCCTCTGCTTTTATGGCTGATCCCTTACAGCACTTGAACAGTTGCTGGCTGTCAGCATTTTTAATTCTCTTCAGAAATTGGAAGGTTTCAATGATGTCTCCACTCTTCTGCCTGGCTGTCAGGGAGTATTGTACATGTTTTGGCTCCACAGCCACTCCTCGTGCATCCTCCTTTGCTGCCCCTGTATCTTCTTGGATGTCCTTTTTTCCACTGTCTCGAGTCTATCTTTAAATTTTTTATTTTATTATGTTTTTCAGGTGAGGACTCCAAAACTGTGCATAGTACTGCAGGTGTAGTAGCACCAGGACTGGTACGGGGCAGGATCATTCTCATTCCTACTAGACAACCCTCTCGAGATACTGCCTAGCATTCTGTTCTTCCTTCATGCCTTGTTGCACAGCGCGCCATTGCATATCATGTATTTTGCCTGTTGGAGTTAGCCTTTTTAAATATTTCAAGACCATAATCATAACCCTGCTGACTCTTTATTTTTCATGAAGACAGTCCCATTTCTCTGTGCCAGTCCTCACAAACTGTTTTCCAAACCTTTATTTGCCTTGATCACTGTCCTCTGAAATATTACACTCATATCAGTATCATTCCTCAGGTGATAGCCTATGTAGAGTTCAATTTCATTATGTAGCTATGCTTGAGAACCAAGCTTTTTATGTTATTATAAAGAGGTGCAAATAAAAAAAAAGATTTATTATAACGAGATGTGTGGCATTAAAAGAGTGCTATGCCTTAAAGAGAGACTTCACTGAAAATTGGAAATACTGGGAGATATTTTTAAAAGGATATAGCATTCAATAATTTTAGCTATATTTCTTCTCTTATTATGTCCTAGAAATGTGAACTGTTCTTACCTCAGCCATGCAATGAATGCTCTCAAAAAAGTCAGGAATACACTTCAAAATAGGACCTTGTACGCTAAGGTGTATTTTTCTCCTGTATAAAATACAGTTTTACTACTACAATACAGACCATCTAAAGTGGGTTGTCAGTGGATGGTGCCTACATGTATAATAAATGGTAGAACTACTTTTGAGACTGGTAAAATAATTCACCTACTAGATGTTATAGTGAGTCAAGTAGGCCTAGCTGTCTGAAATGAGGGACATGGACACTCAAAATGAGGGACAATGAAGACACTAACCCTCACAATGATCAGGACACATCCTGAAACATGGAGGTACAGTACCTCAGAACACAGCAGAAACCATTCTATTTACTTGTACCAATATTAGCACCTGAGAATGAATTTCTACCATAAAGCAGGGGTGCCCCTCCCCATTTGTGCCTAGCTTGCTCTTATGGTGTTGGCAATAATGGCATTAAATTTGGATTTAGTTTTTGCTGCTTTCTTTTCTCTTCCTCCCAGCCCCCCCAGCCCTGTCACCTTAGCTTCTACTGGTCTCACCTCTGGTTTCCATGAGGTGCCGGCTGGCTGGGTGCTGCACCTGTGAGGGGCTGGCATCATCTCACCAGTCAGAATTTTTCTCTTCATTTCTTCCTGTCCATGAGTGTGGTGTGGTGACATGCAGTAATGCCAGAGGCCAAGCCATGCTTGCTTCACATGTGGCATGTCGAATGTCTGCTCCACATCCACCCCTACATCCATGGGTCCATTGCACTATCCTCCAGCCACTGCTAGGGGCCCCACCCCTCCCCAGTAGAGGACAGCTGTCCTCCAGATGCTTGATCCTCTCCCTCCCTGGTGAACCCTCGGTGGCCCGCTCATACCGAGAACACGGGTCACTGGCATGGCAGGAGGTAAGGCATGGATGCCTTAGCCCTCCGTGCCACTGGGCTGGCTCATTAAATTTGGATTTAATCTTTTGCACAATAAGTGCTCCCCTGGCCTGTGTGTGCTCACACTGCAGGTGCACTCCTGACTCGACTGTGTCTGTATTGTGTTGTCTACCCTCTCCACCTATTCATAGTGGTACCATCACACATGACGTGGAGGAGCTCCTGCCAAGCAAAAGCATATGAGTCCCATGAGTGTGACACTGTCTTCCTGCCAGACAGTAGACATGCTGCACACCACAGCTTGGAGGAGTTGGTGAGCACTGAACTCTAAATAGCAATGTTGTTGCAGCATATTTTTGTTGGTCTACTCTTAGTGAGTCTCCATCTCCCCTGGAGGATGAAGGGGCAGAGGGTGACCTAGAAGCTAACTCGAGACTAGGCTTCCTACTTGCTCACCTTGGCTCACCTCAAAAACAAAACAGCACAGGCCCCCCATGGCAGAAAGCTAGGCCTAGCAGCAGCAGTGACAGTGCCGTGGATGGTCTTCATAGGCCTTGATTAGTGCAGTGTGGCAGCAGCCAAGCAAGAAGCAAGCAACACAGGTTGGGTGGGTTTGGTTGGTGAGGTGACTTGGTCACAGACTATGCTGGAGACCTGGGATGGTTGGGTCTAGCATCCAACTTCTGGCAGAAGGATGGAGGAGGAGCAGACAGAAAAGTGGCTTGGTGGCACACTGGGCCAGTCTGCAGGTTCTGGCCAGATGGCCGGATAAGTAAAAGTATATATATTTTTTTAAAAAGGGCTTGGGGAAGGAGGAAGGACTGACATATTGATGTGTTTTTCACATTTCTGTGCCTTGTGGTGGCTTCACGATACATATTAGATGGGTATTGAATGGTATGGAGTCAGGGAGACAAATCGGGACAAAGGTTTGTTTGGCGGGGGGGTCAGAACTTCAGCCAGGAAAAAAATGGGAGGGTAGGTGGGCAGAGCGGGACAGTGAAAAAGCAGGTATAATGAATGAATACTTCTGCTCAGTATTCACAAAAGAAGAGGAGGGGGAGGTACCTAATCTAATCAATAGAAGCACTCTGGATATGGAGGTCGATACCAGTCCTTTTACAGAAGAAAGGGTTCTGAAAGAACTCCTTAAACTGAAGGTGGACAAAGCAATGGGGCATGATGGGATGCACCCCAGAATTGTAAAAGAACTAAGGGGAGAACTAGTGACACCACTGACTACCCTTTTTAACAAATTATGGGAAGATGGTGTGGTACCTAAGGACTGGAGAAGGGCGGCTGTGATTCCCCTTCACAAAAGTGGGAGCAAAGCAGAGGCAGGAAACTACAGACCTGTTAGCTTGAACTCAGTGGTAGGGAAAATGATGGAATCACTTCTGAAAGAAAGAATTGTTGAGTACCTAGAGGCCAGCAGGGAACAGGACCCAAGGTAGCATGGATTCACAGCGGGAAGGTCATGTTAGATGAATCTAATAGATTTCTTTGACTGGGTGACCAAAGTAGTAGACCAGGGAGGGGCTGTGGACATGGCCTACCTAGACTTTAGCAAGGCATTTGACACATTCCCACATAAAAGATTAATAAACAAATTAGCCAGCCTGTGAGTGGGTCCCAGGGTGGTAGCCTGGTTAAAAAATTGGCTGGACAACAAGACACAGAAGGTAATAGTAAACGGAGTCCACTCTGAAGAAAGTGGGGTTACTAGCGGGGTACCACAGGGTTCAGTACTGGGTTCGGTCCTTTTTAATGTCTTTATAAGTGACATTGCAGAGGGACTGGAAGCAAAAGTGTACCTCTTTGCAGATGACACAAAGATCTGCATTAGGGTTGATACACGGGGGGGGAGAGTTGGAAAGGATGAGAAGGAACTTGGCAAGGTGGGAGGAATGGTCAAAAGTGTGGCCACTTAGATTCAATGGAAAGAAATGCAAAGTAATGCACCTGGGAAATGAAAATCTGGGAAGAGTACACAGTGGGGGGGCATTAACAACAACAAAATGGAAAGGGACCTGGGGGTAGTCATATAAAATGTCCTAAAGGTAAGCAAGCAATGTGAGAAGGCAATAAGGATGGCTGGGGGGATACTGGGATGCACAGGGAGAGACATCACCAGTAGAAAACAGGAAATTGTTATCCTTCCATACAGACAGTTGGTGAGACCCCATCTGGAGTATTGCATGCAGTTCTGGAGACCCCATCTTTGCAAGGACACAGACAGGATGGAGGAAGTCCAGAGGAGGGCAACTAATGTAACAAATTGGGTTTACTAAAATGTCTTCCTGGGCTGACTAATGCCCACTGTCAGGATGGTGTCCTGTGTCTAGAGTAGCTATATGTGTCTGCATGAGAGTGCTATAGAAAGCCTCTGTGCCTGTCTCTTTAAGAGAGTCATTATGCTGTGTTAGAAATTAGTCTGGGCTGGGTCGTTAGTAGTTTAGGGCTCGTGACCTGCCAGGCGAGTGGTATTTCTGCTCCATTCTGCAGTTGCTATGTGCACAGAGGGAGCTCTGTTAGGAACTGTGTTCATTTACTGTTTATCTGCCTTATTGATAATAGTATAGAAGTTTGTTTACCTGCCTTATCTTGCAGCTTGGACTTTTTGCATAAGAGCCACCTTTTTTGGTTCTGGACTGCCAGAGTTGGACCAATCAAACCCCAGGGGACCTAAAATGGAAACTGTCCCCAGAGGTCATGTGGGATTGAATTTCTGTAGGAATTGTAGTTTTTAAGGTTTGGCGCCTAAATGGACCTGGAGGGGGAGCCCTTGCTGTGACAGACAGTTCCCTCAGCCAACCAAATGTTTTGGATCTCAGAAAAAGTCCCCAGAAATGCCTGCAGCAGAGTGAGTTGTGAGCTGGAGTTTGGAGAGTGAACAGCTCAAGCCATCGAGCAGCTGTTCCTGCGTAGGAGCACAGGAGAATCAGCAGAAAGGCTGCACTGGCCTGCCTGTCACATCTTCCAGTGAGAAATCCTGTGAATGTGAAAGTTGGACCTAAATCTAATTCCTTTTTTTGTGATCTAAAGCCTGAAGAGAAAGAGAGTGATCATTGCCTGAATTTGGGATTGAAGACTTGCTCCAGAAGCGATCGGCCTGCCAGGAACTGAAGTGAGTCATGGATTGAGAGGTTTGCTCAGAACTTCTGCTAAATTGCACCTGGACTTTACCCGAACTGTGGCTAAGAGTTGTGTTGCTTATGTGATGAATGTGCTATGTGGGTCGCGATTTGGTTCCCCACCTTCAAGTGTGTTATGCTAGCTGGAAGCTGCTTCAGCACTCACGGATTAAATCCGAACTGCCTGCTCTGGTCTGGGCCCTGCCATCTTGGCCTAGACTGCCGCTCCCATCGCAGAGACATTTTCTGATGAAAGACCCACTCGGGGATTCGGCACCCTGCTCAACACCATCGAACAGGTAGTGACCACCTCGGTGAGTCACGTGGGCCCTGTTTCCCCTGGCAAACCAGAACACCATCCAGAGGTCTTCATCTCATCAGTCCTGCCTCCAGTAGATTGGCTACAGGAGGAGTGGGGCAGATGGAAATTAACTGGTTACCAGGGTTAGAAGATTGGGTGCTTAAGGAACTAAAGGCATTTATAGTGGATAAGACTCCAGGGACAGAGGGGTTACACCCCAGAGTGCTGAGGGAATGGGGAAAGGACATGCAGGGCCCTTGGTGATCTTCTTCCATTGCTCCCTAGAGACTTGGGTAGATGCAGCAGATTGGAGGAGGGCAAACATGGTCCCCTGCAGAAGAGCAGAATCATGGAGGATCCAAAGAACTATTGGTCACTTAGCTTGACATCTGTAGAGGGTAAACCCCAGGAGACAATCATCAGGGGTGTTTGGTGGAAATGTTTGAAGTGAATGTACTCCAAGACAGAAGGTAGCATTGTTTCATGAAGGGAAGGTCATGCCAGACAAACCTCATTGATTTATGTGACTCTGTAACAAGAATAGTGGACAAGGCCCATAGGGATGTGTTGTATCTAGATTTCAGTAAGCCCTCTGACTTAGTACCCCTTTGAAGACTTATCAAGAGGCTGATAGGTCTAGAGGTGGGGCAAAGCCAAAAAGATGGGTAGCAAATTGGCTAGATGGGAGGATGGTGGTCTACCGCCAGCTTCCATGCTAATCTCATCCTTTGTTTGTTTCTGTGTCTGCCTCTCTCCTCGCCATATTAATAATTGGGCTTTCTCTCTCTCCTTCCTTAGGTTGCTGCGCTTGAGCAACGCTTCTGCTCTGGGCGGTCAGCTTGGACCGCCAACTCGAACACTGCCAACCCCTCTACAATGAAGATGGCCGTCCGTGGGATCCCTCCTTGCGGATCCAACAACCAGGTACAACCGCTGTTTTTGCCATTAGAGCAATCAGAGGCGGCTGAAACCCGATTGGTGCCTTGAGTTTGCAGGAGCTCCATGATTGGTACGCCCGCCTTCCTCCTGTTCACTGATTGGAGCACCTCCCGCCATAGACTTACACAGCCATTTTCGGATTTTGACTCAGTTTAGTACTGGTTTTTCTCCCGCCCCTCCACCCCCACCCCAGGCCACCTTTAAATACGGCTTTTACTCCGCCCCATAGGTCTATATCCTTTGCTGGACCTCTATTGGCTGTCATTTAGTATTGCCAAATCTGATTAACCATTACCTTTCTGTACTGCTCTTTCAGCACCTAGCCTGCCTTTACTCCTTACCTCGCTACTACCTTAGTCCTCAGCCCTCCAATTGTCAGCGATGTAGTTTTTAACATGCTCATATTATATTCTTATAGTACCTTAGGGTGTCTGAGTTGTTCAAAACTCCCACTTAGCTTTCAGCTGACAACTAGATCTAATCGCAGGATTATTGATTGCCAAAATGAGCTGCCTCATTATCTTCTTGCTCATGCTTGGCAATAGTGTACCTTATGCACTCCTGCCCAACAACAAGTCTGGAGCTATCCCAGCCATTGTCTTCCCTGTTGCACCATATACTGCCCCCTCATATAGTACATCTTCTCTCTTGCAGATCCACTTGCATTATATATATATCCCATTCGCTGCCGCCCCTCTCCTCCTCTGCTCTTCACCCATGACCATCTGTGCCCTTACTCTCATTTCCTTTAAGCATCAATCATGCCTCTCACTCTCCAGCTCTAAATGCTCAACCACGACCAACTACCAAATGAGATCTCAAAGAAAAAAAGCCTTTTCATTTTTATTAAACTGTCTAAAGAAAATGTTGTTGTTACTCCTCCTATGCTTGAGCAATGTGGAGTTAAACCCTGGTCCGTTAGCATAATTTTCCTCGCCTTTGGACTTTGCTGATGCCTCTGGCATAAAAATGATGCTAATTAACATCCTCCACCTAATGAAAAAGTTTGGCCAGCTTCAAGCTTGGGTTGCACATACAAACCCGGACCCCATTATCATTACAGAATCATGGCTTAAAAAGACTAATCCTGACCAACAAATATCCCTCCCAGGCTACAAACTATTTAGGGCTTTTAGGGACACTGGTGGGGTGGTGGTCATCTATGCTAGAACCAAGTTCACAGTTAGTGATATATATTGTAAATCTAAGCCCAAAGAATTTGAAATAATTTCACTGAAGCTTCACCTGCCATCCTCTGATTGCATTACTATTATTGGAGGATATAGGCCTCCATCTGGAGATATAGAATTCCTTGACACTCTTAAATCCCTAACCTTGGCCTCCAATCCTGAAACAATAATATTAGGTGACTTCAATATGGATTGGCTCACCACAAAATCCCACTGCCTCAAATCCCTCTGTGATGAGCTTGGCCTAGTGCAGTTACTTACTGAACCTACTAGGAACAATATCTCCAACCCTACTAACAGCTCTATCCTAGACGTTATCCTTTCCACCCACTCCCATAAAATCTCCCACTCAGCAGTGTTCCATAACAATATGAGTGACCATGGTGTAGTGGTATGTACAAGACCCAATATTAAAATCCATCAAAAATCTAAACTCAGAACTAAGCGGTCTTTCCATAAGTTTAATGTGGCTAGTTTCTTGTTTGACCTGAGCAGGGTCAGATGGCATGATTTATTCCTTGCTAAAACTGCCAAAGAAGGCATTTCCATCTTCAACGACAACCTTATTACCCTAGTTGACAAACACACTCCTGCTATCAAAGTCAGGGAGCGTAACATCTCCAACCCCTGGTTCACCCCAGACCTCAAATGAGCGCTCTCTGGTAGAGATAAACTTTGGGCAAAGGCTAGGTACACTAAGAGCCCAGCAGATTGGCAAGCTTTCCGAATGGCTAGGAACGCATGTGTTAAAAGCCTCCGTGCTGCAAAAACACACTTTTATGTGTCCACCTTGGAGTGTGCCAGTGGGAATTCCTATAAAATTTGGAGGACATTGAAATCGATTGAAGGTCGGCCCTCAGCTCCATCTATTCTGGATAAGATAATTACTAATGGGAGGGTGGTGGAAAACAACTCCCAAATTCTAGAAGAACTTAATTCACACTTTGTTACCGCTGGATTTGCATTTGAATCCTCGCCCTACACAAACCATGCAAACAAAAGTGTCAGCGCTACCCCTGTCACATGCGCTCCAGCCCACCCATTTCAACTGTGCACTATTACCTACAAAGAAGTCGAAGATTCACTCCTCAACCTAGATCACAGGAAGAGCGCCGGAGATGATGGACTTGAACCACTTTTCCTGAGACTAGGTTCTACCCATCTCACCGCCCCAATCCTTCATATTTTCAATCTATCCATTACTTCTGCCTCCGTTCCATCCTACTGGAAATCTGCTTACATTCTTCCTCTTTTCAAATCAGGAGACCCTTGCGACCTAAACAACTGTAGACCCATCTCTGTCCTGCCCATCCTTTCAAAAGTCTTCGAAAAACTAATCTATAACCAGTTAAAACAACATATTGAATCCCACTCTCTCCTAAACTCTGCACATTCTGGCTTCAGATCTAAACACAGCACTGTTACAGCTTTGGCCAAGGTCACCAATGATTGGATCACTGCTGAGGACTCTAAGAAGATTACCGGTGCAGTCTTTTTGGATCTTAGTAAAGCATTCGACACTGTTGATCATCCCCTCCTACTTAACTGCCTTACTAACCTAGGTGTCACTCCCATTACCGTACAGTGGTTTACTAGCTACCTCACTGATAGGACCCAGAAAGTCAAAGCAGATGGTCTCCTCTCAGTCTCCCTTCCGATAACTAGGGGAGTTCCTCAAGGCTCCATTTTAGAACCGATCCTATTCTCTATCTACATCAATGACCTTGATTCTCATATAACGAACTCCAATCTTCATTTTTTCACAGATGACACTGTCCTGTATACCTCTGGCACCTCTCTAGCTGAAGTTACGGAAGTTATGCAAGCCGACTTTGAGCAGCTCGAAACTAATCTTATTAATGCTAAGCTCCTATTAAATGCCAAAAACAAGGCAATGATCCTTTCACGTAGTTCTTCCATTTATACTGCCCCATTGCCTCTGACGAATTTTATTGTTACCTCCCAGGGTGAACCCCTCGAAGTTGTTACTAAATTCAGGAACTTCGGCTTCTGGATAGACAATAAGCTTTCCTTTGACGACCACATCGAAGACTTATCTAGGAGGCTAAAATCACGGTTAGGGTTCTTTTTTAGAAATAGGTCCCTCTTCCCTCTTACAGTCTGTACCAGCCTTGTGTTGGCCACATTTCTTCCTCTACTAGATTATGATGATCTTATATACGTCTCTTCTGCAACTTCTAGTCTAAGTAAGCTGGACGTTCTCTATCATCGTGCCCTAAAGTTCATCACCAGTTCCCCTTACAGAACCCACCACTGTGTCCTGTATGGATCTGTTGGCTGGTCCTCACTTGTCACCAGATGCTTGTTCCATGCTGGCATCTGGACTGTCAAGTTACTTCTTCTTAAATTGCCGGATTACCTGATGTCTCTTATTTGCCTATCTAGCAGTTCATATTCGCTTAGGAAATCAAACTTTATCCTACTTGATGTACCATGAACTCGTACTATATTTGGTCAGCAAGCAGTTACTTTCTTCCTTTCCACATCATGGAACCAACTCCAATCTGTACTGAAACTTACCAGCAGAGTCTCAATTAATCTCTACAAAGCTTTAGCCTCATCCAAAATAAAAGATATTTGTAGCTGCCACTAATCCCCCCCTTTTTCCCTTATGATATTCAGTTGGGTACTGTCTGCCTGTGCTTGGCCCAACTGGGTGCTTAATTGATAAAAATAATTTGTCATAGTGTAGATACCCAGTTCTTGCTTACTCTGTCATTTTCCTTCTGATATCCTAATTACATCATTTCCCCCCTTCTTCTCCCTTACTCCTAACTCCACCCTACTTTTCTTTAACCCTTAACTATATCTGTCCTTGAACATTTTTCTGTACGCCATATCCATATCTGGCCTTTGATGCTCTTTTCACCCTCTGCGGTCTCTTACCTTATCTCTGGTTGCACCTAACTGTATTAGCTATAACCAATTCAGGTTACTGTCTGAATTCTACATTATAAGTTGTACCCATTCATGAGGTGACAGAGATGAACCTTGTTCATATTTATTTCCTATATTGTAATAATACCTCCTTGTGAATGAGCTTGCTCAATGGAGTTATCCTGCAATAAACTTCAACTTGAACTTGAACTTGACCCAGAGTATTATTGTACATGTGAAACATTCTGATGTCAAGGGAGGTTATCTGTTGGGTACCACTGAGGTCCTTGCTGGGACACGTACTGTTTAATGTGTTTATTTGCAATATTGGAGAAGGGATCAATGGGAAAAGTTCTCTCTCTGTGGATAGCACTAAACTCTGTGGCAGGATTGGCTCAGAGGAGGGATGAGGGACAGGGAATAGGGACCTAAAAAAGTTGGAAGGATAGTCCAAGGTCTGGAAACTGAGGTTTAATGTGAAGAAGTGCAGAATTATGCACACAGACAAGGGTAACCCAAAGACAGGCTACTGGCTGGGAGATAAAAACTCAGTCTGACTACAATGGAGAGAATTTTGGGGGTCATTACTAGTGATAGCATCAAGTAAAATGGCTCAGTGCACCAGAGCACTTGGGAAAGCAAACATGATGCCAGGATGTATAGAGAAAGGTTCCCAAGCAGGAGAAAAGTGGTACTGTTACCCATCTGTGGGTCACTGGTGAGGGCCCACCTGGAGTCCTACATCTATTTCTGGAGCCTTCACCTGAAAAAGGATAAGGACCATACAGAATCAGTCCAGATGGGGGACTTTGGTTCTGCCTCTGACTCATGTGACTGTGAGGTCAATCTGATCCTCCCCTCAGGGACTAAAATCTCTTTTTCTCCCACCCCCACACATGATTTTAGCATCAAACCTTGCCTGCATGATGCCGGTCAAGTAAAAGTTGAAACATGTTTTGTTAGATGGAAATCAGCAGCAACAGCTCACCAATTGCCATGACATGAGGGCCCGCAGTTGCAGCCACTCAGTACAGTTAACCTGAGAACCAGTGAGTGACATTTGTGAGGACGATGCAGAAGGGCTGCTCAATATAACTTCAAAATGGCTTTTCTTCCAGTTGCTGAAGATAGGCAGCATACTAGAGAGACTAGAGGCTAAGGTGGAGAAAACAGCAAAAAGCCTTACAGATGTTCAGCACTGCATGGCATACTTAGAGACAGGCCTCTCAAAAACCTAGGAGGTGCTGGAAAAACATGACATGACCCTCTGCTACCTCTACTGCCAGGAATAGGAACTAATCGAGAAGCTTGACGATCTTGAGTTACATTCCCATTGGGACAATCTAAGAATCCATGGGCTCCCTGAAGGAACTGAAGAAGGCCTGATGGAGTCCTTTCTCACCTCCCAGCTTAGGGAACTATTGCAGTGGACAGCTGAGGAACCCTTAGCAATTGTTCATACCCACAGGGCCCCTGGGTCCACAAACAAATCCCCACTTGATAGTCCTCAAGTTTTGCACTAAGATAAAAGTTCTACTGCAAGCCTGGAATAAAAGGTATATTGTTTCTGGGGACCACAGACTATTTGTTGAGCATGATTTCACTCCCCTTTCATTGCTCGAAAGGAAAATACTGCTGGCAATTAAAAAGCACTGCTCAACCAAAGACATTAAGATACAAATTATAACTCCAGTGCTGTTCAAGATATTCATGCCAGATGGACTCAGATTATTTTGCACCCTTGCAGAGGACAAATCATTGCTGAAGAAACTAGGAGACCCCTTGGACTTTTTTCTACTCTGGAGCCAGCCCTGGAGGTGCTCCCGAACTCACACCTTTTGCAGGTGTCCCCATGTTCCAGAAAGAGAAACTGCCAGCAAGCACAGGCCACAGTGGCAGCCTTATGAAGCCCACATCAGGACCTATCATGAGATGAAAAGATGGCATACCCACAGCTCCCTCCAGAATATTTAGGCAGGACTGGGTTGTAGTGGACTGGTGGCCAAAACAGTGGTGGATGGGCAGGAGTAATGACAGCATTGGAGAGCTGGGGTATTGGTTCCTATCCACATCTGCAGACCAGTGTTGAGACTACAACATTTTCATTGGGACTGGAACATATATATATATATCTCAAAGTCAAAGTCTTTATTTATTTAACCAGGCGATCACCGTTGAGCAAGCTCATTTTCGGGGTGGACCTGGGTTTGTTAACAAGGAACAAGGGACAATATACATGGGATGCAACACACAAGAAAATAGTAATAATACAAATAAAGTGAGATACAATAATACAGTATATACAAAGTATCAACAGGTAGCATTGACAGTAGTATATGTTTGGAACAAAAGATACAGCTGGTTTTGGGTAGGACACAATTTTTCATAAAAGGAAAGAGATATACATATCAGGTGCACTGAACACAAATAAAACCTAATATAAAAAGACATATAGTGATACGGTATGGAGAATTTAGAGCTGGAACCAGGGTCAAAGGAATGTGGAAGGGACAGGTATGGGGATAGAAAAAGGGGAGAGGGAAGAGTCGATTATAGATGTGATCAGTCTTTTAACAGTAGTAGTTAGAGTGTGCTTGGACTTATAGGAGTCACTATTTAGGGTCGACAGGCACAGGACTCCTTATTATGATGTAGATATAGAGATTTAAAAGCTGCTAGGCTGAAGGGTGAGTTAATTTCAAAGATTTTGCAGCTTGTTCCACAGTTAAGGGAGCACAAAGCTGATGGCTGCTCTGCCAATGCGAGATTTTGCTTTGTAAACATAAAGGTAGATATATGAGGTGCTTCTCAGGGCATACTTCCCCAGAGTGCACAAAGGTAAACAGACAGAGATATACTGGGGCAGTTTATTTGAGATAGCTTGATTTATTTGATATATATATATATACATAAAATATAAATATAAATATATATATATTTATTATGGTAGCACGGTAATGCTACCATAGTTAGGGTTGAGGACCCATTTACAATGTTAAACCTAAAATTTTGCACCTTAACAACTTTGCAACCGTTCAACGGATTTCCCTGAAATTTGGAATACATGATCAAGAACCATAGATCTTGGGATCTTCCAACGTTCGTACTGTTTGGATATACGGCTGCAGAGTTATTAAGCATGATCTGCGCACGCATTTACGCTTTTTTGGAATTCTGTGGTCATCTCTACAGGTTGCATGGTTTTAGAATTGGTCCGGAAATCTTCAGGGAACATGCGGCATCCCTGGATGTGCCTTTTGAAGATTTTGTGAAAACATATTAAACGGTTCAAAAGTTATTCAAAAAACAAGTTCCCATTATAAGTCAATAGGAAAGGTTAACAAAAAGTTCGACGGTGTCACAAATGCAGTTTTTACTTTCGCAAATGGCCCTTTTACTGTCGCAAAACTGCCATTTTGTTTTCAGTTGGTCATCAGAAAAATGCTTGGCATTTAAATTTAGTACCCTCTAGCAACCTAATTCTTTTTGTATTCACCTAGTCGGACCCTGAGGATGCTAGACATGTCTTTATTTTGGGGTAAAACACCCCAGAAATTTGTTTTTAAAATTTCTGGAAAAAGTACTTTCAAGAAAGTACATTCGCCACAGACGCTGACGACATTCGAAAGTATGAATTGCTAAAAGCCAGTTCAATAGTACTTTTCCAGGCTGTGGGAAAATGACAGCAATTCTTTGGCACCCTGCTGCAAAAGAACAGTTTGGTCTTTTGAGCTGAAATTTGGAGGGAACGCAGCCAACATCTCACAGATGTGCCTTTCAGTATTTTGGTGAACAAATATTACAGGGCGACAAAGTTACAGCACTCCAAATTTGACACATTTTCCCATAGGATAACATTAAGGCATCCACCGCACTACAGGAATACTTTGGCGCCCTGCTGCAAAATAATGGTTTGGTCTTTCGGGCTGAAATTTGGAAGGAAGAAAGCCAACATCCCACAGATGTGCCTTTCAGTGGTTTGGTGAAAAAATATTACACGGAGCCAAAGTTATGGCACTCCGAACTTCTCTTTTTTTCCCATAGGATAACATTACGGCATTCGCAGCACCTTTCAGGGCCCGTATCTCGAAACGGGTCGGGATCTGGGCTTTTCGTTGGAAAATCCTTAGTTCCTTAAGCCCCCTTAAGGGGGCTAAGTACAAAACTAGCCAGGAAAGTCATAAATCATATGACTTTTAAACTTTTTTTCTATGTCGTACAGTTCCTGAGATATAAGCAATTTAGTATTCCAACTCCTCATTTTCTGCTCCAAGACCCATTGTTATGCATACATTCTTTGTACTCACTGCCTTTCTCTATGCAGCTTTTGGGGAAAACCAGCCTGTGTGCTTACATCACTGTTACCATTACCGCTTCCGCATGTGGTTCCATACCCATTTCACTTACTGCTCCCATCTACCACCATGTATGCGTTAATCTTGCGCTTTTCATTTGCCTATGCTATTTTTACCATTTGTGTCTATAGTACTGTTTCTCTTTGTTTTGCATCACCATGCACATTGCCATTTATGCTATGGCACCGTGTTACTATGTGACAAGACATCACATGACTCCGCTGCTGCATTACATTCACTATTTTTGTTATCATTCTCAAAAGAAGGAAATTAGAGGCAAAAACTCTGTTTAATGCATTAGTCGGGTTGTTCCACAGCGACAAATGCGAGGAAATTGAGTGTTGAGTTTGAAGCCCCCTTGGACCCCCGCCCACCGAACCGGCATCGGGATGCGCATTGGGGTTATCGGTCCTAACTCTCACCCCATTTCTATACCTCTGCTTGTTTAAATATGTGATGGGTGAGAGTTATGGCCTTTGCAACCCCAATGTGCACCCCGATGCTGGTTGAGGTGGTCGGGGGGTCCAAGGGGCTTTAACCCTAACTACCTAATTTCTCGCTTTGTCACTGTGAGAACAATCCCTAACTAATGTATTTAATGGAGTTTTTTGCCACTATATATATATATATATATATTCTATGCAAAAAACTTGTTAATGCATCAGTTAGGGGTCTTCTACAGTGAAATAAGTGAGGAAGTTCGATTTTAGGTTCCTCCCTTGCACCCCACCCCAGCCCACCCCCACCAACAGGCATCAGGGTGTGTGTTGGGTCCTTGGTCTCAACTCTCACCCCCATCCCATGTTAAACAAGCTGAGGTGGTACAGTGTAGGAGAATGGGGTGACAGTTAGGGCCAAGGACCCCAACGCACACCCCGATGCCTGTTGGTGGGGGCGGCTGGGGTGGGGTGCAAGGGGTGGGAACCCTAAAATTGAATTTCTTCACTTTTTTCATTATAGAAAAACCCTAACTGATGCATTAACGAAAGTTTTTTGCATAGAATTTCCTTATTTTTTAAGAAAAAATAGAAAAGTAGAAAGTTGCTCAAGTTGGTGGGAGCGCTGGACCTTCGGGCCCCACAATCCCACCAACTTGTAAGTGTCAGGCCACATTATACAACCAATGACTAAAAAGTACATTCACAACAGCAAGGCCAGCCACCAAACAAATGCTAATCTAGTGCAACAATAGAAAACGCTGTCCACAAAACATTAACTGCGCCACATAATATGTCCCCAAAAAATATATGGTCCGACACGTAAACACCACTATTAACATCTACAGGACATGCCATCAACACCCTCCAAATTTTAAGTAAAAAGACCAAACCTTGTCCAAGATATGACATGTCAAAATTTGTAATTTTCATTCATCAGAGTGGCACAGTTCCACACCTGTTGACATCTAACACACACAAAGACTGAAAACTACATCCATGACACTAAGGCTAGGTATCCTATCAGATTCAAGCCACCACCACAAGCAAAATGATGTCCGCAGACCATAAACTGCACCATGCCATATCTGCACCAAAAAAAATATTTTTTGACACGGAAACACTGTAATTTTCATCCACAAGACATGCTAACACCCTACAAATTTCAAGTGAAAAGACTAAACCATGTCTGAGATATAACATTTTAACGTAAGAGATTTTCATTCTTCAGATTGGCACAGTTCCACACCTGTTGGCATTTAACACACACAACAACTGAAAACTACATCCATGACACTAAGGCTAGGTATCCTATCAATTTCAAGCCACTACCAAAGCAAAAACTGTCCACAACATGTAAAGTGCATCATGCAATATCTCCACAAAACAAATTTTCTCTGACACATAAACACCATAATTCACATCTACAGGACATTCTGTAAACACGCTCCAAATTTCAAGTAAAAAGAGCAAACTGTTTCTGAGTTATTAAATCTTAAAGTTTGGTAAAATTTCCCTGTCTATTCCATTATAAAAAATCTGGCCATCTTGTCCTGCCCACACGATCAAAGAATCTCATGATCAAAGTATTTGCAGGCTCACGATCAAAGAATTTGCAGGCTCACGAACAAAGAATTAAAACTTTAATAATTTACAAAATTGAAAGAATTGCAGTAAACCGCACCATGGTTCGACAGAATGAAGCCCCCTGAGCAAAACCCACCCTCATTTGACTTCCTAGCACACCACTGGGCTGAGAAAATAGATTTTTTAATCTGGCCATCTCGTCCTACTCTTACGATGCATGATCGCGATCAAAGAATCTTGCGATCAAAGAATTTGTAGGCTCGCGATCAAAGAATTTGCAGGGTCACGACCAAAGAATAAAAACTAGTGTAATTTACAAAATTGACACAATTGCGGTAATCCACCGCCATGGTTCATCAGAACGAAGCCCCCTGAGTCAAACCCACCCTCATTTGTCTTGCTAGGACACCCCTGAGCTGAGAAAACTAATTTTTTTTATCTGGCCATCTTGTCCCTCGCTCACGATGCACGATCGCGATCAAAGAATATCGCGATCAAAGAATTTGCATGCTGGCGGTCAAAGAAATTGCTCACTTGTGAACAAAGAGCAAGGGACGAGATGGCCAGATTGTAAAATTCGTTTCTGTAGCCCGGGGTGCCCTTTTAACTAAAATAAGAGTGGGTTTTGGTCAGGGGGCTTCCCTCTTCTATACCTGAATAAAATAGTGTACTTTTATTATCCCTGGTAGTCTAGCGGCCCCCTCCCCATCATAGCAATGTATATAATGATGTATCTTATCCCTGGTAATCTAGTTGCCCCCAAATGAGTATCCTATTAGTATCTTTGTTTATTATCCGTGGTAGTCTAGTGGCCCCCCATGTGTGTTTATGCATATTTTTTTTATAATTATATCCCTGCAGTCTAGGCCCCCACCATAATCTGTAGTTCTTAATAATTAATATTCCTATCCTTGGTAGTCTAGTGGTCCCCTCCCATCATAATTAAATTGACTCTATTTAGCAATACCTGTGAGTCTAGTAGCTCCTCCCCACTCATCTATGATGCACAGCTCCCCACAGCACCCACAGCACGGCTGCTGGCACAGCCCTCTCACCTCCACGATCAGCCGCTGATTGTGTATTATTAGCAGCAATTGAAAGAGGCATTCAGAAATTATTTCCTAGCCTCTTTCAATTGCTGCTTGTACATACACACAGTCGGTGGCTGGCCGTGGAGGTCAGGAGGTGGCTGTGCCAGTCGGGCTGGGGAAGGGTGTTGGAGTGCTGGGTGGCTGTCATGGATGGGTGGGGGACCACTAGATCACCCCATTGTATAAATATATATATATATATATATATATATATATATATATACATTGACTACTGCAATGCCCTTTACCTAAGGCTACCGGGGGTTGATATCCGCCGCTTGCTGCTAGTGCAGAATGTGGCAGCCAGGCTATTGACTGGTTCTTCTAGAACCAGTCATATAACACCTGCACTCTGCGGACTGCACTGGCTGCCAATACCGTGTAGGATTACCTTCAAGGTCTGGTTACTGACCTATAAAGCCCTGCATGACCAGGGACCCCATTACCTGCAAGATCTCCTTCACTCTTACTGCCCCCTCTGTCCTCTCCGATCTGCCTACAAGGGATTGCTAGAGATTCCCAGGGTTCGTTTAAAGATATCGGGGGCCTGATCTTTCACTTCTGTGTCCCAACCCTGTGGAATTCTCTACCTCATCGGGTAAGAGATTGCCTGACCGTCCCGAGTTTTAAGATGGCATTAAAAACACACTTGTTTAATATAGCATACCCAGATAGTTCTTGAACTGAACATTTAGTCTGGCACGCTCAGATCTTATTGAAGTTGATGTTCTATGATCTGGTACTTTAATGGATTTTAACATTTTGATTGTTATGCGTGTTTAAAATTTTTATTTGTGTCATTTATGTACGGCGCCGTGGTTCTGGAAAGGCGCTTTTACAAATAAAGTTTTCATTCATTCATTCATAACACCCCTTATGAACAGGAGGGAGGTACAATTGAAAGTGACTGCCAGAATGAAGTTTAAATGGACATACAAACACTTACTGTACACCCTGAAGTGGGTGGTTATGTTCATCCTCCTTTTGAGGGGACATTTATATCCTTTGTCATTGTTATGCTGTCTATATGCATTAGGCTTTATGTATGTTATTGCTCTGTAGGGGTTTGGGGTCTTCTATAGCAACATAACTAGGGTGGGGGATTGACATTACATTTACAGCAATGAGTAAAAGCAGGCTGGTTGGGAGTGTGAAATTCCTAACGGGGTAGGGCACACTCCTGGAATGGATGCATTGTGTGAACATGCACTGCATGGAGGCACACCCACAGTCCCCTCCTGAATACACAGGCAGGACTGGAGTGTAGTCGACCAGTGATCAAAATTTGGAAAGGGGTAATTAACAGCATTGGAGAGATGGGGCATGCCATGGACATAGTTCCACTGCATGAGTGCATCATGCTTGAACTAAGAGGCATGGATGGCAGGAATTAATTGGGGGGCTACACGGAGTTGCATCAGCTTTTTCTGGTAGGTTGCAACCTTAAATACATGACAGGGACTTGAATCCAGAAGGTGCCTTTGGAACATGCCTGTACTAACACAAAATTGTCAACACTGAATGGAGTTGACTGAGGGGACAGCAAGCCAAGGGAAGAAGTAAGTACCAGCTCGCGGCCTCATCTGTTTCATGGCCTCTTTGTGGTCCTGAAGCACTGCCATGTTACATCCCTGGGAGAGCTGATTAAGAATAAACTACACATGTGCATTTCTATAATTTTAGAGGCTGTAAACAGCTAGGATGGTGGGCCCCACATGGGGGGCACTTCCTACCAACTCATAATTGGGCCTGAATGCTAATAAATATCCAACATTTTAGGGCTGGAGGCCTGCTCTGGAACAATATTTTAAGTGGAATCTGTTCTATTCTAAATTTTTTCTTGGAGCTGGGACAGGGGAATGCCAAGTTCCATAATGGCTGCAGGTAGCATACACCCAAGCCCATTTGGTTTTGGGGTGGAGAATGGTTGGGATGGTATTTTCTCACATGTGGTTTGATGATGAGGCCATTTATTTATTTATTGAATCATATTAGAATTGCATACCTTTGAGTCAGAGACTCCTTTACAAAGGCTCCATGTCATAAGACAAACAGTTGAACTTAATAGACAGACATTAGGAATACATAGCTGCCTACAGGCATGAGTTATGCAATATAAAATGCTAAATAGGAACATTCAATAGGAATGCATTGCAGGTTTTAGGCATAGTTATACAATATAGGATGTAAAGTAAGGAAACAGGAGTGGGTTACCTAGGCAGGCAAAATAAAGGTAGAGTGTAGGCAGGATGTGAGCCCATTGTCAAGAGAGCAGAGCATAGGCAGGATATGAGCCCATTGTCGGAGGGTAGTTAACTAGCGGGGCACCTCCTTAGATGGCTGGAGGGGGGGCACCCACTCTGATAGTAGCAGTCACAGGTGCTGGAGGAGTGGAGATATTCCTTTAGGAGGGTTTTGAAATGGCCTAGCCTACCTTCTGTAGTTAATACACTGGGAAGAGCATTCATCCACTGGGGGGGCCTGTAGCTGAAGGTTCTCTGGCATAGTGTAATTCTGCACCGAGGGATCAGGAAGGGAGATTTGGCAGAACTGCGGTTAGTTTTTAGCAGTGGCTCAGGTTGCAGGAGGGTGGAGAGACCCGGGGGAGTAAGCCCAGAAGAGATCTTTTTGGTGAGTAGGCAAGTTTGATACTTGAGCCTTCCATCAAAGTTTAGCCAGTTGGAGTGACTATACAAGGAGCAGGTATGTGTTGTCTGGTCACAGCCAGTGACTAGACAGCAGACTTTGTTGAGGGATGCATTAATTCTGTGTAGGGAGGTGTTATCAGCAGCCCCATAAATCAGTATCCCATAATCAACAAGAGACAGTACAGAGGCGGAGACAGTGATTTGGAAGGCCTCGGGGGTGAGACAGTGTCTGTAACAATGAAGCAGGTAAATTCTGATGTTGATAGCCGAGCTTAGGTGGTGGATATACAGTATGTGTGATAGTTAAGTGCTGAGTCAAAAATGATACCAAGGTATTTGAAGGTAACAACCTGGTCAAGGTGTTGGTTGAGTGAATTATAGATACATTAAGCAGTGGAAAGCCCTTGTTTTTGCTCTGGTGGTGGGTGAACACCATGACTTTAGTTTTCTTATAGCTTAACACCAACCAGTGGTCAGCAAACCAGAGTTCAGCTGCACTGAAGGATGTTTGAAGGGATAGTTGGAGCATGTGAGGGTCAGGTTGGGAGGAGTAGAGGACCGCATCATCGGCGTATAGAAGCAGTTGCCAGAGCATGATTTGGGGAGGGTGTTGAGAAAAAGGCTGAAAAGAAGAGGCCCAAGTATGGACCCCGGGGTACCCCATATTTAACCTGTAGGCTGGTGGAGAGCATGTTGTTTATTCTGACTTGTTGAGATCTACCTGTAAGGTAGTCAGCAAACCAGTTAGTGGCATCCTGGGAGAGACCAGAGAGGGTGAGGGTAGATAGGAGGAGGGAGTGGTTTATGGTATCAAAGGCTTTCAACAGGTCAATAAAGACCACTCCAGCCAGACATCCTTTGTCAAGGGTGGAGTGGATAGCGTTGGAGAACTCCAGCAGTGCAGATGTGGTGCTGTGCCTTTTACGTAAGCTGCATTGTTCCCTACATAGAAGGTCGTATTTGGTGAGGTGCTCTGTGAGCTGGTCTGAGATCATTCTCTCTCCAGTGCCTTGTAGAGAGGGGGAGGATAGAGATGGGTCAGTAGTTTCCTGGGGCAGCAGGGTCGCCAAATTTATGAATGGGTGTGATGACTGCGGCTTTCCATAAGGTCGGGAATTTACCGAGACAAAGGAAGTGGTTAAGAATATTGGTAAGGGGGACAAGAACATCTAGGGTCAGGCGCAGCAGTTTAGGGTCCAGGGTCCAGGGTCCAGGGTGTCACTGCTGAACCGGGCACTCCCTAGGACTTTTAGAAGGTAAGGCTTGGTCTCCCAGGGGGCGAGGGTTTTGAAGTAAAAGAAGGGTGTGGAGTGTCGGGTAGGAGGTAGGGGTGCAGTTGGGGGATCAAAAAAGTGGGGAGGGAGAACACGGCTGAGGTCTGAGAAGGAGGAGTTTAGAGTGTCAGCAATGAGTTTAGGGTTTGTGGATATATCGCCGTCAGTGTAAATTTGGGTGGGGGGAGCAGACACTGATTTCCCATTAAGCTCCTTTAGATTATCCCAGAACTTTCTGCCCGAGCCCCAGGAGGATGTGAGGGAAGCCATGTAGAGCACTGCCTTGGCTTTCTGAATATCCCACATACACTTATTTCTTGCTGCCCAATAAGACTGTTTGTTGGCAGATTTGCCCGTTTCAAGGGCTAGTTGCCAGAGGGAGTCATGATGACACATCTGCTCTAGGAAAGATTGGGTGATGCACTGGGTGGAAGGGCCTTTAACAATGCGTTTAGTAAGAGGGGCAAATATGTTGCATGCAGAGTTAAAGGAGCTGATGAAGTATTCGAGAGCTGAATCTATGTCAAGGGCATGATTAATGGGGGACCAGTCCAAGTGGTTAAACTGGTGTTTTAATTGTTTTAGTTTACCAGGTTTAATTCAGTGTTGGTAAATAATTTTAGGTGGCAGTTTATTAACCTTACAAGACCAGGTGCAGAGGACAGGAGAAAGGTCACTCAGAGTGTTAGGGAGCACTGAGACTCCTGCAATTCTGGTGGGGTGATTGGTGAGTACCAGGTCGATCTGGGTAGCAGAGCCAGTCTTATGGTTTATCCTAGTGGGGAAGGGAACTACTTGGGCCAGGGCAGCTATAGTATCTTTAAATGGGGTGTTAGAGTTAGATTGCCAGTTGACGTTAAAGTCCCCAAGTGCTATACATTCTGTCTTTGGTGCAGGAGTGAGAGCTAGTTAAGCACAGAGTGAAAGGCCGGTTTTTGATCTCGAGGAGGGATGTAAACTGATGTGATGAAGAGAGAGGCCATGGCCTTGCCCACACTGAATTTCAGGGTGAGTGCTTGGGCGCCATGTTCCAGTTGGGCAGGAGGGAGGGCTTTGGCCAGCAAGGTGTCACATATGTAGATGACACAGCATAGCCACCTCCACGCTTACCCCATCTGCCTGCATGGAAGATGGAATACCTGGAGATGGCCACAGCACAATCGGGGTGTCTTTAGAGAGCCATGTTTCTACTAGGTAGAGAATATCTGGTTGGTGTTGGGCCATCCACCCCGAAGGCAATCAAGTTTTTTTTGCAGGTTATAGATATTAATAGACACAAGGTGGAGCTCACTAGTAGAGTGGCAGGTCAGGTTGGGGGCAAAGGCAGGGACTGGGTTAGGGTGTATGTTCCCTGATAGCAGGAAAAGGAGTAAGAGGGCCCTAAGAAGAGTAAACTGTAGTTGCTTGTGGTGGCTGGGACCATGGTGGGCTGTGCAGATTTGTTTGGCACTGATAACAGGGATGGAGAGAGGTAGGATATGTGGAGAGGCAAAGAGGAGAGCGGGAACGCTGTAGATTGTACTGGGGTGGGGAGGATAAGGGAGGGAGGGGAGGAGGGAATGGGGAGGCATCCATGGTAGCAGTATGGGTGAATGGGGGATTGGTAAGGGGAGATACACTGGTCGAAAGGAGCAGACTCAGGGGCAAAGGACAGGTGGGGGTTAAGGTAGAAAAATAGGAGTTTTGGCAGACAGGAGACTATGTCCATAGAGGACGTAAAAGTGTGCCAGCTGATGGTGAGAGTCACTGCAGGTAATGATAAAGTGGTTGGAGGGAGGCTGAGCTGTGATAAGAGTTAGGAAGGAGCGTTCAGTAATAGGGCTGCTCACTTGGTGCATCGGTAGTGTCACAGACTGTGGAGTAAAAGGTGCAGGGTTCAAGTCTGGGGAGGGGAGACTTGGCAGGAGTACTCCTACAGAGAGAAATGGACACAGTAAGAAGTGGAATAGAGGAGAAGTGGGGAAGGCTAGAGTGGCTGGGAAGGGAGAAAGTAATGTCGGGGATAGAACCACACTGACTCCTAGTGGCCATCAAGTATACAGTAACTAGCTAATGGAGAAACAGACACTTAGGAAACAGACATCATGTGACCAGAAGATGTCAGTAAGTTAGAGACACCCCTGGGTGGGGCAGTCAATGCAAAGTGTTGACAGGCTAACACCCCCCTCAAACACTGTTGCAAGAGAAGGAGCAAATTACCTTTAGAGGCGCCTCCTTGTCCCTCACTATCTCTGCTGTGTGTGCTTGTGGGGCGGGTGTCTAGAGTGAGGGATGGGGTTCATGGGCAGGCTTTAGGGCCATGACAGAGCCACTAAGAGTTTAGCAGAAGGAGAGTGGCTGGTAATACATCAGGTGAATGCTTTGCCATTGGAAACATTGGCATCACCTGGTGCCAACTTAACCACCAGCCCTTCCAACCAGGTGGTGTTCTGAAAATGAAAGGGGCCCCTCTTGCTACAGGACCCAACTGTTCTATTTACTGTAAATAGTTTTCATTGTTCTGTTGATTTGATCTGGCAGCCTTGGGGCTCACAGGTAAGGATGGTTGGAGAGGACACCCCACGGACTTGCTCCCTTTATAATGTTGGATTGTAGACTTGCAACATACAATGTGAAGAGGTTGAACAACCCAATTAAATGGACCCAGGACATTCAGGAATTCTGTAAACAGCAAGTACAGATAGCATTGTTACAAGAGATGAACCCCTCCAATCTGGAGCATAAAATGTCAGAGGCAATGAATGGGGGTTATCTATTCCTTAACATAACATGCCCACTCCCATGGGACAGGCATGGTGATCCTGCTTCACATAAACTGCCGCTAGGGGTAATTCAAGTCACCCAGGACTGAGAGGAGTGATTTAACTGTATTCAGTGCAACTGGCGTACAGTGTCTTGCATCATACTTAATGTGCATGCACTGAACCAGGAACAAGAAAATGTAGAGTTTCTCTGGAAAACCCTGATAGACCTGGCTCCATCCCCTGAAACCTTTTTTCTTGGTGGGTGCAAATTTCAGTGGGGTGCTCTGACTATTTCTAGATAAGTCAGGTGCAGGGAGGTCAGGGCCCGACCGAGTGGGACAGTGCATGCAATGACTAAATCGGGAGTTAATCCTGACAGAGGTATGATTATTTTTCCTTCCTTTAATGAGGGATTATACCTGCTGGTCACCACCACACTGGGCCTACTCCTATACTGACTTTTCCTCCTGGCCAAGATTGGATACATTCAGTTGAAAATTGTGAGATATGCTGGCCCATCGGCGCAGCGGTAGAGCTACCACTCTCGACAAAAGTGACCCGAGTTTGGTTGCAAGATTGGGGCTTCAGAGAGCCGGCCAGGGGAAGGAGGACTGAGTGTTCAGAGGATTGCTATCCTCCTCCCCCAGGTTGGGGAGGGTTTGCAGGACTCAGTGTCTGTCTGGTCTCAGAAGCTAGGGGACAGGCATCCGGGACTGCCAAGGGAGGCTGGACGGAAATGGTAGGTGCTGATGTGCAGTGCGCAGGAGCAGGTGGCAGACGTCATGGTGCCATTGCACACCACGTCACTTGGAGAAGAAAACAGAAATCATGCTGACTGGTAGGATGACACCAGTCTCCCATAGGCCCTACACATGGCTATGGACGTTATCCCTATAATGAGCAAGTAATTTTTAGCAACTCAATTTGAGTGAGTTAGAAAGAGTGAATGTGAGTTGAGTGACTTGGATTAAATGGTGAAGTAACTTCCAACAATGTTACAGGAATGAGTGTAATTTAAGGAAGTATGTAGGAAGCTGTTTTCAGTTCTGGATCCGAGCTGGTGGCATAACTTACTCGGTAGAGTCACCATCCATGCATATAGGTGTGTGTGGCAGACCGGGGTCTGGCACTGGTAGTGGGCTTTTTTTTTTGTTTATTTGGGACTTCAAATTATAATGGGTCATTTGGCTGGGTTCCTATTCCCTTGCCCTCCCAACTGTGTTCCCCCAGCTGCAACTTACCCTCTCAATGTTCTCCCCCTCCCTGACCCCCCAACCTTCTCCCGCTCCCCGACACAGTATCTCCCCTACCAAATTTTCCCATGTCCCCAAAGTTCATTCCCCCCTGTTGTTGGTATAATTAAATATGGGGTGTGTGGAAGTATGAAGTATCGTTTTTGCCATTGACAGCAATTACTGTGATGTGTGGTTGCTGTCAATGGATTCACTGTTATTTGTTCGCTGTGTTTTCCCTGGTTGAACTTTCTTCACTATTGTCACATAGAGCCCCTGGCTATCAGGTGCCATCCTTGCAGACTGGATCCTGGTTCTGGTGGGAATTGGGGGACCCCACTGACCTTGCTGGGGGGGGCAAGCTGTGAGAGAGGTGCCGGATGAAGGTAAGTCCTGAGGATGCTGGGGTGACAGGGCTGGGGGAGGGCTGGTTGATGCCAGGGGGAAAAAAAAGAAAATCATGAGATATGGCTGAGTACTGTCTCCGACCACTTGTCAGTCTTGATGGATCTCTGTCTTGCCCCTGTGTACAAATCTCCAGTGTGAAGATTCAGTGTCTACCTCCTCACCAATCCACAGTATAAAGGTATGGTGGAGTCCTGCATAGTGGACTACCAGGCCAACAACCCCCAAGAAGATAACTTGGTTGGATGGGCTTAAGGCCATTCTGGCAGGCCATACCATCAACTTTTCAAGAGGGAGAGAGCCAAGGAGCAGTTAGACCTGAAAAAGAAATGGTTTGACCTTGAGGTAAAACATAAGATTACCTTGGAGCTGAGTAGATTCAGGAAGCCCTGTGAACCATGTGTGTAATTGGGGGGGAGAGCTGGCAAAGACTTAGTGCCTTCAAACAAGACAGCAGATTTAAAGGTCAGATTAGTTGGGGTCCTGTGCTGAAAGCACAGACTTTGCTGACATAGAAACAAAGAAACACAGAAACAAAGAATGTGATAGCAGATAAAGGTCGCTTGGCCTACCCAGTCTTCCCAGATTATTATTTGTTTTATTTATTTTTTTCTCATTCGTTTTTTTCTGTAGAAGTCATTTGATCTACAGTGCCATCTCTTCCCTTCCCTTCCTTACCCATACAATTCTTTTGTGCTTGTCCTAGTCATTTTTGAACCCTTCCACTGTTTTTGCCTCCACTACCTCTGCTGAAAGGCTGTTCCAGGGATCAACTACCCCCTCTGTGAAGAAGTGCTTCCTCACATCCCTCCTGAATTTACCCCCACTCCAGCTTCATAGCATGCCCCGTTGCCCTAGAGCACCTTTTTCTCTGAAAAATACCCGTCCTATACCTTATTAACCCTGCTAGGTATTCAAAGGTCTCTATAATATCCCCCCATCCCTCTTCTCCTCCAGGGTGTACATGTTCAGCATCTTTAATTTCTCTTCATAGGGCTTTTGATGCAGACCCTGCACCATTTTGGTAGCCTTTCTCTGGACTGCCTCCACTCTATGTCCTTTGTTAGATGTGGTCTCCAGAACTGGACACAGTACTGCATGTGAGGTCTTACCAGTGATCTATATAGGGGCAGCACTACCTCCCTCTTCCTGCTGGCAATACCCCCTCCTATGCACTCCAGCATCCTACTTGCCATTCTGACTGCCTTATCATATTGACTGGCCACCATTACATCATCCACTATCATCACTTCTAGGTCTCTTTCCTGCTTGGTCTTTGACAGTATCACTGTGCCAATTTTGTACTCTACATCTGGGTTTCTATGGCCCAAGTGCATTATTTTACACTTTTTTGCATTAAAACCAGGCTGCATACCCTTTACCACTCCTCTAGCCTTTTCAGATCCCTACTCATCCTTTCAACACACACCCCTCCTGGGACATCCACTCTGTTGCAGATCTTGGTGTCATCTGCAAAGAGGCAGACCTCTCCTTCCAGTTCCTCTGCTATGTCAAACAAAAACACTGAAGAGGACTGCTCCCAGCACTGATCCCTGAGATAACCTGCTGGTCTCCTTCCCTTCCTTGGAGTGAACCCCATTTACCACTACCCTCTGTGTCCTGTCCACTAGCCAGTTTTTTATCCAAGTTACCATTTATAACCCACTTCCAAACTCTTCAACTTGCTTATCAGTCTCCTATGGAGAATGGTGTTAAAAACCCTGCTGAAATCCAGATAGACCATGTCTGCCACCCCTCCCTGATCCAACTCCTTGGTCACCCAGTTGAAGAAATCAGATTTGTTTGGCATGACCATTCCCCGTGAACCTCTGCTACCTTGGATCCTGTAATCCTCTGGATACAAAATATTCTACAATTCTTTCCTTTACTAGTGTTTCCATTAACTTACCTACCACTAATGTCAGACTGACTGGCCTATGATTACCCGCCTCTTCCCTGCTACCACTTATGTGAAGTGGGACTACCTCTGCCCTTCTCCAGTCCCCTGAACCACACTAGTCTCCAGTGATATGTTAAATAGGTCTGTCAGAGGTATAGCAAGTATCTCCTTGAGCTCCTGCAGCAGCCTTGGATGTATGCCATCTGGCCCCATAGCTTTGTCCACCTTCAGGTTATCGAGTGCTTTCCGGACTTCCTCCTCAGAAAATGAACTAGTGTCCACTTCTCTCCCCTCAAATATCCTGGTGCCTTTTTGAGGTTCCTCCTCCTCTCCAACTACTATGAATACTGAGTAGAAGTATTTGTATAAGATGTTTGCCTTTTCTTGATCCCAATCCATACAGGCTCCTCCTCCCTCTTTAAGTGTACAATCCCTCCCTTGGTCTTCCTTTTCTCGCTAACATGCCTAAAAAAGTCTTGCCCTCTTTTGAGACCCCCTGAGCTATTCTTTCTTCAGCTTGTGCCTTTGCCCTCCTTACTGTTTTGCCTGCTTCTCATTGTTTTACCAGATATACTTCCCTATCTTCCACCCTCTGGGTTCCCATATACCTCCTAAATGCTATTTTTTTAGCCTTTCCCTTTTCTGCTTCCTCTTTTGAGAACCAAAGCTGTTTCCTGAGACTCTCCTCTTTCTTTTACTTTTGCTTACCTGCTTGACAAAGAGATTTGTTGCCTTCACTATGCCCTCTTTTAGATTGGCCCACTCTTCCTCCACCCCCTCCAGATCCTCTGCCCCTGACAGATGATTTCTGAGGCACTCAACCATCTTTATAAAATCAGCCATTCTAAAGACTAGGACTCTCACCACTGTATGGTTCAATTCTGCAGTAGTTTTTATGTTGAACCACACTTTACGATGATCACTGGCCCCAAAATGGCTTCCCACCTTGACATCCACAAAACTGTCTCTGTAAGCACAAGGTCCAGTATTGCCCATCACGAGTAGGTTCACTGACTAGCTGCCTGAGGAATGCCCCCTGCTGGGATTCCAGGATATCCCTGCTCCTAGCTGAAGCTGCCACAGAGAGGCTCCAATTTACATACAGCAGATTGAAGTCCCCTATCAGCAACATCTCTCCCTTTTTAGCCATTTTACTAATTTCTTCTTACATTTCCTTACCTAAGTCCTCCCCTTGTGCTGGAGGCCTGTAGATCACAACTGTCTGAATATTGTCTCTGTTACGCATCTCGAGGGCTACCCACAGCACCTCTGCCCTCCCCTGAATTCCCTGTATTTCTATTGTTTTTATGCTTTCCTTCACATAAAGCATCACTCCCCCTCCCTCCTTCCCTCCTGAACATTGTATAGCCTGGTATAACCATACAGTGTATGGTAGAATGCTGTTCTGCATGGAAACCCATGCTTAGAACAGTGTTGCTGTGCTGCACTAGCGACGTCATGATATTTTGAGCTGCACTGAGTATGTCACTAGTGCAGCACAACAAGATAGAACAGTTTCTCATGCCTAACTGTTCTCCAGTCATGGCTGCCAACTCTAATTCCTCCCACAGCTACGTGATCTGCAGAATGTTTCTGGCCACTTGTTTTTGTTTCTTTATCCTGGTTACTGGTCTGCCCATACACTATAAAAGATTATGTATGAGCAGACATACACAGACAAGGCAGTGACTGAATCTCAAGGTTTTCTTGGTAACAGGTGATCTCTCGATTCAAGCACAGCCTTGTTATGTATGCCTGCTCGTACACAATCCTCTATGTTCCAGTGATGGTTGTCCATGCACCATGACTTGGTAATACCCACGATATCCATCTCCCTAGATAGCAGGTTGGCTTCTGCCATGGTGGCTTCTAGGTCTGGGATCTTATTCCCCAGACTTCTAGCATTTGCACACATGGCCTTCCAGATTTTGTTTGCTCTCTGCTTGTTGCTTCCCCTTTTTCTTTTTGTGCCCCTTCCCTGCCTTCTTTTCTGACCACTTTCTCCCTTTGCTAATTCCTTACTTCCTTGACTTGCTTGCTCCATTGTGGGACTTTTGCCCCTCGAGATTTCTCTACACGTTACCTCAGCCTGTTTGTGGGGCAGTTTCTGCAACCCTTTCTGCTACCGCTTCCCCCCTTGGCTAGTTTAAATCTTCAACAAAATAATGCTTGAACCATCAACTGAGAACTGCTGTTCCCCTCTTGGATGGATGCAGGCCATCACCCCTGTACAGGTGGCCTC
The DNA here is from genome assembly GCA_016271365.2 of Neoceratodus forsteri. Classification (NCBI taxonomy): domain Eukaryota; kingdom Metazoa; phylum Chordata; order Ceratodontiformes; family Ceratodontidae; genus Neoceratodus; species Neoceratodus forsteri. The sequence continues at coordinate 1,544,592,940 of CM057452.1, read as the reverse complement.
TAGTCCCCAATGTAGTTATACCCCTCCACTCCACTTCATTCCTTCAACCATGAGTTGAAGGCATTGGTGTGGTGCTCCCTCACCTTCTCTGTGTCATAGACAGGCAGTACCTCAGCAAAAGCTACAGACTGTGCTACGATTTCTTCCCAGCTCTCTACACTCCCCTGTACTGTCCCTGCCCCATCCTTAGCTAGATCATTCATCCCTAAGTGGACAGTGATACTTAGCTCCCCTTTCCTGTCTACTGCCCTAAAGATCTGTAGGATATGCTTCCTATCCCTCTGTGCTCTGGCACTGCATATGCACCTGACCTCCCTCTCTGCCCCCTTTCCTTCTCCCAACTCTATCCCCCTGATAATTGATTCCCCCAACAGAATTTGCTTCCTCCTTCTGTGGATTCTTCATCCACCCACCTTGCTGCCTTCTCCTGGGAGGGCTTCCACATACTTCTCGGCCACTTCCATATGTGCCTTTTGGCAGTCCCCCTCCGCCAGAGTAGTGTAGGAATAATGCTTTTGAAGAGGTTGTGGTTGAGGAATGTGCCTGTGACTCCCCCCAACACCTATTGGATCCCACCTCTCCCTCCCTCCTCGAGCCCACTGTAGTCCAGCCACTCCTCCTATCCAGTAGCCTTTGAAGTAATGGTGTTGGACATAGTGGTCCCTGGGTGGGAGAAAAGGTCACCCAACTCCCAGCCAACACAGTCTTGAGTCTTATGACCTCCTTCTGACTTATAGCTAATATTGCCTTGAGTCTAGAGACCATCTCCGCCAAAGCAGAGAGGCACACACAGATGGGGCAGCACCACAGTCTCCAGACGGTCTCTGAAAAAACTGCCTCCCCACAACCACTGCACTGCACCACTTACCACATTCTAAGTCCTGCTCTCACTCTGCTTCCAGTCCTGCTGTCCCACAATATTCCCCAGAAACAGTTATCAGCATCCTGCACACCGTCGAGCTCAATCCTACCTCGAAACAGTTACCAACAAGCCTCCACATCCACAACACACTATTACCCAGAAACAATACCAGCAAGTCCCACAACCACAAACACAATGTTTCCCAGAAACACTTACCAGCAAGACCCTACTACCACAAACACAAAATTACCTGGTCACAGTTAACAGGAAAGCTCCCAATCCCCCAATCACAGTATATCTCAGCAATAGTACAATTGTACAACAATGGACAGGGTCCCTGGTTGTCAGCTGTCTCATGGGCTGATTCTGGGCAGGCTCCAGTCATCGCTGTCCTTGGTGTGTGTCCTTTGCATGAGGGCCACAAGCAGGAGGGCTGCTTGGCAGGAAAGACCATTATGGGAGATCTCCAACTCTGCTCTATGTTTGTCCACCTGACTGGTGAAGTTCCAGATGCTGCTTCTCCTAGCCGCAGAAACATCTCCGATAACTCAGCCTTCTGGCTGATTTCAGGAAATCCATGCAGTGATTTGTGCCGGGAAGGGAGGGAACTTTAAAATGCCTTACCGTCACTACCTGCTTCTCTGGCGATCCCCATCCTCAAGGCGATTTCTCCCTGTCATGACAGAGAGGAGCATAAGTGCCTAGCTTTATCTTGAAGATATATTGTATTTATATTTCTCTTCATAATGAAAGTGGCAGGGTAAGTGGGGAGAAAAGAGTTGTGGTAAGTGTTTGGGGCACTTTGAGACTTGTATGTAAAATTGTAACAGGTAGTGTGGAGGAAACTAGCTCAGGAGAGTAATCTTGGGTCTGAGTAGATTCAGGAAGCCCTGTGAATCAGGTGTGTAATTTGGGGTGGAGCTAACACAGGCTTAGTGCCTTCTAACAAGTGCACTATAAAAGACTGCCTTGTCAAAATGACCCAGCACACTCTTGTCCCAGTGAGTGAGTGGAACAGCAAAGGAGTGGAACAGGTAGTGGCATCTTAGGCATCAGCGGGAATTCACAGGTGAGCAGGGAAGCATGGGATTCTGCGGGTTGACTAGGGTAAGGTACCTGGTCACTTCTGTTGTTACACTCATTGCAGGGAAAGGGTAAGGGTAGAAGGCATGCCACTAGTGGGACTAGGAGGGACACCCTATCTAGGATAAGGTGAAATTAAGTTTCTAGTGGGGCAGTAAGGGGAAGAATTTACAAGTAGTAAAGATGTAGAGGGGAGTATGATTGCCTTATCGGCTAAGAAGATTATTCTTCATCACTGGAAAGACAGGTCCTCCCCCTCTGTCCAGGAATGGGTAAGAGAAGTTCTGTCCAACCTGCGCACAGAGAAAGTGATTGCTAGTCTCCATAATAGATTGGCAGCATATACTAAAATCTGGGATCACCTTCATGTAATTAATCTCTCTGGTTCCAAACTAAATCTATCTTAGGTTTCATGCTGTTGTAAGGCTTTTAGTTAGGAGCTCGGCATTGATGGGTACCAGGCTGGATTACTGCAGTAAGGGGAGGGTAGGGTGGGTTAGGCAGTTATTTGTTCACATTGTATCAGTGAGTCTTTGTCATTGTTATTTAAGCTGCCTTTTATTGTGGAAAATGTATCAATAAACTTTAAATAAAAAAAAATGTAGAGGGGAGCAGGGAGAAATTTAAAGAAGGTAGTAACCAGGAAAGCAAGGGTGCAGGATTCCTGCTGTGGGAGATGTGCAGTGTGTGCAGATTGGTTGGTGTTGCTGCAGCTGCAGCTGCAGCATCCAGGATACCGAAGATGCCGGTCCTCCTATGTATTCCGTGTGTTGCACCGTGAATTTTTTTGTGGTAAAAGAGAAAGTCTGGAGACATTCTATCTGGAATAGGGGGACATTGGAAAGAGTACTAGGATGTTTAAGCGATAGAACCAAACATAGAAACATAGACTTTGACAGCAGATAAGGACCACTTGGCCCACCTATTCTGCCCATTTACCTACTGTACCTATTGGATAAGCTGCAGATCCTAGTTAACCAGCAGCCTACTTCTTCCTACCCCCCACCAGAATTGTCTTATGTCTGTCCCATGCATTCTTGAATTCCCCCACTGTTTTTGACCCCATGACCTCCTCAGAAAGGCTGTTCCATATGTCCACCACCCTCTCTGTCAAAAAATAATTCCTCACATTGCTCCTGAGCCATCCTCCCTCTATCTTCAGATTGTGTCCCTTTATTCTTGCACATCTCTTTTTCTGAAAGATGTTACCCTCTTGGACTTTGTTGATTCCCTTGAGGTACTTGAAAGTTTCTATCATGTCCCCCCCTCCCTCCTTTCCTCCAGGGTATTCATATTAAGCTCCTTTAGTCTCTCTTCATATGGTTTCTCTTGCAGACCCTGCATCATTTAATTTGCCCTCCTCTGGACAGCCTCCATCCTGTCTATGTCCTTGCGGAGATGGGGTCTCCAGAACTGCATGCAGTACTCCAGATGGGGTCTCACCAATTGTCTGTACAAAGGGATAACAACTTCCAGCTTTCTACTGGTGATGCCTCTCTCTATACATCCCAGTATCCACCCAGCCATCCTTACTGCCTTCTCACATTGCTTCTTCACCTTTAGGTCATCTGATATGACTACCCTAGATCCCATTCCATTTCTGTTGTTGTTACTACCCCCACTGTGTACTCTTCTCTTGGGTTTTTGTTTCCCAGGTGCATTACTTTGCATTGAATCTAAGTTGCCATACTTTTACCATTCCTCCAACCTTGCCAAGTCCCTTCTCATCCTTTCCACCCCCTTTGTATCAACCCTGCTGCAGGTCTTTGTGTCATCTGCAAATAGGCATACTTTTCCTTCCAGTCCCTCTGCAATGTCACTTATAAAGACATTAAAAAGGACCGGACCCAGTACTGAACCCTGCAGTACCCCACTAGTAACCCATTTTCTTTTCAGTAGACTCCGTTTACTATTACCCTCAGTGTCCTGTTGTCCAACCAATTTTATTTCCCAAGTTACCACCCTGGGACTCACTCCCAGGCTGGCTAATTTGTTTATTAATCTTTTGTGCAGGACTGTGTCAAATGTCTTGCTAAAGTCTAGGTAGGCCATGTCCACAGCCACTCCCTGATCTGCTACTTTGGTCACCTAGTCAAAGAAATCTATTAGATTTGTCTGACATGAACTTCCTGCTTTGAATCCATACTGCCTTGGGTTCTGTGCCCTGCTGGCCTCTAGGTACTCAACAATTCTTTCTTTCAGACATGATTCCATCATTTTCCCTACCACTGAGGTCAAGCTATCAGGTCTGTAATTTCCGGCCTTTGCTTTGCTCCCATTTTTGTGAAGGGGAATCACATCTGCCCTCCTCCAGTCCTTAGGTACCACACCATCCTCCCATGATTTGTTACAAAAGGTAGTCAGAGGTGTCACAAGTTCTCCCCTTAGTTCTTTTAGAATTCTGGGGTGAATCCTGTCATGAGCCATTGCTTTGTCCACCTTCAGTTTTAGAAGTTCTTTCAGAACCCTTTCTTCTGTGTAAGGACTGGTATCGACCCTCTATCCAGAGTGCTTCTATTGATTGGATTAGGTACCTCCCCCTCCTGTTCTTTTCTGAATACTGAGCAGAAGTATTCATTCAGTATCCCTGCTTTTTCACTGTTCCTCTCTGCCCACCCACCATCACCTTTATTAAGCCTCACTATCCCTCCCTTGGTCATTCTTTGCTCCGTAATGTACCTATAAAAGGTTTTATCCCCCTTCTTAACTAACTTGGCTATCTTTTCCTCAGTTTGGGCCTTTGCTATTCTGACTGCCTTCCCTGCTTCCTTCTGCTTTAACTGGTACAGTTCTCTGTCCTGCTCCTTCTGTGTTTCCTTATACTGCCTGAATGCTATCTTTTTCTCCCTAATTTTTACTGCCACCTCTTTTGAGAACCATACTGTTTTTTTCTTCCATTTTGATTTGTTTATTTGCTTCACCCAAAGGCTTGTTGCCTCTGTGATGGCAGTTTTGATGTTTCCCCACTGTTCCTCCACCCCTCCTTCTTGCCTGTTGCTAGTACTTTTCTAAGGCACTCTCCCATTTTGACAAAGTCAGCCCTCCTAAAGTCCAGTACTGTCACTTTTGTATGGCTTGACTCTGCGGCTTTGTTTATCATGAACCACACTGTTTGGTGGTCACTTGTTACCAGATGGCTACCCATTTCTAGATCTGAGATCTTCTGTCCATCCCTGTTTGACAGTACCAGGTCTAATATTGCTCCCTCCTGAGTGGGTTCCAACACTAGTTGTCTGAGGCATGCCCCCTGTAAGGCATCGAGAATGACCCTGCTCTTCAATGTGGCTGTAGCAAAGGTGCTCCAGTTAACATCTGGCATGTTCGTGTCCCCCATCAATAATATCTCCCCTTTTTCTGCCATCCTAAGGATGCTTTCTATCATTTCTTTGTCTATTTCCTCCCCCTGAGTTGGGGGTCTGTATACAACCCACATGTGGATTGTGGTGCCATTTCTGGTCTTCAAGGTGACCCACAGTGCCTCCTCTCCTCCCTGTTTACCCATTAGTTCCATTGCTTTGATCCCTTCCCTTACGTAGAGAGCTACTCATCCTCCTCTTCTGTCCTCCCTGTCCCTCCTATAGATTGTGTACCCTGGAATGTTGACATCCCAATCATGGTTCTTTGTGTACCACATTTCTGTGACTGCCACAATATCCAGGCATCCCTCTTCCATCAAGGCCATCAGTTCAGGGAGCTTGTTACCTAGAGTATGGGCATTGGTACTCATTACCCTCCATTTATTGATGGCCTTACCCATTTTTGCCCCATCCCTGTCCTTACTGCCTTTGCCTTTTTCTCCATTTACCACTGTCCTTCTCCCTATCAACTTCTCTGTCTTGGTGTTTACCTCACTAACTACCAGAGGGACAGGGTGCAGTAAGGAGCAGGCAGAAGAACATATTGCCAGAAATGGGAGTAGTGCAATGCAGTGGGTACCGAGCTGCAGTTTTCACAGAGACATTCTGGAGGCTGAGATGCTGCCCCCATATGTACGCACCTGTCTGGGTTGAGGGAGGAGGTCATTAGACTCTGGGCTAAGCTAACCAGGATCCAGATGACCTAGTCTCCTACCCAGGTGCCACCAGAGTCCACTGCCACTGCCTCAGAGGATGCTGAGCAGAAAGATGGCTGACTGGACAGTGGTGGGCTCTGGAGGGCTGGGGCAACAGAGTTCAGAACATGGGCACATTCCTACACCATTGCCACTGTGTAGCTCCTACACCATTTCGGCAGGACTAGACGGCCAGAAAGTAGCATCTGTAGTAGTGGCAGGAGAGAATATGGGGTTCCCCAAAGGGGGAAATGAAAGAGGGGGTGGCGGTGGACCCTAACAGAAGAAGCAGCATCTGGTGGAGGACTCAACCAATAAAGGGATAGAATTGGGAACAGGGAGGGGGTGGAGAGGGAGGCAAGGTGTCTATCTGGTACCACAGCTTGGAGGAATGGTCAGCGAATCCTAAGGATTGCTAGGGTGGCAGGTCAGAGGAGGGAGCTGGGTGTCATTGTCCCCCAAGTTCTACCAAGACCAGTGACCTAGCTAGTAATCTAGATGGGATTGTTCAGGGGGAGTTCAGGGATCTGATGTGGGGCCTAAAACAGGTAGCATGCATTGTGGCCTTCACTGAAGTGTTACCGGCACATCAAGATTTTCATCTCGTGGTTGAAGGAATGGTACAGATAGAAGGAGTTAGGCTACACTGGGGACCGTGGACCAATCTGGGAGGATGTGGGCATGGACAAAGGTAATGGCCTGCATCCATCTAGGACAGGAACTGCAGTCCTCAATGGACAGTTGAAATGTTACTTTGATGAACATTTAAACTAGCTGATGGGAGGTAGTGGAAGAGCAGAGGTATACACATACTGCACCCCCCCCCAAAAAAAATGAAGCAGGAGGGAAGGATAACCTGAGGGGAGAAAACTCTTCCAGGGAACAGGTTCAAGGCCAAAGAAGGGGAGCTGGAGTCAAAGGGAAAAGGAATAGACATAGTAATTTGAGAGGGAAAAATGAGGCAGGGCCAAATGAAGGAAAGGGGTGTTACAAGCAGGGTGCCGGAGAAAGGTGAGGAAAGCCATGTATGCAAATGCAAGAAGTTTTGTAAATAAAATTCTATATCTTGAGGCTATCTTTGTGGAGGCAGACCTGTATGCAGTGGCAGTCTGAGTCATGGTGCACAGGAAACCATGATTGGGACATATCTAGACTAGGATACATGCAGTTCAGAAAGGGCAGGGAAGGGAGGAAAGGTTTGTGTGGGGAGTTATGTTATATGTCAAGGAAGATAGCAAGGCAACAGAAATTAAAGGGTGTAAGGAGGGTCTGAGGTGCTGTGGATCACTCTGAAAACAGCAGCAAGATCCTCCATTCACATTAAGGGGATTCAAAGATCTCCAGCACAGGGGGAGGATCTAGACAAGAAAATGGGGAAAGCCCTAGTATGAGGGCAGGTAAGGGGGAGATACTGCTGTTGGGGGACTTCGGTCTACCAGATATTGATTGGAGCCTACCAACTGTGGCCTTGGCTAGAAGCAGGGTCATCCTAGACTCCCTACAGGAGGCTTTTCTGAGGCAGCTAGTCAAAGAACGCACTTATAATGGTGCAATACTGGACCTGTTGCTTACAAACAAGGACAGTGCTGCAGATGTTAGGATGGCATACCACCCAGGGACCAGTGATCACTGGACAGTGTGCTTTAGCAGTGGGATGGCAGTGGAACTTCAGAAGAGCAGATTTAAAAAAAACCCAAAAAAGACGGGTGAATGCCTCAGAGATGCTCTGGCTGGGGAAAATAACCCTGATTGGGTGGAGGGACATTGGTCAGATTAAAATATGAAACAGTGAAGGCAGCTAACCTCTGTGCAAAACAGGTGAGTAAAAGCAGGAGGTAAGAGACCAAGATGGTTCTCAGGTGAGGTGGCAGTAAGGGTAGAGGCCAAAAGGGCAGTGTTCAAGAGACACATGGAGATATAAAGAGAAGAGACTGGGAGGGCTTTAAGCCCGAGGTTTGATGGGTGGAGCAACAACGTCACTCCCCCATTGGGCTTAAAAGGTCACGCATACTGGAGCCCATTCAATATTTGTTTTTCGTTGCAGCCGAAGGCGCTGTTCTTCTCATCTATGGGTTCCCGCATGCTTCGATTTCCCATTTTGGCAGCTTCCTCCAGCTGCCTGTTTGTTTCTCTGTGCCTCCCTTGCTCATTTTGTGGTGCTTTTCCCTTCTGTGGTTTGTTTTTTGCCCCACTTGCTCTTTTTCCTTGTTTAGCCTTGCTTCCCCTGCCCTCGCTCTGGTTAGCCTGTGCATTGCTTCCCTGTTGTGCTCTGTCTCTCTCATCGACTGGTGCTTACCTCCCTCTGGGCTCCGCTTTGTGCTTCCATCCATTCGCTTTTTTCGGCGTTGCCTCCTGTTCTGCTGGTGGCTGCCCGTTCACCTCTATGGACTGCCACCTTAGTCCTCGCCATTTCCCTGCTGCTGTTCTTTCCGGCACACCTGCTGACAGCACCGCTGTTTCATACATCTTCCTCCCACTTCTCCGTCTACTTCCCTCATCATTGGGACATTGCTCCAACCCTTCCCCTTGTTCACTGTCTTGCACCATGCACGGCTGCTACGGGAAGCCCTTACCGGCTGTCCCTCATCTTGGGCTTGTTCTTCAGTCTCATACTGCCTGCCTGGTGGACAGGTTGTCATTCCCTGTCTGAAGGCTTCTCTAGCAGTAAACCAAGGACTTTACTACATCCATGACCTTCCTCTTCCATGATACGATATCCATTTGCATAACAACGGTAACTCGCTAATGCATTGGAGCCCACGTCTACGTCTTGAGCACTATCCAGGAGAAATCCCTACCCCACCACTGCCTATTCTGAATCCGATAGCTCCACCTGATACATTGGTAAATATGGTGACTTCTCTTTCCATCACGTATTTCAACCTCGGAGTAATACATCTCAAGTGGATTTTGAAAATGCTAATCACTGCATCCTTCTGTGTTCTCCTCAGTGCTAGTCTCCCTTGGGACTCTGTCTAATTCTGCACTGAAAGTCTAACCCTTACTAGTTTCCAGTCTCTCAACTGGTAGACTGCTCCACATGCTGCTTGTTGCCCTCTGTATAACTTAGTGCTTTATGATGTTTAACCTTCTCCCCCCATTTGTGGACCTGCTCTGTAGTTCTGCCTGCATTCAGCAGCTTCAACAGGTATGTATGCTTCACCCTATCTATTCCTTGTCATATTCAGAACATTGTGATCATGTTTCTCCTCACCTTTCTCTTTACTGGGCTTAATAATTTGTATATATCCAGTATTTTTGTATGACTCTTGTTCCCTAAGCAGCTAATCAGCTTAGTCATCCTGTGCTCATCTAATTCAATCCCTCTATCAGTATGCCTTGGCACTGTTCACTGCCAAGTCTGCACTATTCACTTGCTCTGTCTGGTCTACCATCGATATTCTTTGGGCATTCCTATCATGGATCATATACCACCTAATCCAACTCGCCCCCATGCAGTTCTCATCCCGTACCGGCTGGGTCCTCTGCTACCCTATTGGCCTCCCTACTGTCCTTCATCCTTTCATACCACGCTTTCAAGTACTTGCCTTCATGGCGTTAATCCCTCATTGTACCTCATCCATTCCTGTTACCTTCCTCCGCCTAGCACTTATTCTCATCCTGACCGTCATGGATTCTTTCCACTCATGGCTTCCCTCCTCATCATCCATCATCTGATTTGACTCCCCTTGATCGCTGTCCTGAGCTTACCCTCTGGTTTGCATACCCTCTGGTTCCTGATTTGTCTTCTTGGCCTCTGAGTAAGCCTTCTTTCGAGGAGCATCATTGCTCTTATATCGCTCCATAGTGCATGATACCTTTGTTCCAGTTCTTTTCAAGTTCAGTCCCATCTCCTCTTTTTCCAATTCCATTCCGGCTCTTGAAGATTCACTCCTCTCATGGCCTGCTATCAATATTTCTTTTTGTACCTACCATAGCTCCTATGTCACCTATCAACTGCAGCCAGCTTGCCGCATGTATCGAGTTCATAACTCCAGTCATATCGTGTTCATAAATACAGTCATCCTTCACTCAGCTTTACCTCAAGGTTTATCTATTACCTCACTTACACGAACATTCCTATAATTGAATTCCATACTACCTCATCGACTATAACCTCAGGGTCTAATCGCATTGAATCTTATGCTACTTCATCGACCTGCCGCCCTCCTGCGGTGATCGCCATCAGTATTCATCATTGCCTCATGTTCGTTTGATATGTGGGCAGTCTCATGTTCCCTCTTTGATCTGTGCTTTCTTTCAGGGATTCTCCCTATTCCATTGTCATCCTCCCTACTCAAGTCCTTTTCATTATCAAACATTTCTTTTTAATGACATACATCCTCAAATCAAATGTTGTCAGTCTGGAGGGAAGGTGACCTAGGCCTTGGATCCCCAGAGGTTTCCTCCTCAAAGGGGGTTTTTCCTCTCCTCCATGCCAATGGTCATAATATTAGTTTGAATTAATGTTTTCTTAGGTTAGTTAGTTAGGTTCCGCTGTTGGATGGAGGCAGGTGGTGGCTCCGGCTTCCCCCTCTCTCATTAGGAAGTCAGCCCTTATCTTCTCAGAATTAATTCATTCATCATCATTGCCTCTTCAATACTCAACACCTTTAGGTATTCTTTTTGGGCTTCTTCCTAACCTACCTTTAGCCAATGCAATCATTCCTGTGGCACCTGCAGGGGAGGAACCCTCCTCTAGGGTTCCTTGCATCATAGCCCTACAGGGTGGTATATACCATAGATAGAGAGGCGGAAAGACACAAAGCAAATCAAGTTACACAAGCATAATCTCATATCATCTCATCAGGTTGCATAAGCACATTGAATGGGAGGGCTTTAAGCCTGAGGTTCGATGGGCAGAGCAAAAATGTCAATCCCCTATTGGGCTTAAAAGGTCATGCATCCTGGAGCCCATTCAGGATTTGTTTTTCGTTGCCCACCATCCACCCCTCCTCCTCCATAGGCTCGTCTCTCTTACCCGTGGGCTTCTTCCTAACCTACCATTAGCCGACACAATCATTCCCACAGCACCTGTAGGGGGGAGAACCCTCCTCTAGGGTTCCGTGCCTCATACTCCTACAAGGTGGTATACCCCATGGATAGAGAGGCAGAAAGTCACAAAGCAAATCAAGTTACACAAGCATAATCTCATATCATAGCATCAGGTTGCTTAAGCACATTGAACAGAGAGATGTACCACAAAATACAGAGGGAAGCAGGGAAGCACATGAGGGGTGCTAAAGCACAAACTGAGGGGAGAATAGCCAGAGGGTAGCAAAGGGGGGGCAAGACCTTTTGTAGGGTTATAGGAAAAAAGAGAAGGAAGAGGGGAGGAATTGTAAGACTGAGGGGTGCAGAGTGAGACTTGTGCAGAGGATGATCAAGAAAAGCAGATATCCTGAACAAATACTTCCGTTCTGTCTTCACAGTGGAAGAGGAAGGGGTGGGCCATGTATAGGTTACAGAACCACTGGAGGGAAGAAAGTAGACACAAGTCATTTGAAGAGCAAAGAATCCTGAAGGGATTTACAAATCTGAGAGTGGACAAGGCTAAGTGCTGGATGGGGTTCATCCAATGATATTGAAAGCGCTCAGGAAGATACTGGATGCACCTCTGGCAGCCCTATTCAGAGGACTGGAAAAGTGCAGCTGTAGTCCCACTCCATAAGAATGACAGCAAGGAAGAGGCTGGCAACTACAGGCTGGTCAGTCTGATATCAGTAGTGGGGAAACTAATGCAGTCACTTCTAAAAGAAAAACTGGTAGATTACCTTGCATCTAGCAGGTTACATGACCTAAGTCAGCATGAATTCATGGGTGGGAGATCATGTCAGACAAACCTGATAGATTTCTTTGAGTGGATGACCAGAGAAATAGATTGGGGGGAACTGTGGATGTGTTCTACCTAGACTTCAGCAAGGCCTTGACATCATGCTACACTGGAGGCTCATAGAAAACTTGGAAGCTTGGGGGTGGGAACCAAGGTGGTACACTGGGTACATAATTGGCTGATGGATAGGCGACAGAGGGTGGTGGTAAGTGGAACTCACTCAGGGGAAGGGAACGTAATCAGTGGGATTCCTCAGAACTCAGTACTGGGACTAGTCCTCCTTATTGTCTTTATAAATGACATTGCAGAAGAACGGGAAGGGAAGATGTGCCTCTTTGCATGTTACACCAAAATCTGTAATAGAATGGATACTCCAGTTGGGGTGGAAAGAATGTGTAGAGACCTGAGAAAATCTGAGGAGTGGTCAGTTGTATGGCAGCTTGGTTGCAATGCATAAAAGTGCAAAATCATGCACCTGGGACCCGGAAACCCAGATGGTGAGAATTCTGGTGAAAATGCCACATTTGATTTTTTCACACACTTTCCATAACTCAACAGTTAGGACAGACTCAAGCAACCTTTGCTGGAGAGGCTATGGACAGCTAGGTACACATTTCCATATCTTCTGGGATGTCTAAAGCTCTGTGACTACTGGAAAGATATGCACCAAACACTCACCTGATTGTGGGAGGAGGTGCTGATCCCTTGCACTTTTCAGCAGTTAGTATTGGGCGTGCAAGTTCCTAGACTGGGTCTCAGTGCAACCCAGGAGCTCTTGCAAGCTCGGTGTGCAATTGCGCTTAATGGCATAATGGCTTTGTTGCTGCAGGCACCTCCTCTAAATTATGGGAGGTAGGTGTCATGTGTGAAAAAGATGTGCTGCATGGAGCATATCATGGCCACACTAAGTCTGACTTTAGACAAGAAAATGTGAGCCCCTGTGAGCTGGTTGGGTTAGGTATAGAGAAATGGATACAGAGAATGCAAGGGCAGACCAGATCCAAGTCTGCCAGTCTCTCTGAAAGAGAGGTAGGGGTTGGAAATGTTTCATATACAAGGGTGCAACCGTGTTGCATTGTTGCAGTGAAATAATTGTTGGGGTGGAGAGAATGAACCATCCTTTAGATAACAAGTATTAGTCACCAAGTAATGAAAAAAACTGGCATAACTGGAGTGCACACAGAACTTCTAGGTCCATGTTCTTGTTACTTTTCAAGTTGGTACAACTTGGGTTATAAGTTCTACTTTTTTTATTCTTAAATAAATCTACCCATTGAGTGCTATTCCTAGCGAAAGTAACTTGGTGCACAATTCAGTAGTGATTTGCACGATATTCCAGAATTCTGCAGACATAAAGAGTTTATATGTATAGTGGTCTCTACTTGGAATACCCTTCCAAAACATGTAGCCAATAGTTCAAACATGAAGCAATTCAATGAAACACTGTATGCCCGTTTAATTAGTAAGATGATATTAGGATATGTTTAATAGAGATTCAAGTAAAAATGGCTAACACTAGTAGACTTGTATTCATCCTATGAATCCTATGAATCTTATATAGCAATAGCATACTGGTAATTTGTCCTTTTTTGATGAAAGTCATTCTAAATGTGATCAATGTACTGAATGCTATGTCTTTAATAAAGCTGAGTTTCAAAAAAAGAATTGGTCCAGAGGTGAGCTATGAAGATGATTCAAAGTCAGCAAGGTGAATCACATGAGGAGTGTCTGGCCAGCTTGAGCATGTACTTCTTGGAGGCCAGAAGGTAAAGGGGGACATGATAGAAACTTTTCAAAATCTGAACGGGATAAACAGGGTACAGAGTCATGATGTGTTAAAACACGGTGAAGGATCAGCAACTAGGGCACACAAGTATAAATTGGCAGTGGGCGAGTCGATTCAGGAATGATGTAAGAAAGCACTTCGCAGAAACAATGATAAATGGATAGATGGATGTAATGGGTTGCCAAGGGAGGTAGTGAGTGCCAAAACATTGACAGGTTATAAAGACAGTGTGGGACATTTATAAAGGGTTCATGAACATGAAGACAGGTAAGGGGGAGAGGCTAATCTGAAAATAAGATTTTAGTCTAGGCACAACCAAGGGTTGGTTGGTGTGTCAGAGGTAGGAAAATGAGAAGATATGATGGACTATGAGTCTGTTTCTGACAACACCTTTCTGTGTTTCTGTGTTTCTTACTCAACCACTGTGGGATGTTTACCCATAAGGAGTGCTAGAAAAGTAACACTATGGTGGATGTCACTAAAAAGAGACAGGTACAATGCAAATATATTAAAAAGTGGTCAAAAATATGCCAGCACATTGGCACAGCAGTAGCATTACTGCAACGCCAGTGACCCAAGTTTGGGAATTGGCTCGGGTCATTGAGGGAAGGCAGAAGTAGGATCGAGCATCTGAAGGGACACTCTCCTTCTCTGGGGAGGGAGGGAGGGCAGCCTGATCCACTGCTTACTGCTACCTGAGTGACCACAGGTTGCAGTCCAATTGGGAGCAGCTTCTGGGGAGGGAGGATGTTGGCTGGTGCTGTACATGCTAGCAGGGGTGTGCTGACACAAGGTCGACACCACCACCTTGACGTCCAGCACAGCAACAGATATCGCCTGAATGCGGCGAGTCACTGTGCTGGTGAACAGCAGACATCGGTGGTGCAGCTTCAGGTGTTGCTCTCCCCCCAGTCCAATTCCAACTTGAAGTTAGATGTCTAGAGACCAAGGGGTTTAGGGGGGTACAGCCCCCCAATATAACATGGATGCATCCCCGACAGTGCAATGCCAACACTCCAATATTGCGGTTGTTGCTGTCGGGGATGTTGGCACTGTGGATGTCGCAGCGCCATAGTAAAACAGCTAGCATGAGTGCCGCTTGTGCACCCTTGCTGCTGACATCCTAGGGGAAGGGACTCAAAGTGGAAAGACTGCAGCTGACAGGATGATGCTGGCTGCCTGCATGCCCCACACCTGGCTACTCAGACACCACCTCCACATATACTGGATCCGTTCAATGGCGGAGAGTGAGGGGGGCATCCCCTTCCAGAAGGGGTGAAACTCTTAAGGAACTCTGGAGGTGAAGCTAAGTCCTGGAAGATGCCAGGGTGATGGAGCTGGGGCCAAACAGCAATAGCTGCAAAAAAAAGTGATCCAAAATTAGGAATGATGGGATAATAGAATTTATAATGAAATACGATCAGCAACTCGTAATACTAACTTTTTTTTTAAATTAAGGTTTTTATCACTTCCCAACTCCCACCTCTGTCTCACTCAGTCAAGGCACAACTTGTGACTTATCTGCCCTAACAGTATAAGAGTTGTAAGGTGCTGTCATTCTGATGGAGTGGGTGGGAATTTTTCCCCATCCCTTCCACCCACATGGCATTATATGGTAATGTCGGCAGGGCACTGTCACCTCATGTAGAAGGCCTAAAATCATCCCTTTGGCCCATCACAAGGGTCACTACAGGGGTGGAGGCAGGGATGCCTTTCTCTGCAACTATGAAGTTCTGGCGTAGGCAGTACCCCAGGCTAAGGGGTTGCTTAACTGCAAAGACCCAGGCTTGTGCTTGATACCAGGTCACTCCCATGGCAGCATGAAGCACTGTTGCTAGTCAGTTTTGGTGTCCCCAATTAACAGAAGCTCTGATACATTATCAACAGAATTTTAAGAAAGAGAAACTGAACTGGTGATTGAGGTTAATAATATGCACTGTTGTTTTTAATAGTTAGGTCTAATTTAATACATTCTAATCTGTACCCCTGTAGGTTTCCTTCTTTTGTTCTTGTCTTGTTTTTCTACACTAAAGCATACTGCAGAATAGCCCTGGCAGGGATGGTTGGAACTTGCATGACAGCTGCATTCAGCCAAGCATAAAGCCAGACTAAACAGCCATGCTGTTGCAAGGTGTTTCAGGAATGTTCTGTTGGCTATGGGAGTGTGGATGTGCTCTAAATCCTAAATCCCGACTCCTGACTCCTTATAAATAGCCTCCAGTGAGAAATTAAGTGAGCCCCACTAGCCCAGAGTCATAAGAAAAAGAACATATGAGTCAGACATGCAGTAGTTTAATTGCTATCCATAATAAGTCTGTCTGCAAGCTTGAGGGAAGATTGAGAGGCCGACCTTTGCTTCACTGGTGTCTTCTACCTGTAATTATACTATAGACAGCAACCTATTCATGCCCAGGGGCAGCTGGTTAGTGCCCATGGCCCCCAGGCACATGTCTGCAGTTGGTTGTAGTTTAATTACAATTTCAAACCATCCTAATGCAACTATACCATTTTCAGGAACAGTAACTTTCACAGCATAAATACTATAATTTCAAAATCTTTACTTAACCAGGTGGTCACCGTTGAGCAATGCTCATTCTCGAGTTGGACCTGGATGTAACAAATACAGAATAAAGTATCATACACAGTAATTACAATACAATAATATAAACTGTGTGGAGATAAACAGAGATAATAATATGTGATGCAGGTTAAACGAACATGTGTCTGGTCAAGCAGAGTGCAATAATGTTGAGACACAAGGGAAACAAGGAGATACACAACATTACAATGTACTAGCAAGAAAGCAGGGGCGAGAGCAGGAGTTGATAGAAATAAGTGAATAGCCAAACAAACTGTCCAGGCAATCAGTATTGCAGATGGCTTCCGCAACCAAGAAGGATGGAGGGCAGGGGGTGAACGAATTTTATAGTGCCTCCCTTGCCGATTCCTTTCTATCGGCAGTTATAGCTACCAAAATAAAAAGCCCAACTTATATTTCCTAATATTTCCTTTTTGATTCTGGCCCAGAACGATGCACTTAGACTGATACATTTCAGCCAATCAGTTTTTAACAAGTTGGCGTTTAGGACTGGCTTTAATGCAGTTTCAACACCTTCCTAACTGGGACAGGTTGCATTTGGCTTAACTACATACTACAAACAACATGCAGCCCCTAAAACTGAGCCTTAATTGAAGAGGGTAGTAGGGTGGGTCTAACACTGGCAGGCTGGATTTTCAAAACCGTAAGACACAGACACAAATTCCCAGTTACATCCAAGCAGCCATGCAGCTATTTCAAAAGATGCACCTACTTTCAAAAAAAGTCACTGTTTGTGTTATGGATTTTTGTTTAATCCTTACAGTCATTTTAAGTTCTGAGTTGATATTAGAAGTGAATTTTGAGCTTCTTTTTTTTTTTTACTTTTTCATTAGATAATTATATCCTCTCACCACTAGAGGGCTATATCTCTGGTAGCAGCTCTTATCCTATCTGGCACATCACATCCTCTGTTCTTTTATCATCACAATGCTCCCTCCTCAGTGGGCTCTCCTTCTCCTCTTTCTCTCCCTTCTTAAAAACTAGATAAGCCTGCCATCCACTCTCACCTCTAACCACTTATGCTTCTAGCTCCAGTCTACCTACAGGGGTTAAATGCAGATGCTCTCCCACCATCTGTAAAAACACATCTCGAACAGCAGCTGATTGGCCGGCCTTGTCTTCACTGCCTTGCTTTGCTCTCCAGGTGCTGCGTCCATTGACTTTGCATTAGTTTTGCCTCAAAATTTCACCTGCCCCCAACCCCCTCCTACCTTACTTAAATAGACCTCTAACCCTGCCCTCCCTCTTACATACCCATAGAAACATAGAAACATAGAAACATAGACTTTGACAACAGATAAGGACCGCTAGGCCCATCTAGTCTGCCCATTTCCCTACCTACAGGATGAGGCCGCAGATCCTAGTTAACCAGCAACCCTATATCTTCCTGCCCCCACAAGAATTGACTATGTCTGTCCCATGCATTCTTGAATTCTCCCTGATTTTAGACCCCACTTCCTCAGGAAGGCTGTTCCATGCATCCACTACCCTTTCTGTGAAATAATACATCCTCACATTGCCCCTAGACACGCCCTCCTTCTATCTTTAAATTGTGTCCCCTTGTTCTTGCAAGTCTCTTTTCTGAAAGATGCTACCCTCTTGGATTTTGTTGATTCCCTTGAGGTACTTGAAAGTTTCTATCATGTCCCCCCTCTCCCTTCTTTCCTCAAGGGTATACATATTACCCTGCCTCCCACTGCCTATTGGCCAACACTTGTAGCTTCCTCTGCTCTGCCTATGCCCCCATCCCCCTTCTCTCATCCCATGTAGTGCTTACTGAATGAGGTACTCTCTTTCTCAATCTCTCTTTCTATCTGCCTCCTGCTAGCCAAGTTACTTCCTCCTGTTCAGCTCACTTTCCCACCCCTACTGTGCTAGTACACAAGCCATGCGGGTTCTCTCTGCCTTTCTCTCACCTCTCCTCCTTGCCCTGCCCCCTTCTCTCTCTCTGGTCCTAGCCACCCCAACCCCCCCCTCACCCCCGCCACCCTCTACTCTGGTTTCCACTGCTTCTCCAAGGGAACCCTCCATTTCCACTCAAGACTTGTGCTTGGTCCACCATTTTGGATATTCCTGGTGACTTACCCTGGCCACTACTCTCAGCAAGTGTGGCCACCTCTCTACACTGTAACACCTTGCAGTCCATATGGGATACCACCTGGAACCTTGTAACCTCCACTCCCAGAAACAACGATCAAAACTATCTCACAAAGAGCTGCGACTCTGCTCCTTAAAACTCCTACTCCTCCTCCTTCTCATCTCAGGCAGCATTCTCCCCAATCCTGGCCTTAGAAGCTCAGGCCACACACAAACTCCAGGTGCCCTTATCCTTGCAACCATTAATATCTGCAGCCTACTACCAAACCTGGATGCACTCCAAGCCTTCATATGCCAACACAACCCTGACATCCTTGCAGTGGTGGAAACTTGGCTGACGCCTAAAATTCCTGACTCGGCAGTAACAATGCAGGGCTACAGTGTCCACAGGCTGGACCAGATATCCAAGAAAGGCTGTGGTTGCACAAACTATATCAAAGACTTCCTGCCATGGCGCCCTGTAGCAACTCATCACTTTCTGCCTTGGCCCAGATTCTGCTAATAAAAATCATCCTAGGTCCCAACCATAAAGCCCTGACTATTGTCTCCATATACATCCCACCCAGGGACCCTAAACATGGCTTTAACAACGTCCTAAACTTCATCAACTCTCATCCTCCTGAAGCTGAACTTATTCTACTAGGGGATTTCAACATAAACTGGTTAGCATACGGCACCAGTGCCTATAAAGACTCCTTCTCAGCTGCTAACCTCACACAAATGGTAAACTCCCCTACTAGGATTGACTACAAGACTGGCACCAGTACCTTCCTGGATTGGGTCCTCACCACTCACCCCACAAGGATTTCTTGTACGACCGTTCTCCCAGACTCTCTCAGTGACCCACTACCCAGTCATATGTGCATGGTCTAACAGATTCCTCAAGCCCCCTCCCAAAATTATCACTAGCAGAGTCCTTCCTCGTGGAAAACTTCCACATCTCAAACAATACTTGCTTCTACAAGACTGGCTACCCATCTACGAACTTGATCACTTCATCTCAATTTTCAACAAAGCCTGCGACCTCTTTGCCCCAGCTAAAAGGCACAAAACAAAATCTCTCTCTAACCCATGGCTCACTCCGGCTCTTCTCACACAGCTGAAACTAAGGGACCACCTCTGGGCAGTTGCCAGGGCTACTGGCAAACAACTGGACATCCAAAATTACAAACAAGCACGAAATGCCTGCACAAAAGTCGTCCAGCTTACCAAATCCACCTATTACAAAGATGCTTTCACCAATACATGGGGAAATGGCTGTGCGTTCTGGAACAATATCAACGTTGTCATGGGAAAGCAGCCAAAAACCTCTCTGGCCATGTTAATGGTTGATGGATCCTCAACCCTCAACCCCAAGGTGATCGCAAACATCTTTAATATGGCTTTTTCAGACCTTAGTGCTGTCCTACCCATGACTTTTCGAAAACAGGGCCTACTCTCCAAATACCTCAGCCCCACAGTCTAACCATCCCCTCTTCTACTTCAGGGAGGTAAGGCTGAATGCAGCTTGCCGCTATATTACTGCAGCTATCTCTAAATCTAGATCTAGTAGCGACACCCTGGACATTAAGCTTCTGTTGCTCACCCTTGATGAGGTAATTCATCCATTAACAAAAATCCTAAACCTCTCTCAGCTGTGGAAAATTCCCAGACTTATAGAAAATAGCCGCCATCACACCTGTCCATAAAAGTGAGGATAAGACGAATCTCTCAAATGATCGCCCTATTTCCATACTGCCTCCACTTTCCAAAGCACTCGAGCGCATCGTGGCTGATCAACTTACCGACCACTTGGATAAATACAATATACCTTGTCCACAACAACATGGTTTCGGAAGGTCACAGCACCACCACAGCCCTTCTTGAGTTCACTGAGCTTTGCACAAATCCCTTTGACAACGGCCTTCTCACAGGGGCTGTTTTAATCAAACCTCTCCATGGCTTCCGATACAGTACACCATGGACTACTAATTGACCAACTACTGAATGCCAGGCTATCATCTGACTCTTCTCTCTGGTTTAAAAGCTACTTAGAAAACCAGTCACAGAGTGTAAAAATTGCTGACGCTCTTTCTGACACCCTGCCGGTTCGCTCGGTTGTCCCACAGGGATCCACATTGGGCCCCCTCCTTTTTTGCCTTTTCTTAAACTCCTTCCTTACCACTGCTCTGAGCAGATCATACTATATGCTGATGATGCTGTTGTATTCTCAACTCATGAAGATTCTTCAACTCTTCAATACAACCTTCAGCTTGGTTTCAGTTCTGTAAAGACATGGTTTCTTAATCATAAACTGGTCCTCAATGACAAGAAAACCAAATCTATGCTCTTCTGCAGCTCTCATAACCCACCACTTGGCTATCTCCACCACCCAGGGGAACACTCTAGATCAGGTGGGGTCCTTCAAATACCTAGGGATACAGCTTGACCCTAATCTCTCCTATGGACCTCACGTAGATAATGTAGCTAGAGCTGCTAATACACGGCTTGGTCTCCTCTACAAACACAGACAACACCTCACGCCAGAAACTTTGAAGGTTGCAGTCCTGAGCTCTGTGATCTCTGTAATAGACTATGGTCTTATCATTTATGGCTCGCCCACAACCACAACCCTTATATGCCTCTCAACTGCCTTAAATAAGGCATGTTGTCTCATCACTGGTGCTCATCGTCTCACCCACACATGTGACCTGTACACCCAGACCGGCTGGCTCCAACTATCAAACCGCATAAAATTTCTCACCTGCTCCATGGCAAAAAAAATCTACCTTGGTCTTGCACCTTCTGGGGTCTCAACTCTGTTACAACACTGAACCAACAAACGGTGCCTTCGGAGATAAATTCTAAAGCTACTGAAAGTCCCCCACTGTCACACTTCACAGGGACAATGCTCTTTTGCTTATCGAGCGCCACTCTGGTTCAATGGCCTCAGCCCCACCATCTCCTCTGCCCCGACAACTGGTAAGTTTAAAACTAGGCTTTGGGACTATCTTACTACCAACAGGTCCTGTGACTGCCCAACTTAACCTTGTTTCTCCACTTCCCTGCCTGCTCTAGTGGTCCCCCCTTCCCCTCCTCACTGGATTCTACCCTCACATCTTGGTATACCCAATGCTGCACTTTTAACCCTCTCCCCACCCTACGTACATTCCTTCTTCCCCCTCCCCCTCCCCTCTCCCCTCTTCCCTCTCCCTCTGACTCTGGCACTTCTTATCTCTTGTCTGTTTTCTCTGACAAATGCCACTGGCTGCCTTGCTTACTATGTTACCCTTGAATTGTATTAATCTGCAATCTGTTTGCAATGTCCACATTGTTGTAATGTCTGTCTTGATGTTCCCCATAATTTGTATTTCTCTGATGTGGAACATTTGTAAAAAAGCCTTGGCTCAAAGGTATTTGTAATTCTAGACTTGATAAATAAAAAATAAATAAATATGTGCATCTTTTTTATGCCAAATACAGAAGTAGATAGAACATCTAATAGATGTCAAAAATGGAATGCATTTTCATATTGAAAATAGCTGCAGGTGGGTCTCAGATGGATCCTTTTGAAAATCCTGTTCTGGTATCTTTACAATTAAAGGGGTCAAACTCCTGATAATTGATCAGACTCCCTGTAATGGTGAACACAAAATCTGGGAACAAATCGGGAGGCTTTACCACTACACTGTACTACACTAGTGTATTCTATGCACCAAACTACACTACACTACACACACTTCACAAACTGCACAACACTACACCCACTACACACCATACACCACAGACACTATCAACACACTACAGTACACTACACAAACCACACCACAAAATACACACTACACTACACTACACTGTACTATACTACTGTACCCTACACACTACACTACACTGCACTACACTGTACTACACTACTGTACTCTACACACTACACTACACTGCACTACACACACTTCACAAACTGCACAACACTACACCCACTACACACCATACACCACAGACACTATCAACACACTACAGTACACTACACAAACCACACCACAAAATACACACTACACTACACTGTACTACACTACTGTACCCTACACACTACACTACACTACACTGTACTACATTACTGTACTCTACACACTACACTACACTACACACACTTCACAAACTGCACAACACTACACCCACTACACACCATACACCACAGACACTATCGACACACTACAGTACACTACAAACCACACTACACTACACGTACTACAATTACTGACACCCTACACACTACACTACACTGTACTACACTACTGTACTCTACACACTACACTACACTACACTACATTGCACTACACTACTGTACCCTACACACGACACTACATTGCACTACACTACTGTACCCTACACACTACACTACACCACACTACACTACACTTCACTGCACTACACTGTACTACACTACTGTACTCTACACACTACACTACACTACACTGCACTACACACACTTCACAAACTGCACAACACTACACCCACTCACACCATACACCACAGACACTATCAACACACTATAGTACACTACACACACACCACACCACAAAATACACACTACACTACACTACACACACACTACACAAACTGCAAAACACTACACCCACTACACACAGTACATCACACTTGCTAGCAACACACTACAGTACACTCCACACACCCCACTACACAACACTACATACATTTCACTACACACTACACTACTCTACACATATTTCACTACACCGCACTACACTACACACACACTGCATTACACTACACCACAGTGCAGTACACTGCATCTTTTTGTTCTCCCATCTCTATGTTTGTAACTTGCCTTAAAACTTATTTTTGTGTCATCCTAATTTCATCTTATAATTTGTTGCATGTATATCTCAGCTGTCTCTGTGTACTTACTTTTCTTTTTGGATAACTCAAGAAGAATACCTCATGGCCAAAATGTCAATACCCTACATTATTTCCTATTTTTCTTATATATTCATGATAAATCTTTTGCTTAGTAGGTAACAAAGATGCTCTTAGTAAATGCCTGTGTTGTATCTACTGTAAAAAACTGATGATGCAATGCAGTCTCTTGAAAACAAAACAGTTCTTGAACTTACGGTAAGTGGGTGTGTAGTAGAAGTCTGTTTGTTTTGTATGCATCTGTGGAAATTCAGTAAATCATATTAAATTAAAAAAAAAGAAAGTATTAGTTCTTCTGCATGTGACAGCAACCTGTTTGAACTGTGTATTGATGGCATTCTTGATCTCCTGTAATGCAGTGTAGTGGTAAATGTGTTCTGATTGAAATACTGTAGCTACTAGTGGCTTACCTGAGCAAGAAGCTCTCATACAAAACAACATAGGGTCTCATAATAATTCCTGCAAGTAAGAGGCTTATCACTTGGGCCTACTGTACCGTATGTTAGGTTTAACAAGATACTATACAATTCACATTAAACTCTCATGCCAGTGAGTTGGTTTAGTATTTTGTTTAACTCTGGCAATATATTGCCAGCTCTCAATGTGTTATTTTGTAACATTTGGCCAGGTCAAGAACAACTTTTATTACATGTTTTACGCAACTACTATACCATCCTCTGTGTGGCAGAAAATTGGTCGGAACTGCCCCAAAGCCCTATAATTCTCCCCTTGTTCTCAAGGAGAGACCACCTCCTTCTAGGATCCTACATCCACTCCTTAACTCTCACTATGCATCATCCTGTATCCCTGTGCTGTGCCTACGTGCCTCTGCTCATTCTACTGCTACTGGCTGGAGATGTAGAGAGAAACCCTGGTCTCACAAATCTCCCGATAGACCACTCTAACCCCTACTGGACAAACTGTATTGGCCTGAATATTGTGCATTTTAATTTTTGCAGCCTCTCCTCAAAACTGGCTAAACTTGAAGCCTGGGTATTCCTCTATAAGCCGATATAACTGGCATCACTGAAACCTGGCTCAAACCCTCCGCCCCTGACTCCAGTTGTCACCTGCAAGGCCACTCCATACCAAGGCATGATCGACCTGGTGCCAAGAAAGGTGGGGGAGTACTTCTCTATTTTAAAAACACCATTACAGCCACTGCATCCCTCTGCTCCAACACAGACTCAACCAGCGAGTGGTTCATCACTGAGCTCACGTTTGGGTCAACAAAGAAGCTATACTGTAAATTGGGTGCTGCTACAACCACACATAAAGGGGGCATACCTGGACTAAACCACCTGCTGTCAGATCTCGTACAACTTCCCCCACACCAAGAACTCATCATTTTTGGGGACTTTAATCTTAACTGGATGAACTCCCCTCAACCTGATTGTAAGGACCTCCTTAAGCAACATAATCTTATGCAAATAATCACCTTAATCACACGTACCAATGACAGATCCCAAAACCATTCATTACTGGATTGGATATTAACAAACAGGGAGGATAGGATCCTACAGCTGGGTATATTGGCCAATTCTATCAATGACCCCTCCCCCACATACTGCATCTGGTCTGCCAAGCACAAATGGCCACCTCCCAAATACCTGTCCTTCAGGGATTACTCTAGCTGTTACACCGCCTGCCTGTTCACTGACATCAGGGCAATAGATTGGTTGGCCCTGCATGCCCTGACTGATATAAACCTCGGGGTTGGATTCCCTATGAATGCCCTATTAAGCACACAGGATTGGCATTTCCCACTAACAACCCACGGGTTATGATGAGGAAACACACAGATGGCTCACTAGTGACCTCATCTCTATGATGAAACTAAGAGACACCAAATGGGCTGCTTACAAAGCCTCTCCCTCCCCCTCGCTCTGGAGTGAATACAGGTGTCTATGTAATCTATGCAAACAACAGATTAAGCTGCACAATCAATCAATAAATCAATCTTATTTATCCAGGTGAAACACCATTGAGACAGCTCATTTACAAGGTGGTCCTGGGTCAGGTATAGGTATAAAACAAACAAAAGTTAGATGAACATATGATACAAGGCACGATAAGTACAATCTTACAAATAGGTTATAGTTTGTACATCATATACACAAAAACACAGGTTTATACATCATATACATAAAACACAAGAGGATACATAAGTCATATAGTACAATTGTCACCCAGTAGACACATTATCCAGATAGTAGAAATCATGTTGTAACTGGGACACTAGAAGAAGAGGAAGAGCTCCAAAATGGTTAAGTTGGTGAAGGCAGTTGCAAGGTTCTTTAAAAGCCTTAGCAAAGAGGGTTTTGAAGAAGGGTACTTTCACTGGAAGAACAATTTTTAAGGTTTTTTGCATATTATTCCAAAGGACAGGGAGAAAGTGACTTAAGGCCGCTTTGCCAAAATGTGTATTTACCTTGGGAATAACAAGAGAGGAATACGAGAGACTTCTTAGAAGGTAACTCCCTGACTGGCAGAGCGGTAGACAGTCAGAGATGTATTTAGGGAGCTTATTTGTTAATGCTCTAAGTGTCCATAGGACAGCGTTTTTATGCTGTCTGTAACTAGGTGAGTTCCACCAAGCATAGAATAAAGGGTGCAGTGATGAGTGGAACATGGTGCGTTTGTGATGAATCTAATTGCCCAGTGGTAAAGGGTGTCAAGTTTCCCTAGGGCCGCACTTGTCCCATGCCCATACAGGATATCGGCATAGTCTAGGAGCAAGGTATCTTCATAAACTTCAGTGTGACACCCTTGTCTGTTCTTGTAACCATAGGTCCCATGAGCACTCCTAGGTCTAGCCAGTCTGCCTTGAACATCAACACCCCAGAAGGCCTCCTTACTGACCTGTCAGATGTGGCAAATGCCTTCAACATTAAATTCACTGACTTATCCTCCCATCTCGACAAACTGCCCCATTTAAACCAAGGAACCCACAGCTCACAATACTATTCCACCATTTCACTTTAAGGCACTCTCCCCCAGTTAAGCGTTCAAACTGTTGAGGAGTCTCCTAAACAGGGGAAGCCCGAGCAGTGACAGACTTTCCCCTCATTTCCTGAAAATGATAGCCCCTGTCATAGCTAAACCATTATCTGTAATCTTTAACCTCACCCTATCGACCTCATCAGTACCCACACTCTGGAAGAATGCAAGAGTAGTCCACATTTACAAGTCTGGTTACCTCCTATTAATGGATAATTACTGCCCCATCTCAATTTTACCTCACCTGAGCAAGTTACTGGAGAAAGTCATGCATCATCAGCTCTATGAGCATGTCACCAAGAATCATCTCCTGTGTCCATGACAGCATGGTTTTAGAAAGCATCATAGTACTACCACAACACTGGCCCTCCTTACAAACCATGTTTTCAGAACATGGATCTTCGGAACCTCACAGGTACTGTCTTCATGGACCTAACCAAGGCCTTTAACCTGGTGGACTACACTATCCTACTGGGCATGTTAAAGGGCCTTAGTTGCTTCCTTTGGACTGCTGCCTAGTTCCAAAACTACCTCGCAGGCTGCTCCCAATCAGTAAACATTGAAGGCACCACCTCCTCAGCTAGAGCTGTGATCACTGGTGTTCCCCAGGGTTCCATCCTGGGGCCCCTCCTGTTTTTCCATTTTATAAACTCCTTCCCTAATGACAGCCTGTCATGTGATGCCATCATTTATGCAGATTACCTAGTACTGTACCACAGTAATAAATCCTTGGCCAACCTATCTGAAACACTCACCTCAAACTATGCTGCAACGCACAAATGGTTCTTGGAAAATAAACTATTAGTCAACGCTAACAAAATCAAGGTTATGCTCCTGGGAACCAAATCAAAGTTAGCCAAATTAGCTAACACCTCAGCTGTCCTCAATATTCTATCTCCAGGTGGTCCCCCTCTAGAAGTGGTATCTCACTTCAAATACCTGGGCATTACCTTGGACCCTACATTAACCTTCTCCACATGCATTGAAAACACCATAAAGTGCATCGGCCAGAAACTGGCAGTAGACTACCATCTGACCCACTACCTGACTCTGGAGGCCCATCTTGCTATAGCCCAGGGCACTCTTCTACCACTATTGGACTACTGTGCCCCTATCTATATGCAAAACTCCTTCAGGCAACTCATCAGGCTGACCATTACAGATAACATCTGTAGGTTTGCACTGTTGGCACCTTACTCAACCCACCATTGTTCCCTATACCAATCCCTAGGCTGGCTTCCCCCACAGGCACTCTGTGATTATCTCCTTGGTTGTCTAATAAACAGCACCTTCAGATGGGGGGACCACTCCCTCCTCTACCACCTGCTTAAACTTAGAGATTGCCACAGAACTCTGTGAAACTCCTCCTGTCTACCTCTAGAGACCCCTCAAATCTCCACCAGTCTCAGTGACAAAGCCTTCTCTGCAGCTGTTCCCAAGTTATGGAATGCCCTACCTCCCCCTATGATCCCTAGACTCTCACCACATATTTTAAATCCTGCTATAAAGAGACATTGCTGGTGATTGTGTCTTGCTCCTGCCCCCAAGGGTGACTCTCCACCCCAATTCTTGCTCACCATATCTTGGACTGTGTTTCCAGCCTGGGTACCACTGCCTTAGCCACTCATATGGTATTCACATGTTTCTATGTGCACTTGATGAAATTGGAAATGGATTCTGCTGTACTAGATTTCTGTATGTAATATACAATGTACTTGTAGCCTATATTGTAATTCCTGAGCTGTAAAGTATTCTTGTATTCTCTGTACCTGAATTCTTATTGTATTCCTGTAATCCTTGTGCCACTTCCATGGTCCGGGTCATGCCTGAAATTTATCAGTTGGATCAGAGCACTCACCCAGTAAACAAATGCATACATACATACATACATAAATAATTTAAATAAATAAAAGGAAATGCATCTGCAGCTCTGTCACATGACTATGTAAAACAAACTTAAGGTGCAAGTCTAAGGCAACAGCTTTTGAATTATATTGTGCTGGATCCTGCAGGCATTTGCAAGTCGCTGAAAAACAGTAAAAGCAGTTTGTTGCTATGAGTTTAATTCAGACGGCATCATACCTGTACTGTACTGTAGTTTTTGATGTTTTCTTCTGCGCTAGGAATTGCAGCTGAATGAATAGCCAACTGCCTAGATTCTCTAGCTTAATTCTAGAACTATTTTCACTTTGATCTTGGCCCTAGTAGTGCTGCCTGCAAACTTGTTGGTCCAGTTTCATATGGAAGTAAAATGGAAGCAAACTGACAAGTCTGACTTTTTGAGCCAGATAGTTCCCAAAAATTTGCATTACAGACATTGTGCAGAAGAAAAAAGAGGTGAACAAGTATGAGGAGACTTGAAAAGACTGGCAGACTGAGCATAAAAAATGGAAAATGTCTGACGTTTAATACTGAAGTATGTGCAGTGACGCAGTTGGATAGGAAAACAGAATGGCAGGTCATTACTACTTAAACAAACTATATTATTACTTAGAACAAATGAAACCTAAAGAGTCAGAATGATAAATGGACAACAGAGTTATTATAACTAATGTTCTCAAGCAAGAGTCCCAATTATAACATGTTGCACAGAAAGAGAATCTTGTACTGGGATACACAGTACTAGATGTCATTCATTAATTTGTAAATTGCAACTGGTAATCCTTTCTCTATACTGGTCACTAGTACTGCTTCGCCTACAGTCCTACTGCCAATTCCGGGCACCATAATTATAAATATGTATGTGAAAACAGTAGAGGGAGGACAGAGAAAGGTGACAAAATCAGGTGTAGAGGGTGAGAGATAAATGTTATGAACAAGACTAAATGAATTCCAGCTATTTAGTCTGGAGAAGTAAAGGATTAAGGGTGTGGGTTAATCCAGGTAGATAAAATAATAAAGGAAAGTAAACTAATGGAGAGTCTGAGCATAAAAGTAAAGGAGAATGAAAAACACAAGGGAGTACAGTAAACAAGTAATGAGAGGGCTTTTCCAGGGGTGCAAAGGAGGCACTTCACACAAACAGCAGTGGATGGCTGGAACAGTCAGTAGTAAGGCTAATATTTACAATTCTACTAAAGATAAATGAGACAGTCTGATGGGGAGGCAGAGATACATGAATCTTTATACTGGTCAGTGGGGGACAATCAAAATGTTCTGCATGGCCGACGTCTGTGTTTTATTCCAGTGTTCCAGTGATGGTGGACTATTTTAGAGTGGTCTCAGTTTGGGAGGCAGGGGTCTAGTGGTTAGAGGACAAGCTTGGAAGCTGACAGACCAAGGTTACAGTCACATCAGAGCTACTTACTTGCAGAGATCTTGAGCAAGTGGCTTGAGCTTGCTATGGTGCATTCCAATGATTTAATTCCTGGTTTGGTACTGTGTATACTGCAGAATTACTTTCGTTACTTGGCAACCTTTAACTGCTTACAATCCACAGTAATATCAGATCTGCAGGTAAAAGTAGCACTGCAGTTCTTATGTCTAAACCAAAGGATCACACACACACACACACACACACACACACACACACACACACACACACACACTCTTTATAAAATCAACACAACTGCATACAGTTACTAGTTTTAAATATATGAGGCAGTTTGAGGTTATAGCAATTAAGCAGTATGATATGTGTTTGCTGTGCTGGTTATCATCAAGCCTTAGGTGTACTGCATGACCACCCAAGAAGTGACAAACAATATTGTTGCACCACTGGTCACAGCTTCTAAATAGCGTTTAGGTTTTATATTTGTATTGTGTTTTGCACATATGATTAATTTAAGTCTGTAATTGTATATTTTGTGTTGTAGGTTTCTGGGTCATTCCTATAAACAGGCCTCGTGGGCCAGCGTACCCACTTTGTGATCAAATAAAATTGAATTGAACTGCACTAAAATTGCCCTGGATGTCACTGATGTTACAAAATAGCCTACAAAGTTTTTTTGGCTTGAAAAAGCAAACTAATAAATATTTTTTCCCATATTACTTTCCTTTGCCTGGTGTAGGTGGTCAGGTTCTTCAGCCCTGTCCCAACTCTCTGCAACTGATGTCCACCTTGCCTGACCTCTAGGAGCCTAGTCCCCAATGGATTACCCCCACACAGTGGGGCAAGGAGGGGGAAGGCCAACCTCCTCCCCCCCCAGCACATTTGAATCCAGATGCCTCTCCAGGGGGTCACAAGGGGTGACGTGGACTATGGGGGAGTGGGCAGGACTTCATGAAGCCCACCTTCCCCAATTTTTCATTTTTCTCCCATTCCCCTGCCATGGTGTCAGGTCAGGACATGTGCATGGAGGCGTGCACACGCTGCAAATCTATAGCCCCACCCTTCGAGCCACTTACAGCCTGCACACCACCAGGCCTCCAGCTGGTGGCAGTTAAAGGCTAAGACAGCTGGTCATGCCTCCACAGGAGAGGAGAGCAGTCCCTGGGAAGCTCAGTCCTCTCACTTCCCAGTCAGCCCTCAGTGATCCGCGTCTGTTCCTGAACCCAAAGCTGCTGTCATGGCACCTGGTAAGGTGCATGGTGCCTGAGCCTTCTGCACCACTGGACTGGTTATAAATATTTTAAATTACTTTTTTTTTAATTTTATGTGTATTTTTCAGTCCCTCAAAGTTTCCTCATGAAGATGAGCAACAAAGCACAGAAACAACATGCAATGTTGAGGTAAGAGGGGGTCAAAATGTGCATTTTAAAAGCATTTATTTTTGTTTTTTTATTCTTTGTTGAGCATAAGTGTGGGGGTATACATTTTAATACCAGAGGAGTAGGTTGAAATGAGTGGCATGTGCATTTCAGACAAGGTTGGTGTAGACATTTCAGTTGGTGTAGATATTTCAGAAAGTGTGGGAACCAAATTTCTGAAATTTTGCAGGACACTCATTTAAAAGGAGATACTATAATAATGTAAATTTATAGCAGGAAGTAAGGCTTATATAAATGTCTGAGGTTAACCTTTTGGAAGGAGGTATGTGTGTCAGTTTTAAAGGAAATGTGAATTTTCCAAATAGGGAGTTGAGTGGGCAAGGTGTACTGATTGAACGTCGAAACCCCTACATCGAAATCCCCCACAGTGACAGTTTCAACAGGTTTTGAAATTGTCGCTGTGGGGGACCTGCAGGTGACATTTCACCCTTTTGCCGTGTGTGCCCCCCCCCCTTCAAATTAACTCTGACTCAGAGTTGATAATCATTTAAAAAGGTGGGTTCAGGGTGTGCAACCTCCCCGAGAAAAACACCCCAATGTCGGACAGGTGAAATTTCGTCTGTCAACATTGGGGATCTCACTGTGCCGAACATTGACAATGATGTTGTCATGTCAGCATGGGTAAACCAGTGGGCAAATAGGCAGGAAATGTAGCAAGAGGAGGAGAGATATACTGAAGTCCTTGTTCACCCGTTTTAATGGGTTACATTTAATTTTGTATATACATCGGTACTAAGGTATAGTGAGACAAAGTAAGACCATTGGTCAGTCATGTCTGTCTCCTTGTTGTCCATACAGTAGTAACCTGAAATATTGTTGTCCTCTAGGAAATAATCCAGTTTGGAGTTGAACAATGTACAGTACATTATATGCTGTCTGTACACAGCATGTCCTTTAGTAGCCTGTCCCAAAGGTCACTATAATAGTCAGAGTGAAAAAATATTTCTTGATGTGAACATAGGATTTATCAGATTAAATCATACTAACAGGTCAGCCAGTTTGTGCCCTGCCTACACAGCCATTGCAATCAGAGTTAATTATATTTTGTTTATAGTGGACTCTGGCAATTACAGCTGTAACCCCCCTATAAATGGGGGTTCCCAAAAGTCTTCCTTGGGTGTGCTTAAATGCCCACTGCCAGGTGGGCGTTCTGTGTCTTTACAGGTGTAAAAGTGCTTGCATGCAAGTGCCCTGTTAACCTCCATTCCTGTCCCTTTAGGAGACATTATTTTTGTAGTGTATAATTAATCTGGGTAGGGGCTGAGTGTTTCCAGGCTCGAGTTCCACCCAAGCTGCAATGATATTGCTCTGTTCTGACATCGCTAATGGTGCAGAGTGAGCTCTGGTAGAACTGGTAATTGTTTGCTGATTAGCTGCTCTAACAATAATGGTATTATAGTTTGTCTAACCTGTTTTTTTTTGCAGCATGGACATTTCTATATTGCACCAATCAGTACCTTTTGGGGACCTTAAAATGGAGTCTGTCCCCAGGGGTCCTGTGGGAGTAACTTTCTATAGGAATTGTAGTTTTTTTATTTTGGCACCTAAATGGACCTGGAGGGGGAGCCCTTGCTTTGACAGACAGATGAATCAACCAACCAAACCCTTTTTGGATCAGAAGGAAGTCCCAGTGCTGCCTGCAGCAGGGAGTCAGTCTGAGTTTGGAGTTGAGAGCGTGAACTGCTCAAGACATTTGAGCAGCTGCTTCTGCGTAGTAGTGCAGGAAACTGGTGGGAAGGCTGTGTCTGGCCTATCTGCTTGTTTAATCTTCGCTTCTGAGGGATCTGCTAGTGAAATTAATTGGACTGAATCCGAACTGGCTTGTGACCAGAAATACCGAATTGTGACTGCCCTGTTACCTGAAGAAGACCGAAGATTTGTTGTAAGTGATTGGCCTATCAGGACGTCTGAATCACCACAGAGATCATGGTTTTGCTCAGGAAAACTGAAATTGCAACTGGACTGTCATCCGACCTGTGGTATTGTGTTTTGCTTTACTATAAATGTGCTGTAAGCTGTCAGTGGATCATGATTTGGTTCCCCACTACTTAAGTGTGTCACGCTTGCTGGAAGCTGTCTCCAGCACCTATCAAACTGAATCTGAGCTGTTCACCCGGCCTGGGCCCTGCCACCTTGGCCCAGTCAGCTACTTCGGATGTAGAGATCACCATCGACAAGAGACTCACCCAGAGATTAGCCCCCTGCTCAACATCTCAAACAGGAATGACACCTTGGTGAATTGTGTGGGCCCTGCTTCTCCTGGCATACCAGCTTGTCGACCTGCAGTCTCCATTTTGTCCCTCCTGTGTTTTGTATTGGGTAGCATGAGTAAACAACAGGGTAGCTCCCTGCAACATCAGCTAAATCAAAAGCATTGTCATCTGATTCAGTTGTTGTTTTCTTGTCACGAACTGAGCCTCCAGGCTCCGGATTACAAATTGTGTGTGGTTGTGCATGCTCCTTCTTTCCATCACAGCGCCCCGACCAGCTGCAATGCCAGCCTACCCCAGGCAACGTGTCAGGCTAGCCCACCTTTTTTCCAACTGGGTACCCAGAGTGTGTGACTGTGAAGGGACTCTAAAGCGCATGCATGATTGCCTGATTGAAGCAGTTACAGAACTAGTCAGCCAAATTACGCCCCTCCTTTGTTCATTCCCCCTGAATAAATCAGATCTAATTCTTTTTGCATTTAACTTGACTGTGGTTCCATTTTGTACAAGAAGCACTGTACTGTTGTTACCTGCTGTGTCTAACCTTATTTTGCAGGGGGTCTCCAGGGTCGAACTGGTGGAATCAGCCCTGGTGGTAAGTGCAAACAGAGTGTGGATTTGTATGCTGATTAGGGGTTATTGTAACTGTGCCTGTTATTCATTGCTTAGGCCACTAGAGGGAAAAGAGGGGGGTTACAGTGTCCTGGAGGACTGTACCCAGGTCAGCTACACTACCATTCACCCTGTCCTCCGGGTGGAGGCATCCGTTTTCAGCACCCAGGCCCCTTAACCTGCACCTAGTCATGCAGGCAGGGGGAGTAGCCCTTGGGATAGCACCACCTAGGGGTTACACAGACATCACACTGCTGCTGCCACTTCCTGGGGTCATGACAGTCATTGAGAGGCTTTGTCTCTTACCTCCCCATTCTGGGCTCTTATTTTGCATATAGATAGACATTGTGCCAGTGTCCTGTGGCTTTTCTGCATAGGGTTCTATGTGATACGGGTGAGTCAAAAACAGTGAGGCCGCATATGTCAAGGGGAACAATGAAGCAATCACCAAAATGGAGACAACGATGTATCAGTGGCTTTATGTGGGGGGCTTAGCCCCCTGCACACCCCTTACTGAAATAACCAACTCTGAGGGGGAAGCAACTCGGGAAGGGAGAATAACCGTAGGTCGCCGTTTCTACGATCGCCATGTTGTGCCAATCAGTCTTTGTATTGGTGCTGTTTTTCTTCACTGTGTTTGGCCTCGCTGTTTTTGCAATCGCTGTAATCACAGGATACCATTGCATAATCCTCTGGCTCCATTAAATTGTGACCATGCCGCAAGAAGTATGGGGAATGAGAGAGCTGATTGTTTGGATGAGCTGTGTTATGTGACTGGCAATGCACTGGATACAATTGATGCTACAGTATACGCATCATGCTGGAAAGGGAGGGTCAACAGTGACTATTGGGGACATTGTTTAACCAGGAATAGCACACTAAGCTGAAGCTTGTTTCCCGATGCAACCTGGGAGCACAAGGAAGTTAAGTGACTTGCCCAGGATCACACAGTATGCACCTAGATGGTTGTGGGATTCAAATCCAGGTCTCCAGATCTGCAGCTCAGAGCCTTAACCCACTGCACACTACTGCCTCTATTAAGATGCTATGAGTAGCATTGGAGGGGTAGGGGTTCAGCATCACATGACAGGGAAGACCAAAAGACAGAAAAGTCAGAGAGAGGCAAAGGGTGAGAGAAATGAACCATTGGTAGATCGAGATACTGTTGATTTTGAGTCATCCCCATAATTTTGGTTCAGCTTCAATAATCCAGCCAAACCATTTTGGCTCTCAAAGCAGTAATAGCATACAGTAAAAGAGACAACAAAGGTTGGGGGGGGGAATGAAAGTCTTCAAGTCAGCAATTACCTGTAATATAAATTTCTCTTGCTTCCTTGTGGCAGGTGGTGTTGGCACACAACTGCTGTGGATTTCTGTGTTTGAGTTGTTGTGAGGGAGTCTGCAGCCCACAACAACTGCTCCAGCCCAATGCTGTGCAACAGAAATAATTAATATTCATTGTTGACTTCATGGCTAATGCTCCTCTGTAGTCTGTACCTTAACTCCGTGTCAGTTACTATGTTCTCCATCGCTGCCTAGAGTTATCATGTCTGCTCTCACAGTTTCATAAGTAGGGAAGAGATGGGTATGCTGTGCAAACAAACACCAATTAATTACAATTCTCCATGCTGCACTCCTATAACCACACTACCCTGTGATTTTTATTTTAGTCTTTGGTAACCGGATAAGGCCCACTAGGCACAAGTGCCTGTTTTCAGGGGCGACCTGGGAGCACTGGGCGATTAAGTGACTTGCTCAGAGTCACACAGTATGCAAGTGGAGGTTGTGAGAATCAAACTCAGGTCTGGTCTATTGGATGTACCAAGCTCGTTCACACCTCGTTCCTCTAACCTCTACGCTATACTGCCAGTGATTCCCTTAGTAAGCAGAAATGTGTTCAGCAATACCTTAAATGCCTGTATTGTCTTCATGTCCACTGTGTTGGCTGGTAGACTGTTCCATAGGTTCGGCACTCATAGTCCATATATCCTTTGCTCCTCCTTTTATTTGGACATATTGAATCAGTGCAAAACTCTGTATACTTGTGTCCCTGGTAAAGGCACTAACAACAAATTGATGCCGCAGAGTCAACTTACCTCTTTCACACCAATGTCTAGAGACCATGTCAGAGGCCTCTGACAAATCACCTGAACACTGGTGTGAAACATTAGGCTGGCTGACAATGCAGCATCAGTTTATTGTTTGTACTTGCACCAGGGACACAATATACAGAGCTGTGTACTGAATAATGTGTCCAAATCAAAAGAAGGAGGAAAGAATATATGGATTATGACTGCTGATTCATTAGATATCCTGTTTGTGGGAGGGGAGCAAGGCACCACAGTACCTTGAAGTGAGCCATTTTTTGGTTCCATAGGTTCACCAACCTTAGCAAAAGTGCCTCCTAATGCTACCCTGACTTAGTACCCTGCGCTTCAGGGTGTATCCCTGCATTTTGCTACAGGACACCAGATACGGGGCGGGGGTTCAAAGCCTATGTGTAAAAGCAATTGTCTATAGTGCAACTTTGGACTTAAGACCAAATTGTCCCTATGATCAATTTTCAAATCTAGGACATAGCTCTGTTTAATTTTTCAGAACTCCACCTTAGTTATATCCAGTTTACAAAGTTCAAACACAAATGTTTCTAGACACAATTTTCAGACCAATGGTAACCTTGTCTGTCATTTACTTCTACGTCTAGAGTTTCCTGTGCCCAAAACTGGGTGCAAAGTGTTATAAAACAGGAAGCGTGCAGGTTAAGTCCAACTTAGATCCAGCAAAACAGAACGTTGTCTAGACATATCACAGCAGTTTCTGACATTGGCATCACTGGGAGTTACATCTCTTTTATGATTTTGGAAAATGCCACCCATGATGTAACTAGGAGTTGCTACCATTTTGTTACTTTTGAAAATCCCATCTAACATCTCTGACTGCAAGGTCAGGACTACCAGTCAATCAAATAGATAGAACTTTGAGTGTTCGATTCTCATGGACTCTTGCAAACATATGGGCCAAAATGCAAACTTTTAGTTGTAGTTTGAGTGATTCCAATTTTGCAGATGAGACAGACCAGCTAAATGGTCAAAGGAGCATACTGCAGCTGATGCACTATTGCCAGAGAGGAAGTAACATGGTACAGAGCCCAATTTTAGTGACAGCTTGGCTGCAGCAAGAGAAATCACTTGTGTGCTGGGTGTTGGGTTGATAGGTAAGTAGACAGAGATCTCTGCTTTTAGTAGTTATGGCAGTTTAACTTGTTCTTTTTATGGCTGCATGGTGGAGCCCTGCAGACGTTTTGCATGTAGAAAAGGGCTGACGTCATGATTTCCGTCTGTGGAACTGTTTTTCCTCCACCTGACCCTCCCCCAAGAAGCAATCCGCCCATGTTGTCCCTATGGACTGCAGCACTGCACTATATCACTGTGGGCGTTTATGGGCTTTTTATTCCTGCATCCCTGCCCCTTCCCTTAACAGCAAAGGAATAGAAGCCTCTCACCCCTGTTCAGTGTTGAGGACATCCTAAACAAATCCTCGGTGAGGAAATCCCCCGCCACAGCCAGCCTCGGACCACCACCCAGGGGGCTGCAGGAGAAAGATTTCTGCAACATTTAGAAGACAGAAAAAATATTTTTCTTCTACTATAAGGTGAAGACGTAGTATTTTTTTTTTATTTGCTGGACACACAGCTGTCCAAACCACGACATCCTGCAAAAATTAGGATAGCCTATGCTGGAAGAACATGTAGGCATTTGGGGATGTTTATTTTACACAGCAGCAGCACACCCCTTAGTTTGTTCCTGAAACACAGCAGAATTATTTTTGCAGCTATTCAGAAATTTCCTCTCAACTTCTTTCTCTCCAAGAGACCTACTTCTGTCAGTCACCATGCTTACATGCAGTTTTCGTTATCGGGA
The DNA here is from genome assembly GCA_016271365.2 of Neoceratodus forsteri. Taxonomy (NCBI): domain Eukaryota; kingdom Metazoa; phylum Chordata; order Ceratodontiformes; family Ceratodontidae; genus Neoceratodus; species Neoceratodus forsteri. The sequence goes on along the minus strand of CM057452.1, from coordinate 1,544,555,260 downwards.
AGCTAAATTTTTCTGGGGTATCCTGCTAACAAAACCTACATGTAAACAGCGCACAGCTATTATTTTCCAATAACTCGTTACCGGATAGGGTATGCTGGTAAAGCTGCGTTTACTGTCTGCGTACATATAAACGCAATAAGTGAGATTGTACTGGTCTGCAGCGCACATCCTGTTCCAAACTTCACTGGGCGTCAGAATGCTACTCCCTCCCCAACCCCGAGTCAATCTATTGATCATGTCCCAGCCCTCACCCCCGGTGCAGAGGCAGCGTTCTTACTCTTGCAAAGCACCACTGGCGTGAACTCGAATGGGATGTCGGTTTTTCTACCGAACATGTAGACAGAGTGGCAGGTCTGAGACAGCAGGTCCAGGTAGAGTTCCACAACCATGGCGGCGGCCCGTTATATTCACGAACAGTCACTGGCGGTCCTGATTACTGCAGCGGATACACCGTAGTAGCACGGAGCTGCACAAGAAGGGCAACATGGCTAGAATTCTGTGCGAGGTGGACAATACCGAGGTGTGAGACGGGCAGCACTGATACGCAGCAGCGCGAAGACACACTGTCCGGTATATACCCAGAAGCACTGACACCCACGCCTCTCAGTAGTCCTGCCTTCTCTGTGTATAACACTGCCTGTTTCATGAATTTATTTTAAAAGTTTTACCAGGAGCAAAAGCATGCTGGTAGCAAGTCACGCACCCTGGAGCAGGGGAATGTGGAACCATGCAGTCCAGTAATCACATCAGTACAAGGCATAGAGTATCGTGGTGAAGTGCATAGCAGCCAACGATGGCAGTACCATATACACTAGTACTCAAAAACCTAGTACCGTGTATGCAATAACATACAAGGAGGTTGTGAGAGATAATTACAACAAATTATAGAACTCCCTGGTGGTCCAGTGCCCCCCCCAAACAGTCACTCATCTCCCACCCAAACTGCCCACACACATCCAACCTCCCCTCACCCTCCTCCTCACCCCAGTGTCCATTCTATTCCAGGAAGTTCTCTAAATAAAATATATCGGGGGTGGGGGGACCTTTGGACACCAGGTGCAGGGGTTCTATAATACAGCTATACTGGGAGTAGGGGAACCATTATACCATCAGGGCTGTCTTTTCACGAAGTCAGGATCATAAAGGGGCTGCTGCACCCTATGCAAATAAGCCCATAATGGGCATGCAAGTGACCCCCTAACGCCTTGCATGTCCAACAGGCTCATTTGAATGCTCAAGTTGAGTATGGCCCATAGGAATTTTGTCACTATCCTTTTTCAGGAGCACTGTGCCCAGTGGGCCAGATGCAGCCCTGGTCTGTGTTGGGACAGTACAGAGTCACTCAGCACTGCACTGACTTGGACTGATATTCAGTTAGATAGCACACTCCTTTAGCGAGCGCTATCGGTCTGAATATCGCAGGAGCTGGGAGGAGCACAGTGCAAGTGCAGGGCAAATGGCTGCATTGGGCTTGACCTCTTTTTACAGCTGCATGGGTGGAGCCCTGCAGACATTTTGCATGTAGAAAAGGGCTGATGTCATGTTTTCTGTCCGTGGAACTGTTTTTCCTGTCTGACCTTCCCCCAAGAAGCAATCCACCCATGTTGTTTCTATAGACTGCAGCACTGCACTATATCACAGTGGCTGTTTTTTTTATGGGCATTTTTTTGTAAATTTCTGCATCCTTGCCATTTCTGTCCCTTCCCCTTAACAGCAAGGGCATAGAAGCCCCTCATCCCATTCAGTATCGAGGACATCCTAAACAAACCCTTGGTGAGGAAAGTCCCCACCACAGCCAGCCTTGGGCCGCCACCCAGGGGGCTGTAGGAGAAAGTAGCCCGCGGGCCCAGGGCATCCCGCAACGGCATGGCCACCCAGTCATCACTGCTCTGTGCCCTGGTGGAGCTGGCCAGCAAAACTTTCAAAGGCTTGGAAGTGAGTGTGCTGCAGGCTGCTGAAGGTAATCTCTCTTAAATGTGTTCTACAGTGTCACTGTGGGCTGAGGAAACTGTTCAATACTGGACTTGTCTGATTGGCACACCTAAGGGGGAAAAGCAACTTTTTTACAAGTCCATCATGGGCCTTTTATTTTATTTAGGGATAGATAGATAGATAGATAGATAGATAGATAGATAGATAGATAGACAGCTAGATCTGTCCTCCTGTCTGTGTATTCTCTTGCAAGACTGAAACTGTTTTGTGTGAGTACTTTAGCGTCTTTTCATACCTCTCTAAAGTCCCTGATTTTTATTGATGTCCCGGATTTCGTCTCCAAAATGTTCTCGGTCCCACCTAAATTGGACATGTTTTTTTTTGTCGCTGACATGGATTTCAAGCATAGTATACTACCTGGTCTTATGCTACACTGCAGTTCTCATGACAGAAAATTATTTTCACAAAATACCCACAACATAACAAGCTTCTTGAGCTGATATTCCATTTGTAAGATATGTCCCTGATTTTGGCAATCTGCTCTTGATTTTTTTAAGTCATGTCCCAGATCTGAAGACAGGAAATTTAGAAGTATAACTCCTTGTAATATTATATAAAATTAAACCTCACAGGGTAATATCTCATGAAAATATCAAGTGCACAAATACTGATTTCATCAGCTGTGCTGTATTGTGGAAGCAGACAAACAGGTTATCAGAATACAAAGGACAAGAATGTTGTCATGACTCTGTAATGAGCACTTTTTTTTCCTTTAACAATGCTTGTCAAGTGTTTGTTTTTTTAATGCATAGTTTTTCAGTTGCTCTA